>CM053576.1:93746795-94130263 GCA_028646485.1 Cryptoprocta ferox
ACCCAGGAAAAAATGAAAACACAGGTCCACACAAAAACTTGTACACAAATGTTTATAACAGCATTATTTCATAATAGCCAAAAAGTGGATACAACCTGAACCTCTATCAACTGGTGAATGGATTAACAATGTGGCATAGCCATACAATGTAACACTGAGCCATAAAAAGGAATAAAGTACTGATATATACTGCAACACAGATAAACCTCAGACTCTCTATGCTAAGTAAAAGAGGTCAGACACAAAGTAACACATTGTACGATTCCATTTACATGAAATTTCCATAAAAAAACAAATCTATACAACAGAAAGTAGATTAATGGTTGCATAGAACAGGGGTAAAAATGGGAAGTGACTGAAAATAGGCACAAGATTTCTTTTGGGGGATGAAACAGATGTTCCAAAATTAGATTGTGCTGACAGTTACACACAACATTGCAGGTTTATTAAAAATTACTGAATTATACGTGTAAAATTTTGTGGATTTTATGATTTTTAAATTATAGTTCTTTATTAAAACTTTAAAAAAAACCAGATAGAAGCAAAAAGGCAATGCTTCATCCACAGGCTGGTATTTTAGGCAGTCACTTATGCATTAATCCAGGAAATACTACCTAGTACTATTACGATAGAGCTAGAAATCTAAAGATGACATAGACCCTACCTGCCAAAATCTAACTCATGGCGTGGAGGGTAGAAATAATGAATAAACCATATGTTAGAATAACTTCCAAATCAGCAGAGTGTACGCACAATGCCATGGGAGTTCAGAAGAAGCAACTAATACTACCTGGGGGAATCTGGGAAAGTTCCACCGGGAGGCAATGGTTGAGCTAAGTGCTAAACCGTTAAACTGAGCTAAGGTAGGCTCACCAGGAGAGAAAAGGAAGACGAGCACACTGGACAGAGAGAACAGTGGTGTAAAAGCCCAACAGGCTGAGGCATGGCCTGACTATAGAAATTCTGAGTAATTCAGTTGGGCAGGTGCATAGTATGAAGAGGAGATGTGCATGGAGGGGAGCTCTATCTTCAACAAAGCTACAAAAGGTAAGCTGGGGCACATCCCAAAAGGCCTATATGTGTCATTAGTAAACTTTGGTTCTACTTTGTAATCAATGGTTGTCAATCATAGCCCTTTGGTTGTAAAGAGATGCAGTAATTTATAAAGCTATAATAAAAGTAAAATGAAGGACTGAACAAGAAGATACAGCAACACCAGTGGGGAGACTAAACAGGAGAGAATAAACAGAAATGCTGAGGAGACTTTAAATATGGGGAGGTATTTGGGGGTAGGAGGAAGTCTTAAAATTTTAGAGTGTAAGGTATAGCAATGCCTAAGTCCAAGAGACAGATCTGAGTTCACAGTGGACAAGGACAAAGCCAAACCTAAGGCCTATCCAGTTTGTATCGGGCCATCCCCCAGCCAGCCCATGGGGATAGGAGAGGAAGAGAAGGGGGAGGCCACCACACTGGGATCTGCAACGAGACCCCTGGGAACTGTGATCTCAGGACCAGGACAGGTAGTAGACATGTATGGTGGACACATTCCCCCAGGTCCCTCTTCTGGGAAGATCAAACCCAGAAGACTCCTCCCTAAAAGTGAGCCTAAAAAGTGAGTCATCTACTCTGAGTCAAAATAGTGGGGATCCTTGTTTACACAGTTTGATCCAAGAGAAGGATAAAACTCAATCTGGATGGAGAAGCACAAAATCTGATGGTTTGTAAGAAAAATATTTGTGCTGCTTCTCAAGATGCAGATTTGTGGCTCGTGACTTAAAAAAAAAATACTTTAGGGCAACTCTTTCCTCTCACCACCAGTACAGAAGTCTTAGTTTTCCTGGCCATCCTCCTTTTTTAGACCCCATCATGCCATTGGAGAAACTTGAGCTTACATTCCCATCCAGCCCCAAGGATCCAAGAGGAACTTCAACTTAGGCCCAGACTAGATGGACCCACTACAAAGATGTAACCAAACTTTGTGTTCCAAGATTTCCTAGAAAGTGACTGAAGAATATACCCAGGAAAATACAGCAGCATCTCTTTCCTCCCTCTTAGAATTGCTAATACAGAGATTTAGCTACTTGATCATCAGCTGTAGTACCTACTTCCTCTCCCCTCTCCCTGAGTGGCTGATCCAACAAGACAGACCAAAGTTGCTTCAACAAGAAAGGGAAGATAAGTGTCCCTATAAGAGATACAAATAAAGACAATGCTGTCTTAGAAGAAATAAATTATTGAGATTCCAAAGACTGAAGTAACTTCCTTTCAACCAACAATCTCAGCTTGCAAGAGAATGAAAAAGATTTCTTCCTGACATAATGGAAGATATGAAGATGAGAACAGATAAACACTTAGAGAATTCAAAAACTGACAATGTCAGTAAACTCCTTCCAGGAAAACTACAGTGGTGAATAACGTAGCAATAGATGTGGAATTTTTCAAAGGAATTATATCAACAATAGATATCATCCCAAAGCAGAATACATGTCATTCCTACTTTAATTTGGAGAAGACAGTGGAGTATGTTGAAAGTAGCTTCTCTGTGAAAAGAGAGATGGGATACCAATAAGTTTTAATTCCCCATAACATCATTTCTGTGAGGCACACTGCCCTTTCACCTTGGATCTATCTTTCCTTCCTAGCTTATAAAGTATGTATACAGTTTGAATGCCTTGTGGTAAATGTTTTGGTTCCATTTATTTACTGACCTCAAGAAGAAGCACTGTTTCATGGAAAATGTGTATGTTTAAGAATACTATGATCAATGATTGGGTAAGACCCAAAATCAGTATTTTACAGGAAAAAAAAGGAGGAAGGAAGAAATGTAAATAGAGCTCAGTGGCTTTGGTTTTGGTTATTTGGGGAAAGCAAAATAATTAGGCTGGGGTACATATACCAGGTTTTTTTCACTTTTTAAAAATTAACTTTTATTCTCTTTGAAGGGAGTAGTGGAAGGAAACTGACATGATCTTTTCACTTTCAATTCCAAGTAAATGTGTATATAAATAAACCTATTAGAATTTGAGTATGCATGTCAATGAAAAATAATAGGTTTTAAAATGCAAACTCCTTTTCAGGTGAAATTACATATGGTGGTAGAGTTACAGACAGCTGGGATCAAAGATGCCTTCGGACTGTCTTAAAAAGGTTTTTTTCTCCTGAAACATTAGAAGAGGATTATAAATATTCGGAATCAGGTGAGTGACTTTTTAATATAATGGAAAGGACCTTTCCAAGAAGTCACTGACAGCATCTCTCAGTTTTCCATCCAGGACCTCTCGGTGGCCAGTCATCACAACCCAGTCCCCTCGCCCACCCATGCCATCCCCATGCTTGACCACCTCCAAAAGTGGTTTGGCAGTAAAAGCACAAAAATATCACTTTTAATTGTTTGTTCTAAAGTGTATTCTATTTGGTCTAAATGTGTTTTCAAAGTTATATAAATTTGGAGCCCTTCATAAGGCATGGCTTTCAGCAGCACATCCCTGGATTCCCAGATTCTTGAAAGGTCCCTGAGGAGACACCCTGACATGTTCGGACACTAATCACATGCTCAAGGCCTCAAGAAAAGGGAGAGGGACCAGGCACAGTAATGAAAGGAAGGAAGGTGGGAAAAACAATCCCCTTTTCTATGGAAGGCAGTAGATTATAGCCACCATCTGAAAAGGCAGAGAAGGACGAAACTTGGTGGTACAAAGCTAGTCTATTTGAAATTATTTGTCTTCTGTGTCTTCAATTAACAGGCATCTATTTTGCACCCCTGGCTGATACCCTACAAGAGTTTAAAGACTATATTGAAAATCTACCTTTAATGGATGACCCAGAAATATTTGGAATGCATGAAAATGCCAACCTAGTTTTCCAGGTATGTGGCTTTTAACTTAAAATAAGTTTTCCTACTGTGTATATAAACCTGAAACATCAATAATCATCTGACTAGTTCTGTAAATGATAATATCCTTAAATAAACAAAGTAAATGTTTCACCTCAATTTTAGCATCCAATTCCAATTTAGCCTGTTCCTTCTGGATCCTTCACAAAATCCTAAGATCATCCTGCATTCTTCCCTGTTACTGGCCACCTCCCTCATCTCCTGGCCTTCTGCCTACTCCATAGTCTACCTGCTAGTCCACTTTAACATGGCGTGTTGGATGATAATCCAGACAGTGCTTTCTCTTTCGTCCTTCTCCCCCCGACACTGGACAAATCTGGATGATATTACACAAAAGTTTATGGGTGCACAGATGATTAAGTTATAAAAGTACAGTAACAGTGTTCTTTAAAAAGCATGGTTCATCAAGGTCACAGTACCAGATCACAAAAGTTTTCCTAAAGAGCAAACTGGATCATTTCACTCATCTAAGACCTTCTGATCCCCCACCATTACCCCAGGGGTAGTCCAAGTTCCTCAGCATGGCACTCGAGGCTCCCCCATGACCTATGTACTACGTACCTTTCCAGTTTATTCACCTTCCATGATCAGGCATCTGTGGCTGAACCAAAGCCATGAAATAAGGTATGTCCCGTATGGCCCTGGAATACTATATAGGTTGGGGACTAGGTTTGGTTTGCAAGGCTGAAGGGAATCATCTTTCTTTTCAACTTAAATTTTGCCCATACAAGTGTTAGAGGGCAAGGTCTACCTGGATATCAATGAATCCACATGAAACAACAATGGAACTTCAGAAAAAACTCCAGGAAGTCAGTGCTCTGACACCTTATGTCATGATTCTCTGCCATTAACATTGCTTTGCTATTCAGCAAAGAGTTACAATAATACCTTGTTTTTCATTATTCTACTTTCAGGAAGAAAAAGAAGTGGCCAAACCAAGTGTTAATATTCACTCATATCTGACTGTTTGCTCTGGAGTGGGTTGGGCCTGGGGCAAAGAGTGAAAGAAGGGAAAGGGGAGTGTGGACATAGTAAGATCTGCTGCATCCTGTGAAAAATATAGCACTGTTGGTAGAGGTAACACTCTTGGCAGTGTGCACCTAGGAGTATAGTTTTGTGTTTTCCATTGGTTCAGAATGAGAATGAGATAGCAAGCATGTAGTGAACACCATGGTATGTTTTTCTGTCTATCCTCCCTTTCTCCATTTTTCTGATATTGTATGCCCTATTCCCATCTCTTTACTTTGGGACAACAGCCCCTTCCTCATTCCATGAAATTATGCTAAGAACCCTTACCTTCAGAGGTAGACATGTGACTCAGGTCTGGCCAAAGGCAGCACTCCATCACCTAGTCACTCAAATTGGTCCAAGGAGCAGGTACATGGACCATGTTGGGTGAATAGGAGTTCTTCCCTAAGACATAGGATGTCTTACCTAATACCATATGCAAAAATTAAAGGATAAAAGACCTAAGTGTAAGACCTAAAACAATAAAACTTTAGAAGAAAACAAAGGACAGAAGCTTCAGGACTTGAATTTGCCAATGATTTCTTGAATATGACACTAAAGGCACAGATAGCAAAAGAAAGAACAGACAAATTGGATTTCATGAAAATTTTAAATTTTGTGAGTCAAAAGACACTATCAAAAAAAAGAGTAAAAAGGCAACCCACAGAATAGGAGAAAATATTTGCAAATCATATACCTGATAAGGGGTTAATATCCAGAATATTTAGAGAACACCTTAAAACTCAACAGCAACAAAAAACAAACAACCTAATTCAAAAATGGGCAAAGGACTTAATAGACATTTCTCCAAAGAAGGTACACAAATAGCCAATAAGCACGTGAAAAGATGCTCGAGATCACCAATCATAGTTAAACACAAATCAAAACTATAATGAAATACAACATCACACCCATCAGTATGGCTACTATCAAAATAACAGAAAACAAGTATTGGAAAGGATGTGAAGAAATTGAGATCCTTGTGACTGTTGGTGGGAATGTAAAATAGTAGAGCCACTGTAGAAAACAGTACAGTGATTCCTCAAAAAATTAAAAATAGAATATATGATCCAGCAATTCCACTTCTAGGTATATACCCAAAGGAATTGAATATTTGTACATCATGTTCATAGCAGCATATTCACAGTAGCTAAAACTTGGACGCAACCCAAGTGTCCATCAACAGATGATAAGCGAAAAATGGTATACACACATACAATGGAGCATTATTCAGCCTTAAAAAGAAAGGAGACTCTGCAATATGCTATGCAATATAGATAGACTTTGAGGACATGATATTAAGTGAAATAAGCCAGTGATATAAAGACAAACACTGTATAATTCTATTTATGCAAAGTATTTAGAGTAGTCAAAATCATAGAGACAAAAAGTAGAAAGGTGCTTGCCAGGGGCTAGGGAAAGGGAGGAATGAGGACTTATTGTTTAATGGATAAGGGGTTTCAGTTTTACAAGATGAAAAGAATTACGGAGATGTATGGTGGTGATAGTTGCACAACATTATTAATAACCACTAAACTGTATACTTAAAGATAGCTAAGATGGTATTTTTATATTACATTTATTTTAACACAAAAAATTGGGGGGGATGTTAATCTTATTATAGAATTACCTCTCATAAATCGGTAATAAAAATCAAAAGTGTGCCAAGTACAAGAATAATTTAAAAAGATGTAATACAGATGACCAATGAACATATTTTTAAAATGCTCAACTCTGATAACCCTCCAAGAAGAGCAAAACAATGAGAAACTTTTTACCTATTAAATTTGAAGATTTTTTAAGCAACAGTATTCTTGCAAAGGTAGATAGGTCCTCTGATACACTATTGTTGGCAGTATAAATTGATACAATGTTTAGATATCAATGTAGTAACACTCAGTTTAAAATAGTCTTTTGGAAGGAGCACCTGGGTAGCTCAGTTGGTTAAGTGTCTGACTCTTGGTTTCAGCTCAAGTCATGATCTCATGGTTCTTGAGTTCAAGCCCCACATAAGGCTCTGTGCTGGCAGTGTGGAGCCTGCTTGGGATTTTCTCTCTCTCTCTCTCTCTCTCTCAAAAATAAATAAATAGTTTTTTAAAATATATTCTTTTGGAAATATATCATTTAAAGAATTTCAAATATAGTGGGTGAAATTCATACAGATATTCTACTCAGAGTTCTATAAAATCTAAAAACTAGAAATATCAAAAAAAGATAAATAACTATATTAATTATTATGGCACATTCATACCAGTCACACAGTCACTTAAAGCATGATTCATGAAGATTTTTCAGTGACATGAGAAAATGTTCATGAAATTGAAAAAGAACGAATACTGCATAAATTGTGTGGGCTCAATTTTTTTCTTTTTTTAATTTAGATTCAAGTTAGTTAACATATAGTGTAGTATTGGTTTCAGGAGTAGAATTTAGTGATACATCACTTAAATGTAACACACAGTGCTCATCCCAACAATGTCCTCCTTTTTTAAATTTTTTTAATGTTTATTCGTTTTTGAGAGACAGGAAGAGACAGAGTGCAAGTGGGGGAGAGTGAGAGAGACAGGGAGACACAGAATCTGAAGCAGACTTCAGGCTCTGAGCTGTCAGCACAGAACTGTCAGCACAGCTCCCAGCTGTTGTGGGGCTCAAACCCATGAGCTGCGAGATCATGACCTGAGCCGAAGTCGGACGCTCAACCGACTGAGCCACCCAGGGGCCCCCCAACAGGGGTCCCCTTAATGTCCATTGTCCATTAACCCATCTCCCCACCCAACACCCTCCAGCAACCCTCAGTTTGTTCTCTGTATTTAAGAGTCTCTCATGGTTTGTTTCCCTCTCTGTTTTTATCTTATTTTTCCTTCCCTTCCCTTCCCTTATGTTCATCTGTTTTGTATCTTAAGTTCCACAAAGAGTGAAATCATGTATTTGTCTTTGATTGACTTATTTTGCTTAGCATAATACAGTCTAGTAATATCCATGTATGGGCTCAATTTTTTAAACTACAAGCACATATACAGAGAAATATCCAAGTGGGGGAAACTAAAGTTATAAACATCCCCAGAAAGCAGGATCACGAATATTTTTTATTTATACTTTTCTGTATTTTCTAAATCTTCTATAATAAACCACAATACTTTTTTATTGTTTATTTATTTCAAGAGGAAAGAGAGCACACATGGGGTGAAGGGCAGAGAGAGAGGAGAATGCAGAGCCTGAAAGTATGTTCCAAAACAGCATCCTCATTATTTCTTCTTCCTTTTTATAAACTTTTAAATGATTAGCTAAAAAATTTTATTCATTTTTTATTGGAGTTAAATATGTATGACATAAAATTCACCATTTTAACCATTTTTAAGTATACAGTTTGGTGGCATTAAGTACATTCACATTCTTGTTCAACCAAAAATGTTTAAATATAACACTGACTACTGTGTACAACTGACCCTTAAACATAAACTGCATGGTCCATTTATACACAGATTTTTTTCAATATAGTACAGTACTATAAATATATTCTCTCATGATTTTCTTAATAACATTTTCTTTTCTTTAGCTTACTTTAAGAATACAGTATATAATACATATAACATACAAAATACGTTAACTGTTTATGTTCTTGGTAAGGCTTCCAGTCAACAGTAGGCTATTAGTAGTTACGTTTTTGAAGAATCAAGTTATATGTGGATTTTCAACTGTGTGACCAGGAGGGGCAATGCCCCTGACCCCCACATTGTTCAAGGGTCATCTATACTGTGCATATCCAATGAGCACATTTTACCCATTCTATCTTCAACGTAAAAATTTCCTTTTTTTGACAGTTGCCATTATTTCTGTAAGTAAGCTCTGCTGCAAATTATTTTTTGAGAATTCGAGTCTTCACTGCTCTCTTTCCATCATTACAGTACAAAGAGACCAACACTTTAATCAACACCATACTTGAGGTTCAGCCAAGGTCATCTTCCGGTGGAGAGGGGAAAAGCAATGATGAAATTGTCCAAGAACTTGTTGCTTCAGTCCAGGCCAGAGTTCCAGGTAACAAATACTCCCTGGCTTCTGTATATTATAGGACTTTTAGGAACAAACTGAGAAAGCTGAGTGATGAGCAGGTATCCAAATCTGCTTTATCACTACACTTTTCTTTACGTAGAGAGCACTTCTGACGTGGAGCTCTCCATTTATAGAGTGGAAGCCTTGAGCACCTCAACAACCCAACTGCCACAGGCATGAGGAGCAAGTAGGTTTCTAGCCCCATGTAACTTTACCTACACTTCTTCCTGACCTTCCTCATATCTCTAGACCTGTGCTGCCCAAGGCAGTAGCCACTAGCCACATGTGGCTACTTAAACTTAAATAAGTAAAATTTTAAATTCATTTCCTCTATTGCACTAGCCACATTTTGAGTGCTACTGTACTGGACAACACAAATAAAAAACATTTCCGTTATTGTAAAATGTTCCATTAGACAGCCGTGCTCTAGAATCTATTTCATTTTTTTCTCCATTCAAAAGAAATGGCTAAATTAATATCACCTTGTTTTCTGGTGAGTTAAGTTATCTTCCCGAATGATCACAGAGATCTACTTTCACATTTTTCTTACAGTGACTGTAGATTTACATTTCTTTAGTCTATTGTAAAAGTAAACCATGCTTCTTCCTACTCACAACACTTTTGACACCAAATGTGTGGGCTCTTCTCTTGCATTAAGCAACTCTCCAACTCTCTGGACACCAACAGGGTACCCTACAATCCAGTTATGACGCTAACTAACCAGAGTTAGGGCAGACCCCACAGGTTAAGGGCTCAATCCCACACCTTCCACTTCAGATGCCAATCTCAAGTCCCAAATTGTGACCTATACTTCTGAGCAACTGGCTATAAATCAAGTGTTGCCACAAACCCCTTCTTAGGTTTAGAGTTTGCTAGAAAGGCTCCGGAAAACTCGTTTACCAGTTTGCTATGAGGGATATAATAAAGGATACGGGTAAACAACCCCGTGAAGAAGCACATCAGGGTTAGAAGAGTCCCAAGTGCAGGAGCTTCCGTCCCCATGGATTCAAGGGACGCCACCCTCTTAGCACACAAGAGCTCTCTAAACGCCTTCAGTTAGGGTTTTTGTGGAGGTTTCATGACTGGACATGATTGATTACATCATTAGCCATTAGTGATGAACTCACCTCTAGCCCCTCTCCCCTCCCAAGAAGTCAGAGGGAAAAGCTCAAAGTTCCAACCTTCTAATCACATGGATGGTTCCCCTGCCAAGGAACCCCCCCACCCTTAAGGGCTTTCCAAAGTCACCTCATTAATATAGACTCAGGTTTATGTTATGAATAATAAAAGATGCTCCTTTCATCCTTAACACTCAGGAGCTATTTCAGGAGCCAGGTCAAAGCCAAATACTATAAAAAATGACGCTCCTATTATTCTTATTACTTAGGAAATTACAAGGGTTTGGAGATTCCAGCCAGGAAGAGCCAGGGACAAAGACAAAAATATATATTTTTATAAAATCATAGTCCCACAGACTGATTCTTGCCAATCCTCCGAAGACCCCCCAGAAGAAAAAAAAGCCTGTGTGACCTCAGAAGCCAGTCATGTCCGCCTAAAACAGGCCCTTAAAAGAAAGCCTCCTGAGTAGAGGTTCTGTTAATGTTGAAGCAAACTGAGTCAGTTATTTTAGGAAGTAATTTTTAACAAATGTAAGACAGAGGACTGGGTGGAAACCGGATGCAGAGACAGATGGATGATTGGAAGACAGTCTACTTGATTCATAGAGTTCCATGGACGCCTAGGAGATTTTTCTCTCCAAGATTAATACAACTTATACTTGCACTGAAATAAGCAATGCCATCTGCTGAGGCTGAACAGGGATGTGACTGGTTCCATAAGAGAACTGAGGGTTTGGAGTAGCCCCTGAGGGGCTGATAGGAGACTGGGACATGGGATGACCCAAAACTGGACTAACCCACATGGCTGTGTGACTTTTCTATAGCAGTGAAGGTGCAAACTCAGAAGGAATTTGGTATATATACTTCAGAGCCACTTTCTAACACTACTCAGATATGCAGGGAAAATGCTGGCTCTTCATTTTTTTATAGCTTATATGAGCCTCCACTTGCTAGATTATAGGGGAAAGGAAGAGCAAAATTTTCGATCCAGTTTGAACCACGGGCCTAATAACTGAGTCGGTCCCTTTGAATTATGCTCAGTAACAGGATAAATGCTAGTCTGCCTCATCCCTCTCGTTCTCCCCCTCCAACCCCTTTCTCTCTGAGATGCAATGCGGTGTGCAGGGAAGAGGGAGGCTTACATACCTGCTCGGCAGAGAAAACTCAGGGCCCCTGCACCTCTGGTCTCAGGGATGGCCCTCGCCCACCAGGCAGCTGCTTGTCCTGCCCGCATTTGCCACTGAGGTCTGCGTGGCCTGACTCCCATTCAGCCTAGGCCCAGGTGCAGAAGTTGGCTTTTTAAAAGTTAAGATAAGTGCATTACAATAGCAATGTTATGAGGACAGAAAGCAATGATAATGGACCTGAGGAATCAGCATGTGTGTGTTTCAGAAACACTAGAAATGGAGAGTGCATCTGAGAGCCTTTTCACCAAGGATTCCCAAGGACGCCTTAACTCTTTGACTACTGTTCTCGGACAAGAAGTGGACCGCTTTAACCAGCTACTGAAGTTAATACATGTATGAGCCCTTGCCGTCAACATTGCTGTTGCGTACCAAAGCTTTGTAGAGAAATATATCGTAAGAATTTTCCATTCCTGTTCAACATTTCCCTTTGGATCTGCTAATAACTCCTCAAACGCAACTTGTCTAAAATTGAACTTACCCTCCTCCAACGAGTCTGTTCCCTTTCTCTAAATGGATCCCCAGTAACTCACACCCTTAGAATTAGCAGACTCTAGACCTTTGATCAAGGACCTAATCACTGAATCAGAGAGATTCAGAGCTTGTTCCTAGTGTCTAGTTTGCATGTAGTAATGTCTTTATGAAGACTCTGAAAACAGAGTTTCTGCAAGTGTAGGCCACAAAATGCCAGAGTTAGAATCTGCTGTGCTGCATGTAGATTCCCCAATCCCACTCCAGACCTCCTGCATTTGAATTCCTTGAGAAATTCCTGGGATTATGAGTTTTAAATAAACTCCCGCAGATGATTTCACTGCAACCAAAATTTGAGAACAACTATTTGGGCCTTTGCCTTATGCTCAGGAATACTTTCTGGATGACCTTGCATTTATAATGATGGCTGAAGGCCTCCCTGGTTTCTCTGTGCATAACTCTGATAAAGGAAACACACAAACTATTAGAAACCAAATATTGAGCATTAACTGGAAAAGTTTTGCTGCCAAGCAAGGACCAAATACCTAGCATAAAGTCAAGGCTCAGTGAGAAGATTGGGGAGGACACTGGGACAGATCTTTTAAAGCCAAAGACTGTCTCCTTATTAGAAAAACAGTCACCCAGTGTTGTGCACTGGCTAGCAATACTTAGGCTTGTGGATTAGGGGGGGCCCTGGGTCAGCTGAATATGTGAAGTCCCCACCTCGGGACTATGGTATCTAGTCAGCTATATACCAGTGTCAGCAGGCCAGGTAGCCAGGTCAGGGGTAAGCACCTCCTGTACAGAATGAGCCAGGATAAAGATGAGGCTGCTATGAAGACCTCCAAATACAATGGCCAAAACAAGATAAAAATTCACTTCCCTCTCCGCTAATAGCCCAGAGGACGCTCTATAAGGCAAGTAGTTAATCTTGCTTTGTGAGCTCCTCTAGGGATCCCAGCTGGAGGGTTGGCTCTTTCAACCAGAGGTACACTTTGGGCCCAAGGTGGCTGCTCCTATTGTCCCCTTTTGCCAGCCAGTGGGACAGAGGACAGGGGAAAGAGAGGGCTGAGAGAAAGTAGGTTCCTCATAAAAACGTGACCCAGAAGTTGCATACATCATTTTTTCTTGTACCCGTTTAGCCAAAATTTGGTCACATGGCCATACCCCAAGTGCAAGAGTGGCTGGGAAATACAGTCTCTATATGGGATTGCTAAATCCCATTTGTGCCCAGCTAACACTAAGGAAGTACTATTGTTCAGAGACAGACATGAACCCTGCTCATGTCTTCCCTCTTCCACATCATGACCTTTCATTCACTTGAAGATAAACAAATCCTAATGTCACTTCCTCCAAAAACTCTTCCTGACACACCAGCCCGTCCCTCCCCCATCAGATAACTTAGGTCCCCTCCTCAGGGATCCATCATTTCAGGTGTCTGTGTCTATCACTGTACTCACCAAATTACTTTGTAATTACCCCTCCATGGGGATGGCTCCCCTGTTAGACATGAACTTCTTGAAGAGAAGGAAACTAGTTATATTAGTCATCTTTGTTCCCCTAGTCCCTGATACATACTAAATCTTCAAGAATCTTTGTGCAAGTGAAAGAGTGTGGCTCTCAGGTGTCCTTGTGGTCACTACTTCTGGTCAAACATTACTGTGTGCCAATAATGAAGGACCCCACCTACAGGAAAGAGAAGAGGGAGGAGTCCTGGAAGAAGCAGACTGCAAGGCAAGCGGGAATCACAGCAAAGCACTTCTATCTGAGGGAGGGGTGGTGCCCCCCCCCCCCATCCTGATCTCTGCCCAGCCGAATCCCTCCCTCTCTGGAACCTTCTGTAAGTCTTCTCTGGGAGTCTTCTGCCACCTTTTTCCATTTTCCGTGTCTCAGGTGGAATACTGTTTCGGCCCTGGCTGAGGGCCTCCTTGCTCTACACGGCTGCAAATGGTTCTTCAGATCCTACGGGCAAATCAAATTAAAACTCTTCTTACCACTGCCTCTCGTGAATAGAGACGGGGAGGGGGGGAATAACTCTAGGAAGGACTGGAAGGCTGACTAACCTTGTTCATCCACATATTGCCTATCTCTACAACTATATGCATATGGTCCTGGACCTTGTTTTGTTTTTGAATCAACATAAATTTGGCCTCTAACATCCTTCTATATATTTTCCCAGTATACGGCACCGGTTTACACAAAACCAGAACCTGTCCAGACCATACCAATCTATATGCCCTGCCTTCATCTTTAGCCAAGTAACAAATATTACCCTGTACTTCCCAGGACTGCTGGCAGCCCAGCATCTCCCAGGACTACTGCCTGCCTCTGTCTTTTGTTGTGGGGAGCAGGGGGTAAGGGGCATGTCTTAAGGAAGTGTTTCCAGAACAAGGAGACTCTGGTAACAGCTGAAAGATTGGTCTCATCTAAGAGTTTCCCCTCTCTGCTGTAACTTCAGAGGCCATGGGCAGCCCCTGGGCAGAAACAGCCAATGATATGAGACAGTTCCCACTACCACCCCCAAGGTTCCCAAATAACTACCAAGCCCATTTTTCCTTCAGCCTGGATGAGAGCTGCTCAATGGTATTTCCTGAAACCTCTTCTCTAGGCTTCAGGGCATATTTCTCCTCCTTCCCTCTTTCCACTTAATTGGATCCTACCAATAATAGTCTGAACTGTCCCCAACCCCCAGTTCTTACACCCCTATGGTCACATGTTGTAAAAATGGATGAAAGATTGAAGAGTCTGGCCCAACAGACAGTGTGCAGAGAGGATGGAGCCCAGCAAGCAGGCCCTTCAGCCCACAGCAGTACCTGCTGCCACAAGTGAGTGGCACTCTCACTCAATAATTACATCTGTGAAAGGCACCTACCCATTATTGTGCTTTCAGACTTCTATGGAGACACTCAGCAAAGCTATTGCTGGCCTTGTGGTGATGTCCGAGGAAATGGAGAAGGTGTACAACAGTTTCCTCAACAACCAAGTTCCCTCTCTGTGGTCCACCACAGCCTACCCGTCCCTGAAGCCACTAGGATCATGGGTCAAAGACCTTATCCTGAGGACTGCGTTTGTGGATGTAAGAAAATTCACTTCTTTGGGTGTGATGAACACGGTAGGCCTCAAGGTCCTTAGGAAGCCCTAGCTAACTGAAATATTAACAACTGTTGAGGGATCATCTGAGCCCTAAGAGATAGAAACTTCCAGAATGGCATCAATTTGAAAGTCATGCTCATTATAAGGTACTTTGCCCTTGCCCCTTATCCCCATATTCCACTTTAATTCCAGGCCAACCTTGGAGTTTCAGATCTCGTTCATGGGATCCCACTGTGAGGTACAGAACCAATCTGACATGGGTCCAAACTGCTAAGTGTGGCCTTGTTGCAGTCTCTCCTCTTCCACAGCCACTATAATAACCAGGTTCTGGATTTATGGTCAGGCTATTGGGTGAGGAAGGGAGACAGACAGGCAGTGAGAATGGGGCTGGTGACTAACTCAGGCTGGTTGAGATTCTGTCTCCTGAGAGGCCCTCTGAAATATCATTTTGACTTAAATGACAAACTCCACTTCAGAAAAACAATACATTATGGTGTAACGTTTCTCCTTTAGTTGTGGCTCAAAAGAGGGCAGCCTAAGTCCTTCTGGATCTCCGGTTTCTTCTTTCCTCAAGGATTTCTAACAGGTAACAACCAGTACTTTCCTAAGAAAAATCCCACAAAAGATCATGATTTGTTACATGCTGGGTTTCTAGGAACTGGGGGATTACTGATTATAGGGCAGTTCACCAAGGCCCTGCTCTTTCTCGCTTGCTGGGGAAAAGGATGGCAGGAATAGCAGATGCTCCCCAACAACCTAGCCCCTACCCCTCTCGGGCTGTGCAAGTTCGAGCACCGCTGCTGCCGTGAAGGCCCACGGCGCACCCCAGTTCCCCACGTGACCCATGCTGGATGGCACCACCTGCTCTCCACCTGCCCCAGCCCCACCTCAGAGCAGCTTCCTTCCCTCTATAAAACATTCCTGTCAGCCTTCCATCAGCCCTCGGGGACTCCAGCTAGAGGATCCAGCCCTAATCTGTCTCATTCTGAATCACTCAAATCTCCTGCACTGGCGAATCTCCCTCAGTGGCAGAGCAGTGCACTTGAACCGTGGCCTCCTTCCCTCTCTTTCCAGCTGTGCCATGGCCCCACCCCACCCAACAGCACCACAGACTTCCTGTCTGATGAGCTAACTCAGAATAAAGTGTTAATGGTTGGGACTTCTCAAGGAGAGGAAGCTCTCAATGCTAGAGCAGCCTGGCTGAGGCAAGTGGAGGCCATGTTTGAGAAGCAGCAATGTTGTTTGGAAGGACCCAGCTTTCTGGCTTTCATTTTTATAGGAACTCTTCAAAATCATGCTCGGAAATACAATTTGCCTATAGATGAGCTGAGTTTCAAGTACAACATGATTCCTATCTATCGGGATCAAGCTGCAGTCATAGAAGCTGCTAAGACTGTGCAGTTTGGACAAGAATTGCCCATGGACTTGGAGGTACTGTTCCCTGACTAGTTACAGCAAAGCAGCTCTGTCCCACTGCCATTCAATATCTCAGCCAACCTCCCCTGCCCCCACTCCCCCACTGCCTTCCACATGCAGGAGCGTGAGAGGCAGGAAGAGACTCTTACCCCTCAGACAAGCTCCCCAGTCTACAGTGACTCGATAGGAACTGCCTAAATTAGTCTGATTTATAGAGATATTTTTTAAAGCAACACTGTTTATTTCTTTGATACCTACAGCAACTCTTTCTTATGGAGAATGAGGTTAAATATAAGGGCTTTAACAAGATGTTAAAAACAAGGTTTCAGAATCAGGCAGGCCTGAGTTTAAATTCTGACTTTCCCCTTTGCAGCTGTGTGTGCTAGAATGATGACTAACATGTCTGCATCTCAGTTTTCTCATCTGCAAAATGGGGCCAACCTCAGAGCTACAATGCAGGAGAAACGAACCAGCACATAGTGCTCCCACAATAAACAACTGTTATTATAGGCTGAACTTATCTGCCATTCACTCAATTGCCTCCTAGAGGAAATGATATACTAACTTCATACATTATATAACCATAAATACATGGCGTAACTAATAGGAATGCACTAAGGAAGCAGTTTAAACTCTTTGCTTACATAGTTTCCTCCTTCTAGAGCAGAAGTTCTCAAAATGTGGTTCCAATACCAGGAGCATTGGCATCACCTGGGAACTTACTAGAAATGCAAATTCCAAGGACCCATTCCAGATCTACTGAATCAAAAACTCCGGGCTGAGACCCAGAAATCTGTACTGTAACAAGTCCTACATGGGGTTCTTAGCCCACTAAATTTTGAGTGTCACTGCTCTAGAATATCAGTGATTCTCAACCTTAACTGCAGATCAGAATCACCTGTGGAGGTTTTCAAAAACCCCAATGCCCATGGGGCGCCTGGGTGGCTCAGTCCGTTGAGCGTCTGAATCTTGATTTCAGCTCAGGTAATGATCCCAGGGTCATGGGATTGAGCTCTGCGTTGAGCTCTGTACTGAGCTCAGTGCTGGGTGTGGAGTGGGCTGGGGATTCTCTCCCTCCCTCTGTCCCTCTGTCCCTCCGCCCTCCCCTCTAAAATAAAATTTTTAAAAAATCCCAGTGCCCAGACTACATCCCACTTACATCGGAATCCCCCCAATACCATTAGGCATCATTATTTTCCAAAGCTCCCTGGTGACTCCAGTGCCCCGCCAGGGCTGAGAACCACAGCTGCCAATCCGAGCTGCCCAGCTCCCATGTGCTGTGGTGCAATGGGGCGAGCAGCTCTGCCTCAGAGCTCCTGTCCACACCAGGGGGCCTCAGGGACGGAACTTTCTAGATGTGCCACAGAATCAAAGATCTGCTCCAGACTGCTTTTCCCAAGACAGTGTTCATTCCCCAATCAGTGTAGTCGTGGTGAATGGCTTTACTAAACGTTCCTTAAAATATCCTGGCATTAGTTAGTAGAAATTGCTCCTGCATATTTCTGTCAGTATCCATTCCACTCAGATCTGACTGATCTACTCTTTGCTCTCACTAGCAAAACCTTACAAAGACCAAACTGATCCCATATTCATGGCTTACTTTGTGAAATACTATATTTCCCATGCCTCTTAATTGCTTGTATCTTAAAATAATAAAAAAGTTTACATTTTTAAGGAAATTTGTTTTAACATCAAAATACTTTTTGGGGGGACAGGGCAGCTCAGTTGATTAAGCAGCCAACTTTGGCTCAGGTCATTATCTCACAGTTCGGTTCGTGAGTTCGAGCCCCTCGATGGGCTCTGTGCTGACAGCTCAAAGCCTGGAGCCTGCTTCGGATTCTGTGTCTCCCTCTCTCTGTTCCTCCCCTGTTTTGCACTCTGTCTCTGTCTCTCTCTCTCTCTCTCAAAAATAAACATTGAAAAAAAATTTTTTAGTTTTTTTTTAAAAATAATTTTATTTATTTTGAGGTGGGGGGAGGGACAAGCAGGGGAGGGGCAGAGAGAGAATCCCAAGCAGGCTTCACACTGTCAGCACAGAGCCCAATGCGGGACTCGATCTCACCATGAGATCATGACCTGAGCCAAAATCAAGAGTTGGTCGCCTAACTGACTGGGCTACCCAGGCACCCCACAAAATACTTTAGAGTTGCACTCCTCATTATTTTGAGACCCTTCTAATCCAGGAGGGTGTCCCGGGCCCATGTCTGGAATAATTGAGGCTGCAGGAAGGCAGAACACCCCCTACATAAAAGCCCTCCAAAGCCTTTCAGGATGCTGGCCCTGGTCTGTACCTGGCACATTTTTTATCTGCCACGTAAGGCTGACTCTGACAGTTTACATTGACCACCAGGGCCTCTGTCCCTCCACCTGGCCCCAATCCATACCACATCTCCACTCAGGTCATGTGCACTGCGCCCTGACAATGCCTTAGAATCCCTTCTGCCTTCTATGGAGACATCAGATTGTATAGTTGGCTCAACTCCTGGTACTCCTGGAAAATGTCTGGGGAGACTGTGCTTAGCCAGCTTTAGTCCTTTTACAAACAAGCAGGGCCACTGTTAGCCCATTTGCCACCTTTGTACAGTTTAGGAAAAGACACTCCCTCTGGGTGGGTACCCAGATGGCTCCCACACATGGCCTGGCAAGCGGACAGCAGGATGGTTTCCAGCCTCCACTAAGGCGAGCCTGCACAAGTTGTGCATCGCAAGCCCGAAACAGCCCCTGAGACCTGCCCCAACCTGTGTAACTGAGAGACAAGGTTCGGGACACCAGAACGTAAAGACCAGCCAAAAAGAGCTTGCCATCCTTTTAATCTCTATAAAAATATACTACCTGTGTCCATACACCTTGGCCGTCTGCCTGCAGGTGAGCAGCCCCAATTCACCAAAAGAAAATTGGCTCCACAAGTGGCCAAATTCACTGTTTGAGGAAGGATGACACAGAAGCCCACACCTGGCAGAACCTGTACACCAGTGGTGGCTTCCAATCACAGGACACCAAGGGGCAAGGTTTTTCTCTGTCTCTGTCTCTCCCCCTTTAATAGAAACATTAAAAATCTAGCCTAATTTCTAAAAACAAAAAAGGAACTTTCCATAGTCTGCAACAGTCCATACTCTGCAGGTATTAAGACACATATATATAACCTGTCTTTAGGAGGGCACCCAGATCCTTGAAAGACCTTGCTAAAAAGAACATGATAATCACAGCCCTCCCATCCCATCTGCTTCCCATGAGAAGGAGCAAGTCATAACACCGTATCAGATAGTCTGAAGCCCATAAATGGTCTCCCCTATTAGAGATCCTGGTGGAGTGTGGAAAGTTTGTGATTTGGTGTCAAACAGAGACCCAAGTTATTTTACCTCTCTGAGCCTCAGTATTCTCCTTGCTAAAATGTAATAACAGCAGGGCACCTGGGTGGCTCAGTCGGTTTCAGGGTCTGACTTCAGCTCAGGTCATAGTCTCACGGTTCGTGACTCAAGCCCCACATCGGGCTCTGTGCTGACAGCTCAGAGGCTGGAACCTGCTTCGGATTTTGTGTCTCCCTCTCTCTCTGCCCCTCCCACACTCATGCTCTGTCTCTCTTTGTCTCAAAAATGAATAAATGTTAAAAAAAAATTTAATGAAAAATAAAAATAAACTGTAATAACAGCAATCTCTAGAGTGGTTCTTAGAATTAACTGGTGAGGATGAGAGGATGAGGGACTCAGGAAATGGCGCACAACAGCTAATACCTTCCTCCTCTTCTCACCTTTAAATTTCTGGTTATCTTCCAGTTGCCCTCTCCCGAGGATGGTGTTCTTGTTCATGGAATGTTCATGGATGCCTCTCGATGGGATGATACGGAGATGGTGCTAGAAGATGCACTGCCCGGACAGATGAATCCAATGCTGCCTGTGGTGCATTTTGAACCTCAACAGAATTATGTGCCAAACCCAACACTTTACCATTCCCCACTTTATAAAACAGGAGCCCGGGCAGGAACACTCTCAACCACAGGTAAGGATGTGCTAAGACTGGTTAAAAAGAAAGAAAGAAAGAAAGGAAGGAAGGAAGGAAGGAAAAGAAAATAGAACTAAATAGAGCTTATTAAGCAGTGACTTCTAATTTCAAATTGATGGACTGAGTAGACACAAAAATCTCTCACCAAAGCTACTGAGACTCATCATAGAAAACAGATTTAAAACGAAACCCAAAATGGAATGCCGTGTTGCAAAAAGGGAAATCTGGGTGGGTCTGAAACTAGGATGCAGCCCTGACAAAAGGAACCAGGTAGAAAGAAAGCCGTATCAACAAGTAGAGCTGAAGAACTGAATGTGCACAGCTAGAGTGAGCAGAGAATGAGCTGAGGAAATCCCTCCAAATCTAGCACAAGGCAATTAAAAAAAAAAAAAAAGGGACACTGAAAGCCAAATTTTCCAATATTTATCTAGTAGGCAATCTGGAAGGAGAAAGAGAATGAAAGAGGGATAATATTTGAAAAAATAATGGCTGGAGGTGCCTGGGTGGCTCAGTCGGTTAAGCGTCCGACTTCGGCTCAGGTCATGATCTCACAGTTCATGGGTTCGAGCCCCACATAGGGCTCTGTGATGACAGCTAGCTCAGAGTCTGGAGCCTGTCTTCAGATTCTGTATCTTCTTCTCTCTCTGATCCTCCCCTGCTCGCACTGTCTCTGTCTCTCAAAAATAAATAAAAAACATTAAAAAGTTTAAGAAAAAAGAAAAAAGAATGGCTGATAATTTCCCAGAACTGAACAAACACTTGAGTCTTCAGGTCACAAGGTCTCACAAAGTGGCAGATATGATTTTTTTAAGCATACAACAAATAATTAAATTTGAACGATATATCAAAGTGATCCTTAACAGTATCAAAGAAAATCCTCAAAGCAAAGAATGAAAATATATTAATACAATGGACTAAAATTCCCAAGAATAAGAATCGGATTGACATCAGACATCTCTCTCTTTATCCACACAGTACACATAAAAGATAATAGACAAACATCTTCAAAGGCTGAGGGAAAATAACTTTGAACCAGAACTGCAAACACAACCAAATTTATCATCCAAAAGGGAAGATGTAATAAAGATCTCTTTGGACAAACAATGGCTCTAAATTAATCACCACTGGCCCTCTATCAAACACACACACACACACACACACACACACACACTTTAATAGTTTGACCATAAAAATGATTTTAATAATAACTTGAAACTAACTTTCCAGATGAGAGAAATATGGGAGAGGAGACAGGGTAGAAAGAACTAAAAAATTTTCTCATTTGAATGGAGAATACAGATACTGATAAATATTTTTCTAATAAAACCTTCAATTAAAGTATGGTCTTCAAAGAATAATATACAGAATAGAACTACATCAGACACTAATCGCGTCTCAATCTCCCACTCCCATGACAAATCTAAAACCATTTTAAAAGGTAGTTTTAAAATTAATGGCATGAACAAGTTTTTATGTGGACATAAACTTTTATTTATCTTGGATAAATATCTGGGAGTGGAATGACTGGCTCATGTCGTAAGTACATGTTTAACTTTTTAAGAAACAGCCAAACTGTTTTAAAAGCAGCCACACCATTTAACATTCCTAGGGCTCCAGCCCTCCACTTCCCACTACCTAGGATGATCAGTCCTTTACATTTTAGACGACAGCTAGCTAGACAGACAGAATGTGTGGTATCTTCTTGTGGTTTTGCTTTGTAGTTCTCTAATGACTAGTGACATCAGTCATCGTTTCTGCTACTTATTTATATCTTCTTTGATGAATTGTTCAAGTCTTTTACCCATTTTTTAAGAGTCATTTGTCTTATTACTCGCTAAAATTCCAACAGAAATTATCCTTTTGGCAAGAGGAACCAAGAAAAGGTAGTAATTAAAGTGATGCAAAACTCAACAAATAGATCAAATGCACTGGATATAGAGCCCAGAAACACACTCTGTATATGTGGGAACCCAGCGTATAACAACAGCGTCATTTAAAATTGGTGAGGAAGAGACAAATTATTCCACAAATGGTGCTGAGACAACCAAAGTTAGACCCTATTTCCTACTACCAAGGAAAGTAAATCACAGATGGATTCTTTACATGTAATCATCACTCTCTCTCTCTCTCTCTCTCTCTGTCTATATATAGAGAGAGTGATGATTATATCTATATAATATATACATATACATTTGAGAGAGACAGCATGTGCACACACACGAGTTGGGCAGAGGGGCAGAGGGAGAGAGGGAGAATCTTAAGCAGGCTCCACACAGAGCCTGACACAGGGCTCGATCCCATGACACTGAGATCACGACCTGAGCCGAAACCAAAAGTTGGATGTTCAAACAACCAAGCCACCCAGGCACCCCTCATCACCAAACTTTAAAATTATTATTAAACCTAATGAAATAATGGCTCTAAGTAATAATTATCAACATCTGCTAACACGCCAAAAAAGACAATCACACATAAGGTGCTTCCTGATGTAAGTACACACCACCTATTCAAGTATTCTTGCCTGAAAAATCCAAACCTGAATATGATCACGTCTCTAAATCTAACCACCCCCTTTACAGGAACAGAGAAACATATTTAAGATCACCACAGGGATGCTGTCAGCAAAGTCCAGACTCTGGGAAACTTCATGGGACAAACAGCCTAGTTATTTCAACAATTACAAGGGGGTGGCAAAAGGAACAGAGGGGTAACCTACCAACTGAAAGAGATTCAAAAGACACATCACTATTGCAAGGCATGGATCTTATATGAATCCTGAATCAAACTAATGCAACACACACACACACGTATGTGCACACATACACGCATAATGTGCACATGCATGTGTGTGTGTGTGTGTGTTGCATTTGTACTAGAAAATGTCACTCAGGTCCCCACCAAGGCATCATGGCAGGGCATGGCATACAAAAGGTAAGGAAAGGGGAGATACAGGCATTCTCTGCTGGGGACACCACCATCTTTCCCCAACTTCTACACAGATGGGGTTTGCTGTGAATGCAGTGTCACCTTGAGGGCAGAACCCTCTTCTTCTCACACTGGTCCTGGCCCCTCACACAGGCCCACACTAAAAAAAAAAAAAAAAGTGCAAAAGCGACCTCTTACTTCAGATGTCCCAGAGCTGAAGACAAAATATATACTATTGCACTTAGTCATTCTAGGAGCCCTGGTGCCTATCTACAGGGTGGAACAGAGAATGGATGGATGGACAGACAGATGGACAAATGAATGGATGCCCAACTTACCAACTGCATCCTGAGTCCCACTAAAAGCCCAGGGCTGAATCTATTCCAGTGTTCCCTCAGTCAGACTGCAGAGAATTTGAAACATACTTTACAAGGTTATACAAAGTCAAATTTGGACAGGTCCTAAAGGATCATTTGTTCTCACATCTTCATTTTATAGAGCATAAAACTGAAATATGTAGAGGACTGTTTACCCATTATCTATAGAGGCTGAGTCAGGTCTGAAACCCAGGAGTCTTGACTCCCAGTACACTGCTCTTTGCATCAAAGGGTTATTCTTTAAGTAACAAGCCTTTGTCCTTGTGTCCTTAACTAGGTCATTCCACCAACTTTGTGGTAACTGTGCTCTTACCCTCCAACCGGTCCAAAGATTACTGGATTGCCAAGGGATCAGCTCTGCTCTGCCAGCTAAATGAGTGAGAAGTCGCCACCTCCTGCTAAAAAAGAACCAGGCCAGAGATCTTTCCCAATGGGGGACAAAGGTCTGTGTAACATATGCGAGCAAAACAGCTTTACTTCTGATCTGACTTAAGGTGGTTAGTGTGGCTTTTCTCTTCTAACCTAAAATAAAGTGTCTGAGTGTTTCATCATGTTGGTAATTCAAGCTCTGATGTGAAGGCAGTGGGTTCAGCACTCATCTCTTAAACCTGCTCCCCCTCCCCCATGCCAGAGTGAAGCAGCTTCCCGTCAGTAACTTGAAGGGAGTGAGGCGAGGGCCTGGGCAGAGTCAGAACTCACCAATTCCTTACCCAGATGGGTTTCCTTCCTCTTCACACTGATATAAAAGGCCCCTTGTACATTTCAGTCACATGGCCCCAGATGCTTCTGTTTCTAGACCAGATTAAGGCTCAGATCCCAACACATGGGAGGCAGATGAGCAAATGAGCTGGACAAGTTCTTGACCCCATGGTGCCAGTTCTCCCTTCTACGAGCCTATCCCACTCTTCTCGGAGGAGCCTGCTGTGCTTCACAAAAGTGCAGGTTGGTCCTGCCCAAGTACAGAATTTCTCCTTCCACGTTAGGATGAACCTGTGTAAAAGGCATCCAAGTCCCACCCGGGCGCACCTGAGCCTCTGCCACCTCAGAAGCAGAGGCTGTTGGGCCAGTCCTGAGATGGAGCAGTCACCATGGCAAACCGTCTTGTGTCAGCCCTGCCAACCAGGGTCTGTTTGCCTCCTCAGCCATAACGTGGGCCAATAAATTGGGAATCACCCAGCATGTGGGCCTCTGGATAAAGACACACCACCCCCTTCCAGAAATTTGGAAGAACTCAATCAGGCCCAGTAATCCTACCTTTCCCTTTTACCTCTGCCTCCATCCCCGTATCTATCAAAGGTAAGAACAGACTCAAGTCGCAGAGCAGCAGAGAGCAATTCTTTTACTTCGAGCTCAGAGCAGGAACCGAGACGACTCTTGGCGTTCCAAGCAGGAACAGGTGCTTACTAAGCCACAGGAATGGCTGCAGCTGCAGAAGTCAGAGGCTGACATTTATCTTGCTGTGGACACACCACAGAAGCTGTAGTTCCAGGTCAGAAAGCTGTAGGAAAGTGAGCCAACCTCAGGACTATACCACACTCATGAGGCAGGTGACTGGACAGGGAAACGCACGGCCTGGCCACTGCACAAACTTACGTCTGCTGCAGCCTGCACATAAGCGCCACCACTACTGAAGAAAAGGGTCTTCTGTTCCCCTTGAACCCTCCAAATCTCACCTAAGTCTATGTCATTAGGAGACTCTCAGTCATAGCAGGAAGGGAATCTAGAAAAGTTTAGCCCTCCTCACCCCGCAATACTGAGAGTATGGAATGGAGAGAAGGTGGAGGACAGGCTTCCTGAGCACCATCATGCCACTCTTTAAGTAGACCTGAAAGATCTTCTGGGCCCTGGAAATGGCTGAGAATGCACCCTCAAGAACTGCCAGCTCAGGCAATCAAGCTTACCCTAATTAGAAATAAACACATCTACTTCCAAGTCCTGGGCAGGCTGTCTGGGTTTCTGTGAGCTGCTTGAAGGCCCAGAAGGAAACCTTGCCACGGACGTGGGTGTGGTGACCGAGCAGGAGGTGGGGTGGGAGGCATGGCTAAAAGTTCCCACTTCAGACTCAACTGAGACAATTCTACTCTTACTCATTTTATAGAGACTCCCCCATAAGATTTTATTTATAAAAGGCATCAGCATATAAATAAATAAGAAGACAGGGAGGGGGAGCATTTGAAAACCACTTTCTCACACAGCACCTCTGACAAAGCCTACTCCTTCATCCAATCTTCAGCATGTTGGTGAGACACTCACATACATAATTAAAGCACTCGTCAGAACACAGGAAACAGAACAAAGCTCCTATGGCCTACTGACTCCCCTGATTCCAGAACCAGGAGTAGGAAGAGAAGCAGCAGGAAAGGGAAAAGGGTCAGGATCCAAAGTGGCAGGTAGGGCCCAGGAGTAAAGCAGTGATAATATTCAGAGGGTGTGAGCAAAAGTTGTTTGCAGAACACATACACATTGTGGGGGAAAAGTCTACAAAGAAAAGTATTTAATTATTTCCATATAATTCATTTATAATTACTTTCATACAAGTCATTATGTTACAAAACTGTACACCTACCCCCAGCACTGCTGGATAACCCAGAGTGATTCCTTGGAAAGAGAAGAATCAACACTGACTTTCATTCTCTCTCTTCTCCCGGGTTGGGCCCATCAAGGTCAGGACAGAGTGTGGAGTACAGGAATGGCCATCCTTCAAGTCCAAGGGGTCAGGGGCCTGGCCTGGCTCCGCCAGTCACTACAGGAGGGATGTCTCTGTTTGGAAAGCCAGCACCAGCACCCAGAACACAGGAGTCCAGAGAGACAGACAGGCACTGCTGGCCACCATTGGGCTGTGGTGGGAATGCCCATGGCGAGGGAGCTGCAGCTCGGCAGAGATGTGCCTATCCAGAACGGGGACCTGGAGCTGTGGGACCTCAGCACTAGGAGGGAAAGAAAGAAAACAGAGGCTCAGAGCACAGCAGGAGCCACTGGATACTCCAGGGCCCCCGAATACCCACAAAGCCTCTTTTGGTCTCCCTTCTTTAAAGATGAGAATGGATCTTAATATGTTAACGGGCTGCCTGTGTCTCCGTGCTTCGATACTACTACTACAACAAAACCAAGTAATACAGGTGCTAAACCCAGCACATTGGACAACTCTCCCTTGGCTACATGGCTCTTGGTTCAAAGATTATTAAAACTCTAGGTGTAAGAAGGCCCAACTCAGATTTGCTTATCATTAGCCTTTGGGCGATCTCAGGCAGGGCCCCTCCTCACTGACCACACACAGATGCACATCCGAGCCATGAGGCATCCTCCGTGGGTCTCTGGCTGTCCCCTACCCCAGCTCATATCCGGTGTGAACACCATGCAGACATCCCAGGTCAAGACAGTAGGAGCTGAGGGGCTCAAGATCTCAGACCCACCCAGACCTTTCAGCTCAGCTCCGGTGTAAAGTGCCCAACTCCGGGCCACCTTAAAAGGAAATGGCCAAACTGAAAAAGTACTGAACAGGTCAGTTCATTCCTCCACCAATGAAGGATGGTTGGAGAGCCACCCTTGGTCACGTGGAACATGGACACCAACAGGACCCCTGTTCTCCAGGTCCCATTTGGCTGCTAGCTTCCATCCATTTAAAAAATGCCAATCCCACAGCACACTGGATGCCTGCTTCGAACCTTTCAGTGGCTCCTCACTTCCTCAGGCATGAGACTCTCTGTCACTCCACTCCATTTCCTGTCTGGACGCACCCCACTCCACCCCACCCCACTTGACCCCCCAGGCTCCAACCATAATTATTTCATCTTGGTTTCTTCAACATGCTCACTCTCTCCAGGCCTTCGAACTGTTCCCTTTGCTTGGACTTCCTTCCCCTCCTTGCTCAGGTGTTTATTCATTCAACAACATTATCAAGCACTTATACAGTTACTGGATCCCTGAATCTCCTGATCCACACTCATAAGTTCTGATCATTGGGCTCCACTTTGTCAAGCTTCTACTCAGCAATCAGCCAAAAGGTCCCTTCCCTCCAGGAGGCCTTTCCTGACCACTCCCCCAAAACCTTAACAGTAACTTCTGACACACACACAAGCACATTCCCACAGCACCCTTTGCAGATATCAAAATCTGGCTTCCTCCCTAGAATGCAAACCCATGAAGGCAGAGGGCTAATGCCCGTCTGGTTTACTTCAAAGCCACAGCACCCAACATAACAGAAGGCATACAGGAGGAACTCAATACTTTTGGGTTGAATCAAACTGGACCCTGGATCCCAGGCCTCTCTGGTGTAGTTCTTCCAGAAGTCTTATGCCCTGCAGACCAGGCTGTCACCACCTTTGACTCCTCTATCCACCTCTGATCCACTTCCTAAGCATCTTCCGAGCGTGCATTCTGTAGTCACCATGCTCTCTATAAAACATGGGGGCTGACGCTTCCAGCTCTGCAAAACTATGAAATCTTCCCTAAGCTGCAGTGGAGAAAGGGCTGGCAAATCAACACACGCATGTCCACCACCCCCACCCCCATTCGTTCTTTAAAAAAAGATAACAAAGCCCTTACTCTGGCTTGAAGCAACTACCTTTAATCACTGGGTTCATCTCTATCACAGTGGACAGAAGACCAGTACCCAAGGCTCTGAGCCACAGGAAAGGCTGGTCCACGAGGAGGGTTGCTCATCCCCACCAGAGCCTTGAACCTTCCCCTTTTAAGCAAGGTGACGGATATTCTGGATGGATGCCGGGGAAGGGCTCCTGGCCTGCTCAGCCCGGCCCAAACCACCGCCTCACCTCTCCTCCAGTCGGACCCACAGATCGCTGAACTGCCGAAGCTTTCGCTGTGGCCGCTGCCGCCTCCGTTTCTTCCGAAACTTCTGCTCCGCTACGACTCCCAGTAGGGCACTGCTGCGCGGGGACATGTGTGGAGGCCACAGCGAGTGCACCGCGGACCCAGCTTCCGGTACCCGCGCTTCCGCGGTGGGCACTTCCGGAACTAACACGGCAGAGGAGGCGGGCCCCGACGAGGGACGTTTACTCTTCTCTCTGTGAACAGGGGTGAAGGGAAGATGGATTTGAAGGAGGGTCACACGCCCTCAGAAGGGCTCAGGGACTAAGCTGGCTAGGGAACGTTCTCCAAGCCACCTCCAGAATTGATCACTTTGACGCCTTAATTTCTCCCTCACATACTGTTGCGGTAGTCGTTCCAAATCCCCCGGCCCTGGGGAGGAAATAGAAGATTTCTTTTTAATTGCATATAATTACTGCTCTTCCCTAACAATGGGTCACAGCTATGTAGAAAGTCACTGAAGATTACAGCACTGAAAGTGACATTTAAAGAAAAAAAATGTTTAAATGCCATTTACTTAGAACAACGGAAGGAGCCCTTAATCGTTAACCCCGCCTTTACCCTGGTAAGGGCTCTACTCAGAAAGAGGCTGTAGCAACCCCATCCCCCTACGTGAATGACTGCTAGTGTTCACAGTGTTCTAACCACCTTAACCCAGGTCCTACCATAAACCATCTTTTCCCAAAGGGAACATGTTTTTCACTACTGATGAGAAACTCAAACTTGTTTCTAGTTTTTCCCTAAAGGTGACTCTAGTCTTCCCCCGCCAACCCCTCCACCTCCACCACCCCGCCCAAAAAATCTCTTCCAGTGAGGAAATGAGCCATGAGAAGGACCCAGTTTCTCGCTACAACAGGACTTTCGTCAAGAGTTTAGTTGGGGTTGAGGAGGGCAGTAAGAGAAGAATCCAGACACTAGAGGTCAATCCTATTGTCTCCTGATGTAGGCAGTAAGGGCCCTGAGGCTCCCATCCACCTGAGGAAAGGGAGCAGGACTGTGCTATGTGCAGCCTCCAACAATGTGGGTGCAGCAGACCAGCATATATAAGAACTCAGTCCTTCTGCCCTGATTCAGCCTTGATGAACAGCCCACCTTCCAGAAGCAGGGCTCAATTCTGACTCACGACTTCACAGAGACTGAGAGGTCAATTAACATTCATGACCCTGTGTGAGGAAGGCAGGAGGACTAAAAGATAGAAAATGAAAATGGGAAAGACTCGGGTTGGATAAAAAAGGTGAAAGAAGGGAATTCATTCCTCAAGTGGCAAAGAAAGAAGAAAGGCCCCTCTTCTGAACTTGAGGCTGGGAACCGCTGCAACATACAGTCACAGTTAAAAGGCCCCTGGAGGACAGGACCTGCCAGATTCATCACTGATACAGAGCCCAGCACAATGCCTGACACATAAGTGTGACACCACTTAGATGAACCTCTTCATTATATCAACAAAGAAATGGGAGCCTAGAGAGGGAAAGTGCTCCGCCTAAGGCTCTCCAAGATTCCGGTGGCCTCCTAGAGGATTCAGGAGCAGATGGTCAAGCAGCCCCCATGCCCAGGCCCCCTGCCCCGGCAGAGATTACATCCATGTCATCCTTGATCTCCATATAACCCAGACAGGCCCTGGTACACCGTAGGCATTCAGAAAAGTTGGTTGCAAAGAGCATGGACTCAAATTCACTCAGCTCTTATGGCCCCAAGCAGTGGATCCGCACGGCGGGGCAAAACACAGCTTTGGTTCTGTTCAACTCCCAAGAGACACAAGAAGCCCTCAGCTGACTTACAGGTGGGCAAGGCCAGAGCTTGAGAACCAAGTTAATCACCCTTGGTGGCTGGGAGAGAGGTAGGGGGAGGCCATTAATCCAGAAATTAATTTTACTTCTCCTGATTTTTATCTTTCTCATATTTCACAGCTGAGATGTTCTGGAGAATCATTAACACCCACTTTACAATTAAAGAAACTGAGGACCAGGAAAATAAACTTCCTTGCCTTGGGTCCCAACAAGGATTCAGCACCATTTTCAAATAACATTCATCAAGATTTTTTTTTTCAGTTTATAAAGCTAACTTACTTTCACTATAGAAAACACAGAGAATATAGAGCAGTGTCATTATCTCCAGGGAAAGATCCTACAGACAAATGCTCATAGGCTTAAGGGACCCAGGACAGTAGAGGTGGCTGCTTCTCTGCCAGGAACAGAAAACCCCAGCTGTTGAACACAGGCTAACTCATCCCAGAGCTTCTGGGCCAGCCTGAGCATCCCATCCCAGGTGGAGGTTCTAGGTTATCAGGTTTCTGTCCATCTGAGTTCCCAAAGTTTAGTGAAACCTCTAGTTCCTTATGAAACCCAGGTCCATGGTCATTTTGGCCACAATATGGGACTCTTGTTGTGCTTGAGAGATTGCTTGTCCCCTGCCAGCATTTCACACAATCTACTCACTTCATGGAAGTCTCCAGAAAAGACACTCCCTTGTTGACATGGCCTCTCTCCTGGGCACACACCCACCGGAGGGCATGTGGTATCTAGGAAAGAGCCCAGGCTTGAAGACTAGAACAAGATAATTAGACTTTCTGAACCTCTGCTACTTCTATAAAGTTGATCTATCTCACCCAGTTGCTGTGAAGATTAAAACTACCCACGCACCATGTTTCACACAGAGCTGAGCACTCCATGTGGATCCCCCTGTCCTCCAGTCCCACTATGTGGGGATGAAAGACACTGTACGTACCCCAGCAAAGCTGACCAGGACCCAGGAGCACCCCACTGTGCAGCCAAAGGACATCCACCAGACCCTCGTTGGTGTTATTCTGCTATGGTGGGCAGAATAATGACCCCAGAGATGCCCATGTCCTAATCCCTGGAACCTGTGAACACTATTGTTTGTTACCTTTTCTGATAAAAGGGATTTTATGGGTGTGATGTAGGACCTTGAGATGGGCGATTACCCCAGGCTACCTGGTTGGGCACATTCTAATCACATGAGTCCTTAAAGCCAGAAAACTTTTCTGTGGTCAGTGGGAGATGTGACTACAGAATGGTCAGAGAAATGCAGTCACTTTGAAGTGACTTTGAAGATGGAAGGAGGGATCACAAACCAACAAAGGTGAGCAACCTCTATGATCTGGAAAAGGCAGGGGGGCCTGGGTGGCTCAGTCAGCTAAGCGGCTGACTTCGGCTCAGGTCATGATCTCGCGGTTCGTGAGTTCGAGCCCTGCATCAGGCTCTGGGCTGACAGCTCGGAGCCTGAAGCCTGCTTCAGATTCTGTGTCTCACTCTCTCTCTGCCCTCCCCTGCTCATGCTCTGTCTCTTTGTCTCTCAAAATTAAGTAAATCTTAAAAAAATTTTTTAATTAAAAAAAATCTGTGTCTCCCTCTCTCTCTGACCCTCCCCTGCTCATGCTGTCTCTCTCAAAAAAATAAAGAAAAACATTAAAAATTTTTTAAAAATTTAAAAAAATGTTTATCATCTGGAAAAGGCAACTAAACGGATTCTCCCCTAGAGGCCTGAGAGGAGAATGCAGCCCCATGAACACCTTGATTTCAGCCCACTGAGACATGTGTCAGATTTCTGATCTACAGAACTGTAACATAATCACCAGTGCTTGAGGGCAGAGTTTATAGTAATTTGTTGTGGCAGCAAAAAAACTCTACAAAACCCTAATACAGCATCCATTATCCTGGGAAGAGGTGTGGGGGTGGGGAATGGGCTAAACACTTGGGATCAGCCCGGCAGGACCCCTGGCCCTTCCTCTTCGCTGCCCAGGGAAGGGCAGTTTCACAGCCAGGGCCTTGCCTGTGTATTCCAGCCTGCTGAATACAAGAGGGTAGTGGCTGCCAGTTGCCCTCCCCTCACTGTCTACCTAACGGGGCTACCCCAAGACCCAAGGGGCTGGCAGGCTTAGGGTGAGCTAGGTCACCAGTTGGAAGGCCTCCTGACCCCACCCACGCAGCCTGCCCCAGATCCAAGTTCCATATCATCCCTCAGGGGTTAGCACACAGCTGCCAAGGAGGGGAAGAAGGAAGCAGGTGTCTCCATAACCACTGTGCTGGCCCTTGCCAACACCTTCACTGTGGGCATTTTCCCCACTCTGGGCCCTTATCCCCTCACCCCTTCTTCTCCCTAACCGGAGCTCCTTTCCAGGCTTCATGCTCCCTAGTGGCCTCCCCTGGAGCACTGCTCACCTCTAAAACCTCATAGACACTGCCCTAATGGAGCACATACTGTGTGCCAGACGCCCAGATAGCTACTGCAAAAGCACACATCAAAGCGCCGGAGCCAACGCGAGGAGGCAGACCCAGGCTGGAGCAGAGGACGTGGGGCATTTGCGCTGGATCTCACAGATTCTGATAGAATTAGGGGTGGGGATGGCGAAGGACAGAGGAAACTGCTCGAACAAAGACAAAGGATCTGGTAAGTAAGAAGTGGAAGAAGAAAGGGCAGAAAGAGAAGGGATGTGCAGGCGGAGGAGTCTGAACTGTACCCTGGCTCTGATTAGCTGTGTGATCCTTCAGTTTCTCCATCCGTAAAGGAGAAGAAACACCCACCCCACAGGCTGGCTTTGAGGATTAACTGAGGGTCCGTGTGAGCCTGGATGCCACCTGACAATTGATCAATAAATGTTCTTACCTGTCCTGGAAATGTGAGCAGCCCAGCTGGATGTCAGCACCGGTTCTCAGCCCTCACTGGGCACCAGAATCATGGAGAGATTTTTAAAATATTGATTCCTGACCTCACTTCCTCCCGCAGGCAGGTATTAGGGTTAGAGACAGAAGCAGGAAGCCTGAGCATAACCTTCAACACACGTGCACACGTGTGTACACACACATTTATGTGCACACATGCACACATACATGTATGTACATATACATGCCTGTGCACACATATACACGTGTACGTACACATGCGTACATGCATGCACATGCACACTCCAGGAAGGGTCCTCTCTAGCACCCACAAGGACTGTGTGCCAAATACCAGTCCAGTCAGCCTGGGCCAGGGGCTGAGAAGGGACAAAGCACCTGCTTTCCAGAAGCACACGGTCCCCCCAAAACAAGCAGAGAACCACTAAGGGCTGGGCTCTCCCTCCAGGGCTCAAGGAGAACAGGAGAGAGAGAAGGATCAAGACCTGGGCAGTGAGCAGAGCTGAAGGAGGGGCAGGATTTTCGTCGTCAGGGGGAGGTGGACGAAAGCGACCCGGACAGGTTTTCTGATGCAGGAAGCACACCTGTGCTGGGGTCTGGGCGCCAAGAAGCCCGCATAAAGAAACTGGACTTTGGAAGAGAAGAGTGAGAGACCACCAAAGGTTTCCGAGGAAGGGACACTTGCAAGATTTAGTGCCACAGAGAGCGAAGAATGGACCAGAGGGAGAAAGCCATGAAAAAGGAGAGGAGCAAACCGAAGAGGACAGGCTTTAATGGAGGAAGCCAGAGGTGTGATGACGGTGAGACATGAGAAGCCTCAGGTGAGGGCTTTTAGAGAGTAGCCGTGCTATTTGAAGGACCGTTATTACTGAGCGCCGGCTGTGGGGCATGAGGAGAGGTGGGGGTTAGACAGCCCAGGATGTACCCAGGATTGTCCGCTAGGAGGCCGGCGGGGAGCATCCTGGCTCCCGGATGGGAACTGGACCGCTAGGGAGGCCCCTCTGGGGTGAGGGGCTGGGGGGAGGCCCTGGCTCGAAACAACACGAGCCGAAGGCGGGCCTTCTGACGAGAAAGAGGGCACCTGGGGAAGGGCAGCCATCAAGCCGACGACACCACAGCTGACCCCCTCTCTACCCCTCAGAAGAGGGGCCAGGCATTCTCCTCACTACCGCTGCGATCACTGCCAGGAGGGGGCGCTGGTGACCGCGGTTGGGAGGGAGCAGGGCGAGGAAAGGAGCGTTAGAGGCCGAAGTCCTATGTTGGAGCCTCCACAGCCAGTTCCTCGGAACGTGACTACATTCATAGGCAGCGCCTTTAAAGAGGTGATTAAGTTAAAATGAGGTCGTTAGGGTGGGCCCTGATCCAATCTGACTGATGTCCTTATGAGAAGGAATTTAAACACACAGAGACACTAGGATTGTGTGCGCACAGAGGAAGGCCATGTGGGGCCAGGGAGAGGGCGGCCACCAGCAAGCCAAAGAGAGGCCTCGGGGGAAACCAAACCTACCCACACCTTGATTTTGAACTTCTGGCCTCCAGAACTGTAAGAAAATAAATTTCTGCTGTTCAAGTGCCCAGTCTGTGCCATTTTGTTATGGTGGCCCAAGCTGACTAGTTCAGAGGGGAGGGGAGGGTCCACAGAGCCATCAAAATGAGAAATAAACAGACCTGGGGGGAGAAACAGCTCAGGGAAAGAGAAAGGGCTTGGTTCCTGTCCGGAGAAGGGTCTCACAGGCACGCCCTGCACCTCTAGCCTCTCTGACCCTACCTTATGACTGATTCCACCATCTGCCTCCCTGAAACTTCCCAAATGCCCACTGGAAAGGCACTCAGCATTAAACCTAATGACCCCTCCTGGGGCCCCCAGGACCATGGAGCAATCTCTTCTTTGCCTTCTTCTCTGCCTCAAGACTGCTGAGGAAAAGGCCAGTATGGCCTCTGTTGCCCAAAGTGCCCGGCCAGCCAACCCATGTCTGACACAGCCCCGGCTACAACAGGATGCCAGCAGAGCCAGGTACCAAGGGTCCCTTTAGCAGCCAGGCAGGGAAGGTGGTAAAAGCCATGCTGGGGGCCTCTGGAGCCCCTCAGGGTATATCGCCCACGCTGGCGCTGGGGCAGCCCGGTGGGGGTCTCGGCTCCGCTAGCTGCTCCCCAACCAGGATAGAAGCACAGGAAGGTTACTTGTTGATGGGTCGTCCAGCGGGGGCGTGTTCTACCTCATAGCCTTCGCGCCGCAAGACATCAAGCACTGTATTGTTGCCCATGAAATGACCTGCGGTAAGAAAAATGATCAGAAACACAGCAGCTCCCACGGCTACTAAACATACCCCCAGACACGCACCCAGAACAAAGAAATAACCCTGCCAACCCTCCATCCCTTCTGTCCAGCCCAGTAGAGTTCCAAAGAGCTTCTGTAGTCAGGCCTCCCAACAGCCCTCCAGGCAGGCAGGGAGGGACAAGCAGTGTTTCAGAGATGAGGACACAGAGGATTAGAAGGGTGAGGTGGGCCGCCCGGAGTCACACAGCAAGGGAGAGCCTAGATACCAAATCCCAACCTTCTAGGTCTGAATGCAGTGTTAACAGTCACGACCATTCTCATCATTTACACAATCCAACCACCTCTGAGACCCGAGCCCCCTTCTGTCCCACACATAATTATACATGCTCAGTTAAAAAAACAAACAAACAAACAAACAAAAACAAAAACAAAAAAAACCTCCATTTAGCAGAAGCCACCATAGCTGGAAACCTCAATCTGAATTTTATTTCACTTCCTCCCTTTTAATAAAAAACAAAGATCAATCAGGTAAGCTTACAATGACATCTTAGACATTTTCAAGGCCAAGAGCAGATCCTGGGATCAACCTTCTTTCCACTCAGGTTTTGATGCATTTTGATGCTCAGAACAGACATGATGGTCCGGGCTCACAATGTTCCCTCTCTGTGACAGTGTATGGCACTTTAATGTCCTAAATGGCTGATTAAATTGTAGCACTCCATCTTGTGGTTGAGCAGAACATTGGAGGTATCGTTCTTATCTGCACTTTAAATTGGAAAACTGAGGTAAAACAGGTCCAGGCTTCACACGATAAGCAGTCACAGAGCAGAATCTAAAACCCAGGCCATTTGGCTCCAGGGTCTATATAATCTTGACACCTCAATACTCAATAACCAGAGACCGGGACAGCAAATTAAGGTACATCCAAGCCGCTGGACAGGCGACAGGCAGTCTGTAGATCTCTCCTGTGTCTTGTTCCCACAGCTCTAGGAAGCAGGGTGAACCTGGATCAGCTTCCTAGAGCCTGGGGAGCCCAAGGGTGGTGACTGGTGGAAGATATTGGACTCTACTACATTCTTGGGTTCAACTGTAGAGTCTATGACCTCAAGATTGCTGAGGGGAACTGGCTCAGATGAAAGGGACATTGGCAAGACCCAGATTAGCCCTGGTACACAAGTGCAATAAACTCACGCACAGATTTCGCCTGGACTGGGGGCGGGGAGACTACCGAGCTTGCAGAGTGCTGTGGGGACCCTCACTCCCCCAGCCATTACTGAGCCCACACTGCAGGGAGTGATCACAAAAACCAAGTAGCCAACAGTCATTGAGCATTACCAGGCACAATGCTTTACACATCATTTGACACCCCCCAACCCTCGCCCCCACCAACAGCCCTATAATGTGGGCGTATTATTATCTCCATTTTACAGGTGAGCGAGAGACACAGAGAAATGAAGCAGATTGCATCTCAAACCCAAGTGGTCTGGCTCCAGAGTCCACCCTCTCAAGCAATTCGGAATAAAAACGGTATCTGTCAAGTGAACGAACTGCCCCTATTACCAGTGCTTTCTCAGCGCAGAACCAAGCCATTCTGTTTGACTGACTTGTCAAAACTGTTGTTTGATTTTAAACTCTGGAGCTTTTAGTTTTTGTTTATCCTCACTTTGCAACTAAAAGTTTGCTAATCACAGACTTTTTAAAAATGTTTAACCATTAAGGCTAAGTGTCGGGAGCAATTTCCATGGTTCCCTCTGGTCAAAACAGCCTTCAGAAGACGCGAGGTGAAACAGATTCCTGCGGTGGAGGAAGCAGCGCCAGGAAGAGAACGTGGCACTGGCGGCTGTCAAGGGTGCCCCTGACCCCCAAGGTGCCCAGCTGTGAGGCCTCTACCCAGAGCTGCTGCAATAGATGAGCTGTGCCCCGAGAATGAGGCAAGCACAGGTGCTGCATCTCACCTGGGCCATCTGTCCAGCACGGTCCCTACCTGGAGGGCCTGACCTCTCAGCTGCTCAGATCAACCTGCCAACTGGCTGCCCACTCTCACGCCACATGGTAGGCCACCATCATCTCAAAGCATCCGCCCTTCCCCTGCACCCAGTGCCCCACTATCCTGCCACCGGACATCAGGGAAGCTTTTGAGAGATCAACCGAGTCTCGCAGGAGTGGAAAACAAAAGCCTACGCTCAGGGGCTGGCACCTTCAATCCTGAAGGACCCAGCACAGCCGCTGTGACCAAGCCACCAGCTCTGTGTCCTAACAGAGGGCCACCATCACCCCTACCAGGGACCACAGAGGGCTTCTGGGACTGTACCCTATCAGGGTGCTGCAGGGCCAGAGCTAACAGCTTTGCTGACACAGGCCAGGCATGGACACAGTGTAGCACAGCACTGGGCACAATCCCAATAGGGAATATGCGACTTGGAGAAGAGGAAAACCACTCACAACTCACAGGGGACCAAGCACCAAAGGCAGGAACTGTTCATTTGTGAACAAGATGTAGGAGTCCCAACCTCTCATTTTTTCCACAACAACTTTATTTGACTACAACTTACATAACATAAAAATCATCCTTTTTTTAAAGCTTATTTTCTTTAGTGATCCCTACACCCAACATGGGGCTCGAACTCATAACCCTGAGATCAAGAGTCGCATGCTCTGTGGACTGAGCCAGCCAGGCACCCCTAAAATTCATCCTATTACAGTGCATAATTCAGTGATTTGGGGAATATTTGAAAAGTTGTGCCACCATCACCACTATCTACTTTTGAAGCATTTTCATCAGCTGAGATTTTAATAACGATTACATTGAATGTCTAGATCAACTGGGGAGAATATTGTCATTTTAATACTAGTCAAGCCTTCTAGTTCATGACCATGAGATGTCTTTCCATTTACTTAGGTCTTCTTTAATTCCCTCTGATGATGTTTTTAGTTTTCATGGTACGTCTTGATAAATTTAGTACTGTCATTTTTTATGCTTTTAAACGGAACTAATTCTTAGTTTCATTTTCAAATTATTCATTGCTAGAGTATGGAAACACAATGGATTTTTGTGTACTGATCTTATATCCTGCCTCCTTAGACCTTGGGTTTTTAGTTTTAAGAGTTTTCTGGTGGATTACCTAGGATTTTCCATACACAAGACCATGTCAGCTGAGAAAAGAGATAGTTTTACTTCCTCTTTTCCAATGTGATTATCTTTTATTCCTTTTCCTAACTTTGCTGGCTAGAACCTTCACACATTGGTGAACAGAAGTGGTGAGAGCAGCCATCTTTGTTCCTCATCTTAGGAGGAAAGCATTCCATCTATCACCATTTCATATGTTAATGTGGGGTCTTCACAGTGACCCTCTAACCGGCTGATGAAGTGAGTTCTCTTCTAGCCCGCATCTGATGAGTATGTTTATCATGAAAGAATGTTGCACTTTATTGATTGCTTTTTCTATGTCTATTGAGAGCATCATGTGGTGTTTGCCCTTGAGTCTACTAATATGGGGGATGACATTAATTGATTTTCAGATGTTGTGGTATTGGTCCCCCAAAATACATCTGCATCCTAATTCCTGGAACCTGTGAATGTTATCTTATATAGCAAAAAAAAAAAAAGCAAATGTAATCAAACTAAGGATCTTGATATTAGGTGATTATACTTGACCTCTCACCCTACCACTCTGGAAATGCTCTTCTCCAACCCCCACCCCATCCCATTTTACCAGTAAAAAAAAAACTGAGGGAGATGACTTGCCCAAGTTTATGAAGCTAGTGGAAGAATTGAAAGGAGAAAACCAAGGCCAGCAAATGCTCCTTCTGCACACTACCCAGTCTCTGGCATTTCTTTTCTTTCTTTCTTTCTTTCTTTCTTTCTTTCTTTCTTTCTTTCTTTCTTTTTTTTTTTTAATGTTTATTTATTGGGAAAGAGAGAAAAAGCACATGTGCACGATCTGGGGAGGGGCAGAGAGAGGGAATCCCAAGCGTGCTCTGTGCTTTAGCACAGAGCCCGACAAGGGGCTCGAACTCATGAAGTGAGATCATGACCCAAGCCAAAACTCAGAGTCAGATGCTTAACCCACTGAATCACTCAGGTGCCCCAAGTCTATTGTCATTTCTGTGTTTAATTCTGGACGGTGTAAAGCTGTGCTAGAATGATTCAAGAAGAGGAGATAATTTATTTCAAAAAGTCCACAAAAGAAAATCATTCTCCCAGACTGCTTCCAGATACACTGTTAATAGTTGGTAATAGCTGATGTATCCGCCCCAGGTCTCATGCCTGGGAGGCTCAGAGTCAGAGAGGAGAGAGGAGACAAGACAAATTTTAGGGGAAGTTAAAAAAGTGAAGGGTACCAGAAAGAAGTTGGGATTAAGTGGCGAATTGGGAAGAGAGAGAAAGGCCTTCCCAGATCCCAGGGGAGTGTGTCTTGAACACCAGGCGGAGAGAGGGCTATGGTGATGTCATAGGCACCAGCCTGCCCAGCAAAGTTTCCACAGTGCTGGATACTGAGGCCTCAGCTGGAGCCACTTTGCAAGTGAAATAAGTCAAAGAAAGTGCCACCCATCTCACCTCCTAAGGCAGCCCACCTCCGGGGTCCCGGTCCCTTCATGGGAGCAGCGGAGCCCAGCCTCCCAGCAGAGGTAACCTACAACTCACCAGCTCCAAAGGCAAAGAAAAAGCCTTTGTCCGGGAACTCTTCCAAAAGGGCCTTCACCCGCTTCCCCATTCTCTCATTCCGCTTGTAGATGAGCTCCTGGCGGAAGTAGCTGTCGATCTCCTGGGCAGTGACACGCTCCTGAGGTGGCAGCGTGGCGTTAATAAAATTGGGAACCTCCGCCAAAAGAAAGAGAAAAAGCAAATTAGGAGCAACAGAGTCACTAATCAAGCTGCTTCATTTGAGCCCCAAATCACCCAGCCTAGAAGGTCAAACTGGCAGGGTAAGGGCAAGACGGACACACCACTCTTGGGGTCTCCCACCAACTACTTTTTCAAACTGTGGTATCAGTCTCTGTAACCCAAGTGAAAACACAGCCGATGAAGTGCACTGAAAGTACTCTTGGGCTATTTTAAACAGTACTTCTGTTCTATTCAAATGAGAATGCTTGATGCCATGTGTTTATATCCAGAGACGGTATCTTTGCCTAACACATCCATCGTTTTTACTTGTTTGATTCACACATGCTTTCTCTATGAGACTAATTTAACATAATTACATATTTTAGAATCAATAATTATGACTCTCCTGCCGAATACACGGCATGTCTCTAACCATTCACCTGTCTTCTAAATGCCACACAATTTTAATTTTCATTATTTCTCCAATTCCCATGTCTCCCCCTTGCTTTCTCCAGTGTTCTTTGTCCTCCTGGCAAATATTTCACCTGGTTCTGGTGCACACGTGAGCCAATTTCAGTATTTTGGCTAACAACAGGGGCTGTCAGTGAGGTGATACACTGCATTCTCTCCCCACCCCCTCTGGATTCCCTTCTCCTGGGTGCATGCTGTCTCCTCTACTTAGGGATTACTTTGCTCAAATATAAAACAGAATATCTACCCTGGCTGCTTCCCCCATGTGCAGTAGCCTCCCAAAGACCTTCCGGAAGTCCTCACCCTGTAACGTCGCCATCCATTTCCACTTTATGGACAACAGATCCCCTTTAGCCATTTCCTTGAAATGATACTTTTTTCATTTTCAAATCCAAAGTCTTCATCTTCTCCTTTATCATCTTTTTAAAAATCATGTCATTTATGTGAGATCCTTCTATCCATTTCCTCAAGTCCCTCCTCTTCAACAGAGGGCTTCCTTTGTACCAGCCCCGCCCCACAGGCAGCCCAGAGCCTGCAGGGTGACCTCCCACTGCTAAATGCCAAACATGACCTACGACCTGCACCCCTGGGCCTGACCAGCCTGGCCCTCCTGGCACCGAGGCAGGCACATTCCCAATACCCCACACCACAGGCAGGGTCCTGTGAGCAGGGATGAAGGGATGAAGGAGCCACAGGAAAGGGATGCATAAGACATCTGTTCCTGACTGCCACCAGCCTTACCATTTGCCCATAAAACTTCCAAATCCCCCCATACAGAAAAAAAATGGCTTTTTTCTGCCATTTCAAATTTTAATTTCCCAATCTATCTCAACTTCTCTCCCCACTTCCCCCACACCCACCAAGAATTGTCATCACCCTCAACTGTACTATTCTTTTGTCAGGTATTTCTTGTTTTCCCCTTCCTCTTGCTTGCTTTGCCTTGGTTTAACTTCCTTCAGCTCCAGACTCTCTGGAAAGCTCATTATATCTTCTGACACTTGTGGGGCTAATGTTGGATCCAGCCCGTTGCTCCTCTCCTCAGGCTGCCATTCCTTTTTTATCTCTTCCATTCACTCACATTTCCTTAGGGTCCTCCGATCTAACAGACCCCCAGCATCACTCACAGCCCCCTACCACATGAGGATACTGGTCCTGGTGGTGGAGACAACGCATGCCCCATCTCAGAAGCTCAGCTGCCATTGTACTGCCCCGTGGTCTTGGTGAGGGAAGGGGAGGAAGCCACGGCTGGTCCTGTGGGAAGCTCGTTGATGAAAGACTAACAAATATCCCCACCATAAGGACGCTGCGCTCCTCTGAGCTTCCTTCCCCTTGATGGCCCACAGGTAATACCTGTCCCGTGAGTCACTCGTTGCACCAGTCCGGCCATGAACCCATCATGCTCACATGTTCCTAGAAGCTACTGCAGGCTGTAGCCTAAGTTCTCTTCCATCATTTCTCAGAAGGGTTGCCTAAGTCAGCCAGGGGCTTTCAGACTCGGATCTCTTCCCTGCTCCGGAGGCAGCTTCGTGCTGCCTATTGCCCAGGCCTTGAGGCCTGCCCCTGGATCCCCTGAAGCTTTTCATCCTTTGCCTGGGATCCTGGAATTAATTCTCATCAACGCTCCCTCTGTCCTCACATATCATAAAGAATGGCTCTATTAGCCACAGCATCTCATTCAACATCTAAACCTACCCAATTTTATTTTTAGAGCCCTTTATGATCACAATCCTTTGTTCATGGAAGATTTAGGTGTCAGCAGGTAATGGCTTTATTCTTATGTTTAAATGCACGCTGAGCTGGGCAGAGGACAAGGGCCCTCACCTGGGAGCTGTCATGACTGAAGATGACGGAGCTGAGGTCCCCACAGTTATAGTGTTTGATGAGATCCTCCGTCGTGTAGGGGATCTGAAGGCTGCCTGCTCGAAGGCTCTCCTGCTGCAGGAGGGTCTGGTTCAAAGCAAAGATGACCTAAGGGGAGAAAACACAAGGGCCTTTTAAGATCACTGACACAGCAATCATAAGCTGCCATCTTATTTCTTTTGTCCGTGGTTGACAATAACCTCACCTCTGGGTTTGTTGTATAAGAATATGGATGCTGCTGCTAAAAAAGGAAACACAAATCCCCAGATGGTGTCCAAAGAAAAGGAGGACAGTCCTGCCCAAGTTGGTCCTCTGTGGCTCACACTGGAAGGAAGTACCTTAAGAGGGACACAGACAACCTGGAGCTATCCCATCAGAGTCACCAAGAGGTAAAGAGACCAGAGAAAGGCTGCAGAGGAAGGTCTGAAGAAGCTGGGGAGGAAGGATAGGAAGTAGCCGGAGACACTTACAAACAGGCACGTACCGAAGGCTTCACTCACATGAAGGACTGGACAGGAATATATACACGACATACACAAGTCTGTTCTAACCATCGGTGCGGCATCTGCTGGCTAATGGATTCACTGGGTCGGCAGAATGTTAATAAAGTTATGGTGGAAAAAGGGAGAAACGAGGGTTAAAAAAATCAAACAGTTGATCTGTGCAAGTTTCCAGAGTCTGATATGCTAATGAGCGCTGCGGTTCTTCCTGAAGGGAGAGCGTGCCTGGCTTCCCAAGTTTCTCTGAGGCACGCATCACAAGAGAAAGGTTCACTAGAACACCCTTTGGGAAAAGGAATTTTAGAAAACAGTAGATTCTCCGTGGACCTGGAGAGCTGGGTCGAAGGGGAAGGTGGGACTCTGGCACCAGGTGGGACTGGGGCTGGCCATCCTGTACAAGGCTCCTGACAGCACTGAAGATGCTGTGGCATTTTCTCTTCCATTCTCTACAGGTATGGATGCAGACATATCACCTTCCACAGCTGCCCTTCCACATGCTGCCCCCGGAATCTGTGTACAGATACTGCTTTGCTGGAATATTCCCTCGCCGTTTGCTGGAAGGCAGACAGGCAGGGTCTGCCTGAGCACTCTGTGAGATCTTCAGCAGGAAGTTTTTGATTCCCCATAGACAACCTATTACATGTCTCAACTCAGAAAATGACCCTTTCCTTTCTCCTGTCATACATTCTCCTCATTCTGAGTGGCAAAGAGGCTTTTGTTGAGTTGCTTCCCAAGGGCCACTGCAGCTCGAGCCTGCTGTATGCCCTCCTCCCATGGCCCTGTCTCCCTTGGTCACTCTAATATTGGCTATCCCTGTCCTGAGGCCTTTGGGGGCAGGTCCCATCCTCCCCTCTTCTCTCAAAACATCCCCCTCCTCTCTGTTGAGCCTGGACCTTCTGGACCATGTCCTGTCCCCAGCCCTCTACTGGTGACATGAGCTGACTGAGAGGCAGATACACCCAGGTGTATGTCCACAAATTATGGTCTAAATGAGGAAATCCAGTCTTCCACAGGGATGAGCCCCTGGATTCTAAAGCCACACAATTAGGACCTGTCCACCACCACTGGGAATTGCTAAATGACTTCAGATTACCTGGAAGAACAGATCTTTAGAGAGGAGGGGGAGGGGCAGTATGCCAGGACCCAGGCCAAGATCTCACACTTGCTGTCTCAATCCAGACCAATTTCTCAACAAATACATACTGATGGATTTTGCCCTTCCCCTAAGGGTATTCAGGACAAGGCCAGCAATCTGTTCTTAGCCGACCTTCCTCCAAGAGTTTCCACTGGTTTTGAAATGCTTTTTTTAAGGTGTTCTTGGTATTTGGAGAAGATCGAGCCACGCATTCTAATGGACAGGCCAGTCTGCAAAGTGAAGACTGTGTGGCCCACATTTGTTTATTCAGTTCCTTCTCAATGTAGTCAAATGTCATTTGCCCTAAAGACATTTCACCTGTTCATAAAAGGCTTCTAAAGCCTTGCTAGGATGTTTGTCTTTGCTTCTTATATTTACTTTTGATGATCCAGCCCCATTCAACCAGGGGCAGGGCCATAGAGGCACGGCTGGAGGTGCCCTCTTTGGGGAGAACCACGGGTGGCCCTCTGTGTCTGCCTTGGCAGCTGGAGGAGGCAACTAGCCCCTGGTGCTCTGCAGAAAGTCTCGAGAGCCCCAGAGCAGGGGTCCAGAGCACCTGAAGGCTCCACAAAAACAATACAAAGCCCCAAACTCACCCAACTAAAGCCATGGTGGTCCAGACTCTGCTTCCTCAGAGACCTACTCTGGCATCTCGACAAAAGGCCCCACAACCTGACAAGATTAATGACTACTGGTCATTCTTCTGCAATTTACTCTCCTTGCTGTGTTGCAGACTTGTCTGAGCCAGTCTGACAAATTTGGAGTTTCAGGATGTGACTCACAGATTAGCAAATTCCTCAGAAACAACTGTATTTGGTTATACTGACCCCAGAGACATCTTCCAAGAGGTTTATCCTGATGAGGCCTTGTCATTGACCTAGCCTCCTAGCATTGTGGAATCACACCTGGTGCGATTCCTGGGCAGCCAACAAGCCCATATACAGCAGGCAGCCTGCCCCGCTGAGAGCCGAGGCAGACAACCAGGAAGGGAAGGCAGAGCAAAGGAGCAAGTACAGGGGCCTGGCTGAATGGCCCAGGCTGTGCACGCTGCCCCCCTCACCTCCTCCCTAACCAACTCCCCACCACACACCGCCTCCTCCTCTTCATCCAATCCCTTTCTTTGGAGCCTCTGCTAACATTTATTCACAAGTTGTATTAGTTTCCTTGGGCCGCCATAACAAAGCATCACAACCTGGGCTGCTGAAACCACAGAAATGTATTGTCTCACAGTTCCAGAGGCCAAAAGTCCAAAATCAAGGTGCTGGTAAGGCCATGTTCCCTCTGAAGGAATTAGGGAAGGATCTGTTCCAGATATCTCTCTCCTAGCTTCTGGTCATTCCTTGGCTGGTGGCTACATAACTCTAATTTCCATATGGCATACTCTCCGTGTATGTCTGTGCCCAAATTTCCCCTTTGTATTTTTTGTTTTTATTATTTTTTATTTTTTAAAGAGTAGCAGTATTTATTTATTTATTCATTCATTCATTCATTCATTTTGAGAGAGAGAGTGCACGCGCAGAAGCAGGGAAGGGCCAGAGAGAGAGGGATAGGGAGAATCTTAAGCAGGCTCCACGCCCAGCATCGAGCCTGCTTTGGGGTTTGATCTCATGACTGTGAGATCATGACCTGAGCCAAAATCAAAAGTGAATGCTCCACTGAGCCACTCAGGCATGCCCAAATTTCCCCTTTGTATAAGAACACAGTCATATTAGATTAGTGCCCACCCCAATGACCTCAGCTTAAATCATCTGCAAAGACCCCATTTCCAAATAAGGTCTCAGGTCCTGAGGGTCAGGACTTCAAGGGAAGCATTCAGAGACACAAATTAAAACATGTCAGGGTCACCTTACCCTTTCTTTTAATAGTTCATATGAATATGGTAAAAATTTCAAGCAGTATTAAGAAAAATACCTCCCTCCTATTCCTGTACCCCAATCACCCTCTCTAAAAACAATCACTTTCAGTGTCTCGTGTATCTGTCCACAGACAGTCTGTGTGTAAAAGCCGACAGATAGATGACACATGATAGACAGATGTAGTGATGCCTCCTCCGCTTTTTTCTTTGTGTTCTTTTGGCCTTTAAGGATTCAAATAAATGCCTTTCCGTGAACTAATACTGAAGCTATACATTATAACATAGACAAGAGGATTATGGAATAAAAAGCCAGGGTTTGGCAAACACTGTTTTTGAAGTACAGGCGGCCTGAGTCCTCCTTAACCGTAAGATAACATTAATGACTACAGCAAGTCATAGAAAAGGACAAGGGAAACTTCTGACTACAAGAAGGGACAAAATGAAGGTTTCCAGCCTTTCCAGTGAGAAAGCAGGCTGGATGCAGAAGCCCCGGAGGCACCCCAGAGGTGTCCCCACTGCCCCCAATTCAAAGCTGTCCTAGTGATGTGGTCTAAAGCACTGGGATTCAGAGCCCACGGCCAAGAAAGAATTCTTGAGACATCTTTGGTGCAAAACGGTGGTTTTATTAAAGCAGGGGGACAGGACCCAAGAGCAGAAAGAGCTGCACTGGGTCATGACAGGTGACTGATGCTATACCTTCAGGTTGCAGGGCGTCAGGGATAGTGTGAGTCTCTAAGGTATTTTGGAAACAAGGTTTCCTGGATCCTGAGGGGGCTAGCTATTTTTAGGAAAAGGTCATTTACTACTGTCTAATAAAACCTCAGTCATGAGACTCTTCAGATGTACATCAATGGGCCATAAGCTCGGAGTATGATTGCCACCCTATATCCTGGGGGGGTGGGAGGGGTAGAGATAAGGGAAGTTTCCAAAGGAATTTTTATACTTTAAAGTAGACTTACAGGATCCTAGAGGTCGGGCTAATGTTACGCTAAGATTGCCTTTTGCCCTTAGCAAAGTGTCTTCATCAAGGCAGCCAAGCTCCCAGAGGGATGTCAGTCACTCTGCCTGTCTTGAGGACTTGTCAGTGGCTGTAAGTTGTATGAAAATTTAATCTTTTTTCTTCTGCCTTTGTTCCCCACATCACTAGTGTTGCGGGGTCCTCGAGCACAATGGCCAAGAAAGAATTCTTGAGATGTTGTACAGCGCACCTTAGTAAATGTAGTTAACTTGCATGGGGACAGGACCCCGTGGGCACAGAGAGCTGCATTTTCACTGTATGAAGCTGGCGGTTTTATGCTTAGTGCTCAAGGGGGAAGGGGACGTGCAGGGAGTATTAAGTCATAAATGTCTTCTTCGAATTCTACTCATAAATCTGCTTCCCCAGATTTCTAAAATGTTTGTCATTCAGCTTGATATGAACTACCGGTGAGATTTACAGGCAGTCATGAGACCCTTTGTGAATGTAGCAACTGGCACATATCTGATCCTTACTGAAACCATACAGGCTACAGATCAGCCTTCTGGGCTACAGGTGAACATTTTTCTGCTTCTATCCCTAGTCACCAGGACCTCTGCTCTGGGCTCAGGCTGACTCAGGCAGGCCCCAAGGAGAAATCCAGGCAGAATTTGACAGATGATTTCAGACAATCCTACAAGCACTCAGTTTCATTTCTCCAAGATCTCAGATAAGCCTTCTTCCAGACGCCCAAATGGCTTGGTTTTCCCAAGAACCTGCTAAGCCAGTGTTTTCTGAACCATGGATCACAACCCATTATCCACCACTCCACGGCTGACATAAAGCTCTGCATGCTCTACCCACTGCTCTGTAGCTTGCTTATTTCCTTTAATTGTGGGTATTAGTCCACACAGTGCAGCCAGAGCTGCTTCGTGCTTTATAACAACTGCACATAAACCATGCCGAGCCATGCAGGAGCCCCCTTATGGGGACCTCCCGTAATAACATGAACCGCTGCCTACATTCACCCCTAGGTGACTCCAAGTGCGGGCAGGTCTGGGGGTCACTGATGGAATTAAGTCAGGGTTAGAGCTTTAAGAGCCTAGAGAAATGAATAGCTAACACATCCAACTCTTTCAAATATGAACCGTCTCCAGAGAGAGCTGCTGGTATGCACTGCCCTGCAGTCAATCCCTGGCTCGGTTCTCTGACCCTGAATGAATGACGATTCTCCGCACCATAGTTTTTGAAGACTGACTCATATCCTCACCAGGAAGGATGTGGGCTATGGGACCAGCATGCTTCTGAAACAGAATCATTTCAGCTCCTCCATGCAAACAAAACTATGTGTGGCCAAACCTAGAAACCACCACCCAAAACATCATTTCAGAAGAAGTCTACATACTAAATTCAAGTCTAGCTTTTGGAATGCACAGGAAAGTTCCAAGAATTATGCCTTCTTTATGGTTAGTACCTTGCCAAGCTACTTGTGCTGATGTAGGGCAACAAAGTCTCTTAGAAAATTCCTGAGTGGCAGATGCCTTACATAGATCCCTGTTACTCACTGTCAATCTTTTCATCTGAGGGCAAAGCAAGACACATTAGGGAGAAGAGGACAGAAGGTAGGATATTAGAACTCTGAGCACCTGGAGGGGGTCAGCAAAGTTATTAGCATGATGTATTTGCATTTTAATTGTAATAATAACAGAAGCCCCTTCCCTACCCCTCTCCCCTGAGTTAGCCTGCTCTCTGGGAGGTGGAGCTTCATTTGAGGGAGAAGATTCCGTCCCTGTCCTGAGGGGGTGGCTGTTGCGAGTGGGACAGAAAAGGGTGTTTGATGGCAACAGGTCACAGAGGGCAGTCCAGGATAAACAATCACCCAGTGGGAGTCTGGGTGGAGGCAGAAGTTCCAGAAAGAGATCGGCCATCACAGTCACTACCTTGCCCCTGAGCTACAGTTTCCCCTGCCATTAAAAACAGGCAGTACCAAGAGCAGTGAACCTGTGCGATAGCATTTCGGAGCCCACAGCAGCCATACCGTGGACACGCTCAGCCCCTCCCAGGGGACCTGCAGCAACAGGAACACAAGGAGAGTATGTATATAAGGACACAAAGTTGTTTGAGAGTAATGTTATCCTGATCAGCAAAAGAAAAGTGACTGATGTGCACAACACATCTTGAATGGGAACCACGGGCATGGCACCCATCAGCCCATCCTCCACACCCCAACGCCATGACCTGACAGTCATACATTGTGAAAAGCATGCTACACATGTCACCAGAGGCCACCAGAGGAAGGGACCAAAGGCCCCCAAGACCTTAGAGCCAACCAGGTTACTTCCCTTGAAACCCTATTAAAGATTTCTGTCTTTGACCACGTGAAATAGCAGCTACGCCTGAAGCTTGCAACTGCTCATTTCTACTACCTTCAGCGTGTACCTTTAGATACATAGGAAGACTTCTTACCTGTTGGGAAAAACTCATTTATCTCTTGAGGGCATCAGTAGAGGGTCCTGGCAGAACTCAGGCCAACCCTGCTGGGGATACAAAGGACATTCCCGTGTCTATGAGAGAGGGCAACAGAGCCTGGTGGCACACCCAGTGTGCAAACACACAAAGAGATGGGCTCAGAGGGCTTTGGGACGCATCCTGCAAAACCTTTGTTGTTCCTGGATGCTCACATGGAAGATGTGTTACATTTGGAAGGGCTCAGGGCCAAACAAGCCACCACTGGTGGATTTGCCACCTTGGAGAGGTTCCCAGTGTACCAAGGTCTTCTTTTTGAATGCTTGCTATCTCAGGTCAGGTGCTCTGCTCTGTTGTGCAACATTTTTAACTATTAGAAAGTCCTTCCTTCTTTTTGAGCTCCATGTCTCTCCATGATTGCCATGTACTCATTTTTGTATACATCAATACAATGTGTGTTTCCATACATGCACAACTTGTTAGCAGCCATCAAAATGGAAAATGTGTGTGTCCTACTTCTCGGAATCTCTCCTAGAGATACACTAGCACAAGTGTGTAATATGTAAGTGTACAAGGGTGTGGCCTGGGGACTGTAATATTGCTCTCCCCGGCACTGGGACCGTTCAGTCAAAATTGGAATGTGCATAGTAGGGGGTTCCTGCATCAAATGGGAAATTGCACATAACGCTCTTCCACTTGGAAGCATCTGATCTTCTTTATTTCAGAAAGGAAGGGGAGCAGACCCTTCTGGCCTCACATTCGGTCTTCTCTCCCTCAACTGTTTCTCCTCCCCTTGGCACAGCCCAAGGGGCTCCACGGAGAAGGGAGTCAGGTCAGGCACTCATCAGGAGCCTCCCTCCATGTGGTCCCTGCAGTGTCTGAGCCACCTCCTCTGCTTATGCTGGGGGGAGGAATCCAATGTACCCCCAAAAGACCCTTGTGCATGGAAGTGCCAGTGTATCCATCCCAAGCACATACACTCCTATATTTGTGGAGCCACCAGGGCCTGATGAAGGGTCAATGACAGGAGTGGCAGCAGCCCAGGCAGCCACAGGGTTGCAGCAAGAGCTGTGAGTGTTGCAGCAACCAAGTCTATAAGCCCAGGACAGACAGATGGAGCCATGATAGGAACCACCAGCAAGGGTCCAGGAAGCAGCACAGCCGGCATGACCACAGGGGTGCAGGGCACCAACATGTCCTCAGGGAGTATGAGCAGGATGGAGGAGGAGAGTACTGCAAGCTTGTCCCAGGAGGATGCTTCCGGCGTGTCGCCAGAAGCCAGTCTCTCCCCAGAGGCAGCAGTAATTCGCCAACTGCAAAGACAACCAGTAAACCCAATGGACAAACAGCTAAACATCCAGTGATCATCTTGTTTGGGCAGAGTAAAGGCTCCATGAGCAACTGGGATGGAAACCAGGGTCTCCCAGGCCAATGCTGAAGCACAAAAGAAAGAAGGAAAACAGAAGAAAGAGATCCTGGTAGAAGTTCCCACCACCACACAACAAGTGAAAGTCCCCACAGGTCAGGCAAGAAAAGTCAATCCGAAAATCACCTCCTTAGCCAGCTGTACAGGCAGGAGAGAGGGTAAAAAGAGGATGTTATGGGTTGAATTTTGTTCCCCAAAAAAGATACATTCATCCTAATCCCTGTTACCTGTGAATGTGACCTTATTTTGAAATAGGGTGTTTGCAGATGTAATCAAGCTAAGATGAGGTTTTTCGGGCCCTAATCCATAAGGATTGGTGTCCTTACACGAAGGGGAAATCTGGACACCGACAGACATGCACAGACGGAAGATACCGTGGAGGCACACAGTGAAAACACAGCCATGTGCTGACCGACACAGGCAGAGATTGGAGTGATGCATCCATAAGCCAAGAAATGCCAAAATCGCCAGCAACTACTAGAAGCTGGATGAGGCAAGGGAGGATTCTCCCCCAGGCCTCTCAGAGGGGCAGGGCCAACACCTTGATATAAAACCTCTAGCCTCCAGAACTATAAGAGAATACACTTCTGTTGTTTTAAGCCACCAGCATGAGGTACTTTGTTAGGGTAGCCCTACAAACTATAGGGCAACAGCCCCAGCTCCTGCCCCTCACCACAGCCCCACTAGAAAGGATCTAGGGCATCTTACAAACAGGAGGCGCCAATCTATGGATAGTTCACATTCTCCAGGTGAGAGACACAGCTGGGTTGACTCTCAAAGAATTTGAAGAAGCCAGTCCTACTACAAAAAATGGCGGTCTCGTCTCTTGGTAGAAGGCAATAGCATGTCTAAAACTGTGCTAGGGAGCAGCGAGGGGATCATCGTGGAGCCACAGAAGGTGGAAAGTGGCTGGAGATCACAGGTACCTAGTTCCTGAGACCAAGGAGACAGTAGCCTTTGAAGCGGGTTAAAGAGGAGTCAAAGCAGGAAGACCGAGCCTCAGAGAAGTGTCCCTAGAGAGTCATCCCAGCATTCCTGATTACAGTTCAATTAAATAGAATGGAAAACCATAGCATATGGGAATGAAGCTCTCACATGTGTGTTCTAGGAGACTGCTGTGATGATGTTTATAGCAAAATAATTTGAAACAGCAAAACCCTGGAAACAGCCCAAATGTCCATCAAGAAGAAAACTAAAAAGTTGTGGTAGATGCGACACAACTGTGAAAATGAATAATGGCCATACACATTAGCATGAGTGAATATCACACAATTTTGCTTAACCAGCAAGACACAGAAGAATGTACATAATCCAGTTCCATTATAGAACAATTTGAAAGCAAGACCAAACACTACATTGTTTAGAATACATATTTGATAAAGAAAAGTGGTGACTTCAGGTAAGGAATGAGGAGTTTATATGGAGCAGTCACAGGGACAGTGGGAATCAGGATGAACAGACACTAAGTTAGTTTAAACCAAAGGGAAACAGACTCTCACACAGCAGAAAGCCCAAAGCAGAGAGCATGGTTAAGTTCAGGGCTCTCCTGGTCTATGTAACTGCTTTATTTTTGTTCCACCCCTATAACTAGAAAACTCAAGCCTACCCAGGGCAAATGAAAACCTCTGTTCTAACCTCTCTCTTCCATCAATTTGTGCCAACTTAGGACACATGCTCACGCCTATACCAATTAGAGTAGCCAGAGGAATTTGGCATGCTGATTGGCTTAAAACCAGATCCTGAGCCAACTGCTGACAAGATTGGCTCCTGAACCAATCACTCCAAGATGGACACTTTGAAGTAAGGTGGCAAATTACTGGATTCAGAAATAAAATTCATCCTCAAGGCTGTCTTGGTTTCTCCTGCTCGTTTGAAAAAAATGCCTAGGAATGAAGAAATGGAACAAGGCAAGAGGTTAAGATGTGTCAACAGGGATGGGGTATCAGAGCATATTGAGTAGGTAGTGATAAGCCCAACCACTTAGGGTCGTACAAGCAAAGGTAACCACCAGCTTCCATCAAATGTCTTTTATAAACTGGGTCCTTTACAAAGGTTCTTTACAGAGGAGGAAACAGACTCAGAACGGTTCAGTATCTTGCCCGAGGTCCAAAAGGGAAGAAATGAGGGAGCCAGATTCATAGCCTCAAAAGTTCTTGCTCTTTCCCATGAGAAGCTGGATAGAACAGAGGGATGGGCAGCAAGACCAGCCTTGACCTTTCCAAGGTGCCTAAAGCCTACTTCTTCCAAAGCACAGCCCAGCTGCTTAGGACCCATGAACTTCTAAGTAAGGACAGTACCCTCCTCTAAGTACCCACTTCTCCCGGATGCCCTATCCTGGTTATAACAGCGCCACTCAGGTAAAAAGATTCAGAGACAGCCTCAAAGTCACCCTCTGTGTCTGTTAATGCCCTTCACTCAGAGATCACTGTATCGGGTCAGTTTCCACCTCTGGAGGAAAAAATCCACAAAAGCATACTTCTATTTCAGACCCTTCTTTGCTTCTAGGCGTACAAGAGATGCCAAAATCACCATGTTCCCTTCTCTCCCAACCCCCCTACCCAAACCACAGCCCCTGAAGGGACAGCCCTATATAAGACATGCCTATCCACTCCCTCCCAAGCCATTCCCATGACACCTGCATGCACATCCGACTCCATGATATAACACTGGTTGAACCATCAGGCTTATTTCCAAGGAGTACATCTACCCCACAGAATAGACTTAAAAATCCACAAGTAGAACATCTCTAGGCCAAATCCCTAGTGCTTTGTTTTGAGTCTTGTTAAGATTTCAAGAAGGGTAAGAGACAGCAAGAAAGAACTATTAGAAATTATTACAATTCTAATAAAAGTCCAATTAGCATAGAGTTTCTGACAGTGCACAGGCTTAAAGGGACTTTCTTTTCCCCTCTGCTAAGATCCGAATGGATGTCTGCTTTCATATTAGTGCTTGCCTTTTACTGTCTTTAAAAAGAAAGTGTCAAAAATAAAATAAAATTAAATTAAATTAATAAATAAAAGAAAGTGTCAGTTCACCCCCAAAACATGTCTTATTAGCTGAATACTCTTCTCCAACCCTCCAATGATACATACTCATCCATCTGCACCGTCTTCAGAAAAGTAACAAGCTTATTACCAGAGAGTTTGCTCCAGTGTTCAAATGCCACCCTTCCTTCCCACTGCCCCCCCACCCTTCTTCCCCCCCATGTCTCCCCTTCCGCTCTCCCCTTGCCTCCCTACAGCTCTTCTCTCTCCTTTCTTTCTGGGCTGTGGAAAGAATCGATTAAGCTCCCTGTCCAACATTTGCAGCATGCTTCTTTCTGTTTCCTGAGACTTCTTCAGCTGTGGGGAGACCCAGGTCCCAGTTGGGGCATTGTTGCGGGAGCCCAAGGGCTGAAGGAACAGGCGAGGGGGTTCGAGTCCGGCAGATGCCTTTATTGTCAAAGACAAAGGCCCCCCATCGAGCCTCTCCACTTTCCAGCACTTTCATCCCCCTCAGATCAAAGGGCTGCTCTGCATATGAAAGGCACCGCCCATTATGCGGCTCACATTAGCCCCGCACCACCCCACCAACCTCCCAGCTCTTCGAACAAAGGGGCTCGCATCTGTTCAGGCGCAGGCCTCACCTTCTGGGGCGGTGGGTTGTTGTGTCTTTTTTCTTAGCTCACTTTTGAGAGCCATTCAGCCCCTTGAAGTATAGTTGGAGAGCAGTAGGGGAAGGTCTTCCTTGTCCTCAGAACATTCAGCCCAGATATTGTTTTGAGCCCCCTCAAGGATTTCTGGTCCTTGCTCTCCCACCTCACCTGGGTATGGAGGCAGTGGGGACAGCCCTCCTCAAGCTCAGTTATTTTCTCCCTTCCCAGCCACTCTGTAAAACTCCTCCTCCTTCTTTACCTGAAAGGGGACTAATCCCATGGAATAGTCTAGAACGGCCCCTCAAAGCAAGATGGTGAGAAATCCTGCTCCTTTTCCTGTCAATGTTAATAAATGCTGCGTGACATAGGAGGTAAAGCCTCCACATACTTCTTTGGACATTGAGGTCTGCTTTCCAGGGGAGAACACATGCTTCTAAGAACTTGGATGTGAGCTCTTTGCAGCAAAAGGACTCAAGCATGAGGAAAGAAGAAACTGAACTTCAGTGACAGACCAGCCTGAAGAAGTGCCCTTTTGTAAACGGTGCTGGCTCCAGATACTAGGACAGACCGTGGAGAGACCTGGCAGGATGCACCAGGCCCACCAGGCCCTCCCTCTCTTCTCTGCTGGCCACCCCTCAACACCCTCCATGCCTCTCCTCTCCTTCTCTCCTTGGCCAGGTCTCCTGACCGCTCCTTCTTTCTGCCCAGTCCGCATCCTGCCCTGACACCAGATGGCTGACTAAGCACATGGGCCTCCTGTTACAAACTGAACTGTGCGGCCCACCCACCAACCCCCAAATTCACAAGATGAAGTCCTGACCCCCAGGGTGCCTGTATTTGGAGACAGGGTCTCTATGGAGGTAATTAAGGAGGCCTGTAATGAGGCCATAAGGGTAGGACCCTGATCTGATAGGGCTGGAGTCCTTATAAGAAGAGGAAGAGACACCAGAGCAATTCCCCAACCACACCTGCCCCACCTCCCCACACACAGAAACGGCCATGTGAGAACATCTGCAAGCTGAGAGGGGCTTCACTGGAAACCGACTGGGCCAGCACCTTGATCTTGTACTTTGGCCCTCCAGAACTGGGAGAAAATACGTTTCTGCTGTTTTAGCTTCCCTGTAGGTGGTATTCTGGGATGGCAGCCGAGCAGACTCCTATACCTCCTTCCCCCACATTCCACACAATGCTGAGGTAACATCAACAAATACCACCCTCTTGTCTCCAAGGCCTAGTGAACTTTCGGACTGTCTCAGCCTTGCCCTAGAAATCTCCGTTTTTTCACTTCAGTTGCCCTGAAGGGTAATTTTCCTTTATGTGTTTTAAAGTTCAAACAAAACAGGGGCACCTGGGTGGCTCAGTCGGTTAAACCTCCAACTTCAGCTCAGACACAGTTCGTGGGTTCAAGACCTGTGTTGGGCTTTGTGTTGACAGCTCAGAGCCTGGAGCCTGCTTCAGATTCTGTGTCTCCCTCTCTCTCTGCCCTTCCACCACTTTCTCTTTGTCTCTCAAAAATGAGTAAACATTTAAAAAAATTTTTTAAGTTCTGACAAAACAAACAAGCTTCAAGAAGAATTAGATGAAGAATCCAACTAAAGGTATAATAAAGCTAACTACATCCACTTAACCACACTCAGAACTGTTACTGAAGCTAATTAGGCATAAGTGGTAAGCACTTCATCTAAATGGCTACAGGCTGTATTATTTCTAAAGTCCGTCCTGCTCCTGGATGTTCTCTTATTTTGTTTTTCCAATATCCTGTATCAGTTCCATACCAGGTTTCCCTGGTAGAGCAAACAAACTCTAGTCCACAGAGACCGCGGTTCCCAGCCTCACAGTGTCTTCCTCTCAATGGCCCAGGGTCCTGGACCAACACAGCTGAAGCTCTGAGCCAAGAGGCTAACTCTGACACCCCGCAGCAGTGACCGGGTGGGCCCTCTCCAGCCCACAGCACTGCAAGGTGCACTGACCTGCGACACTCCTCTTGGTGCTCCCACCTCCTCCTGACAGCCCCTCAGTGTATGCGGAGGTTTCCCAGCCTCACACTCAAACCCTCTTGGGCATCGCCTTCCATCCCATCCCTACGCAAATGCGCACAGAGCCGCCCAGCCTGCCACAATTTGGCCAGCACAGCATGCTTTTCCCCACGTTTGCCTGCACTGTTGACCCATTTGAAACATCTCCCTCTTTTTCCGCTGCCTGTCTGAATCCTTGCCTCCCCTTGAAAAGCCCAGCTCAATATTAAAGTCGCCTGGATAACATTTAGCAAATGATCAGTCACGTCAATCACATTCATTGGTGACCATTTCACCACAATGGCCCCAGAGAGGTGAGGAGAAACGTCAGTCACCTCTGGCCAAGGCCACGTCCAGAAACCACGCCACCTGCAGTGGGCCCACTTCTGTGGCCAGCAACTGAGGGCCGGGAGGGGACCTTCATTTCCAAGTTCTTCAATCTCTATGGTTCTCCCTAAAGTTCAAGACTGGTCTGGAGAGAAGCTATAAAACCGCACCACAGACTTGGAAACCCCTCTGGAAAGGAAGGGGAAGACTCCCTAGGACGCCCCGCAGCCTAGAGCCACACACCCATGCAGCCCTCGTGAGGTGTGTTTAACCTGCATTTCTTCTGACTCACCCACCAGGGATCTGAGAGAGGCACACTGCCATTACTGGGTGACCAGCATCCCTGCCCAGGTGGCAGGAAGGAAGTTACTCTGGGAGGATGAACAAAGAGGGAAAAGTCAGGGTAAAGATGGAAACGAGCAGCAGAATTAATGCCAAGGCTCACTTGCTTCAGGGGGTCTGGCCTGCTGGAGTGAGGAGAAAACAGCAGCCTTCAAGTAGCAGCCAGTGATTAGCAACTGTCACTGCAAGGCACTGAGCTAGACTCATTTTAAAAAGGTAAACCAGGGGCACCTGGGTGGCTCAGCCAGTTAAGCATCCAACTCTTGGTTTCGGCTCAAGTCATGATCTCATGGTTTGTGAGATTGAGCCCGGCATAGGGTTCTCTGCTAACAGTACAGAGCCTACTTGGGATTTTCTATCTCTCTGCCCCTCCCCGACTTGTGCTCTCTCAAACAAATAAATAAACATTAAAAAAAAAAAAAAAAGGTGAATCAAGACCCTTGCTCTCCAGGAGTTTCTGTGCAAATTCAGGATAACACATGGATAGCTAGACACCACTGTAAAAATTAAATAACCGTAAACCTGAGCAATTAACAGCTGCCACAACGTAGCAAAAGAGCAATTGCCCGGTTACCTCAGGAGAAAAGGAGTCTTCTGCAACCTGAGGTAACTTCCAGAGGCAATTCAAGAAAAGAGACCAGAATGGTGACCAAGAATAGAAAACGGAGGTTCTCAAGCTTGAGTGTGGATCAGAATCACGTGAAGGGCTGGTTAGACCATAGATTGCTGAGCCTCACTCCCAGGGTTCCCAATTCAGGAAGTTCTCTAGTGACGCTGATGTTACTGGTCTGGGGCCCCACTCTGAGACCCACTAGTTTGGCCTGAACATGCTACATGAGTGGCAGAGAACAGGTGGCCCTGGTGACCTGCCTGGCTCACAGCTAAGTCCTATTTGTACTACAGAATGTGTTCATTGTTTTAGGTGGTTGCCAACATTTAAACGCCAGGACATCTAACAGAAAACAAACTGATGGTTGCCGGAGGAAAGGTGTGAGGGGAAGATGTGCAAAATGTGTGAAGGGGAATGGGAGATACAGGCTTCTGGTTACGGAATGAATAAGTCATGGGGATAAAAGACACAGCGTAAGGAATATAGTCAATGATACTTCACAGGATGCTGCAGCCTCATTTCTGCCCCCTGTCCCTGCCTCCCGACTTCCTTCCAGGCGAGCCTCTGCTCTGCAAGTATGTTGGGTAGGAAGTATGTTGGGTAGGAAGGTTGCTTATCACTGAACAGAATACCCTCGTGGGGTGCTGCTGACTGACTTCTCAGGGAAGGGATATCTCTGGGGACACTCTGTGCTGTCTGGAACTTCAGCGGGGCTCCCAACTTACCAGGGTGCATGCAGGGGACACAGGGGTGGGGTAATGTGACCCCTCAGCATTCTCACATGGTCATCCACGTTTTGTGTTTCCACAGCCTTTGCTGAGGCCGGCACCAAAGCCCCACTCGCATCCTTTCAAGGCCTGACTGACCATGAATAGAAAGAAAGGGCCTCATGGAAGAGTGTGGGGAGGAAGGGCAGCACAAAATGTGCCAGGAGGGATAGAGGAAAAGCAGCAAAGCGCCATAATGTCCAAGATGTGGCATTACCCGATGCCACCAATGTCCACCTCCGGAGTACAGGGCAGCCTCACTCCATTGCTGGGCCACAGAGTACCTCATCATACTGAGACTTTGATTGGCTTCCTGGAGCATCCCAGAGAAGAGTTGGTCCAGTTCCATCCGGCTCCTTCCCCTCCTCCTTCCCCCCTCTCCTCCAAACAGGGTAGACTGCCTGACCCAGCCCTGTTGGGAGGCAGACTCGGGAGGGGGGGGACAGAGCTCACACTCTGAGTGATATGCTGGGGTTCATTCCTAGAGTCTAGGGATATCCTGGTGCTGATCCACCATGGAAGACTTGCTGTTCAGATGTCAAAGGGGCCCCCTGCTCCCAGCCTAGTTCACCAGGCAGGAGGCAGGGACACGGGGCAGAAACGAGGCTGCAGCATCCCTTGACATGCTTCTCTTAGGACTCCAAAGACAGCAGAGCAGGGTGAGATCCAGCTGAGGCCAGAACCCCAGGAGCACAGGTGGTAGCCATGCAGGTGTACCAAAATACCTAATTTTTTTAAAGTTCACTTTGGACTTTAGAGAAGCAGCCCAGAGCCAGGGGATGGCAGGATCACCACCAGCTTTGTCTCGGGGTCCCTAAAATAGGAAACAGAGTGCCCAGCCCATGCTGAGTGCTGAAAGAAATGTGTCCCAAATAAAGACTAGCCATAAAAATAAAAAAAAAAAAGACTCAAATCCTGAGCAGGTCTGCTCCCAGCTGGAAACACGGAACTCAAGCCTGCGTCTGGAAGTTCGTGAAAATCACAGCCAGCTGTAAGGCACAGAGTTGATTCAATTTTCTATTTCTGGTCCACAAACAAGAAAGTAAAGGGATGGCCAAGGTGAAGAAATGCCATGGAAGACCCCCGCCTGGGAGAGCTAATGGCCCAGCCTGGACTTCCAATGTTTGAAGACCGTGCCTCTCACATGGGCGATGCTGATGCCCTGCATGCAAGTAGGCACAAGGTTGACTCAGGGACTAGATGTCACAAGCTCCTGGGGCATTTACAGTAACTATAGCACTTCACCCAGCTGTGCATAAGAACATGAAAATATCACAGAACAGTATTGGGAAAGGACGTAAAAAAGCAAAAGAGTGATTTATCTCACAAGCACAAAAGATTGGACATAATGTGAATTTTAACATGCTGGTCTTCATGCAGAAAAGCCGTATTCAACTTTTTAAAGTAATTAGCATATACTCATGTTGTATCCCATTTTAGCCAAGGTATCTACAAGTTCACTGTCTCCCATTGGCCTCACTGACACGTTCAGCAGTGGCCCACCTATTATTCTGTAACCACTCATGAACCCCTCCCACATACCAGTCACCAAGCACATTCCATTTCGATTATGGAAAATGCAGGAAAGTCACCCATCAGTATCATGATCAATTTCAGAGATGAGACCATCTGCTTTTATTGGGATTTATGACTAGGGAGCAGGAACACCCTCATCAAATTAGACCTGTGAATCTGGAAGGTGGTAGCACTCAGAAGAACTGGATTAGAAAACCAGAGTCTACGGCCATACCACCCTGAAGACAACCAATCTCATCTGATCTCAGAAGCTAAGCAGGGTTGGGCTTGGTTAGTACTTGGGTGGGAGAAAACAGGAAACTGGAGAGCCCAGGCCACCCCTGCCTAGCCTCCGCATGACCCCAGACCCTCCACCAGGTTTATTCCAACAGGAAGCTGACCCCAGCGGTGCCTCTGCTTGCTGATGCACCTCGGCACTCTTGCTGTGGCCTCTGGGCACAGAGACCTGTGGAGAGGCCTGCAAAGTACAAAACAAGGTATCCCCATGCTTTCCTAGGATTGGGCTATCCTAGCCCTGGCAAGTCCACACCCTTCTAAGGAATGTCCTATGTCCTCAGGAGGCTTTTTCAGACCAGCCAGCAACTCCCCGGTTCATACCTCTCCTACATCCACCTGGCCCTTAATAGCCAGAGATGGAGACACATGGACAGCATCTTTCTAGGAATCTTCCCCACCAGGGGCTGCCTCCATCACTCTGCCCTGCATGGGACAGAACCCATCCTAGAGCCAGGGCTCTTATATTAGGCAACTGATCCATTGATTTTTTTTTTTTTTTTGAGAGAGACAGACAGAGAGAGAGAGAGAGAGAGAGAATCTTAAGCAGTCTCTATGCCCAGCACAGAGCCCAATTCAGGGGTTAATCTCACAACTGTGAGATCATGACCTGAGCTGAAATCAAGAAATCAAGAGTCGGATGATTAACCAACCGAGCCACCCAGGCACCCTGTAACTAATCTAAAGAGAACTTGTTCCAAGGAAGAAAAATCCCCATCCTCCCAACACCCCAAAACTGTGACTCAAGAAATGCACTTTTTCAAAAGACTCGAAAAACCATTGGGCCCAAGCCATTGTTTAAGGTTTCACTTTGGGGGGTGGGGAAAGAGCAGAGCAAGTTGTTAGGATCCTCGGGGTAGAAGGCAAGAACCAGTAGTGACACCTACTACTGGAAGGGACAGCAGAAGTGACAGGTGAAAAGGCAAATATGAAATATGTTAGTGCCATCTATTGGCAAGAGTAAACAGTAGCAGAAACGATTCTGCACAACAGCAATTCAGATCATAGAACCCTTACACATCATCCAAAGAGCACTTTGGGGTTTGCAAGGGACTTTTACATCCCACTAACTTCAGTGTGTTGGGAACGGAAAGCTCAAAGAAGCAGGCTTTACATGTGGAAGGCAGAAGGCAAACCCAGACCTACCACCGGCTTTGCTCATATTAGCTTTTGGATCCCATGACTCAACCCCAAACATAGATGTGACCAGATCCCAAGGGACAGACTCCAATGCTGAGAAGACTGGGGCTGTTCCAAATTCCCACCCCAGCCCACAGTGACATCCAGTCCATCACTGGGAAGTGGGCAGGAGCATCCTGTGGTCGGACAGATTCGCTCTGGCCAGCCCTTCACAGGAAGCGGGCAGACAGCACCCCATGCCTGGAGCTTGTGCCCAGATGCCTGGTGGTATGTGGCTGTGGAAATAGGATTTAGGAAGATCATTTTTCTAGGGAATTCTTTAAGGCTCTAATGGGAACCCATCGGTGCAGCTGGGAAGGAAGGGAGGGGACTCACAGGTGAGCCCTGCATCGCTAAGCCTCTGGCTGCAAGTTCATTTGCTTTCTGCACATAGGGAATGGCAATGCAGCTGCTAGCATGAAGCAGACACAAACTTTGGGTGAAAGAGAACAGGCATCATAACCTGACTCCATCCTGAAACGGGAAGCAGTCATCTGCTCTGAGATGCCAAGATCAAATCCGCGGACAGAAAGTAAGCATCCTTTCCCTCATGCCAAATCCAGATCGTGGAAGAACAATTAGCTCTCAGGTAGTGAGGAAGAGGTGGAGGGGGAGCAAGAAGTAGGAACAGTAATGGAATCGTGAAGGATCTAGAACAGAGAGAGGACTTCGATCATTTACCCCACAGAAGCTTACTACGCATCTTCTAAGTGTGGGCGATGGTGCTAAGTCCTAGGAAAGCAGCGATGAACCCTGCCTCGAGAAGCTGATCCCCTGTATCATAAAGACCTCAAGTTCTGGGAAGCAACAACCAAGTTACATCTTATCCTTTTTATGTGGTACCATGCCCAGCAGGAAATCAACGTATGTGTTGACTAAATGAATATAGGAACGGGTGGCTTAGGAGAATAGCTCTTAGTGAACTCACACCCTGGTGTTTGAAGTTTAGGGCCAGCGGGGCAGGGATAAGTCTACAGATAGAGGAACAAAGAAAGCCATAAGATCAAGACATCACTGAAGGCTGCTAAGAGAACAGATCTTAAAAGTCCCCATCACAAGAAAAAAAGGTTTGTAACTCTGTACGGTGATGGATGTTAATTAGACTTATTGTGGCAATCATTTCACAATGCTTACAAACATCAAGTCATTATGTCATACATCTGAAACGAATGCTACATGTCAATTACATCTCAATTTTAAAAAAAATCACAACAGAAACCAAAAATAAAGATCTTAATAAAACTCAAAAGCTGCTTCCACTAATAACAACAAGTGCTTCTGATAAAATTCCTAGTAAAACAGAAATCCAAGGACATTTCCTTCACATCAGAAAGACAAATCAACTACCAGCATCATATTTAATGGTGAAATAGTAAAGCCATTCTCCTTCAAGTTAGGGAAAGAAAGAATGCCCTTTTTTATTACTACTACCTAATGCTGTCCTAGGTATCCTAACCAACACATCAGGGCAAGAAAAAGAAATGAGACCAACTACAGAAAGGTGAAGACAAAATAATTATTTATCAATGCTATTTCTGGTCACTATGAAAGCAAGGGGATCAACTACCATTGTTAGAATACATGATTTCAACTCTGTAGTTAAACTGATATAAAACTTAGTAACCAGATAGAAAATATATTGCGAAGAGAGTCTTCACACCAGCAAAATTTTTATTAAACATAACAAATAAACTTATGACTTGAGCAAAATCTAAATCAAGAACTCTACCTAATAAGAAAAAAGACTAAAATACAATCAGATAAATGGAAAGGATAGCATGTCCATGGATTAGTTGACTTAACATGAGGAAAAATGTCATTTCTTCCCACATTGATCTGGAAATTTAAAAATCGTAATCAAAATGATTTTAAGAATCATTAAAGAAAGTGACATCATTACCAAATATTTACAGCCATTCACTAAGAATGTGATATTGATACAGAAACAGGCCAACAGATCCATGGAACAAAATGGAAGGTGCAGAAACAGAAGATGTGTGCATGTGTGCCTGGGTGTGTGTGTGTGTACGTATGTGTCTGCAATGATACACTGAAAACACAGAGCATCACAAGTCAATAGAAAAAAGCTGACCCCAGGCCACTTACACCAGAAGGGGCAGTCATAGGCATTTAGAGGCTCCCCAGAGTCAGTCCTAACTAGGCACGTGGGCAAAGGGAACTGTGATGGGACCCATCACAGGCAGCATGGCCTCCAAGTGGATCAGCCTCAGACACACTCATCCAGAACCAATCTGGATCACCGCTGTCCAACAGAAAGATAGTGTGAACCACATATCTACTTTAAAATTTTCCAGCAGCTGCATTAAAAAAGAAAAAAAATAAACAGGTGAAATTAAATTTAATGATATATTTTCTTGAACCCAAAACACCCAAAATATTATCATATCAACATGTAATCAATAGAAAAAGTTATTCATTCTTTAGCCATCTTAGTCTTTAGAATCTGTTATGTATCTTCCACTCGACTGATATCTCAATTTGGATACTAAATTTTCATCAGAAACACTTGATATGTAGTTCAATTTCATAAAATTTATAGTTGAGAAAGGAGATCCACAAGCCCAAGTTGCTCCAAACACAATTATTGTTCCAATAATTGAATCAATTATCAGTTTTTAAACTTTAATTCAAATTGATTAAAATTTAATTTAATTTAAAATCACTTCCTCAGTCACACTAGCCATATTTCAAGTGCTTAAAAGCAAGCCACATGTGGCCAGTTGCTAATGAGTTAGACAACGGAAGTCCAGAATCCTCTACTGCAACTCCAAACCCCAGGGGTCTCACACTGACCACCACACCTGTTGGAGACTCAAAGTCACCATGATCTTCCACATATCTGGAATCAAACCCAAATTCCTCTATCTGTTGGCTATGTAATCATGGACAAGTCTCTTAAGCTCACGAAGCTTCGGTTTTCTGATCTATAAAACAGGAATGACACTGCCCATCCTGTAAAGTTCTGAAGATTAAATGTAATGTTACCGATGAGGCCTGGCTCATAGAAGGCAGGGCATGTTGCCTGTATCTGTATAGTATTTATGATTTTCCAATGTACTGTTTTATTTGCTTCTGATAACAGAATGGTAGAGCAAATATTATTATCCCCATTTAGAGATGCGAAAACGAAGTTCAGAGAAGTTAAGGGGACAGCATGAAGTCACACGCTGGTGATGGTGCAGGAATTCTCACCCCAGCACATCTGGCTCTGGGTCCACTGCTTCTCCCACAGGCAGCACAGCGCTCCAGCCTCAGCCGTGCCTCAGTCTCCAGCTGCCGCCACCCTACACTCCAAGAGGAGGGTGCGGAGCCCTGAAGCAGAGGCCCACAGGGTTCCTCCCAGGCCTCAAGGAAGACCTGCTCTCCTCTCCATCTTCCTGGCAGCAGGTTGGAGAGGTAGCCCAGGAGCCTGCAGGGCCTGGCCATCTCCCCATCTCACCTTGTAGTCAGGCACCCACGGAAGTCCTTCTTCAGAGTTACAGAGAAGAAGGAGGAAGGAACCAACCACTCCTCAAATGGGGCAGAAGGAAAGGACCAAGGGAATGAGTTAGGCTTGTCTTCTATCACATTGAATGCAGATGATCTTACTGTTCTCTGGACTTACTGAGAAGGGAGACTCCATAAGGCTCCATCCCAAACCTCTGGTGTAATTCTTCAATTCCACACAGCATCGAGAATGAACAATGGACAACTAACTACACACAGCAACCAGCATGGTGAATCACGAGGGTATTGCTAAGCAAAAGAAAGCAAGTCCTCTAAAGGAAGCATACTGGGTAATTCCATTTATGTGAAATTCTAAAACAGACAAACTAATTTATGCTCAAGGATTTTCAGAACAATGGTTATCCTTAGTTGGGACTGGTTGGGGGTGGGGTGGGAGGAGTAGACATTAGGGTCAAGGGGCTTTAGGGGACCCAGTGCTGTTCTGTTTCCCACCCTGAGTGCCGGGCACATGACTGTGTTTATGAAAATTCAACATGTGCACTTTTCTGTATAGTTATGCTGCAAGAAAAACCTGATAGTAACTTTCTGGGGTGATGGACATGTTCAATAAATCTATCTGAGTAGTGGCTATAGGTATATGTTAAGTGTCATTGATCTGTTCACTAAGGTTGTATTTTACTGTTTATAAATGAAACACAGGAAGTTACATCCTCCCCACCAAAAAAAAAAAAAGTTTCAGGAATATCATATAATTTTTCTTCCTAGATTTAAACAACTTTAACCTCAGTAGCTTAACCTCAAGTTCTTACAAAAAAAAGTTTATAAATACTAACTACCTACGTGAACTTTAAGAAGGTGTTACAAAATCAAAATGACACTCTAGTATATAACTACAGTGCCCTAAAATATCTCTTAAATGTATTATCTTAAGAGATGGTGCTACACACCTTCCCTCAAAGATATCTTGCTTAAGATAATATTTTACTGCCAAGCCTTTTCCCCTCCCAATTGGAAGTATGAAAGAATGCTTAAGTCCAGGCAAAAATGGTCACAGATTTCAAACTTGTAAGGTCAAAATCAATGAGACTTTAGATCAAAGCACTTTCCTTTTACAAAACATTGTATTAAGTTCAGACATTGGGCACCTGGATGGCTCGGGTGGTTAGGTGTCTGGCTCTTGATACCGGCTCAGGTCATGATCTCATGGCTGTTCGGATTGAACCCCCTGTCTGGCTCTACACTGACGTCATGGAACCTGCTTGGCATTCTCTCTGTCTCTGTCTCTGTTTCTCTCTCTCTCTCCCTTGAAGTTCTCTGTCCCTCCTCTTCTCATGCTCTCCCTCTCTCGAAATAAATAATTTTTTTAAGTTTATTTATTTATTTATTTTGAGGGGAGAGAAGGCACAAGCAGGGAAGGGGCAGAGAGAGAGGAGAGAGTGAGAATCCCAAGCAGGTTTCACACTGCCAGCATGGAGCCCAATGCAGGGCTCAAACTCACCAACCATGAGATCATGGCCTGAGCTGAATTCCAATGCTTAACCAACTGAGCCACCCAGGCACCCCCAAAATAAATAAATAAACTTTAAAAATAATAATAAATGCCAACATTTAAAAAGTTAGAATATTGGCTTCTTAGGTTTCCAAAATAACGTAAGAAAACTCCCCCAGGAGATTGATGCAGACAATTATTGGTCCATTATCTTGTCTATAAATCTCAATGTGCAAAACAAATACTATATTTTAGCACCTGAGTATTTGTTAATATAGACTCTTAGCAAGGTAAATTAAATTCCCTACAAAATTTATCAATTCAGGAACACTATTTTTAGGCTGTTGAATGTCCTTAAGCTCTTTAAGTAACAACCCAAGTTCAGCGTTTCAAGATCTCCTAAGACCTAGAGGTTTGACTTTTATTCTGAGGACCAACATCCCAAGGCCAACCACTGAGAATATTTGCAAAACAAGAATACATATTTCAATATGGTCAATAATATTGTAACAACTTTGTATGGTCACATGGTAACCATACTTATTTTTGGGGTGAACATTTCGTAGTATATATAATTGTTGAATCACTATGTTGTATACCTGAAACTAATGTAATATTATATGTAAACTATAGTTCAGTTAAAAAATTTTTAAAGTAAAAAATACTTATTTCATATTGTAAAATTTCTATTTTCCCCCAGAAGTATCTAATTCACTATAAAACATCAACAACAACAAATTTCACCAAAATGATTAAACAATGGCACTTTAATAAAGTGTTACTTGTCTTATGAGAAATGAAGAACTTCTTGAACATGAACCTAAATTCCAATGTCCTGAGGGAGGGGCTATAAGCTATGCAGCTTCTTTTTTTTTTTTTAATTAAGATGGATATTTTAGGGGCACTTGGGTGGCTTGACCCCCACATCGGGCTCTCAACTGACAGTGTGGAGCCTGCTTGGGATTCTCTCTCTCTCTCTCTCTCTCTCTCTCTCTCTCACACACACACACACACACATACACACACAGACACACACACACACGCACACACTAAAAATAAACTTTTAAAAAATTGATTTTTTTTAAAGTTTATTTATTTTGAGAGGGGGGAGGGGCAGAGAGGAGGGAGTGAGACAATCCCAAATAGGCTCCACACTGTCAGTGCAGAGCCCCATACAGGGCTCAGACTCACAAATCATGAGATCATGGCCTGAGCTGAAATCAAGAGTTGGATGCTTACCTGAGTCACCCAGACATCCCTCAGCGCAGCTTTTTTTTTTAATAATTTATTGTCGGGATGCCTGGGTGGCTCAGTCGATTGAGCGTCTGACTTCGGCTCAGGTCATGATCTCACAGTTCGTGGGTTCGAGCCCCACGCCGGGCTCTGTGCTGACCGCTAGCTCAGAGCCTGGAGCCTGCTTCGGATTCTGTGTCTCTTTCTCCCCTGTTCACGCTCTGTCTCTCTCTGTCTCTTAAAAATAGATAAAATGTAAAATAAAATAAAATAAAATAATTTACTGTCAAATTGGCTAACATACGTGTGTACAGTGTGCTCTTGGTTTGGGGGGTAGATTCCTGTGATTCATCGCTTATATACAACACCCAGTGGCCATCCCCACAAGTGCCCTCCTCAGTGCCCATCAAAGCAGCTTCTTAATGAATGACCTGACTTAAACAAGTGATAAAGGTGTGCCAATACCTTTGGGATGACAAGAACAACAACAACAAAAAAAACCCTCTTCTCACTCAGTACTACACACACAAGTGATATAACTGACTCTATGGCTTATTTTTTAATCCTCATAATAACATTCTTGAGCGAAGACAAGTTTCAGATGAACTGTCCTTCTGGCCCATCTCCTATATTATAATCCAGTGGACTCACACACAGTCAAACGCCAAGTCCTTCATGCAAAGAGAGTCTTACCTGTGAAAAGTTGAGCCCATTCAGTGGATGGCACTGCTCTTCCACCTTTTCCACAGCCCCAGTCTGTTTCCTCAGCCGCTCAGCCTCCTGGGCAAGGTACAGGTCTAAGACAGGCACCCCACGGGACTTAATGTCCACTTCAGTCAGGGAGTTGACCATGAGCATCACCCAGACGGGCCTCTTCCGCTCCCAGTTCCCGGCGATGGCGTTGAAGAGGTAGTCCGCGTAGAGCCCCTTGCCACGCTGGTCTGGGGTCATCCACGAGGGCATCATGAGCTTGACGTACTCTAGGTGGCGCTTTAGGCGGCAGTAGATGTCCCTGGGGAGCACGTCCTGGAGGTTCTCGCCCTGCGGCAGCATCTGACAGCTGGTGAGGGCCGAGATAGTATAGGGGTCTGTGAGGTCCAGCTCGAAGTACACGATGCTGCTCTGCTGAAAAGCCTCCTTGGAGTTGTCAGGGATAAAGTCCCAAACCCGGGTGTATGGAACGTGGATCGTGCCGAAGAAGTAAGATGGTGGGTCTCGCTTTATGGTCCACAAGAAGGAATTTAATTCACTCTGCTGAAGGGAAAAGAAAGGCCATTAAGTCATGATATGGAGGGTCAGAAACCTGAGAGAAGAAAACGAATGGGAGAGATATGTCACACCACAAGAGGAAAATGATCAAAGTACGACTTAGACTTCAGAGTCCAGGTAGATTCACCTGCCAGCAGCAGGAGTCCTCGACGCAGCCTTTTCCCTTTGTCCCCCCAAAAGGTTGATTAAAGTCGAAAAAGCAATAGCAGTCTTCAAGTTTGCCCTAGCAATGAATGGGGCAGAAGACAAAACGGGGACTCTCGAGGGACTCCAAGGACACACCTGGTACGGATGAGGGGACCCTGAGGAGACCACTGCTACCTCTCAGGCAGGCAGACTGATGGTGTCTGCTTCTTCAGATCTCAAATCCAACATTCCCCAAAGCAGTGGCTCTCCACGGCGGCCCATTCTCTCCCAGTGGTTTTCCAGGCTGAGCAGTGGTGCACATCCACCCAAGGCCAAGCCATCGTGCCCTTTGCACCTGAGTAGCTCGGTTTCAACAGCAGGCATGTATGAAGTGTCTGTTTAGTAAGACACTAAAGGGCACAGGGCAGCCCTCAAGGATTTCAACCTGTAAGGTCAGATATGAGATGAACCATGCACCCAGCAACCCAGAAATGTGAAAATCCAGGTTTACAGAAAAGATATGGAGTACATTCTCTTTACAAAAGGCTTTAATTTCGGCAGCCTTTTAAGCACCATGTTCTCCTGTACCGTGGAGTTTCAGCTGACAGTCAGCTCTCATTATTGTCATCGTTATGTTCTAAAAAGTCACCACAAACACTGAATTACCAAATAATGAACCACTGTTCCTAGAAGAAATACAAGGGTTAGGTTCCTACAAGCTTCTGGTCACAAAATTTTCATCGGCAAATAAATGCATAACCTTGTTTTATATGTGCTCTGTTGAAAAGCACCTTATTTTTAATGTGTTGTTGATTCATTGACGTTGAACTCACAGCCAACAGCACAACTCATGCCTGAACGAAGCTCATCTAACACATACATTTTCTCCCCGAGGCACATCACAGCCTCCTTGTGCTTGGGAACACTAGACAGTATCTATGCTTGGTTATTTTAAACAGTGAGCTCACCCACAAAACAGCAAAAAACAAAAACTGTAGCATCAAATAGATCACCGAAAGGACACTTATTCACTTGTTACTTGTTTGAGAGCTGAAACAAAGCACAGTATCAATTTATTCAACCTCAGCTGGGAGTGTGTGCATCAGGTGACTCAAACTCTTCCCAGTTCTGGGCATGTCTGCCCATGAAAGTGCCACAGACATTGGGGTTATTAATCAATTTTAGCAAGAAGCCGAATTCACAAATGTGAGATCTGCATATAATGAGGATCAGGTGTATTTGCATTTGTGTGTCCATTGTTGAAGCTACAGCGACTTGTTTTCAAATGAAATGTTACACAGAATCTCAAAATCTCAGACAGAGGAGAGCTGGTTGATGCAGGGGCCCCATTCCCCATTCTCACAGACTTCAACCTCTTCTCCTCCTACTCCTCGCCACCTTCTGACTACCCAGAGGGCAGAGGTGGACAGGTAAACACAAGGGCTGGGGGTGAGATAATGGGGTGGTGGAGCGAAGGCCGTCAGCAAATGAGTTCACAGCTCTAGATAAAGGCGATTGGCTAAGCAGCCTGAGCCACATGGAATAGGCCCAGGGCTCCCGAATGAGCTTTTCAAAAGCAACTACAAATCCTGAGTTTAAATAAAATATTCCAGTTGGAAAATGTAACCTCCATTTTCTTAAATGCCATGCAAGCCAGACAGAACATATCTCTCTAGCCCCCAGTCTGTGACCTTGTTTTTTTTTAAGTATTTAAATTACGGGGTGCCTGGGTGGCTCAGTCAGTTAGGCATCTGACTTTGGCGCGAATCATGATCTCATGGTTCTTGAGTCCAAGCCCCACATCGAGCTCTCTGCTGTCAGCATGGAACCCACTTTGGATCCTCTGTCTTCCTCTCTCTGCCCCTACCCTGCTTGTGCTGTCTCTCAAAAATAAATAAACATTTAAAAAAATGTTTAAGTATTTAAGTTACAGTTCTACTCACACACCCACCTTTTTGAAAATGCACAAATGGGTGAAAGAAGCCTAAATTCTTCTGTTTCTGTCTCAGCTACCCCACTGAGATTTTTAAAAGCCACTTCATTTCTGTGTACCTCGATTTCCTCATCTTTAAGAGTTAGATAACAGTACTTGTCATAGGTTATGGGAATAAACAAACTAGATAGGTAATTGTAAGTGAATGAACACATGAAAATAGGCATTTTAATACCTATCCGTGATTGAATTAATATTGAGAGGAATCACATCCAGGGTCTCCAGCCAGGCCTCAGGCATCCGCTTGTGAAGTAACGAACATCCCCAGAGTTATTCAAATACATCAAAAAGCCAAACGGAAACTCTACATCTAAAACAATGGCTGCCAACACTAATTAAGTAGTCCAATGTCTCACCGTTTGAATTAGATCAAGCCAGTAGAAAAACAGTGGTTAACTGGATGCTAATCAAAAGCAGAGACTGACAGTTATGGCTTTGGTTCATTTAAAATGGGTAACAAAGGGAACCTGGGTGGCTCAGTCCAACTCTTGATTTCAGCTCAAGTCACGATCCGAGGATTATAGGATCAATCCCTTCATCAGGCTACAAGCTGAGTGTGCAGTCTGCTTAAGATTCTCTCTCTCTCTCTCCCTCTGCCCCTCTCCCTGACTTGTGCTTGCTCTCTCTCTCTCTTTCTCAAATTAAAAAAAAATGGTAACAAAATAATTACTTACAAATGTAACTGGTTTGGTAGAAGTAGCCTTCCAGGTAGAGGTTTAGTTTGGAGTTTGGTCTATTAGTTCACTTTGTTGGGAAGAAACAATAACCAAAGAGCCCTGAATGGTGATATGACTGGGCACCACTGACCTATATAAGGGATCTGCTCACAGAAGTTACACCCAGTCTACCAAAGGGCTTATACACAGTTTCCAACCGGGAGACACAGTAACGAGCTAAAATGTTATCATTAAAACAAAGGGCACCTAATTCATTTTCATCTGCCAGGAGATTTTGATATTAAACAAATATATACCCAGGAAAATCCAATTCATACTGCAGGATCAAGGCTGAGATTGGAGACTAGGCAGAGTGGAAGGGTGGTTTCATTTTGGTTTGGTTTTGGTTTGTTTTTACCCAATGCCTTTAGTCTCCCTAAAGTCTCATCCTACCTCAAAATACCTACACTTCTCTTTAAACAAAATCTGTTCAACTATATGCACCCATTTTCATTTAATTATTTATTTATTGCCATCTTTTCAATTAGTATTAGTCTAGAAATAGAGTTGTTGTATGATCTTTTTGCTGGAAACTGCTCCTATTCAAAAAACAAACAGAGGCACATGGGTGGCTCAGTCAGTTAAGCCTCTGACTTTGGTTCAAGTCATGATCTCACAGTTTGTGGGTTCAAGTCCCACATCGGGCTCTGACAGCTCAGAGCCTGGAGCCTGCTTCAGATTCTGTGTCTCCTCTCTTTCTGTCCCTCCCCCACTTACACTCTGTCTCTCTCTCAAAAATAAATAAACATTAAAAAAATTAAAAGCAAACAAACAAGGCTCATGTGCTGGCATCCAGCCATGTAATAACATTAAGGACACTAAGAATAGCCGGCTGTGATCAAATATTCACTATGCACCAGGGACAATCCAAGCATTGCATAAGAATGCTCCTACCACATGCGTTCAACATGTACATGTTCCACAATTATTTAGATTATGCTTACTATGTGCCAGCCACTGTTGCAGGCATGAGGCACTGGGGCATTTAAGGGCACTGGAAATACAACCGTGAATGGAAAACAGGTAACTGCCTCGAGTATGTCAGTGATATCTGTTGTGGAGAACATGAGAGCAGGAAAGGGAGCAGGGAGTGCTGGCGGAGGGGTTATTCAGTCTTAAATACGGTGATCAGAAAATCACTGAATGTGGGCACCTGGGCGGCTCAGTCAGTTAAGGATCCAATGCTTGGTTTCGGCTCAGGTCATGATCTCATGGTTTCGTGAGTTCGAGCCCCACATTGTGCTCTGTACTAACAGCACGGAACCTGCTTGGGATTCTCTCTCTCCCTCTTTCTCTGCCCCTTTCCCACTCACACTCATGCTTTCTCTCTCTCTCTCAATAAATAAATGAATAAATAAACTTAAAAGAAAGTCACTGAACGTATGGTAGGAGATTTAGGTCTTGCTGTGATGGAGGTAAGAGGGCAAACCAGGGGGATATCTGAGAGAAAAGCCTTCCCTCGTGGAGGAGGGAACAGCAGCGCAAAGGCCCTGAGGCAGAAAGGTGCTAGCAAGGATGTCATCATAACTGCTGCAGGATGAGGGAAGAGGAAAGCAGGAAGAGAGGTCAGAGAGGTGAGCAAGGCCAGGCCACACTGGAGCTAGGGTAGGTCTTTGTGAGAGGAGCTGTGTGAGCTGATCCTGAACAGGTTCACCCTGGTGGCCATGAGGAACAGACAAGAGAGGGATGAGGGCAGATGCAAGAAAGTCAGCTAGGAAATTACTAAAACAGTCCAAGCAAGAGAACACAGTGGTTGTGACAGAATTGGGATGTGATCAGGTTCTGGATATATTCTGGAAGCCAGAGCTAATGGGACTTGCTGATGAGTTGGTTAATTCAAAGGACAAAGTTGCCATCAACCAAGATAGAGGAGAGGGCAGGTGGAACAGGATCAGAGGGGAAGGTTGGAAGTCTGGCCTGGGCCCTGCTGAGTCGAGATGTGAAGCCGACAGCCAAGCGGGGAGGCTGAGCTGGCAGGTGGGTGCATGAATCCGGACTTGGGAGAGGCCTGTACCAGAGGTTAAAAACGGGGCACTGTCACCATTTAGAGATATGTTATTTAAAGCCATGGGACTGAATCAGATCTCCAAGGAGCCAGGTATAATTTAGGAAGGAAAGGGTCTAGAAATAATCTAACCTTGCGAAGTTAAGGGAAAGAAGAGCAGCCAGCAAAAGAGAATGAGAGAAGTGGTCATCGAGGTTGCTGGGAAATTGAAAGAGTAGGAAGCAAACCAGAGACAGTGCTTCAAGGAGGAGAATGTAAGCAAGAGGTTTGGTGTGGCTGATGAGCCAAATGAGTCAAGGATTTGAGAACTGGCCTCTGAATGGAACAACACTGAAGACACCGGAGCCCCAAGCAAGAACGATTTGGTGGCATGGTGGGAGTGAAAGCCTGCCTGTTCAGGGAGCAAATGGCAAGAAAGGCAGTAATAAGATACACAACGAATTAAGACGCTGGCCACTGCCACATGCAGAAATTTAGACCTCGAGAGGTTTATGATGTTCCCCAAGGTCCCACAGTAGCTAAGTGGATTTGAAGCCAGGCAGACTGTGTCCCGAGCCCTGGGTTTGAAACACCACATTATGTGACCTTAACATGCAACACACTTTACTTGGTCTCGTTGTGTCTTTCTCCATGAATACCCTAGCAGGTGAGCAGCTGCTCAGCAGTGCTCCCTGACACCGGACCTGCAGAGGCTCTGTCTAGCTCCCCTTCCTTCCCTAGCTCCAGGACCTGCCGAAATAAATCCACGCAAAATTCTGTCTGTTGAATCACTGGAGAGTTTAATGCACACATCTGTAATGCAGTGAAACAAAGGAGCACAGTGACAACTTGTGTCGTGTGGGCTAAGTCCCTTAGTGACTGCAACCCTCAGCTCCTCCCATCCCAGCCTCCCAGGACCTATGATAATAGCACTTTTCCTAAAGTACACTTCAGCAGACCAGCTAAAATGATACCAAAGTGAGGCAGTTGGCTTTAGTTGACACTTTTCATTCAACAAATATTTATTGAGCGTCTACAGTGGCCAGGCACTCTTCTAAGCACTGGGTATGCAGCAGCAAACCAAACAGACAAAAATTCCAACCCCGATGAAGATTACGGGGGAAGGGGGGCGGGTAGGGGAGCCGCAGCAAACACATTTTTATCAGTTAAGTGCTTTACGACAAAAAATAAAGCAGGAAAGGCAGGTAAGAGGGCAGACGGGTCAGGAGTTTGACATAATCTTTAATAGATAATCAGGAAGGGTCTCTTTGAAAGAATTAAGCAAAGACCAGGTGCAAGTATGGGAACAAGCATGTTACAGGCCAGCTTGGAAGACCTCTCTATAATGATTAACAAAAGTTGAAACCAGCTCTCGAGACACAAAATGCTACTTAGTGCGTTGGAGGCTGAATTGCAGAGCTTTACTCTACAATCTCAAGCCCCCCACCTCCTGGGGCACCCACCCACAGTGCCCTCTGCAGAGCGCAGGTCAAGCGTACAGCCCTGCCACTGACTGGCCTGACCTCCGCAGGGGATAATACAGTTTGCTCCCAGAATAGTTCAGAGATTTTCAAAATGTGGCCCAGGATCCTGTGGGTGTCCACAAGGCTCATCCAAGCAGTCTGCAAGGTCAGAACTATTTTAATAATAATACTAAGATAGTTTCCTCTCTCGCTGGTCTTCTCTCACAGGTGTACACATAGAATTTTCTAAAGCCTACAGGTGTGTGACGTTACTGCTGTGATGGTTAATGGCATGTGTGCTTATGTATCCTTGTGTTTTACTAATGGGTCGGTCAACCCATACCCATAAAGGCTCTTTGGAGTCCTCCCTACTGTTTTAAAATGTGGAGGGGTGCTGAGACCAAAAAGTCTGAGAACTGGGAGAATAAAAAGGCCATGAACACAAATGCAAGAGTCAAGAGAAACAGAGACTTTTCTCACGACTCACTCATCACACCATAATTTGGAGTGGATTTTGCAAAAGGGAAAAACGTTTGCTTTCATAGGAAAGGATGGGTTTCCGCCTTGTGTAACCAGAGCGCAGCCGCCACAGCGCAAGAGTTCCAAATTCTCCTGGGCGGGTTTCCCTCTGCAGCCACCACGCCGCCTGCTTTCCTAGAGGGAAAGCAGCGCAGGAAGCCTCAGGGAAATCAGCGTGACTCCCCGGTCAGCCCTGTGCGCCAGGAAGGCTCAATTAGGTCACCCTCTCCTTTCCTGTGGTTAGGACGATAAATAAAATGACCACCAGCTGGAGGTGACACAGCCCCGGATGCTGTGCAGGTGTCGCCGAAGGTGGGGCGACCCTAGTGTCCGAGGGCGCACAGGCCACCTGAAGGACGGGCCTAGGGTCACCCTCCCCAGCTCCGGTGGATCCAGAGATCAGATCCACCGATACAAACTCACGAAATTCAACCTCCACGGAGCTCGGACAAGAACTTCAGAACGTCAGAAAATTTCGAGCGTAAGAAAATTGATCAGGAGAAGGAAACATTGATCTCGAAAGAGGGCCAGGCTCACAGACGCTAGACCTGTCCTATTTCTGCTTGGCCTTTGCTCTCGTAGGGCGACATGGACAGGGGCAGGTCACTGGGACTCCCTCGTCTGGGTTCCGCTCACCTGCAAAATGCCCCTGCGAATATCTAAGGAAGCGTCTGCGCGTGAACGCGAGGCTGTCAGATGTGGCTACGTCGCCAGTGCGCTCTGTAACCTGGAGCACAAATGTCCCTCTCTGAGCCTCAATTTCCCAGATTGGTAAAACAAGGGGGATGGCTTCAGCTCCCCCCAAATCCCTTCTAACTCAGGCATTGACTATACGAAGGTTAAATCAAGCAGCTGCAGGGCGCTCTTACCATTTCAGTAAGAGCAGGAGAAATTAAACGCTAGGGAAGAGAAGGCAGAACAAACTTGCAAAGTAAATGTGCCAAAGTCCCTGCACCGCTCGATCTTAGCGGACTCATCCACCGAATGTGGCCGAATACCCGCGAATCAGGCTGGAGAGACCCGGGAGACCCCGCCGGGACTCCCTTAGGCTGTCCTGCCCAATGGCGAGGGCTGGGGACAGGGTCTCGCGCGGCCGGGGGGGACTGAGCCCCCGCCAGAAAGGGGACCCCGGGGTGCAGCGGGATGCTCCAGCAAAAAGGCGCCGCAGGGGGAGGTGGCTCGGCATCCGAGGGCGCGGTGCTTCGCAGGCTTGGGAAGGTAACCCCCCCAGGGGAGGTGCGGGGAAGTCGCCTCGCCCGAGCCGGACGCGCGCCCTACCTGGGGCTTGAGCTCGCAGTTGGCTGAGGCAGGCGCGCCGCGCCCCGGGGCTGCGCCCGTGGGCAGGAGGCAGAGGGTCGGCAGCAGGAGCCAGCCCCAGGGACTCATCCTCCCCACGGCGGCTCGGAGGTCCTGGACGCGGAGGGAAAGAGTGAGGCAGCGGTGGCCGCCCCGCCCGGCTAGCCGGCGGCCGCGGAGCTGCGGACTAGCCGGGCGCCCGCCATGGCGCGCGGGGCTCGGGGGCCCGGGGGCGCTCGCCGGCAGCCCCGCGCCTCGCGTCTGCTCCGTCTGCAGTTCGCGCGGCCGCCTCCGGGCGGGGCTGGGGGAGCGGGCGGCGGCGGCCACGTGGGGCCGGGCCGTGACCTCCCACCTCCTACCCCGCCGCCCCTCCGCCCCGCGCCGAGGCAGCCGCGGGATCGGGGGCCCGGCTTCTCCCGCCCAAACACTGGCGGGGCCGCGGGCCAGAAGGGGAAGGTGAAGTTCCAGCACTGTCTTCCAACCTCACCCCAAAATCCTATGGGCTCCTGCCCTTACCTCGGTATTTATGCTGCCAGTTCTGAGAGTGGCTCTTGATTGCAAGAGACAGACCAAAGAAACTAATGAAAGGCTATTTTTTTAAAGAAAAGCGCGTTTAAACAAAGGAAATCGCATAGTAGTTTTGTCTGTTAAAAGGGGGGAATAGTCCGTGTGTGCATACGCTTAAAATCCGGGACCACAAAAGCCAGCACTCCATTAGGTGTTTTCTTAAGGGAGTTGGGGGAATAATATTAAGGATGTGAACACCAAACTCGAAGGACTCCTTCAAAGGTTAAGTGAGGACATTTATGGAAAGCATCTTGTTTGATATACATAGGAGGCCTGCAAAATGGGCTTGCTCCCTTTCTGCCCCTAATGCCTTTTCACAGAACTGAGCCTTCAGGAAGAAAAAATGATCAAAGCCACTAGCTGTGCCCACCTCTGCCACCTCCCAACCAAGCCCTGAGTGCACTTTACCAACCTTGAGGTACAACCCAGACTTTCGCGTGATCACCTTCTGAGTGATGTAGCAGGGTTGTTTTTTTTTTAATTTTTTTTAATGTTTATTTTTGAGAGACAGCAAGAGACAGAGTGTGAGCGGGGGAGGGGCAGAGAGAGAGGGGGACACAGAATCGGAAGCAGGCTCCAGGCTCCGAGCTGTCAGCACAGAGCGTGACGCGGGGCTCAAACCCACAAACCGTGAGATAACGACCTGAGCCGAAGTCGGATGCTTAACCGACTGAGCTACCCAGGCGCCCCTAGCAGGGGTTCTTAATTGTTAAGTCCCTGTCTATTTTGAGACTCCGATAGAAATCAGGTACGATGAGGGGATAGGGAGACGCAGGGGCCCAGATTTACACGCAATGGGAGTTTTTCGAGCCTCAGATGCCCATTTGCAATACTCCAGTAAAGAACCCCCTGGCTTTTAAAAAGCCAAGTTTTTCCAGCTTTGATTTCAGACGCGTTTAGGCTTCAGGTGTTTTTGTGAAATCACTAGATTTTTCCTGTTCTACGTTTCCGTGGGGGGTTGCTTTCTGGAGTTGACTCTCCTGTCTCCGAATGACACCCTTTCGGCCTGTCAGCGAACCTTGGGCAGCAAGCGGACCCGCACCGCAACCGGTCAGGGTTTTCAGGTTGCCAGTGCTGCCGCCTACTGGCAAAAATGTTCTCTCCCGGCGAGAGTTGAAAGCACCGGAATCTCTAAAGGAAGTAATTAACTATTACTTCGTACTCTTTTTTTTTTTTTAATGTTTATTTATTTTTGAGACAGAGAGAGACAGAGCATGAGCAGGGGAGTGGCGGAGAGAGGGAAACACAGAATCCGAAGAAGGCTCCAGGCTCTGAGCTGTCAGCACAGAGCCTGACGCGGGGCTGAAACCCACAAACTGTGAGATAATGACCTGAGCCGAAGTCGGACGCTGAACCGACTGAGTCACCCAGGCGCCCCTATTACTTCATACTCTTTCCCCCACTCCAAATGGAGGGTCAATCCATTGGCTGACTAGAGCTGGGGCTAGAGGAAGAGGGGGAGGGAAAATATGTCACAAAACGAGACAGGGATGTCTGGGTGGCTCAGTCAGGTCATGATCTCACTGTTGGTGAATTCAAGCCCACGGAGGGCTCTGTGCTCACAGCTGTGAGCCTGGAGCCTGCTTGGGATTCTATGTCTCTCTCTCTCTCTCTCTCTCTCTCTGCCCCTCCCCACTCATGCTCTGTCTCTCTCTCTCTCTCTCTCAAAAATAAACTTTTTTTAATTAAAAAAAAAGAGTCTGAGTTTGTTAATTTTCTTTTATTGTTTGTCTCTTTCTTATTCCCTTGATTCTTGCTCTAATCTTTATTATTTCCTTCCTTCTACTTTGGATTTATTTTGCTCTTCTTTTTCTAGCTTCTTACGGTGGGACACTAGGTCATTAACTTTAAGCCTTTCTTTTCTAATATAAGCATATTAAAGCTATAATTTCCCTCTAAGCACTGCTTTAGCTGCATTACCCAGATTTTTGAGAAGCTGTATTTTCATTATCATCCAGTTTGGAATACTTTCTGATTTCCCTGGTGGCTTTTTTTTTTTTTTCTTTAACCATGGTTAGTTTAGAAATATGTTGCTTAATTTTCAAATTATGGATTTTTCCTAGACATCTTGTTACTGATTTCTGATCTAGCTTCATTGCAATCAGAGAACATAGTCCGTATGACTGCAATCATTTTATATTAATTAGGACTTGTTTTATGGCCCAGGATATGGTTATACACTGAACTTGAAATGTCTAGTGCATGAACGATTTTCTTCAGCTCTAATATTTTTTTAGGTGGAGCTGCCTGCCTTAGACCCATCATTAAGTAGATGTCCCAATGTCCAAACATTCAATAAAATCACATCTACTCTATACACATTGTCTATACATTCTTAAGGCCCCTATCACTTCACAGTGCTGCCCACCTGGCGACAGGCAGACCTGCATGACCTGGTCTTCACCTATCTTCTAAGCTGATAGCCTTCTTGGCTTCCACTTCATGGTTAAGGAGATGCTGGAGTGCCTGGGTGGCTCATGGCCAACTTTGGCTCAGGTCACCATCTCACGGTTCCCAAGGTTGAGCCTCACCTCAGGCTCTGTGCTAACAGCTGGGAGACTAGAGCCTGATTTGGACTCTGTGTCTCCCTCTCTCTGTCCCTCCCCCAATCATGCTCTGTCTCTCTCTTCAAAAATAAATAAACATTACAGGGTGTCTGGGTAGCTCAGTCAGTTACGCATCAGACTTCAGCTCAGGCCATGATCTCACAGCTTGAGTTCAAGCCGCGTGTTAGGCTCCGTGCAGACAGCTCAGAGACTGGAGCCTGCTTCAGATTCTGTGTCTCCCTCTCTGTCCACCCCTCCCCCACTCTCACTCTGTCTCTCTCTCTCTCTCTCTCTCTTTCAAAAATAAATAAACATTAAAATTTTTTTATAAATAAACATTAAATTTTTTTTATAAATAAATAAATAAACATTAAAAAAATAAAAAGAAAGAGATGCTAAATGTCCCCCTAGCCTCCTCTCTGACTATCCACAGTTTCGGTATCCAGTTCAACTCCCTCCCTTGGGTATTGTTCTTGCAGCATTGCCAGAGACCTGGATGTTCCTAAACATTTCCCTACTCCTTTCTGTTTCTCTTTCATGTATAGTTGATACCTGGTAACCTTCCTATGTCCACCTATTCTTAGTTCTTCCTTTTGTGCCCCTACCAATGGATTCCTGAATGCACACAAATCTGTGAGGCTTGTCCCCTTCACAGCAGTCACCGGAGGAAATTATACTCTGGAGTCCTATTTGTTCTTTTTCCCCAAATCAGATATTCCCTCAAAAACAAAGTTTTCAGGATACCCAGGGGATTTGCTGTGGCTTCCACCTCACCTGCATTGCCTGGCTGGCCTGGCCTGACTGACCTGTAGCCATCTAAATCCTGAATCACTTTGCACACTGCAGATTTACCAAAATGGTCAGGGCAGCCCCGGGGGGTGGAGGGTAGGTCCCTTGATCCTGCCTCCTGGTATTCACACTTTTGTTTAATTTCCTCCCCCTGAGTATGAGCAGGAATTTGCGACTTGCTTCTAACCAACAGATGGTGACAAAGATGATGGGTCGTATGTGATTACTCGTATGTGATCACACAAGAGTATGCTGCCAATCTCGCTAGAGTCTCTCCATTGCCATCTTTGACAAAACGAGCTGTCGTGAGTCCTACCGCCAGGAGGAAATGAATTCTGCCAAGCATCTGAGTGAGCTCAGAAGTAGATCCTTCCTCAGTAGAACCTCTGATTGGAGCCCAGTCCTGGGCAGCACCTTGATTGCAGCCTTGGGTTACCCTAAGCAGAGGACCCAGTTAAGCCTAAACTCCTGACCCAGAGATCATAAATGTGTGCTATTCTAACCCACTGAGTTAGTGATTTGGCACACAGCCAACAGAAAACTAACACACCAGGGGCATCTGGGTGGCTCAGTCGGTGGAGTGTCAGACTTCGGTTCAGGTCATAATGTCACGGTTTGGTTCGTGAGTTTGAGCCCCGCATTGGGCTTGCTGCTGTCAGTGTGGAGCCCACTTCAGATCCTCTGTCCTCCTCTGTCTCTGCCTATTCTTGGCTTGAGCTCTCTCAAAAAAAAAATAAATAAATAAAATAGTAAAAAAAAAAAAAAAAAGGAAAAAAGAAAGAAAGAAAAGAAAAAGAAAACTGACACACCAGGTGAAATGGAGTGCCAAGGAATACCCAGGTATTCCAACAGAGTCTACACCATCAGAGTATGTGTTCAAAGTGAGCAATGGAAAACCTGCTTCCTGCATTTCCACATCTTCGGGCCCCATGCATTCCCAAAAGGGGACCAGAGTTTTGCCACACTCTCTTGGTCACCCAGTACTGGCACCAGAATTTCTAGTGGGAAAGAGTAGCAATTACCCCACAGCTGCCTTTGCTTAGCAAGTACATGGTGTGTACCTAAATCACGGGTAAAAGAAAACTTCCCCTGACAGCAGGGAGTGGTCTAGCTAGATGGGTGAGGCCTTGGTATTGTTACAAACTGACACTATTCACAGCCAAGCCCTGGGGTTCTCCTATTGAACATCAACAATTTCACAATATATCAACATTGGACAAGGCCACTCTGTGACTGTGGTGAAGACAAAATCCAGATGACTCCATAATCATGTCTCAACACAGCCAAAACATGATCCTTGTCCAAACCACAAAAGGGAGCAGACGTCCCCATATCCTGGCTAGTGAGTGACTGCTCCTTCTTCACCAATCCCTGTGTTAGCCTTTATGATTTCCCCCACCTTATTATAGACAAGATATTTGAAGATATCATTATGGGCTGAATTGTGGCCCCCCAAAAAATCAGATGTTGGGGGTGCCTGGGTGGCTCAGTCAGTTCAGCATCCGACTTCAGCTCAGGTCATGATCTCACGGTTCATGGGTTCGAGCCCCACTTCAGGCTCTGTGCTGACAGCTCAGAGCCTGGAGCCTGCTTTGGATTCTGTGTCTCCCTCTCTCTCTGACCCTCCCCTGCTTGCCCTGTGTCTCCCTCTGTCTCTCCAAAATAAATAAACGTTAAAAAATTTTTTTAATTTTTTTATGTTTATTTATTATTGAGACAGAAACAGAGCATGAGTGGGGGAGAGACAGAGAGAGAGGGAGACACAGAATCTGACACAGGCTCCAGACTCTGAGCTGTCAGCACAGAGCCCGATGCAGGGCTCAAACCCACGAACTGTGAGATCATGACCTGAGCCAAAGTCAGCCACTTAAAACCAACTGAGCCACCCAGGCACCCAAAAAAATTTTTTTAAATCAGATGCTGAAGCTGATACCTTGGTATCTCAGAATGTGACTGTATTTTTTTTAAGGTTTATTCATTTTTGAAGGACAGAGAAAGACAGAGCATGAGCAGGGGAGGGGCTGAGAGAGAGGAAGACACAGAATCTGAAGCAAGCTCCAAGCTCTGAGCTGTCAGCACAGAGCCCAACTCTGGGCTCGAACCCACGACCTGTGAGATCATGACAGGCTTAACCAAATGAATCACCCAGGCACCCCATAATGTAACTGTATTTGAAGATATGGTCTTTAAAGGAGTGATTAAGTTAAAATGAGGCTATTACTGTAGGCCCAACTCCAATCTGACTGCTGTCCCTGTAAAAGGAGGAAATTCGGACACACAACAGAGACACCAAGAGCACTGAGGCACGGAGGGACCACCATGTGAGGACACAACAAGAAGGCGGCTGTCTGCAAACCAAGGAAAGAGGCTCAAGAGAAAACACACTCAGTGACACCTTGATTTTGAACCTCTGGCCTCCAGACCTGTGAGAAAATATATTTCTGGTGTCTAAGCTATCCAGTCTGTGGTATTTTGTGATGGTAACCTATTGGGCAAGCTAATAGAGATGCCCAATCAGAATGACACCCACTTCCTCAGAACACGCAATCCAGAGCTAAGCCCTGCTTCCTTGAACCTTCCCCCAAATCACCTAAGGAAACAAGTCAAATTATATAACAAGCCCTCCCAGGACATTCTCACTGAGATGCCCCACATTCCCCAAAGTATGAGCTCTTCCTTTCTGCAAAGAGCGGTTAAGTCCATCTAATTCTCCTTCAGGTATGTCCCTGGTGGTCTTTGGCTTTTGGCATTGATAATTGTCTGTCTATTGGGGCGACTTTGGCCAGCCCCTGAGCCATCCCTTGTGCCTCTATTGGTCTTACGTCAGACCTTGTGTGGAGAGAAGTTCTCACGTTGACGCATTTTTACTCTCCTCCCCTGTGCCTGCTCTCCTGCCCACCCCCTCCCCACAGGCCACATGGGTGAGGCTGCACGGAGGTGAATGGTACCTTGCTCCTGAGAGCCTGGTGCAATGCTGGTGCCTGAATGTATGATTCCTGACAGAAAGTGCTTCACAGGATGTCAGGATGAGCTGAGGAGAGCAATGGAGCTAGCTTCTGGGCACTGTTCAGCTAGCTTTTCACTTCTGGCTTCCTCCTGACCTGGATTATGCAAGCAGAGAGAAAGAGCTGAATTGTGGGATGTCCACGAGAATTTTTTTTTTTTTTCAGAGAAGAAGGAAAGGGGAAGAAACCGGAGACAAGGAGACTGCAGAAGCCTCCTGGGCAGAGAAGAGAGAAAGACAGCAGAGATGTCGGCCAGGGAATTTTTATTATATGTTACTATTCGTAATGAAAATTTCAAGAAATTTTCCATGAAATTAAAATTACACATCAATCTTGGGGCCTCTGACAGTGTAACATTTGGCTTCAAGGGGCCCTGGGGAAGAGAGACTTCCAAAGGGGAACCAATCACACACGTGTGACTAAATTGTGTAATTTTTACTATGACTCTAAAGTAAACAAAAGTATACACAATTATTAAAGTGACCTGAATGGCTGGGGAGTGTTTATTTATTTTTATTTTTTTAAGGTTTATTTCTTTCTTTTAGGGGCAGGGGAGAGGCAGAGAGAGAAGAAGAAAGAGAATCCCAAGCAGGCTCCATTCTGTCAGCTTAGAGCCCAACTTGGGCCTCGATCCCACCAACCACAAGATCACAACCCGAGCCAAAACCAAGAGTCAGAGGCTCAACCGAGACACCCCGGCGCCCCAATTGAGGAGTTTTTCTAGGACAATTTTCTGATTATTCTCTGAAAACTTTAAAAAGCACTTACTTGCTAGCCAATGTCTGTTTGGTATGCATCATTTTTTGTCCTTACTGATTCCTGCATCCCTTCTAGAAACTGCTACATTCATTTATTCAACACACTTATTAAGTACCTGAGTCTTCCAGTGCCCAGAGAGGAGTTTTGAATGATGACTACAACTGAAAGGACCCCTCGGCCCATGGAGCTTCCCAGGGGGCCCTGTTCTTACCCCTGGTTGCACACTAGAATCACCTGGGGAACTTTTAAAACAACCGAAGCCCAGGCCCCATTCATGGTTAGTTAACTCGCAATCTCAGGGGCATGTGGCCAAGCACCAGCATTTTAAAAGCAGCGCTGGTAATTCTAATATGCAGCCAAGGTCAACAGACGACAGACAAAACAAAAATTACAAGATGGTAGGATGTGTACAAAAACACAGCCCATAACTGAGCCCATCATTCCAGGGAGGGTCTCCCAGGGGAATGTTGTCTACACAGAGACATAAAATTTGAGCACGAGTTAGACCGGGAACAGGATTCCACATAGAGGGAAGAGCATAGGCAAAGTCCTTGAGGCACAAGAGATAGTTAGCTAAGTTCACAGAATTTAGCCTGATTGACACAGAGACCCAAGCAGACAAGGGTGAGAAAGGGAGAGATAAGCAGGGGCCAGAAGGTGAGGAACTTGTGAGCTGAGCTGAGGAGTTCAGTGCCTGACTGAGAGGCACTGCAGAGCCATCCAAGCGTTTTAAAGTTTATTTATTTTGAGAGACAGAGAGAGAGAGGGAGGGAATCCCAAGCAGACCCCAGGCTGTCAGCACTGAGCCACCCAAGCATTTTAAGCAGAGGAGTCTGCACAATCAAATGTTCGCTTCATCCTGGAGGGGACCTGGAGGGAACCAGGGTACAAATGGTAAGACCAGTTAGGAGACACGATGGAACCTGGGGCTGGCTCTGGCAGGGGACAAAGAGAAGAGAAGTGACACTGAGGATGTGAAACCCACCCAGCTTGGTGGTTGATTGGATTGGGAGAGAGGAGGAACAAGAAACTGCACGGAATTAGTGCCCAGAAAAGACCAGACCACACCTTCTGGCCTCTGCTCTGTAGTCACAGTGGTAACAGGGGAGTGAACACTCATGGACCCAAATGCTGTCAGTGTTTGCTGGTCCTTCATGCAGCAAGAACAACAGGGGAAGAGAGGATCCTTTCTCTGGTTTCCTGCATGCTCAGCAATGCCAACTTTTAGATCCTCCCAGCCTTCCCCTGAAGTCTTCCTGGGTTTCCCGGCCTTCCCAGACACCCAGCTGGCCTTGCACTCCATCCGAGTCTTCATGTCTCAGGAGTGTCCCTTTGGCCTGAGACTGTGGAAAAGACAGACAGAGCCATCTCCTCTGGTCCCTGCCACTTACTAGCTCTGTCACCTTAGGCAAGTCACATGACCTCTCTAAACTTCAGCTTCTTCCTCTGCAAAATGGGAATAATAACACTTATCATGTAGAGATGTGGTAAAAGTTAAAACAAGTGTAATATATAAGGAACCAAACAAGAAATATAAAATTGAAAATAGATAATATTCATAATACAGGAAAGCTCTTAAGTTTTAAAAAGAAAGAAAAAGGACATCAGCCTAGTTAGAAAATCTGCAAAGATCATAAAAAGGCAAAAGAAACAAAAGGAAGGGGGGGAAGGAGGAAAGGGAAAGAGAAGAAACAATATACTAGTCCATAGACAAAAAGATCCTCACTTAGCTAATCCAATAAAAGCAAATTAATTCTGGAGAAGGATGGTGATGTTGGTTGCACAACAGTGTGAATATACTTAATGCCACCGAACTGTACACTTAAAAAGGATTAAAATGGGGGTGCCTGGGTGGCTCAGTTGGTTAAGCATCCAACTTCGGCTCAGGTCATGATCTCACCGCTCATGGATTCGAGCCCCACATCAGGCTCTATGCTGATAGCTCAGAGCCTGGAGGCTGCTTTGGATTCTGTGTCTGCCTCTCTCTCTGCCCCTCCCCCACTTGCAATCTCTCTCTCTCAAAAGTGAATAAATGTTAAAAAAGATTTTTTTAATGATTAAAATGGTAAATGTTATGTATATTTCACCATAGTTTTAAAAATAGAATAAATATCCTTTTAATAAAGGAAACTAAAATTATGAGGTGCATTTTTTACCTCTCAAACTGACAAAAATAAAAGCATGGCAATATCCAGTAGGCATGTAAAGGCTTTTTGTAACACAGTTTGTCACCATTTAAAATATACATGCTCTTTGACCTAGAAATGCCACTGTAGGGGTCTGTCCTAAGGAAATATTGACACATATGTGAAAACACACCCCCCCCCATTCCTCCACCCCCCACACACATACACCACAGTTTGGGAATCACCAAGCTAGGTTCACTGAAGCATTGTCACAGTGAAAAATCTCAGACAATCCTTATAATGAAAAGATACATGCCCCGTTGAAGGAACGAGGCAGATCTTTCTTTATGTTCTGGAATGGAAGCATATACACCAAATTGACGACTTCCCTAGGGATAGAATGGGATTGGTGTGGGGGGGGGGAGGGAAGGAAAGAGGGCCTTTAGTTTTTACTCATTATTCTTCTGTGTTGCTGATGTTTTTAACGTTTATTTATTTTTGAGAGGGGGGGAGCACACAAGCTGGGGAGGGGCAGGGAGAAAGGGGGATAGAGGAGCCAAAGTGGGGGGCTTTTCGGGGCTTGAACTCAAGAGCAGTGAGATCATGACCTGAGCTGAAGTCCGATGCTTAACCCACTGAGCCACCCAAGCACCCTCTATTGCTGATTTTTTAATAAAAAACACCACTTTTATAATGTCTTTAATTTTATGATTTTTTTTTAACTGAATGCTTCTTGACGACGTCGTCTGTGACTAGTCCAGTTGGGAGTGAGTCTTGCACTCCAAGCCTAACAATCTATTCCTTCTTCCTACCATCTACCCAGCTTTTCACAACATGGCCAAATGCCATTTTTTAATGTTTGTTTATTTATTTTGAGAGAGAGGGAGGGAGGGGCAGAGAGAGGGGGAGAGCAAGAATCCCAAGCAGTCTTTACGCTGTTAGTGCAGAGCCTGATGCGGGGCTTGATCTCATGAACCGTGAGACCATGATCTGAGCCAAAATCAAGTCAGATGCTTAACCGACTGAACCCCACCCAGGTGCTCCCCAAATGCCATTTTTTATGAACATTCAGAGAATAATGCAGTGAAGAAAATCAGTGCTGATGAAACCATCGGGATTTTCATTCTGGTTATTCCAAGCTGTTTGTTAGGAACAGTGGCCAAGAGTGCCTCTGGCCTGGCTGGTCTCTAAGAGACGCAATGTGCTGCCAGCAGCCCCAGCCACCGTCTCTCCGCTGACTGTCTTCTGTGACCCCCATCTGGCCCCTGAAACCCCACCAGCCTTTGGAATGCCACCCTGGCATCTGGCAACTGATACTTTTATGACCGAGTGGGGAGTCATCTCCGTTTCTGCTTCTTTCATTCCTGGCTAGAGGTCTGTTGTTTTGGGGGATAGTAAGTTCTTTTTGCCACATAAATGGCAATTCATATGGGGCCTGGCCTCACACACTAATGTCAGCAGCCTTAGTAAGGGAGAATCTCAGCCCAGATCCCCTCCCACCAGCAAGCCATAAGCCATCCTGGCCAGAGGGTCAGAGATCTGCCTTCTTTCTTCCTAAGGTCCCTGTGGCACCTCCTTGTGGGCCCAGAAATTCTAGCCCAAGGGGCAGCTTTTCTCCAAGTGTACATGCACACACTTACTCCAAGGAGATCTAGGTATACAGAGAAAACTACATTTTATAGTCTCCCAGAAATGGGGCATCACTGAAATTATTTTTTCCAGTTGGTCCTTGTATACATACATGTACAACTTTTAAAAAATACATTTTGCCTAAAATCAACGACACAAAAACAACAGGTGTTGGAAAGGATGTGGAGAAAGGGGAATCCTCTTGCACTGTTGATGGGAATGCAAACTGGTGCAGCCACTGTGGAAAACAGTGTTAAAAAGTTAAAAATGGAACTACCCTATGATCTAGCAATTACACTGCTAGGTAGTTTACCCAAAAAATACAAAAACACTAATTCAGGGACACCTGGGTGGCTTAGTCGGTTCAGCATCTGACTCTTGATTTCGGCTTAGGTCATGATCTCACAGTTCATGAGTTCAAGCCCCACATAGGGGCTGTCAGTGCAGATCTCCTTGGGATTCTCTCCCTCTCTCTCTGCCCTTCCCCCACTTACTCTCTTTCAAAATTAAATAAACATTTTTTAAAAACCACTGATTCGAAGGGATACATACACCCCAACATGACCACCCCGAATGTGCCCAATCTCATCTGAAAGCCATATTAACGTTTCCAGGACCAGCGTTCCATGGGAGAGTTTGGGAATTATAGTCCTCGGTCAACATGAACAACTCTTCCAGAACTTCATCAGAAGAACATAGTAAGGATGACATAGGTGGTGCCCAGGAGAGAGCAGGCCAGACCCACAGAGGAAGCAGGCAGTAGATAAGAGGGAAGCATGAGTGTCATAAGAGCCAGGGGAGGGGAGAGTGGAGAAGAAACTCAAGAGTTCCTGGGGGCTGCTGGCAGAGGTCGACTTCCAGTCCTAAGGTATTCTTACCCTAAATCCCCTCCGATGGACCCTGAGAGGCACTGCCCACATCCTCCTACTGCCCCTGCTGGCTACGGCACTGTCAGCAGACAGGTGCCAGGTCTTCAGTATTGTCTCAGCGGCAGAGAGCCACCCTGCCCTTCCGAAGGCCATCTCAGTCCATCTTGGGACAATTCTAGTTCCAAAGGCCCCCTAGGGTGTTGGGGTTACCGAGGCCATCCAAGCTTGACTTCTCGCTCTGCCCCATCTCACTTCCTTCCTCCCCCTCCATAGGAGTTCATCCAGGACATTCCTTAATAAATATCCTGCATACAAAATCAGCTCAGAGTCTGCTTCCCTGGAAACCCAACCCGAAACACCCCTTTCCTTTAAGGAAGTCCCAGTGACTTGAAATCTAAAGATTAGCACAGTCAACACCATCACCCAGGGGTCACCATATCAGGGCTGTGATGGGTCCCATGGCCCATTCACAAAAAACATATGGACATCGGGTTAGAAGAAAGACAAAGCAAACGGGACAGACTTCTACACTGTATGTGTCCAGGGAATATGCAACCCCCGTGGGGGTGAGGGTGCAGCCTTCTCTATTTCTCTGCAAATACTTGGGAGCCCACTCCAGCACATTGAAGGGAACTCGGTCTTTCCTGCTCAACGTCTCCCAGGGCCTCATTCAGCCCCTCTGGGAGAAACACGTAGTCTTTGGGGAATCCTTCTCTTTCCTTCTCTCCAAAGGAGATCCCAGACCCAGAAGCTAGCCTGGCCTCGCCCATGAAGCACCGGCTGCTGGTGTAACTCAAGGTCTGATTTCTGGCTGATCTTCCTGACTTTGCAGATTAACTGAGATCTGACATCTGCTTTCCTTAAATCTTTGGCTTGGGCACCCTACCTGGGACCCTCTTCACAGGGCCAGTTCACCCCTACTATGGTGACACCCTCACCCCTGCAAACTTATCAGTCAAACTCTCAGGAAATTCCTATATTTGTCCTAGGGTTCAAGGGAGATTCCTGGACACCTTAAACTCTGTGAGCAAGCCATAGGGACCGCGTGCTCTCTAAGACCAAGCTGCCTGACCTCTGTGATGACTTTTTTGATGTGTCATCTTGGCTAGGCTACAGTGCCCAGCTATTTATTATATTACATAAATATAGAGTATATACTATAAACTATACTATATATATATATACACACATATGTCAGGTAGTTTGATAAATGTTATGAAAAAATAATCGAACTGGGTGAGGCTCTGGACACACAGGGAGGGACATTTAGCACAGAGCCTAGCACATAGTATTAGTTATTTCTACCAATGTCACAATGTCACCAAGCCAGCTGGAGACCTCTCTCTGTCACCCACTATATCATATTCACCAACTGCTTATTTTCTATGGTGATTAACTCTCAAATTTTTCAGCTTCTTCTCCCCACTGCCACTCTGTGAGTCTGACCCTCATTATCTCCTGGATCATAGTAACAATCTCCTAGCTAACCTGCCTGCGTCTTCCAATCATGTGAAATCCATCGACCATGTGATAAGAGCAAACACATGCATAGCCTTTGCTATGTGTCGGGTGCTGTTCTAAGCACTTTGCATTCCTAAGACATGTATACTATTGTTGTCATCCCATTTCACAGATGAGGATAGCAGAGGCACAGAGGGGCCAAGGCAGGACACTGCCTACTGTCCCTCTTTGCTTCTTCCTTGTTCCTCCCTGCCTTGCTTCTGCTGAGATTTGCACCAACGTAGCCTCTAACCCCATCTCTGCTACTTAGGACCATGAGACCTTGAGTGAGTTCCTTTAGTTCTGTCTTAGCTTGGGAAGCCATAATAAAGCATCGCTGACTGGGTGGCTTAAACCATAGACATTTACTTTTCACAATTCTGAAGGCTGGAAAATCCAAGATCAAGGTACCAGTGGTTTCAGCTTTTGGTAAGGGCCTTCTTCCTGGTTTGTCGACCAGACTTGGAGCACCTTCTCACTGTGTGCTCGCATGGCCTTTCCTCAAGGCACATATGGAGAGGAAGTGAGACAGGCCTCCTCTCTCTTCCTCATTTTATAAGAGCACTAATCCCATCATGAGAGTCTCCCCTCCATGACCTGATCTAAACCTAATTACCTCCCAAAGGCCCCACCTCCGAATACCATCACACTGGGAGTTAGGGCTCCCACATATGTATTTTTCAGGGACACAAACATTCAGTCCATAACAAGGTCCCCAGGCCTTTGTTTCCTCGGCAGTAAAATGAAGGTAATAATACTTGCTCCCGGGGTTATCATAATGGCTCAACAACCCAGTTGCAATTGTGGTTGAGATTTTTATTGTTGAGATAACACACGTAAAGCATATAGCACCTAGCCTGCCACACAGTAAAGATAAAGAGCCCATGAATGTCCAATAATGAGCTATTATTCTTAGTGGCATTACACACTCAGCTCAAACATCCACCGCCACGTGGATCAGCCTCTGCCACCACCAAATGTGGTGTAGACTGGTCCTGTTACACCCATCATACAGCATCACTTCTAGTTATTTATGTGTCTATTTCCCATTACAGACCATGAATAGCTCAAGGTCAGAGGGCAAGATGCCCTGGCACCTGACCTAGTGCTCAGCATCCGACAGGCACCCAGGAGATGCTTGTTGAATAAATACACGCGCATGTGAATGAATGAACCATGTCAAATGCAACTCGGACTGCCAGCTGAAAGCTCCCTGGTTTACTCCCTGGTCACAAGTATTGGTACATGCTTTGGGGACAAGAATGTATATGGGCTAAACTCAGCACCTGTACTGGCATGCGAATTAAATGTTGATGAGTGTTACGGGCTGAATTGTGTCCCCTCAAATGTCACATGTCATCAGCCCCCCATACCTCAGAATGTAGTTGTATTTGGAGAGACGGCCTTTAAAGAGATGATTACATTAAAATGAGGCTGTCAGGGTGGAGCCTTATTCCAGTCTGACTGGTGTCCCTTTAAGAAGTGGAAATACAGGCACATGGAGAGACAGGGATGTGCATTCACTATGTAAGGAGACAGCAAAAAGATGGCCATCTGCAAGCCAAGGAGAGAGAAGAAACAAACCTGCCCATGTCTTGAATTTGCCCAGGTCTGGAACTGTGAGAAAATAAATTTCCGTTGTTTAAGCCACCCAGTCTGTGGTATGGGGCATTTTGTTATGGTGGCCAATACAGTGGGAGAGTCCCAGTCCCTGCCCAGCTCCCAACATTCATCTGTGGGAACCTCCCCTAATGGCAAATATTTTCCAATCAGCTCCAGGTATCATCTGATCTTAATTTCAGAACTGGCATTGTCCTCCATCCATTATCACTGTGTCCCTTCAAGATGACCCTGTCCTTCAACATTCCAAGAAACCCTTTTGAAGCATTAATATTCAGCTCGGGAGAATTTATTGGGGAGCATGGAATAATAACAATAGAACAAGCTCAGAAAATACTACAGAGAGGTAATTAGCATGGTGCAGGGAAATTATAAAAAGAAACCAAAGTAGTTGAACCACTCCCCTTCACATAATACATCTCACCTACAAAATGCTTTCAGATACTTGATCTCACGGATCCTCCTGACAGCTCAATTACGATCTCCATTTCTTAGATGAGGAAATTGAAGTTCAGAGAAGCCATGTGACTGTCCAAGGGCCCAGGGCTGGTAGGGAATGGTGCCCGTGCTTGGACCCAGGTCTCCTGACCCTATGTGCCACCTGAGGTGCTTCGTAAAAATGTCTACACTTTCATTAGAGAAGAGGGGGTTTGCACGAAAGCACACATCTACCACAATCCTTTCTGGAGGTGCAGTGATAGTAAGTTAAACCTCTCTTTCTACTTGCCTGTTATAAATTATTACTCCTTCCCCAGTGAGCTTGTAATTGTCTTTTTATAAGGCTTGATTGGGGGAAGCTTTGTAATCTGGCTCCAAGCCAAAGAGCAACACATTGCATAAAGGAGACAGAAAAAGAAAATGAATTCTGAAATGAGCAAATTAACCGAAAAGGAAGTGGCAATTTTGCATATTCTTAAAGGAGGAGGATAAAAAAAAAATGTAGTATGCAGAAGGGGCCAGTTTTCTGGAAATTATGCAAATTAAAAAGAAGGCAGAAATGAATGAAAATTGGTCAAAAACTACAAAGAAACAGTCAGAATTGATCCTACACAGACACTTGCACAGATTTTGTTTGTTCGAATTCATTTGCAGCATTGCATATAGGTGTCCCTTCCGTAGACCCAGGCAGGAGGGGCTGGCACTTTAGACAACGCCCCCACACACACGAGCACTATGCACACCTGGGCACAGGCTTCCTCTGTATCCGGCAGGCAAAGGGTGACTGCGCCTCAATGCCAGAGAGGTTTCTAGGCTGTGCTGCTGCCAGCACCAACGATGAGTTGTGTCTGAGTTTACGGATGATTGAAGTGGCGGAAGCACTTACCTAAGCGCCTCTGTCACTCAAGCCTTTTCTCTCACAGATTCTTATAAAACCAGGATTCCCAGTAGCACCAAATGCCCATTTTCTTGCTCCTAATCCTGTTCCAGTCTGTGGCTCCAAAAGTTAGCACAGAAATTCTTGTAGCTACAGGAATTACTCACAAATGAGCATAGTCTTCCGAACAAATGCATCTATGACAGCTGAGAAATATTTCCCAGTTAGTAAACAGCTCATATTACTCTTATATTTGCACATGTGTAGATAACACATATGAAGCAATATACAATTGACCACAAGATAGACATCGAATACAGTTTAAAGTTTATTGCATTTAACTACATATACAATAATTTAATTAAATATTTTATTTTTAAATAATGCTGGTTTGGGGTACCTGTCTGGTTCAGTCAGTAGAGCATCCGACTCTTGATCTTGGGGTCATGAGTTCAAGCCTCACATTGGGCATGAGGGGCCTACTTAAAAAATAGTATTTTTATTTATGTATGTTATTTATTTATATAAAAATATATTTATATTTATTATATATTTTTATATAAATTATATAAATTTATTTATATGTAAATGTATTATAGTTATAATATAATAAATTCATTATATGTATAAATTATATAAATTTATAAATATAATAAATAAAAAAATAGGTAATGCTGGCTTACAATTTTGAAATTCATTAATTATTTGTACTTCACTTTTGAATACTAGATAATAGTTTAAGAAAATATATCTTGTTTAAAATATATACAACCATTTTAACATTTTAAAATTTAACTCATACCTTTTATGAAAACAGTCAATCTTCATTATTCGTGGATTCCCTATTTGAGAATTCACTTACTTGTTAAAATTTATTTGTAACCCCCAAATCAATACCCATAGTGGTTTTGTGGTCATTTGAGGACATGCACAGAGTGCCAAAATTTTTGATTTCCCCAGTGCACATGTTCCAAGCTGATGCGGAAGAAGACAATACTCTGCCTTCTTATTTTAGTTCTCATAATGTAAATCCTCTTTGCAGTATGTTTGGTATCCCATTTTTCTCATTTTTGTTGGTGGTTTTACTGTTCAAAATGGCCCCACACATAGTGCTGAAATGCTGCATAGTATTCTCAAGCACAAGGAGGCTGTGATGTGCCTTATGGAGAAAATGCATTTGTCAGATAAGCTTTGGGTAATTTATAGTGCTGTTGGCAATGAGTTCAATGTTACGAAATCAACAATGTATATTAAATAAGGTGTTTTTCAACAGAAACACATATAAAACAAGGTTATATTGGTATTGGTCAGCTAACAAAAATGTTGTGACCAAAAGCTCACAGGAACCTAATTGTATTTCCCCTTAGGAGCAATGTTTTAGTGTTCACTAATTCAGCATCAGCAATGACTTTCTAGAACACAACTACCCTGAACAATGAGAATTGACTGTGTATATACTCAAATTTTGTACACTTTGAATACAATTACATTTTATCTTTTAATTGTTTAGATCATTACTATCTATAGAACACAAGTTATGTGAAAATCTTGATAACAACACAATTAGTAATTATGCTTAAGTGAAAGCAAGAAAAAATTCTGGAATAATTATCTAATAATTTATGAATGATGTATGTCTTTGTTTTAATGTCCTTTCAAACATTCCCAGCCCCATCAATAGGACACCCAGACCTGCATAATACTTATCAAATTAGTCATCTGTTTTTTGCCCACTTTCACTCATACAAAAATCATACTTAAAGTTCATTCCTTTTTTTTAAATTTTTATTTACTTATTTTTGAGAGAGAGAGAGAGAAAGCATGAATGAGTGAGGGGCAAAGAGAGAGGGAGAGAGGGATGGAGAGAGAAAGAATCCCACACAGGCTCTGTACTGTCAGGATGAAGCCCAGAGCAGTGCTCAAACTCACTAACCATGAGATCCTGACCTGAGCTGAAGTCAGATGCTTAACTGACTGACCCACACAGGTGCCTCTACTTTTCACATTTTTAAATTGTGTTATGAAATGGTTTCTTTTATGCTGGAGGATAGAATATATTTTATTTAACAGTGTGCTGGCTTGCTTTGTAACTTAAATATTTAGCCATGTGATGTGGGTCTCCATCTATATTCTTTCCAGAGCCCTGCAAACACTGGGGCTAGTAGTTTGTAGTAGCAAACTGCTGAAAACAATATAAATGTAGATCAATGTGGTATTGATTAAATACCATATGATATATTCACATAATAGTATCTTATGCAGCCTTTAATTTAAAAAAAAAAAAAACATTAATAATGGCCTTGGAGCCAAATGGCTTGGATTCAAATCCTGGCTCTACCACTTACTTAGATGTGTGACCTTGAGTTATTTAACCTCTCTGTGCCTCAGTTTCTCCATATGTAAATAGAGAAGGACTGGTACTCTGTTCATAGGACTCAGAGTTAATATATAGCATTGTGATCGACACATAGTAATTGCGTATAAATTTAGCTATCAGTATTCTTATGTTCATTATTTACAGTGACATGATACAACCTCTAAGATACAGCAAGAGGGAAAAGTAAAGTGCAGACAGTGTGATGATACACTATCATTTGTGAAAATAAATAAAAGAGTATGTGCGCGTACATATATGCTTGCATCTCTTGTGTGTGTATGTATATAATGCCAGTATCTCCGAAAAGAATGCACAAAACACCAGTAGCAGGGATTGCTCCCAAGGAAGGAAATGGGACGTCTGGGGCTTGGAGGTGTGTCCCAGTTACTCTACATAACAAAGCACCCCCCCCCCCCAAAACTCAGTGGTTTAAAACAACATCCAGGTAGGAGAGTCACAATTTCTGTGGGCTGGGAAATCCGACAGAGCCTGACAGGGACGACTTACCCCTGCTCCATGGTGTCCATAGTCTCTACTCTTGCACTGCTCTCTTTGATTCCACCAACATTTTAGGTTTCGTTCAAATCGGTGTCGTCCTCTAGACTGTATGATCCTTGAGGGCAGGAACCACAGCTTTCTCTTCTCTATATCACACACAGGGTGTAGCACAGATACTCAGAAAAATCTTGATGGACTGAATGAAGAAATAAGAGTACATGTTCTTATTTTCTCTGTAATCCTTCTATTCTTCATTTCCTAACCCAGGTGTGACCCCTAGCTCCTCATTATCTAATCCCATGCCATAGAGATGAAAAATTCACAACCTTAGGAACAAAGCCTCATTCGTTGTTAGGTAGATTTTTCTTGAATCAGAGTGACTCTTCAAAGAGTTTTATCGACGTGGAACACGGGTGTTTTGGACTGAATGTTTGGGTCCCCTAAAATTCATATGTTGAAATCCTAATCTCCAGGGTGATTGTATTCGGAGGTGGACTTTTGGGAGGTGATCGGGTCCTGAAGGTGGAGCCCTCATGAATGGGATCCGTGTCCATATAAAAGTGACCCCAGAGAGCTGTCTTGCCCCTTGTTCTAGGTGAGGACACGGTGAGAAGATGGCCGTCTACTAACCCGGAAGCACATCCTGACTAGACACTGAACTTGCCGGCACCTTGGACTGTCCCGCCTCCGGAATAGTAAGAGATACATTTCTATTGTTTATAAGCTACTCAGTCTATAGGATCCTGTCATGTCAGGCCTCATAACTAAGACAAAAGGTGTAGAAAATAAAGGACTGAACACATTAGCTGGCACTGGTGCACAGAGCAGACTTCACGGTGGAAGGCAAAATCCAGGACCTCAAGGGCTTTCCACTGAGATCTATACCAAGCACGGAGCAAAAGAAAAAGAAAAAAAAAAAACTTCTTTAGCATTTAAAAGAAAGAAAAAATGCAGAGGATAGATTATCCTGCCAAAAGACGCAAGTGATATTATCTTAATAACTAACACCAAAATCCCACTGAGGAAGGAACTATTTTTGGGGAAATATTTCCATCAGTTGCACGTAGTAGAAAGGGAGACCCAAAAATCTCCTTTTAGCAAGAATCAGGGTAGCAAAGGACAAGTACACTGTTCTGCTGGGAAAAAAGAGGGGACTTTGGTATTTCTCAATGGAAAGAATAAAGAGGAAGGAGGGAATCAGATAATAGAAATGAGGAGATAGTGAGACAGTGTGAGTTAGGGCCTAACTAGAAAAAGACCCCACCGCACCAAAAGGGCTTCCAGGATTATGAATTAAAGGGGCGCCTGGGTAGCTCAGTTGCTTGAGCATCTAACTTTGGGTCAGGTCATGAACTCTCCGTTGTTGGGTTCGAGCCCCGCATCGGGCCCTGTGCTAACAGCTCAGAGCCTGGAGCCTGCTTTGAATTCTGTGTCTCCCTGTCTCTCTGGTCTCCCCTACTTGCTCTCTGTCTCTCTCTCTCTCTCTTGAAAATAAATAAACATTAAAAAAAAAAGAATATGTCATTAAAAATATAGGTTCATCCCTCCGCTTCACCCACAAACTTTGGTAAAAATTGTACTGCACAGACCAGCCTTATTTTCATGGTTACTTTGAAGAAGGAAATGAAGGCCAAGGGCTGGCCCTGTTTGGATGGGCATCAGTGTGGAGACTCAAAAATTCAAGGAGACCAGAAACAACCATGAGAAAAGTCAGAGAAACCATGGGAAAGCATCAGACAGGAGTTGGACTCATTCTTATCTAGATCTTTTTCAGATGCCAGAAGACATCTAGCTTACACATAAAATTTCAGGAACATCTGTCTTATGGAAGCAAAAGGGAATTAAAAGTTAAAGAGATGATTTGAGAATAATGGATACTAAGCCACTGATTGAAATTATCCCTCTATAACAGGGTTTGAACTGCTGGACACAACCAGTTAGTGGATGATAAAATCAAGTCAGTGGGTCACAATCATATTTTTAATGAAATAATAAAATAAAAAGGAATAGTTTGACACCACTGGCCATTAGGGAAATGCAAATTAAAACCTTGATTAAGCACCTGGCTGGCTTAATCAGAAGAGCATGCGACTCTTGATCTTGGGGTCATGAGTTCGATCCCCATGTTGGGTTCAGACATTGCTTAAATAAATAAAACTTAAAAAGAAAAAAACCTTCATGAGATAACTCCATGCCTATTAGAACTACCAAAATTAAAAAGTGGCAATACCAAATACTGGTGAGAGCTAAGAAACTGAATTTCCTATACATTGCTGGTGGGAATATGAAATGATATAGTCACTCTGAAAATTGCTTGGCAATTTCTTTTTTTTTTCCTTCTTTTTTTTTTTTTATGAGAGAGAAAAAGAGAGCAGGGGAGGGGGCAGAGGGAGAGGGGTAGAGAGAGACAGAGAGAGAATCCCAAGCAGGCTCCATCCTTGCCACAGAGCCCAACACAGGGCTTGATTCCACAACCCTGGGATCATGACCTGAGCTTAAATCAAGAGTCAGATGCTCAATTGACTGAGCCATGCAGGCGCCCGAGCAATTTCTTACAAAACTAAAATGCACTTACCATATGACCCAGCAAGCACTTCCCTGGACATTATCCAAGAAAGATGAAAACTTATGTCCACACGCACCAAAAAAATGTACACAAATGTCCATAGCAGTGCTATTTGTAATAGCTGAAAACTGCAAATGGTCAAAATGGCCTTCAGTAAATGGTACATTCATGCCATGGAATACCACTCAGAAATAATAAGGACTGAACTGCTAATACACTCCACAACCTGAATGGACCTCAAGGGCCTTATGCTCAATGAGAAAAGCCAATCTCAAAAGACAAAATTTTAGAGACAGAGGATAGATTGCATTTGCCAGGAGCTATGAGTCAGGGAAGAGTGGGGGTAGGTGACACTATAAAGGCGTAGCACAAGGGATTCTCTTTGTAGTGATGGAATAGGTCTGTATCTGGATTGTGGTGGTTGTACAACTCTGTACATGTGATCAAATTGCAGAGAAATATACACACACATACACACACACTGCACATAATAAACTGGTGAAATCTAGAAAGTCTGTAGATTGCACCATTGTCAGTTGCCTGGTTTTGACACTGCACTATAGTTGTATAAGATGTTATCATTTAGTACACAGGGGACCTCAGTTGTATCATCTTTACAACTTTCTATGAGTCTATAATTATTTCAAAATAAAAATGTTTTTAAAAATGAAAGTGAATAGAACAGAGAAGCTTAGAGTACATCACTCATAGTGAAAGTGAACATTGTGCTAGAGAACTTTAGTTTCATTTGTGTGTGCTCATGTGAGTACCATATCACAGTGTGAAATGTACTTAATGCACTTCTTGGGGAGGGAGTCAATCATCAAGGTCAAAAACAATCTGAAAACCATTGCTTTATGGCAAGCTTGGAAGACTCAAAGACCTAGAGGGGCCAGATAGAGCACATGAGGAAGTAAAACAGGCCTGGCTCATAAGATTGTCTCATCTCTCCCATATACCATAGTTCTTACTATGGTAGGCTTCATAATGATATAAATATTCTTTACTTCCACAGACAAATAAGCTCTTTATTTTTTTAACTACATGGTACTCTTGATCTATCTGTTCTCCCCACTTTTGATAGTGAATGAGTTTGTCTCTTGCTGACTAACAAATTATTCCGAATCTTGGCAACATAAAACTGCAAACACTTACTATCTCACAGTTCTGGAAATGGCTTGGCTGGGAAGGTTCTGGCTCAGTGTCTCCCAGAAAGTTAGTCAAGTTGTCACCCAGAACTGCAGCCATCTGAAGACTCACCTGGGACCAGAGGACCTGCTTCCAAACCCGCTTGTTGATACCCTCAACTCCTCACTGACTGTTGGCCACAGACTTGAGCTCCCTCACTTCATGGTCCTCTCCATAGAAATGCTCACAACATGGCAGCTGGCTTCCCCAGAACGAGAGATTCAAGAGGAGAAAGAGAAAGCCAGGCACCAACATGGAAAGCATAGTCCTTTATAACTTAACTTCAGACTAACTTATAACTTATCTCCTCTGCCATATAACATTGGTCACACAGACCCGTCCTGGTACAATAGAGGAGGGGACTTTACAAGGGTGGGAACAAAAGGCAGGATCACTGGTGACCATCTTAAAAGCTGACTTCCATAGAGAGAGAGGCCTAGGAACAAAAAACATTTTTCCACCCTGAGCAAGGCACCTGTACAAATAGGACACATGACAACTGACACTGGTCTCCATGAGGGGAAGACATTAGGGAGTGGTAGAGAATCCAGTAAAGTGAAGAGGACCCCCATCTCAAGGGTGCAGCTGTTAATCACAATGCTGCATGAGAAAACATAGATTTTAATGTGGAAATCTTCCCACGTGAAACTTAACGTGGCCAAACAAATTACATATGCCAGTTGGATCCAGGCTGCCGGTTTGCAAACGCTGCTGCAGGGTCAAGGCAAAAGTGCCGTGGTTAAGAGCTCAGGGTTCAGAATCAGCCAGCCCTGGATTCAAATTTCAACAACACTAATTACCTGCTGTGTGACCTTGACCAAGCCCTATGCTGTAAAGCAGAAATGACCAAAATAGGATTAAGTGAGATAATACCCATCAAAGTCCTCAGCGAGGCCTGGAACACAGCAGCCACTCAATAACGCTAGTTGCCATCATCATTGTAGCACCAGAAATAAAAACTGGAGCCATACTATTTGTACTCACACCCTGGCCATTAGCCATTTGGGTGAGCTGAGCTGCTGCCAAGTTTTATTTAGGGGTTCATCCACACATCTACAGAGCAGAACAATCGTCAGCGAGACCAAAGCTCAAAGTACCACTTTACATCCTTCACAATTTTATCTCAGGTCCTGAAATTCCATGACCTACAAAGAGAAACAGTGTTTTGATGGCATGGAAAATCCAGAGATCACCTCCTGATCCCTTTGCTTCCCATACCTCCTTCGTGTGAGCGTCACGCAGCTATCCTCAGGCTGGCAAAACTAGTACCCAAAAGGAGGCTGTTCTACAACTGAAAGAACAACAAGAAAAGGACCAGAAAGGTCATCTAGGGAGAAGTAGATTTGCTCAACTGTGAGCCTACTCCAGCCCAAGGTCTGAACCATCTCTATAACAGTCCACATACTTGGCTATGCACTTCTCATCGAATGCCTCCAATGACAGGGAACTCATCACTCCACTCAAAATAGCTTATTTCATTTTGATTAAGAATTTTATGTATTGTCCAAAGAACACCGATTGAGCACTTAAGCTGTCAGGGCATTGCATTTGGTGCTGGGGATGCAGTAGTAAACCAGATAGATGAAGTCTTCAGGTTCCTAGTATGGGGGAGAGACAACAAACAAATAAATGAATATATAACACATTTGGTAGAGATGGGTTCTATGAAGAAAGATGAAACAAAGTAAAGGTTGAGAGAATGACAGGGCTATTACTCTATATGGGTGGTCAAGGAAAAGTTCTCTGAGAGGAGGACACTTAAACAACTTTCTAAGTGAAATAAGGTGCACAATGTGAATATTTAGAGTGAGAAGAGCATCTCACATGAGGATTTCAACAAGGGCAAAGGCCCTGAAGCAGAAGTGAATGTCTTCCTTGCAGTCAAGGGAAACCTGGACTGAACTCTTTCTTCTTATTCACACAGCTACAAAATTCACCTCCTCTTCAGAAGTAATCATGTTAATCATGTCTGTCAGTACTTGTAAGGTTGTGGTCAGACCAAGCAGGCCCCACATCTGCCCCATCAGGTCCAATCTCATCTTATTTTGTCTACATCTCCCCTGGATCCAGCTTACCTTAGTGGGTTTTTTTTTAATGTTTATTTATTGGTGGGGGGGGGGCGAGAGAATGAGAGAGGGAGGCGGCAGAGAGAGAGGGAGACACAGAATCCAACAGGCTCCAGGTTCCAAGCTGTCAGCATAGACACCACCGTGGGGTTCGAACTCATGAACCACAAGAACATGACCTGAGCAGAAGTCAACCGACTGAGTCACCCAGGCGCCCCTTGCCTTAGTGTTTACAGAGTTACATCCTTCCTAATATAGATTAGGATTCTATCTACATCCCCATTCAAAGCCCGAATTTTAAAAAAAAAATTGTCAAATTGAACAGGCCTGAGGAATGTTGCCCCATAGCAAATCTCCAAAGGCTTCCCCCCTGCCTTCCCCACCTCCTCACCATGCAGTTGACAGTCATCAAGACTCCATTAGCTCCCTCTTATTAGCTTGACATTTTCCAAAGCATCCTTCTCAACAAAGAAAATGGAAATGTAATTGGAGTTGAGTGGTTCGGCTCTCTCAATACCATCTGTTAACAGTATACAATCTGTTCCAAGCAGCAGGCTGAAATGTTGTCAGACATAAATGACACCCAAGTCATAAGTAAATGCAAGGCATGAGCATGAGCTTGTTGATTGACTTAGAGTAATTCATTTACTACACTAGACTTGTAACTCAAGAGTCTCATCATCTTTGTTATCTTCCACTTCCAGAGAGCACTGCTAGATATGTCATGGATATTTGATAAATGACAACTGAATAAGTATATGTGTGAGTATTGCAGAAGATACTTAGGGAAAATCCCCAAATGGGACCTGAGACCCTGACACCACTAAGTTATGATTTTTCCATCTCATGGTGCTGCTGTGTAACAAAATATCCTGAAACGTGGTGATTTAAAATGACTACACATTTATTTTGCTTGCAAATCTGTAATCTGGCCAGGGACACCTTGTGTTCGCTCCCCCCTCAGCATTAGCTGGGGCAATTTGAAGCTTTAAGGCTCATCTGTTTGCCTGTTTAGTGGTTGATGCTAGCTGCTGGCTCAGACCCAGCTGGGGCTGTAGCTGGAAGCTGGAATGCCTACAAGTAGCTTTTCCTTGTAGGTGCTTGGTTTTCTCAGCGTGCAGAGGCAGCCTGAGAGGGAGTTGGACCTCTTAGGTCCCCGTGAACTTTTAAGTCTTAGCCTCATAAGTTAAAAAACATAACCCAGCTACATTTCATTCGCTAAAAGAAAGTCATAAAGGACAATCTACACTCAGGAAATGGTGGGAGTGGGGCACCTGGGTGGCTCAGTCGGTTAAGCATCTGACTCTTGGTTTCAGCTCAGGTGGTGATCTCACGGTTTGTGAGTCCAGGCCCTGTACTGGGCTCCGTGCTGACAGTGCAGAGCCTGCTTGGGATTCTCTCTCTCTCTCTGTCCCTCCCTCACTTGCTCTCTTTGTCTCTCTCAAAATAAATAAACTTAAAAAAATTTTAATAGAAATTAAAAAATAAAAATAAAAACACTACCCATGGGATTGAATGAAACTAATAGATTTGATGAATGTTCTTAAGCAACAAATGCCAAAGAGGATACCCATTTTTTTAGAGATGGGCCACAGAACTGAGGATAGAGAGTACCTGCAAGTCCCTGTAAGCTCCTGTATTTACGCATCCTGCATGTTATAGCTATATCTAGAAGGAATAGATTCCTTTGTTTCGAAAATAAAAATTGGAATTGGAGTTCACCATGGGTCCAAATTGTGACAAATGCTCAGGCCAAAGGTGGGGTCCCATCAGATAACATCTAAATAATGTTTGCCACTGCATCTGAAAAGGAATCAAGCACCAGTGAGATGCTCCAAAGAGTTGATGTCTTAGGACGTCTGGATATTTTCATGCTCAAGTTTGGCAGATGCTTTAATAGTGTATGCTCCGGGTCCATCCAAACCTGCCTTCTTTTCCTCCTGGGTGCGCAGCTTGACTACATTTTTCATCCTCCCTTGCTGTTAGGTAAGACCATGTGACTACATCCTGGCCAAAGAGCTGAGGGCAGAAATAATGGAGACTACTTCTAAGACTGGTCCATAAAAACTCCAGTGTGGTCCTGTATTTCTTTCCTCTTTTCCTATCCACTGGTTGGATAGAGTAAACTTCCAGGACCTGGAAGAGAGCAGAGTTACAAGAGAGAGGAAGCCTGAGTACCTGAGTCACTATATGGAGGTAAGCTGCCTGATCAGAAACATCAGCATATCGTGTTGCCACACGAATAGGATATAAATGCTTATTGCGTTAAGCCACTTTAGGGGCCATTTGCTACAGTTGTTTGCCTACCCTGACTACGAAGTTGGGTTTTTATTCAGGAAATGTTCATGCCCTCCCCTCCCCACCAAGGGCAGAATATACACAGACATGAGGTGACATGATATGCTTTTACACACACTTCATCACTTCTACACTCTCTTGTGCTACAGCCCTCTTGCTGCTCTGCCATTGCCTTGAGAAAAACAAGCACCAGCTAGATCCTGGTCCAGCAGACCTAGGTCCCACTGGCAAGTCGCCACCCAGCCCAGCCTCACCCAAACCACCAGCAGCTGGCTGACCTGTAGATGAATGAGCAAAAATAAACGATTATTTTAAGGCACTGGGTTTTGGGGTAGTTTGTTACACAGCATACTCTGGAGCTAGCTGACTGATACACCAATGAAGTGTGAGTGTGGCAGTCTCATGGGGCTGCCATATTAGGCTTCCACTTGAGGCCTGTTCCATTATCCCACTTACGCTTTATGCTAAAGCTACTTTACAGATGAAGAAACAGAGGAGTAGGAAAAGACTTGCCCAAGGCCACACAGGGGTTTGGGATATAAAATTCATAAGCCTAAATGCTCTTCCTTCTGTTCCAAACACACTGAGGGAAATGCAAGAAAAGCAGATAAAATCAGGAAGGAGTGGACAGAATTTAGGAGGTTTCTACCAAAACCCACTTTAACAGAGCTTGCCAATACTCCTTGGCACTTGAAAAAAGGCAAGTTCTGGACAAATAAAACAACAACCAGTTTCACCCCCCCCCCCCGTGTTGTTCATTTATGGAACTTACCACCCAAACATCTTTAGATAATACCACTGAAAATAACAACTTTTCTAAGAAAGATTTGAACAATCGCATTATACCACTCCTATAATGGGTTAATATGGAAAATAAGAACATTTGTAGGTTATCTTCAAGGTTAACTTCAAGGAGGAAAACCACACCCTTGGACACAGTGTTCCCGGAGCCCTCTCGGACTGCCTGCTCTCACCACCGCCCTTCAGACAATGCTGCTTACAAGCCTTTAAGGAACACCCGCCACCGCTCCCGCCACCGCTCCCGCGAGAGCCTCCCAGCTCAGGGAACATAGACAACGACGAGAGGGCAACCGGCCCCCAATCCGAGCAAAGAGCAGTGGAAACCTGTTTCCCCCGTCTCTTCATCTCTAGGAACCCTCGGCTCAGATTCCTTTAGTGCGAGACTATGCAAGGGTTCAGCCTCCCCAAGGAAAGGAAAAGGGGGGGGGGCTCTGGGGGCAACGGCATGAGACCTGGGAACTGCACAGCGCCGGGGGTATCTTGCGATTAGGGATGACTACAGAGCGAGCGTGCAAGGCTGCACATCCACACCTACAACTACATAGTACACACACAGCCACTCCTCCCCCGCCGGCCCCCACGCCCATTATTTTGGAGGGGAGCAGCAGATTCCTGGGGAGGGGAGCGCAGCCCCAAACGGAAAGCAAGGGCCCAGCGCCCACCCCAGCAGCCGCTACAGCCTCCACCGCGGGGCCACCGCGGGCTGGGGGCGCGGGGCGCAGGGGCCCCGGAGCAGGAAGTGCCCCGCCCAGCCCCCAAGGCCTCCTAGGCTGAGGGCGCGGCGGGGAAGCGAGCCGCCCGCGCTGCCCCCGCCCCTCGCATATCAGCGCCGCCCCCGCTGCGGCGGGCGAGGGGCGGGGCGGGGCGCGGCGTATATAAGGCGAGGGGCGGGCGCCGCTCTTTTGTCTCTTGCTGCAGCAACGCGAGTGGGAGCACCAGTTGCCGGCCTCGAAGCGGAACTCCACGGTGAGCTCTGCCCTGGGCGGGGGCCCCATCCGGGTGGGGTCGAAGCGGGTGCACCTGGCCGGCGCGCCACAGCCGCAACAGGGGCCCTTCCCCGACGGGACGCCCGGCTGGCGGACCACGCCCTGGGGCTGGGGCGGGGGGGGGGGTGCGGGCCGCGCCCAGATCCTCGGCCTGGGGCTGCCGGGAACGCCCCGGCCGAGTGCCACGTCGAGAGGCGTCGGCGGAGAGGCGGAAGGGACGCCGGCCCCGACCGCAGGCCAACCTCCTTGCTTTGCCCACTAGAATCGCTTTAAGAAAATGGCAGACAAGCCAGACATGGGGGAAATCGCCAGCTTCGATAAGGCCAAGCTGAAGAAAACGGAGACGCAGGAGAAGAACACCCTGCCGACCAAAGAGAGTGAGTGCACCCCCGCCCCCGCCTCCGGGTCCGCGGGCCCCTAGTCGGGTCCCCCCACCCCACCGCGCCCTTCCCGCGAACCCAGCCCCACCCCCACCTGGCCAAGGCGCCGGGTCCCGGCGGCTCCGGCCCCCTTTCTGTTCCACGAAGTGCACGTCTCCCCAGCCCCAAGCCCCTTTCTTACTCCCCAGACCTCGTGGGTGCCTCGGCTGGCGGGGGGGGGGGGGGGGGGGGGGAGGAGGGTTGCAAGGTGTCCTCATCCGCCAGTGCCGCTTCCTGCTCTCCACAGCCATTGAGCAGGAGAAGCGGAGTGAAATTTCCTAAGAAGCTAAAGGATTCCCCACCCCCGTCAATTTTGAGACACCCTAGTCGTGATGTGGAGGAAGAAGAGCCACCTTCAAGATGGACACGAGCGACAAGCTGCACTGTGAACCCGGGCACTCCGTGCCGACGCCACCGGCCTGCGGGTCTCTGAGGGGACCCCCCCCAATCGGACTGCCAAATTCTCCGGTTTGCCCTGGGATATTATAGCAAATTATTTGTATGATTAATGAAAATAAAACACACCTCGTGGCATGGCTGGCGTGGTCTGAGTCTTAGTTGGGAATTTCGTGGGCAGCGTCGCTGCAGCACAGCCCCACGCGCAGGAATCGAGTTGCTGCCGCAGAGCAGGAGGGGGTCGCAGAACGGGCAGGTTCGAAAGGACGATTTTAAATTTTGACTTTACCTGCTTCTCCAGATTTTGTGGGTTATCATTAGCTGCTTAGCTCTTATAATGCAATCCGTGTAAAATTTAATCTCACCTTGTCATTCCTGGAAGCTGGGGAAATGCTTTTTCAAGGGAGCAGGATTTTTTATAAGGTTTTACCGTCCCCCAGTTTCCCTGGCCTCCTCACCATTCTGATTCACACCCGGGGAGAGAACAGTGATTTCAAGTCTGAGAAGAAAGGGGTAAGAGGCTAAATCCGGAATGTTAGAAATTGGGTGAGGTCACAAACTCTCCAAGAGGCTTTCTTGGAACTTAAAAGAGGAGGCAGTAGGAGGAAAACAAAGGCGGGATCCAGGGAAACCACAGCAGGAACATGGGAACTAGAGGAGCTGTAGGGGACAGCCCTAGCTTTTTGTCTTTCAACCCTAGCACAGAACCTTCCACAAAAACTAGCCATTAGAGGGAGTGCTGGGACAAGCAAGTCTCCTAGGCTGGCAGCAGCGGGAAGGGTGGTCGGGCTGGGGCTGGCAGCAGAGTCCCACAGGGTCACACCCTCTAGACCCAGGGGGAAGAGAGGGACCATGGGGGGGGGGGGTGCGGGGGGAGGGAGGCTGGGAGGCTGCAGGGCCTTCAGGAGCAGAAGAACCCGGCTTAGGATTTCAGGGGTGAAATCTAAATAGGGAGGTGAGGGCACATGCTTAGTGATCTGTCCCACATTTTTTACCATAATGCACTGGACACTGGGCAAGGGCAAGTAATTTCAATGAGGTGTGATCCCTGCCCACAGGAACTTAAAATCCTGGTGGGTGAGAGGGCAGCAGCCACAGCAGACCAGGGCAGGAACACCTAGGCTAAAGGAGTCACTGCCCATTTTCCACAAAGAAGTGACTAATGACAGTGACACCTGTGCTGTGGAGGGTAAGGGGGTGGGGGATAGGGAGGGTACATAAGGAAAGGAAACCCCTTAGGCGGTCCCTGGGGAGGAGGGGCCTTAGCTGAGTGTCTGCTGTGGGCCAGGCACTGTGTTAGGATTTTTAGTTCTCAAAAACTCTATTAAGGCAGTATGACTATTATCCCATTTTACAGATGGGGAAGCTAAGTTTCAAGGAGACTAAGGATTTCCTAAAGTAACACAGCCAATGAGTAGTGGAGCCAGAATTTGGGGCCAAGGCTGTGCTCTGGGGGATTCTATAACCTAAGGTTTGGAACATGTGTCCAACATTTCAGGAGATTTCAGGAGCATTTACTACTTGAGCATAATTGACCATGTTAGGGTCTACTGTTGGAAGGTTAAAGAAAAGGGAACAGAAGAAATCACTACTGCCTTCAAGCAGTAACACGACATCTGCTGGTGAGAAGGGCGCTGGAGACAAAGCAAGCTGGGTCGGGGGAGAAGTGTGCTGGGGCAGGAGAAGGCATGCAAGTGCCATTGCAGTTTTCAGTAGGTCAGTCGAGGATAAGACAAGTGCTTCCGGGAGGGGGAACACAAATGCAGGGGCCAGGGTAAGAGTGTTGGATGATCTGAGGAAGAACAAGAGGTGGAGAGAGCAAGCAGCAGGGAGATGAGGTGTGAAAAGGCAGGAGATGAAAGAGGCAGATTTGCAGTTACTTGCAATTGTTACAAGGTTGGTTGCCCCACCCCAAGCGCCCTCCACCTCTGGACCTCCCTCCATAGGAGCCTCTCATGGGCATTAAGAATCCTTTCCGTCCTGGCAGCCACTCCTAAAGCCTCTTTGGCCCCAACTTCCTCTCTAGGACGCAAATCGCATTCTCCCTTCCTTTGGATCCCACAGACTGCCTGATCCCAGTGGTCTCACCTGGAGAGCGGTTCTGGAGCCCGGTTTCCTGGGACCCCCTTACTCTCAGAAGATTCCCATGACTTTCTCACCCTCTCCCGGAGAAATCCTTTCTATTCTGAGGTTGCAGGGTGCTGGTGACAGCCCTGCTTTTTGGAAGAATTTCAGAAGACACAAATCAAGAGGAGACTTAAGGCACTTTTGCTTTTCCACTCTAAGATAATGAGCTGATGGGATGCGGACAGGCCAAGGTGGGGAAAGGAGATGCGCATAGGCGAGGGGGTCACTTAATCATTTCAGAAGTCTTAAGCACCGCATCAGTTTATAAGGTAAGGCTGCCTTCCCCAACCCACTTCAGCTCCCAGCTCCGGAGCTGCACACTGGCACACACATCTAGGTATCCGAGGCCTGAATGTTGAGACAGACCCCTGAAGGCCAAGTATTGGCAGGGAGGCCTATCTTCCTGGGCCCCGCCTCTCTCGCAGTGATTGGTTCCCTGGGATCACGTGGAACTCACACTGGTCCAGGCACGGGATCCGGGAGTTGGAGTAAGGGAGAGCACGAAAATACCCCACAACCCTTTCCCCCTTTCTTTTCTGTCCCTTGCCAGATGGGAATACCGACATCTTGGGAGAATCATAGTGAATTGCTGTTTTATACCCTTTTCCTCCTATCTAAGAATTCAGTGACCAATTACTAGTGCAATCACAAAATGACTGAGGTTTGCCCTGAAGCTAAAATAAAATTGCAACATTTCTTTTCCGTTTTTCTTTTAGAGAGAGAGCAGATGTTCCAGGGAGAGGGGCAGAGGGAGAGCAAGAGAGAATCTTAAGCAAGCTCCTCAGATGACGGGGGGCTTGATCCCACAACCCTGGGATCATGACCTGAGCCAAAATCAGGAGTCAGACGCTCAACCGACTGAGCCACCCAGGTGCCCCAACAACATTTCTTTTTAAACACACTTGAATCTCTAGTTTTGTTTTTTTATTTCATTCCTAAGACCAGCTTTAACAATTAGGCCTCAGGGCTCAGGGCTTGGGACTTCTCACTGTCTTTCTTAAGGTCACACCAGACCGCCCAGGGCCTCTTGCAGCTGGCCCTCCACCTCCTATTCAATATGCATGCACTGAGTGCCTGGTATGTACCATGTGCTGCTCACCGTGCTGAGAAAACAGATGGAGGACACCTAGGGAGCACCTGATCTAAAATAGAAGGAGGATCCAACCTCTCTTCCCCACACTTGCCAATCCCCCAGATGACTTGCCCACCTTCTTCTCTCCCCTCAGGCAAATACCTTCTCTCCTCAGACAGTATCAGGTGCTTCAGGTCCCATGCCTTTCCTCACCTTCTCCTGTCATTTCCCTGAAATAGGAAAAGCACTTCTGGGGCGCCTGGGTGGCTCAATCAGTTAAGCGTCTGACTCTTGATTTCCACTCAGGGCATGATCTCATGGTTTGTGAGTTCAACCCCTGCTTCAGGCTCCACGCTGACAGTGCAGAGCCTACTTGGGATTCTGTCTCTCTGCCATTCCCCCACTCATTCTCTGTCTCTCTCAAAGATAAAAATGCACTGAAAAAAAGAAAAGAGAAAACACTGCTGTGTTTCTGCTCTCTACCCTTACTACACTACTCATACTGCATATGAAGGAAAACATCTGTTTCTCCTTTACTACAACATTCTACACAGAGAATACTCTACTTCAGGTCACCAAATGTGTCGGTTTTCCTCACCAAGCAGTTCTCTGATTCTCTGGACACTAAGTAGGTGTCCTACAATTCAATTCGGTCTGACACTATCCACCTGAAGTTAGTGCAGACCCTATAGGTTAAGGGCTCAGTCCCACAAGGCTGCTGCCCTACCCACACTTAAGACACCAATCCCAAGTCCAGCCTGGCAGTGTGCGTCTACTAAAGCTGACCCAATGACCCAGGAACACCATTCCTACTTCTATATCCCAGAGAAATTAGTGCATGTGTCCCCCAAAGGCAGCTTTATTCGTATTAACCAAAAAGCAAAACCACCCCATCAGTCTCTCAACAGAATGGATAGAAAAATTTGATATATTCACACAGTTACTCAGTCATTAAGTTACTCAACAATAAAAAGGAACCAAGTACTGATATCTAACATCGTATGATTCCATTTAGATGCAATTGTAGAACAGGCAAAACTGCTTTCTGATAATAAAAGTCAGCCAAACCTTCCAGGGTGATGAAAATGTATACCTTGATCAGAGTCATAGTTACACATGTGTGTACGTGTGAAAAAAAACATCGAGATGTGTACTTATGATTAGCACTCATATGCACTTTATGTATGTTTTATTTCAATGAAAATATTTTTTTAATCCTCTGAGGAGCTTAGGATTCCCAGCTTTTAAGGCCAGATGCTATTAACTCAGAGGAAAGAGCTGAAGATGGTGTAAACAACCACCCTTGAATATTTTCCCTATTTTGAGTGATCCTCCATTGGTTTTCTAATTAGTCAAATATTAGCCATCTAAAAGGCCCTACCAATCACCACTTTCTCCGATTAGTCCTCCTAGATTTCCCAACCAAAGACATTCTCTTCCTCTCACCTCTTATCTCTGCCCCCCTACTAGTAGCTGGACACATACATCATCTTCTTGGCTAGACCAAATAGAGACGAATTCTTATTAAGTGAAGTTAGCACATAATACACAGGAGCTAGCACATACTAACATACTCAATAGACGCTTATCGGATTGTAACTGAAATATCACTTGCCCTCACCTACTCCATCTTGGCTATGCTAAAGCTAGGCTACTAACAAACCCCACCACTGTCTTATGATTGTTTCTACTGTGTGTTGACAGAGCACAAGCATGAGAGCGCGCAAGTCACCATGGTTCAGGAAAGTCAAACATCTTCACCTTCCTCCCAGAGCCCAGTTCAGGATACAATCCTATTGCAGTGAGGGAAAGTACAGTTAATTCACAAGTGAGGCTATTGGTGGAAAGCTATATATTACCCAGATGGTAACTGTGAGTCTCAACCAGTTAAAAGATTTTAGATATTGGGTTGCTGATTTCTGTGAAATACAGAGGCTGTGTTCTTGGTCAGTTTAATTCAGCGTGCATTTTTGAGTATCCAGTGAGTGCCTATCACTATACGAGGCCTATGGAAGCTACAAAAGACAAGAGGCAAACAACTATACAAAAGGCAGAATGGGGGCACCTCGGTGGCTCAGTCAGGGGAGCATCTGACTTTTGATTTCAGCTCAGTTCATGATCCCAGGGTTGTGGATCGATCCCTGTGTCAGGCTCCAAGCTGTGAAGCCTGCTTGGGATTCTCTCTCTCTCCCTCTGTCCCTTTCCCCCACTCACATAAGGCACCCAGGGGTTAGCATCACAGAAATTTGTGAGGGTGTTTTGTTTCAGTTTCACTATCATAATGATTAGGGGACACCATTGGCAGTTCATAAACAGGGATCAGGAATGCTAGACATCTGTCAATACTTGACAGTTCCAGGGCACCTGGGTGGTTGATCGGTTAAGCGTCTGACTTCGGCTCAGATCATAATCTCACGGCTTGTGAGTTTGAGCCCAGCGTCGGGCCCTGTGCTGACAGCTCAGAGCCTGGAACCTGCCTCTTGCTCTGCCCCTCACCCACTCGTGCTCTGTCTTTCTCTCTCTTAAGAGTAAATAAAACATTGAAAAAAAATACTAGACAGTTCCACACATCAAAGATTTGTGCTGTGCCCTACGTGACTTTCTTTAAAGGCTCTTTATTGTTGTATAACATAGTTACAGAAAAAACGCACAGATCATAAGTATATAGCTCGATGAGTCTTCACAAACTGAACACCCGCTAGTGCCGAGGATAGTCCTATACCTATCCTAACTTCTAACCGCATGTAGACATTCTGCATACTTTTGAACTTTATATAAATGGATCCATGACTTGTAAAGGAATCACTATACATTTGTAGAGCTGAACTATCTTTTTACAATGATGTGACTCCAGCAAAAACTAATTCTGCACAAATTTATTATACACTGCATTTTCCAAGAATGCAATTAGCATGTGAATGTAAGTTGAGGGAGGTTTTGTTTTGTTTTGTAACTCAGAGTTTTACCAAGAGTTTGTGGCACAGATAGCAGTATTTTTCTTGATTTTCGAACTGTTGGTACAACACGACTGTGTCAGCGCTCCTCTGAAGCTGCGGGATTCATGGTCGTACTCTGAGCAGGTGCAAACATAAAGGGCAGATTGCTTCTTTAGGTGCAGAACATCACTGTGTCGTACTGTATTAGTCAGCTTTTGATAGGTTGCACCGCAGTAACATACTCCAACAATTTCAATGGCTTGCAACAACAAATTGTATTTTTTATTCATATGTACATCAGCAGAAACCCGATTCTGAGCGCCAAAGGAGCAGACCCTGTCCGGAACACTCTCTCATTATGGCAGAAGGAAAGAAGAACGGCAGAGCCATGCTATGGCTTTTCAAGCTCTGCCCAGGTGTGGCACTTTTATTCCCATTACACTGGCCAAAGCAAATCATAAAGCAAGCCTGACATCACTTGGGTGAGGTACTGCAAGTCATAGGCTCTCAGGTTGGCATGTATAATTCTGTTATAGGGAAGGCAGGAAATAATTGGGATTCGTGATAATACAATGTACCATATATACTGAAATGCATATATATATATTTTGTAAAGTATATTTCTTTATTTCACCTTTATATCGCAATAAGGGCTTGTTTTGATTTGTGAGAGTAGGTTATATTCTCTTTGATTTCCATTTCAGGAAAGAGGAGTGTTACAAAATATTTGATGTAGAAGGAGATGTTGGTTCTAAAGGGTTGGGAATTAGTGGTCTGAACCAATCATGGTAATTTTATCACCTTTGCAATGACTAACTTAAGAATAGATATAGGTTGGGGCACCTGGGTGGTTCAGTTGGTTAAGCGTCCGATTTCGGCTCAGGTTGTGATCTCACAGTCTGTGGGTTCAAGCCCCGCGTCAGACTCTGTGCTGACAACTCAGAGCCTGTAGCCTGCTTCAGATTCTGTGTCTCCCTCTCTCTCTGCCTATCCCCCACTCATGCTCTGTTTCCCTCTATCTTAATAATAAACATTTAAAAATTTTAAACATTTAAAAAAGAATAGATATAGGTCACGATTCTGGCCAAGGAGACCCGAGAGGAAGCCTGTGGAGGGGGACTTCTGTGAAGAAGAATTTGCTCTTTAAGAAGGACATAAGAAAAAGCTACACACGTCATTGTGTGAGGATGTGATATGTTCTTGAACCATGACAGTTATCTTGAAGCCATGAAGGGAAAATGCAACACATTGAGAGTGGCAAAGTGGAAAAATAAAAATCTGAGTACTTGATGAGCTCTCAAGCCCCTGAGGTTTCTTGAAAGTACCTTATCAGAGGCTCCTGCGTGGCTTAGTTGGTTGAGTGTCTGACTCTTGATTTCAGCTCAGGTCATGATCGTGAGGTCGTGAGATCCAGCCCCATGTTAGGCTCTGCTCTGGCAGCTAGAAGCCTGCTTGGGATTCTCTCTCTTTCCCTCTCTCTGCCCCTCCCTTTCATGCTCTCTCTCTCTGTGAAAATAAATAAACTTTTTAAAAAAGTGTATTGGGGCACCTGGGTGGCTCAGTTGGTTAAGCATCCGACTGTTGGTTTCAGCTCAGGTCACTATCTCACAGTTCGTGGCTTCCAGCCCTGCATCAGGCTCAGTGCTGACAGCACAGAGCTTGCTTGGGATTCTGTCTCCCTCTCTCTCTCTCTGCCCCTCCCCTGCGCTCTCTCGCTCTCTCGAAATAATAAATAAACATTTTTTAAAGGGTCTTATCTTTGAACATCTTGTTGGGGGAAATAATCCATGTTTCTTATATTGAAGAAATCTGTAGTTGGGTTTTCTTACCTGCAGTCAGAAGTATTCTAACAGTGATCATGTGGAATGGGAAGTCTGGGCGCAGAGATACTGGTCAGCAGGATATTGCAACTATCCAGGCAAGAGGCGATGAGGACTCACATTAGGGAAAGGTCTGTACATCCAGGGTGCTATGCTGGTAAATGTTTAACAACCAGCTCTCAGTCAGGGCAGGGGGAGGTACGAGCTGTTTTGTGGCATTTGCCGATTTCTATGGTGGAAAGATGGCCAATTTTAGGCTGTCAAGAGTTTAACAATTGGATCTTTGCCGGTTGGACCAATTGGCTCTCGCACACCACTGGCTGTGGGGATAGAAAATCAGGGCACATACAAAAGACTTCGGCCAAGGGAGAACTAATAAGACTTCAGATTATGCGGGCAGTTACAGAAGTTGTAATCTGATAGGCAAACAGAAACTTTTACTTGCCTATGTGACTTCATTTCTGCGTCTCAGGTTCCAGAGGGGAAGACCGAAGCGTCCCATAACCGGGGCACTTCCCAGAAGGGACATTGGGAGACACAGCACTGCTTTGGAGAGAGATTCTAGATTTTCCGTTCCCTAGATGAGTATCATAAATTAATTTTACGGCTCACACATTGTACAGAGAGGCAATAAAATGAGGCTATGATAAAGCGGTGTCTCTGGCACTGAGCCCAGGGAAGGGCAGGGTGAACTTGCAAGAAGACATCACAGTGTCTGAGAGCCCGTGTAGGCAAAACCCTGGAAGTTGACGCTGGAGGGAGTCTGGATGGAAGGAAGCTCACGGCGGGAAGAAAAGCAGCAGCGCTGGGCAGAGTGAACGCCAAGGTGGAGAAGCCAGTGCTATTCACCGACCCATCGCTTTCTCTGGTTAAGCAACCACAATTTAGTAAGAATCTGCTAAATACTGGGTCATAGGCTAGGTCATTCATTGCTCAGGATAAACAAAATGGATTCTCCCAGACCTTAGTTTGTCACAGGTTAAGATAAACAGGTAACCTGGATTAACATCATGGAACACTGTATTCTGGGTTAAAATTCAATGTGCACCACGCTTAATTTTTATCTCTGCAGCGAAATTTGGAAGACTAGAGACAGCCCTGCTGATTCAGCCCTGGCATTATTCAGCATTTACTCTGAATTTCTGTAGCATTCGTGTCTATCTCTACAATGTTAAATCAATGTGTTTCATAGAAGTCGACAAGATCAGAAAGTCTTGGCTATTAATTAGAAGATAAAAAACCATTGGCCCTGGGGGAGCTGGGTGGCTCCGTCAGTTAAGCATCTGACTCTTGATTTCCACTCAGGTCACGATCTCACGGTTTGTGAGTTAGAGCCCAGCCTCAGGCTCTGCGCTGAAGGTATGGAGCCTGCTGGGGATTCTCTCTCTCCCTCTCTCTGCGCCCCCCCTCTGCTTGTTCTCTCTCTCTCTCTCAAAATAAATAAATAAACTTAAAAATTTTAAAACAAAAACAAAAACCATTGGCCCCATGAATGCTATTTAAGGTTGTGAAGCATCCAAGCCATAGCTAAGAATTTTTCTACATTGTAGAAATTTGTAGAAAATTCTAGGAAGGCAATTCTGCAGGAAAAAAGCTCTCACTCTTGCATCAACACAGCCTAAGACCTTCATCTGAGGCATCTGTAGCTAAAAAGAACCTGTTCTTTGAGTCATTGTTTTTGTCCAAATGTTATCTTACGCCAAGCTGTTCCTTATTTTGTTTCCTGCTACTCAGATGCCAGGTTATTTGATCTGGCTTGTTCTTAGAAAAAAATGAGTAGAGTATATAATCGTATCATGAGGATTCTTTGGTTTTTTGATTTAAAGAAAAAAATCTTATCCAACCTGTCTTAAGCAAAAAGAGAGAGAGAGAGAGAGAGCGAGAGAGAGAGAGAGAGAGAGAGAGAAGAAAGAAAAAGGATTTATTTACTTATGTAAATGAGCAATCCAGGGAGTAGGTTTTGCTTCAGGTGTGGCTGATGGAGATAGTCAAATGATGTCACAGGGACCTGATTTCTCTCTCTCCATCTTTCATTCCTTCATCTTCCTTCTCGGGCTGGCCTCCCCGCTCATGGTGACAATACAGTTGCTGCAGCTCAAACACTACATTCCTCCCAGGTGTGAGAACAGCAGAAAAAAGAGACCGTCTCTTCATCCAGCAAACAAAAAGGCTGGACCTAATTTTTACCAGCTGGAATTAGGTCAGGTGCCCCTCCCTGACCCAATCACACTGGCCAGGACACAGCCTGGTTTCAACCTAGGTCTTATGCCATCCATGTTGTTAGCGGATGGGTCAGCCTCGCTAGAATCACAGGAACATTGAGTAAAGATAGAGTCTATTTCCGTTTTTTTAATTGAAGTATAACTGACATATGACATTATATTAGTTTCAAGTGTACAACAATAATGACTTGATATTTGCATACACTGTGAAATGATCACTACTAGACTTAGTCACCATCTGTCACCATACAAAGTTACAAAATTCAAGTATATTTGTAAATGCAAATTAAGAACGATTATTAAGAACAGGGTAAATGGATATTAAGCACCTAAATTCATCATTGTTCACCACTGTCATGTACTAAACTGGTGTGTAAAGACTCCATATTAACCTCTTAACCCCTGGGGACTACATGAGTCTTACCCTGGTGTAGACAGACTTGAACTAGTGGAGAAGACCTAACTTCTTTGTCATCATGGTCCTTATTCCCAATGTTCTTACGAAAAAACCAGGGATGAAGCAAGGGTCCTGAGATTAAAGACACACACACACACACACACACACACACATACACACCTACATACATATGTGTGTGTGCATATAGAAAGAGAAAGAGATTTTTAAGGAATTGGCTCACATAGCTGTAGGGGTTAGCAAGACCAATATCCATACAGCTGGTCAGCAGTTTGGAAACTCAAACAGTTCTTCCATGTTACAATGTTAAGACAGAATTCCTTCCTATCCAGGAAGCTTCAATTTGGGCTCTTAAGGACTTCGACTGGTTGGGTGAGGCCCACCCATGTTATGGATGGAGAGTAATCTCTTTTACTTCAAGTTAGCTAATTGTAGATGTTATCACATACCAAATACCTTCATAGCATCAGGCTGTGTCTGACCGAATAACTGGGCGCCATGGTCTAGCCAAGTTGATATAGAAAACTAACCAGCAGAGTGCTTGAGGTTGGTTTGTGGTATCATCCTCCCAGTACTTAATTGCAGCAAGCATGGGCTCCAGAAAGGAACACAGAATGCAGGAGTCCAGTTCCCTCCCTGACATATGGCCAGGAAATGGCCTGCAAGATAGACACTATATGAGAGATGGTGGAGCACAGAGCTGGGAGGAGCCTCAGCTCTGAGCATCGACCTCCGAGCCGCTACCAGGCTTGGGCTGCCTACTTCCAGACTTCTTTACGAGGAAGACAAAAAAACTTCTTTAATATTTAAGTCACTGGATTTTAGGGGTGTTTCTGTTATGTGCAACTGAGCTCAATTCTATGTAAGACCAAAAAAAAAAAAAAACCTAAGAAAAATGAAACACAACTCATTTACAAAAACAAAGGATGAAAGAAGGAAGCATTACTTTAATGAAAGTGTAATTCAAGATGACAGAAATAAGACTAGAGGCTTTTTTTACTATAAATATAAATGTTTTAAAAATCCTTGTGAAGGACTCTCAGACAAGGCCAAAACCATTTTCAATCATATATTTTCAAGAAAGGCACATCGTTCTCAGAAATAACTTAGGGTGTTAATATCAAACAAAGTAAAATTCAAGCCAGAAAACAGTAAACAATTAAAGAATGTTGTTTAATATTGGCAATCTCTATTTTAAAAACATCCACAAGCTTTTATGCACCGAATAACATCATACGCAGGCACGCGCATGCACACACACACACACACAGTTCGCACATCGTTATAACTTAGTACAGTGCCAAGCCCAGATGGTTTCGCAGATGATTTCTTTCAAAGCTGAAAGAAAGCAATAACTTCAACACCTCAAAATTTGTTTCAGTAGCTAGGAAAGGACATATGTCTACCAATACATTTTACAAAGCCAAAAAGATCCTAAAAACAAAATGTACTATGAATATTGTTGCAAAATTCTAAATTAAAATACATACTAGGAAATTTAATCAGGAAGTACATTAAAATAGTACCATGGCAATGCTGCTAATTAAAGTTTATTACAACAATGACAGGATATTTCAGTATCAGGAAATCTATTGGCATAATTTAGCACATTAATTGTTAAGAGGAAAAAAAGTATATATTTATCTTGATGTGACCCCAAAAGTCTGCTTTTATGAATTTCAACAGCTATATCTGATATTTAAAAGTTCTTGGTAAACTAATAATAGATGAATTATTTCTTAATAGAATATAAAAATATCTGGTTCATACTAGCAGTCAATGTATTATTTAACAGTGAAACAGAGTAACTCCCACTATAATCTTCATCAACCTCATAAATAAAATAAACCCTTATAGGGCCACCTGGGTGATTCTGCCAGTTAAGCATGGAACTCTTGATCTCAGCTCAGGTCATGGTCTCACAGTTAGTGGGTTCAAACCCAGTGTGAGGTTCTGTGCTGACAGCACGGACCCTGCTTGAGATTCTCTCTCTCTCCCTCTCTCTCTGACCCTCCCCTGCTCATGTGCACACTCTTTCAAAATAAATAAACTTTAAAAAATTTTTTAAAAAATTAGGGGCGCCTGGGTGGCTCAGTCGGTTAAGCGTCCAGCTTCAGCTCAGGTCATGATCTAGTGGTCCGTGGGTTCAAGCCCCACGTCAGGCTCTGTGCTGACAGCTCAGAGCCTGGAGCCTGTTTCAGATTCTGTGTCTCCCTCTCTCTTTCCCCCTCCCTGTTCTCACTCTGGATCTCTCTCTCTCTCTCAAAAATAAATAAACATTAAAACATTTAATAAAATAAATAACCATAATAATATCCTCAAGTAAATGATATAAAGAGATCTCTAAAAAAATATTGCTGTTTTATCTAGGCACAAAGCAGATCTGTAGATGCCTCCCTCATTCCCACCCCACAGTCTACCTTCTTCCAACCAGATTGCTCCCCCAGCCCCTTAAAAAAATTTTTTTTCAGAGACCCTAGTAATGATAGACACAAGACAGATGAATAGCCCTTTAGCCTCCGATGTTCCCATGGTTAATGCCCAGCTCCTCCTGGAGGTGTCAGAGCGGTAGGCGGGTCTCCTGGCTGCTTCCCCCTCTTCTGCCCACAGGCTCAGGGTGCTGAAGGGGCTCTTTCTAGAACCTCTCCTGGAGTCTAGCCCACCCAGGCCTAATCAATGGCCTTCCCAAGCCAGGAGGGCACAGACTGATCCAGGGCAGGCCTGGGCAAGTGGGATGCACAGGGCTGTTATTTTACAGCTTAAGCATCATGAGAGGGTCTGATGACTCAGCTGGCAATTTCTTGAGCCCACATCATCCATGTGGTAAGGAACTGAGGCTAAGGGTATTTATGATTAGCCGTGTGGGCAGAATGGAGTACAAATGCACATCAAGCCGGCCTCTACTGGGCTCAGGAGATCCAAGGGGCATTTGGAACAAAGAAAAGCTTGCGATCCAAAAGTGCCAGAAACGTGTGCCTAACCCTGCTCCCCAGTCACCACCCGCCTGTGATAGTGGAGGCCCCAGAAGACTAGACAGGCGCCATCTGGTGGCGCTCCGTGGAGGTGTGAGTGACCCCAGTAACTTAAATCACTCTGAGTACCAGCTCCCTGCCTGGCAGCGGCGTCGCACTACTCCTATTCTCGAAGAATCCAAAGTGAAGTCGCCCCTTGGAGTGAACCAGTGGTCCTGACTCTGTCGGCCTTCGAGGTACCCACACCCAGCGGAGGGGAGGGCCACGCTTAAGCTGGTTCTTGAATGAGGTGAGGAAGGAGAGAAAGGGCCTTCCCGACAAAGGGCATATGCCCTGGACGCGTGTTGTAGAGGGGCTTGGCACGTCCAGTGGCTAGAGCGTAAGTGCTTGGGGACCAGGTGGGAGATGGGGAGGAAAAGGAGGGGAATAGCTGTGAAGGGTCCTCAGAGCCTGGCAGGGAGTTTGGACTTCATCCTGGGCCAGACATTGAATCTAAGTAGCATGCTGATATGCATGATCAGGACAGTGCCGTGTTTTAAGAAGATTTGAATTGGAATGCTGTCAAGAGGACACTGTGCTTTCACCAGACCCCACCATTCCCTGTCCTCTGCCCCTGCCCTCAGCCTCACCCGTATACACTGCTTCCCCAGCCCCTGAAGCATTGTGGGTTTATGACCCTGTAAGGTCATGGGGTGCTGGTTCCAGATGACACACCCAGGAACTGACAGAAAAGAGACATACCTGCCAGTGGCAGGAGGGTGTGTGCAAAATAAGCCCACTGACCCAATCAAAGGAGGGACTGAGACTCGGAACACAGTGAAGCAAGGCTTTAATCAATATTCTTGCAAGAGCGGATATCTGATGGACAGGCACACTAGGGGCAGTTACAGCAGATAGTTTATCTCCCAGCATGCAAGTCCCGCCCCTGATTCCTCATTGGCTGAGTACTACAGAGGTTACAGCCTTACCTGGACATTGTCTATGCCCCTAAGGCAAGAAGTAGTCTGATGGGAATAAATGTACATTTCCCGAGGTGTCGTAGAGACTCATTCCCTCCTTTGTTCTTTGGCACATGTTCATTGCAGAGCCCATGAAAATAAGCCCGTGAAATGGAGAGGGGAAGAAGAACCAGGAAGTGAAGCGTCTTAGGGTTTAGGACTCCACTGGGGGACAGGGGAGTGGGAGGCGGTTTCATATATATTTCCAATAAGTTGTAAACCTACTATTAACTAGACAGCACAGCTTTTGTTTGGTATTTCTAAAAATGAATCATCTCACTTACTTCTCACAGGTGTGACATCATCAGCCTCTAATCCTTCACACTGCATGATGTGGGGGGTCAAGTGGTGCCCGCCATCATCATCATCACTATGTAATGACATGAGACGCCCAGGCTGTCAAGGAAAGGCTGCCCCCCGGCCCCTAGCCAGGCCCTGGGCATGAGGTACAGCAGTACCGCCTTCCTGTCCTTGCGTCAGATCAACACTGGCTGGGTCGCCTCTGTTTTAAGGATTGCCTCTTCCTCCCTGTCTCAGGATTTCATTCTCTTTGACTCTGTCCTCCCTCAGGGAAGCACCAGCTGTTTTAGAGGGAGACCAGAAGGGTCAGAGGTACATCCAGGCACTCAAACCACCAGCCTGCCGGCAGCCCTATGCAGGTTCGAGGTACAGAAGGGCCAAGGTGGTGGCCAGTGTGCCTTGGAAGGGGGAAAGAGTGCCATCTGGTGGCCATTCCTGAAACACAGAGGACTGGAATATATTGTATTTTGTTCCGATTCTGTCCCAAGATCTTGAGCAAAGTCGAAAAAAGCCAGAGAGCGGTGAGTACCTAAGAGCCACCAGTACCTAAGGGCCAGACCAGAAACAAAAATTTAAAACATTCCCTCTTCTCTGGTCACAAGTGACTCCCCTCTGTTCTCCCTGTTATTCCTCTGTCTCAATGCCCTTCCCTCTCTCCAGGCAGGAACCTGCTCTTTCTCAGAGACCAGGCTCAAAGGATCTGTTCCATGTTCCCGTGTAGCTAACGCCTTCCTTCCATGCCCTCCTAAACCTGGCTAAACCAGTCCTGCCCTCCTGCCTGTGTGGGGTCACGCCTTGGCTCTGATACTGTCTCCCACAATGGGCTCGGTGTTCTTCCTTGAGGAGTGCTGAGAAGTTTCTCATCCCTCGTTTGGTATCAGAGTGAGTCCTGTGGGTCAGATGCTGCGAGAGGTGTTCGGAGGAGTGAGATCTCAAGTTCTCATTGGTGTCCCCTTTTGATTCAACCACTGGTAGACAGAGAGGGCCCGGGAATGCTGAGATTTGACCTTGATCTTGAGTCCTGCAAACCCCCAATGGTGGCAGGGTATGGGGTGGTGAATCCTCTCTGAGTTTCCGCCATTGTTCACAATCTCCACAAAGCTTCCTCCTGCTTTGATTCCACTTCAGAATTAGGTGTGGGCTCTGAGGAGGCCTCTTATTCTCCAGGGTGCTGCCTGCCACATTTGAGCATCACTCTTGATTTTGATTCAGGTCATGATCTCAGGGTTTGTGAAATCCAGCCACGTGTTGGGCTTATGCTGACAATGTGTCACCTGCTTGGGATTCTCTCTCCCTCTCTCTCTCTGCCCCTCCCCCATCTCTCTCTCAAAATAAATCAACTTTTAAAAAAAGCAAAACACTTCACCGGATTTGAAAAAATAGAAATCATACTAAGCCTGCTCTCAGACCACAATGAAATTAAACTAGAAATCAATAACAGAAAAGTAACTGGAAGACCTCCAAATATTTGGATATATTAATATATATTATAACCATTATATGGATGTATTAATATGAAATGTATTAAACAACATACTTCACAAACAGGTTCAAAAAAAGTCAAAAAAGTCTCAAAATTAAGTCTTAAAACTGTAAAATATTTTTAACTAAATTGAAAATGAAAATGCAATGTAATAGGAATTTGTGAGATGCACTGAGAGCAGTATCTAAAGGGAATTTTATAAAAAATAAATAAACAGGGGTGCCTGGTGGCTCAGTTTGTTAAGTATCTGACTTCAGCTAAGGTTATGATCTCACAGTTCGGTTATGATCTCACAGTTCGGTTATGATCTCACAGTTCGTGAGTTCCAGCCCCACGTCAAGTGAGCACAAGCCCTCTTCTCTCTCTCTCCTTCTCTCTCTCTCTGCCCTTTCTCTCTGCCCCTCCCTCCCTTGTGCCCTCTCTCTCACACAAAATAAAATAAAATAAAAAAGAAATGTATAGCACTGAATGTACATACAGTACTGATGCGTGCTACAACATGGATGAGCGTTGAAACATGCTAAATGAAAAAACGACACAGAGACCATATATTCCATGATTCCATTTATATGAAACGACTATCATACACAAATCCATAGAGCAAAGTAGATTAATGGCTGCCTGAGGCTGGAGCTCGTTTCTCCTGGGGAGTAAATTTGGAGTTGCTGCTAGGAGAATTTCTTTTCGGAGAGATGAAACGCTCTAAATTTGGGGGTGGGGCGTCTGGCTGGCTCAGTCTGCATACTCAAGAGTATGCAACTCTTGATCTCGGGGTTGTGAGTTCAAGCCCCACTTTGGGTGTAGAGATTACCTAAAAATAAAATCTTAAAAAATAAATAAAATAAAATAAAGTAAACTAAAATAGGGGGCGCCTGGCTGGTTCAGGTGATAGAGCATGTGACTCTTGATCTTGGGGTCATGGGTTCGAGCCCCACATTGGCCATAGAGATTACTAAAAAAGGAAAAGAAAAAAAAAAGAATAAGGAAAACAAAAATGTTCTAAAATCTAAAATTGATTGTGGTGGTTGCACAATTCTGAATATACTAAAATCCATGAATTGTACAAGCTAAATGAGTGAATTGTACAGTATGTGAATTCTGTCTCAATATAGCTGTTAAGCAAAAACAGTAAATAGGGAAAAAAATCTCTAAATAATCTAAAAAGTGCAAGCAACGTTAAATGATTTTGAAATGCTAGACAGTAGAAACACAGATGAAATAGTAAAAACAACCAAAACAATTATTAAAACCATTCCAATCCAGGACTGACCTCCCCTGGAGAGGCCATATTGATGAAACAGCCTGTGGTTCCACAGGGCATGATGGACTTGTGTGGTACAAGATTGCTATGGTCTGAAGATGTTTGTGTCCCCCAAAATTCATAGTTTGAAATCCTAATCCCCTAAAGTGATGATATTAGGAGGCACGGCCTTTGGGGGTGATTGGGTCATAAGGGTGGAGTTCTCATGAATAGGATTAGTGCCTTATAAGAGACACCACAGAGCTCCTCAGTGCCTTCCTCCTTGTGAGGACACAAAGAGAGGACAGCTGTCTATGAACCAAGAAGCAGGCCCTCGCCAAACACTGAATCTGCCTGCCCCATGAACTTGGACTTCCCAGCTTCCAGCATGGTGGGAGATAAATTTCTGTTGTTTATAAGCTGCTCAGTCTATGCTGTTTTGTTATAGCAGCCCGAATGGACTATGACAAAGATCAAGTATCATGCAACCATCCTAAGGCAGTACCAACACAGTGAAGGCTTCCAAGCAAGGGGCCCAGGAGAAAACCAGCAGAGGTGCAGCCTTTTTCCTGGAGAAGAGTGTGTACACGGGAGGCCTACACTGGATTGGGACACTCGCCATGTTTAAAAGATGCATGGAATTTTACATCAAAATCTTGCATGCCTCCCTGCCTCAGTCAGCCACACACACCCCCAATTCCATGTACCAATATGAGCCGGGGCACAGCAGCCACTGCCCCCTGTGTAAGGGCCTGGGTCTCCTGGCTCTTCCAGTGCCCCCACCCCCACTGCCACCTCACTCCTGGGTGGCCAAATTTGCTTTACCTGCCTGGACCCTAAAGTAAACCCCTGTATCCCACTAAAGATTTCTAAGGGAGGAGCGCCTGGGTGGCTCAGTTGGTTAAACATCCAACTCTTGATTTTGGCTCAGGTCACCATCTCCCGTTTCCTGAGTTCGTGTCCCATGTCCAGCTCTGCACTGCAAGCATGGAGGCTGCTTGGGATTCTTTCTCTCTCCCTCCCTCTATGCCCCTTCCCCACTTGGGCTCTCTCCCTCTCTCTCTCTCACTCACTCAAAATAAATAAACTTAAAAAATTTTTTTTAAATAAGAAAAAAACTTTTCTTAGGGAAATGGGGGAGTCCTCTCCTTTGGTGTGGAAGAGAAAGAAATAGGAGATCGATCACCTTATGGCTTCTTTTCGCCTTTAAAAAAGGTTCTTCAATTCTTAGCTACATTTAAAACATGAATCAGAGGGGCTCCTGGGTGGCTCAGTTGGATAAGCGACCGACTTCGGCTCAGGTCATGATCGCAAGGTTTGTGGGTTTGAGCCCCGCATCGGGCTCTGTGCTGACAGCTCAGAGCCTGGATCCTGCTTCAGATTCTGTGTCTCCCTCTCTCTCTCTCCGTGCCCCTCTTCCATTCATACTCTGTGTCTCTCTCTCACACAAATAAATATTTTTAAAAAATTTAAATATGAATCATAAAAGCAAAGACATGATGGGGAAGGAGAAACAGGGGGCAAAAACCCCTCTCTGGAGGGAAAACAAATCTAGATTTAGAAACTACCTAAATGGAGGAGCTGGGTTCCTCCATCCACCTGAACCTTCAGTTTCCTGTGGAGGAGGACATCAGACAGGATTTAGGGGGTACTTTGTGGTGACCGTTGGCCGTTATACTTTGGTTTCAGTTTTAAGCACGTGGCTTTTAAGGGGACTTTCCCCAGCGGAGCAGGAAGAGCTAACAACTGGAACAGCCGCTGAACAAGGAGCAAACTTAGCTGAAAACAGCTGCTGCCTGCAAGCAATATTGCATCAGCGGCTGCAGTGTCCTCACAGCTGCCAGCAGCTGGAACCAACCAGGCGATCCGCAGGTCGGAGCCTCAGGACCTTACACACACCGAACCCTGAGGTCTGTGAAAGCACAAGGTCACCGAACCCTGAGGTCTGTGAAAGCACAATGTCTTCCGCAGGGCGGGGAAAAGGAAATGAAAGCTAATATTAGGTTGAGCGGCTATTGGTGACACTAAAAGTTCATGCCAAGTCAATGTGAAGAAAGATGCCCAAAGATGGCCTTTCTGGGGGAGGATAGAGGGATCACTGAGATGAAATCAGCCAGTCCCACCCCTCCTTCCAAAGATACAAATTGCCACCCCCCTTCCTGCCTTCTGCTGAAAATAAGGAAGGGGACTTTTTTTTTTTTTTTTTTTTTTTTCAAAAAAGATAGGAGGTTAGAAAGTAAAACGTGGTTGAGCTCTTGGGTGACTCAGTTGGTTAAGCACCCAACTTCAGCTCACGGCATGATCTCACAGGTTTGTGAGTTCAAGTCTCACATCAGGCTCTCTGCTGTCAGCACAGAGCCGGCTTTGAATCCTCTGCCCCCTCTCTCTCCCTGCCCTCCCCTGCTCACTCTCTCTCTCTCTCTCTCTCTCTCTCAAAATAGATAAACATTTTTTTAAAAACTAAAAGGGGTAAAAATTTGTCCCCTCAGATGCCCAGGTCCTTTCCCCAAAAAACTATAAGTTTCTTTTGTTTCCTTCCAGAGCTAGTTTATATATATACAAGCAAAATATATCATTTTCCTCTTTTTTGTAAAAAAAAAAAAAGGCCGCATATTAGAACACAGTTCAGACGCTGGCTTTTTCACTTCTCAGTATGCCTTGGAGACTGTTCCAGATCCTCACAGACTGAGTTGATCTTCTAGTTGAATGGTATTCCTTTGTGTGGTTACACCATCTTTTTTTTTTTTTTTCACCATCTTTTTTTATTAACCTCAATGTTATTTCCAGTCTTTGCTACTACCAACAGCGGCACAGTGTAAAACTTCGTATATATGTAATTTCCTACATGTGCTTGGAAAGGTATGTTCCCAAAGAGAAAATGCTGGAAATGTTTTGCTAGTTTTTGCCAACTTTACCCTCCCATTTGCAATACAGGCCAGTGCACCAGGCATGAAGTGAGGCGATGTCAACCCCACGGTTCTGAGAAACTGCACAGCTGAATGGGCCCCGGGGGAAAGGGCTGTGCCTTCCTTCCAAAGCTCTTCGTCTATACCTTTATTATACAGAATCATCAAGTTCAGGATGGTCATTTCTTCAGTCTGTCTCCCCTGCTCTGGCCTGTGAGCCTCAAGAGCTAAGGACTTGGCCTTATACACCCTTGTACCTCTGATGTCTGGCCCAGAGTAGGTGATCACTAATCGCTTAGCAGATGAGTGAACAAATTAATAAATTGGGCTTCTAGTTTCCATCTAGGAAAAAAGAATTGGAAACTACAGAAGAAGGACTACAGCTATAAGAACCTTAAAAGACTTGATTTCCCGAAATATTTCTGGGGTATGGTGGGGAGGGAAGGTGGGGGGGTTGGGGAGAGTGGCCTTTTTGCCTATATTTCCCTAGAGAGATTAGCAATTAAATATTGACAATGAAAAGAGTCTGTGCCTTGCAGGCCTCCAGATCTGCAGGCATCCCCACCCTTTGGGCCCACACTGACCATAACGCCAGAATCCCAGGTGGTGGCTTTGTGGTACCATATATTCTTTTTTTTTTTTTTTTTTATGTCTTTATTTTATTTTGAGAGAGAAAGACAGAGAGTGAGTGGGGGAGGGGCAGAGAGAAAGGGAGACATAGAATCTGAAGCAGGCTCCAGGCTCTGAGCTGTCAGCACAGAGCCGGACATGGGGCTTGAACCCACGGACTGTGAAATCATGACCTGAGCCCAAGTCAGACGCTTAACTGACTGAGCCACCCAGATGCCCCTGTGGTACCATATTTTCATGAAATGTGGAAGGATTTCCAGAGGGGCAAAGTGCCAGGCACTATGCCCTGCGTGGTCTAAGCTCTACCTTGGTGGGATTTCAGAGTGTTGCCCCCACTACCACCCATAGTGAACATTTGTTGTTTCCACTACCCCCTTAGGACCCATCCCTCCTTATCCAGCAGAGGACGCTGCTGCTGGCCCTTAACCTCAAAAACGAATTCAGGAGCCAGCAAACAACCATATTGTCCTCATTAGAATGACACTGGGGTGGTTGTAGGCCCTTCTATAGATAAAGGGCTTTCTCCTTCTGGCTGGGCTGGGCTGGAAAGGAATGGGCTGCGGCTGCCACTTTTTGCCATCACGCAGGGAGAGCTTTCTGAGAATAGAGTCTAGAGCCAGGAAGTGAAACAAAATCATCAGAGAATGAATCAAGGTCCTGACATTTATATCCAGCCATGGCTAAAGTTAGATCCAGCCCCCGGAATTTTCAGTTATGTGAGCCACAAAATTCCCATTTTTGCTTAAACCTATGCATGCCAGGCTTCCAGTTATATGCAAGGAAGAGTCCTAACATGTGGCCCCTCTAAGTACTGAGAATGGATCACATGAGGAATGTTATTTCACAAGGCTGCTAAAGCCCTGAGCGTCTGGGGTCTGGGCACATATATAAGAGGCCCCTTGGAAAGATTAAGAGAAAGGATTCCTGGAATACGTGGGTGGTACAGAAATGCTAAGGAGAACCAGTAAGGGGCATTCTGCACTACACTGAGATACAAAAGACGTATAAGACACAGAACAGGCCACACGAAAGCCATCCCTAATATCTAGGTTGTGAGCTTGACCCAGGAGTGGGACTGGGGGGTGTTCGGTCTACCCCTGCCACAGCAAAAGATAGTCATAAATGATCGTTGTTGGGGTGCCTGGTGGCTGTCAGTTGAGTGTCCGACTCTTGATTTTGGCTCAGGTCATGATCTAACAGTTCGTGAGTTTGAGCCCCGAGTCAGGCTCTGCACCAACAGTGTGAATGAAGCCCGCTTGGGAGTCTCTCTCTCTCTCTCTCCCTCTCTCTCTCTCTGCCTCTCCCCCACTCGTGCTCTCTCTCTCTCTCACTCAAAATATACAAAATAAACTTTAAAAAAATAAAATGAATGATCGTTGTTGTTTTGTGTCACTACACACTAGATAACTGCACAATCTTCCTTCTCGTATCTGCTTTTCTTCCCCTATCCCCCGCCTTGGTTAATGCCAGTATCACTTCCTGTGATAAAGATACATTTGGTTTTTGTCTTGAGTTCCTGGTACACAGAGGCTAAAACCATTGGAATCTCTAAAGTAATGAGTGTCTTTTGTATGCTGATGAACTCACTAGGGGCTGGGGGTTCCTAGAATGCTTCAGGATGGGGTTTAGAAAGCTTCTGGCTTGGTGAGCACATTGAAGTGCTCGGAGAGTGAGCACCCAGGGAAGGCAGGGAAGCTCCATGCCGCCCCCACCGACCCCCTAAAACCTTGCCCTATGCACCTCTTCCTTCTGGCTGTTCCTGAGTTGTATCCTTTATAATCAACTGATACGTCTAAGTAAAATGTTTCCCTGAGCTCTGTGAGCCATTCCAGCAAATTACTGAACCTGAACAGGGGGTTGTGGAAACCCCCAATTTATAGCCAGTTGGTCAGGTACCGTTTGGAACCCCGACTCGCAGTTGGCATCTGATGTGGGAGCCATCTTGTGGGACCGAGCCTCTTTACCCCGTGAGATCTGACACTAACTCCAGGTAGGCAGTATCAAAATTGAATTGAAGTGGTTAGTGCGAGGAAAACCCCACACACACTGGGTGTCAGAAGTATTGTGAGTAAAAGCCGTTCAGACCTCCTCCAACTCTCAAACCAGAAAACCCCTCACACTGCCCACCCTCCCACTAGCCCTGCTCAATCACTTCACAAGTGTTTTTATTGGGTTTTTAACTTTGTTTTATTTTTTGAGGGGGGGTGGTGCAAGTGAATGAGGAGCAGAGAGAGAGAGAATCCCACAAGGGGAAGAGAGAGAGAAGCAGGGCTTACCTGAAGTGGGGCCCAAGCTCACCCAATGCAGGACACAAACTCACGGGATCATGATCTGAGGTGAAGTCAGATGCTTAACCCACTCAGCCACCCAGGCACCCTGTATTGGTTTTATTTATGACAAAACTGAGGTGGTTTTTAAGAAGCAAGCCGTTTTGATCTAAGAATAAAGTAGGCTGTGTCAGGATGTCACCATCTTATCTGTTGTCACTGATAAGCACGCAGTAGGTCGGCTGCTGTGGGGTACCCCTAGGGGCTTATCAAGTAAAAACAAACGAAGAAGCAACTATGTCAAGGGGACATTTAGCCTATAAATACTGTGCATTTGTGAGAACCATCCCGGTGTTTGGTCTGGCCAAGGCAACTCTTTGCTGATCTAAATAGCTCTCTAAGGGCCTTGGGTTATAAAGGTGACTCTTTTACCTCTTGTCCGCCACTTGCACCATCATTCTCTAGCAAGGAGGTCTAGCAACAGGGGACTCTGACTTCCACACTGGCACCTGGACGTCAGCTCTCTGGTTGGCTAAGTCATCTCTCCTGGGTACCAACGCCTATAAAGGTCTACCTGAACTAAATTTGGACTTTATTCTTTTCATCTCCCCTTGCCTGGAACAATAGTGTGATTAATCTATCATTGGTTTGTATGCCACTGGCTTGAGAAATTCTCACAGTGAACCTGGTTAAATAAATTGCTGTCAATGGCAGACTTAGTCTCTGAATATTAATTTGCCTCAAATAAAACAACCTGTTAACCTAATTCAGCCTCCCCAACATCTCTCATCTTCCCTCTTCACCTTTCATTCATCTCTTTATTCAGTCACAAGTATTTACTAATCCTCTTCTCTGTGCCGAGAGAGCAGGGCTTACCCGAAGTGGGGCTCGAGTTTACCCGATGCAGGACTCGAACTCACAAACCGTGAAATCATGACCCAAAGATTAATGAAACCTGGCCTCTACCCTAAGAAAATCACAGTCTAGTGATAATCCAGAAACCAAAATACAATCATAAAGCAACGGGATTCACACAGAGACAGAGAGTTACACAGAGCAGAGCGTCATAGAGCCCAGAGTAGAGGTCTTTGACCCAGCTGGGAGTGTTAGGATGTGGTAGGGATGTCAGCGAACTTTTCTTGGTGGAGGTGATGAGTGAGTTTTAAAACTTTAAAGTCTGAAGGAGAATTGGCCATGCCAAAAGGAGAGGAAGGAACATGGCAAGCAAAGGGGACAGCTTAGAGAATGGCCCAGAGGTGAGGGCAACATGGTCTAAATCCACTCATGAGCTGAATCCAGGCTCGAGTCACAAGAGATTATTGACAGCTCTTCCTCCACTCCCTGTGGCCACCAGAAAATCTTCTAATGCTCAGATGTGACTTCCTGTCTCCCTTGCCTGCAACCCTCTGCTGGTTCCCCTTCCCCATCTGCGGTCTCTCATCTTCTCTGTTCATAAACTTCTTAGGGTGACTTTGACAGTATTTCCCATCTCTGAACCTTCAACTCTGCTCTATGGTCTGCCTGGAATTTCCTGCCCTGCCTTGGTTGATGTGGCAAACTCCTATTCATACTTCAGAGTGACTCAGATGTGACTCAGATGTGACCTATCCCGCAAAGAGCCCCTCCCACTTGCACCCCACTTTGTGGCGCACCCATTCCAGAGCTGGACACTTCACCTATTTGCTAGTCTGCTTCTTGTTTCACCTGCGAGAGTCCTCCACCCACCACACCAGGACTGATCTGCAGCAGACCTTCAGCTCCTGGCTCATGCAAAAGTGCATCTAATGACCTGTAACATTCCTGACACCCTTCACACCTAGGAGCCCGATGGGAAGGGGTTGTTGACCAGGGAAGGCCTGGGCTGCTGCTGATGCATCTGTCCCCAACTCTGCCTCAGATCTGGCTCCAGATTCAGCCTCGTGCTTCCCAACCAAGGCTCTGAGCTGGCATCTCAACCAAATCTGCCTCCTCTTTGTCTATGGATCCATCTAGGCTCTTACAACCATGAGATTCTGCAGCTCAGACACACTGGGTGTTGCTGATTGTGTGGCCATTATGATCGTGAACTTGTTATCTTTTATGTAGAATACATGTTATGCACCTTATGAATAAGACCAGTAAAACTGATTTGAATCTAAGAAAAAAAAAATCCCAATTGGGGGCGACTGGGTGGCTCAGTCAGTTATGCTCAGGTCATGATCTTGAGGTTTGTGAGTTCAAGCCCCGCGTCGGGCTCTGTGCTGACAGCTCAGAGCCTGGAGCCTGCTTGGGATTCCGTGTCTCTGTCTCTCTCTCTCTCTCTCTGCTCCTTCCCCACTAGCGCTCTGTCTCTCTCTCTCTCTCAAAAATAAACACTAAAAAAATTTTTTAATCCCAATTGAATTTTATTTATTAAGTTTATTTATTTATTTAGAGAGAGAGAGAGAGAGAGAGAGAGAGCACAAGCAGAGGGAGGGGCAGAGAGAGGAGACAGAGAATCCTAATCAGGCTCTGTACTGTCAGCGCAGAATCTGATGCGGGACTCCATCTCAGGAACCACAAGACCATGACGTGAGCCAAAATCAAGAGCCAGATGCTTAATCAACTGAGCCACCCAGGCACCCCCAATTTTATTTTAATTACAAAACCAAGGCTCTTCCAGTGTACAACATTCAAGCAATAAAGTAAGGAAAAGTACCCATCTGCCCCAAACTCCCCACTTCCTCAATCCTAATCACTCTGTGTGTTACTGTTAACAGTTGGGTGGGTGTCTTTTAAGGCTCTTTTTTAGGCCTGTACAAGTGTGTGTGTAATTTTACTCTCCTTCCTCCTAAAAATATACATACATATATATGTATTTTAACAACTTGATGGACATCTTTGTCACTACACATAATGCTATTAGATCCTTTAATACCCACATAGAAGGAGTTCGTTATGTCAGAGGTCAGAAAACCATAGCCTGCAGGACAAAGATAGCCCAACACCTAAATAAAATTTTACTGGAACACAGCCACACCCATTTGTTTACATATTGCCTCTGGCTGCTTTTGCAGTATGACAGCTGAGTTGAATGGTTTCATCAGAGACTCTGTAGCCCCAAATGCCTAAACCATTACTGTCTGGTCCTTTACAGAAGAAGTGTGCCAGCCCCTGCAATATATGGCCGTACCAGGCTTTCGTTAGCCAATTCCCTATTAATAACATTTAAATTGTTTCTCTCTGCTCAGTATTACAAATCCTTCCATAATTGACACATTCTTTGGTCAGAATTTACACCAGTTGATTATCACCATTGGTATCAGTGAATGAGAACATGACCAAATGTGAACCCAATATGTCCACACAGAAAGATTACTTTTAAAAAGGGTCTTCAAGGGATGCCTGGGTGGCTCAGTCAGTTAAGCGTCCAACTTCAGCTCAGGTCACAATCTCGCAGTCTGTAGGTTGGAGCCCCACATCAGGCTCTGTGATGATAGCTCAGAGCCTGGAGCCTGCTTTGGATTGTGTCTCCCTCTCTCTCTGTTCCTCCCGTGCTCTGCCTCTCTCTCAAAAATAAAATAAACATTAAAAAAATAAATTAAAAAATAAAAATAAATAAATAAAAAGGGTCTTCATGGGATACTTGCCTGGCTCAGTCGATAGAGTATGCAATTTTTGATCTCAGAGTTGTGAGTTCAAGCCCCAGGTTGGGTGTGGAGCCTAATGCATGCATACATACATAAAATGCAAAGGGTCTTCAGGTTAACAGACCAGGTGTCTGAAGGGAAGACTCTGGGATTAGGAACAGTTGCCAGAGTCCTGGAAGCAAAGGGCTATACAGGGATATATGATCTTCATGATAAAGAACCAGGACAGCCACCAAAGAGCATCAAAGCACACTCTTGGGTCCAGGGTGAGGTGAAAATAAAACATACATACCAGGATCAACGGCCTACTTTTGATGATGGCAGGACATAAAGGAGCTCAACAAAAGAAGGGAAGGAACAAAATTAACAATTACCAACCGTTTACCAGACATATGAGCTGGGCACTCAATATGTAGGCACAGTATTCCAAACGTTAAAAAAAAATCAAGGCATGGGCATCAGCCAATCGGAACAGATGCAGACCTTAAATAATCAGTACTGCTGAACTGGGCCACTGAATATCCTGCTGCCCATATTTAATACTCAATTTAATCCCCACAGTAATATGCCACCTGACAGCCAAGAAAAGCCATTTTGAGGAGAAACATCAACCCACACAGCATTCCTCTTCCTTTAAGGAAGCCTCAGGAATATTCCTCTCCATTCTACCCACTGATGGTAACATAAATAAGCAATTATCAGAACTCATGCACAGTCTCGGACTGTACTGGGGAATATGGTTATGCGTGTATAGGGTTAAAATCACATACTGTTTTAGATAATTTTCAAAGAAGATACACAAATGGCCAACAAACGTATGAAAAGATGCTCAACATCATTAGTAGGAAAGTACAAATCAAAGTTGCAATGAGGTATAGCTTTACACCCAGTAGGATGGCTATAATAAAAAGATGGATGGGGCGCCTGGGTGGCTTAGTCGGTTGAGCGTCTGACTTGGGCACAAGTCATGATCTCATGGTTCGTGGGTTCAAGCCTCGCGTCGGGCTCTGTGCTGACAGCTCAGAGCCTGGAGCCTGCTTCGGATTCTGTGTCTCCTTCTCTCTCTGCCCTCTCCCACTTGCACTCTGTCTCTCTCTCTCTCTCTCTCAAAAATAAATAAACATTAAAAAAAATTTTAAAGATGGACAATAATCAGTGTTGGCAAGGATGTGTGGACACTGGAGCCCTCAGACATTTATGGCAGGGAGGTAAAATAGTGCAGCCGCTGCGGAAACAGTTGAGCAGTTCCCTAAAAAGATAAACATAGAGTTACCTACCATATGACCCAGCAGCTCTACTCCTACATGTGTACTCAAAAGGAAGGAAAACATGTCCACACAGAAACCTGACACAAATGTTCATAATAGCATTATTCATAATAGCCAAAAAGTGGAAACAACACAAATGCCTTTCAAATGATGAAGGGGAAAACAAAAGGTCGCATATCCATACAATGGAATATTATTTGGCCATATAACAGTCATAATATAATTATTTGGTCACATTTTGCTATAATGTGGGTAAGCTTTGGGGCGCCTGGGTGGCTCAGTCAGTTAAGTATTTGATTTCAGCTCAGGTCATCACCTCACAGTTCTTGGGTTCAAGCCCCATACTGCATTTTGTGCTAATGGTACAGAGCCTGCTTGAGATTCTCTCTCCTTTTCTCTCTCTCTCTGCCCCTTCCCCACTTTCGGGCAACGTGCGCCCACGCGCTCTCTCTCGCGCGCGCGCGCACTCTCTCTCTCTCTCTCTCCCTCTCAAAGTTAATAAATAAACCTAAAAAGAAATGGGTAAGCCTTGAAAACATCATGCTAAGTGAAATAACAGACACAAAAGGCCACATGCGTATTGTATGATTCCACTTTTTAAAGTTTATTTATTTATTTTTTTAGTGATCTCTGCACCCAACATGGGGCTTGAACTCACCACCCCGAGATGAGGATTCACATGCTCTTCCGACTGAGGCAGCTAGGTGCCCCTGTATGATTGCATTTTTATAAAATGTCCAGAATAGGCAAATGCAGAGACTGAAAGTAAATTAGTGGTGGCCAGGGGCTGGGGGGAGGGGAAATGAGGAGTTACTCCTAATAGATACAGGGTGATGAAATGTTCTAGGATCAGATAATGAGGATGGTTGCACAACTCTGTGAATATACTGAAAACTGCTGGATTCACCCTGTGGAAGTGTGAATTTTATGGTATGGGGATAAAATTCTTTTAACACTTACACACTGTTAGACCAGTGAATCATACTGATCAGCGCTTTGCCTTAACATGGCATCCCAAAGCTCTCCCTGTACAAAAGAGACCATTTGCTTTATTTGCTTAATTTTGGCACATCTCACCTAAGCCCTCATTCCAGCTAATCTTGCTAGTTCCTTTTTGAAAGGAAGTGCTCTGCTCAGCCCTGTTACTAAGGGGACTGCTTCAGACCGTGTTCTCTCTCCCATAGATTTGCAGGCCCCACACCACCCTTCAGACCAAGCTCACTGGTTTTCTTTCTTTTTTAATGTTTATTTATTTTTGAGAGAGAGAGAGACAGAGACAGAGTGTGAGTGGGGTAGGGGCAGAGAGCAAGGGCGACAGAAGATCTGAAGCAGGCTCCTTGCTGAGAGTGGAGAACCCAGTATGGGGCTGGAACTCATGAACCCTGTGATCATAACTTGAGCCAAAACCAAGAGTCAGATGCTTAACCGACTGAGCCACCCAGGCGCCCTTGCTGGTTTTCTTTCTGCACACAGTGCCTTCTGCCACCCTCACGGGGACAAGAGTCAGGACCACTGGAATGCAAGAAGGAGAAAAGAGAGGGAGAGAAGGTAGAAGGTGGGGAAGGAAGGTCCCAGGTCACTGAAAGTCAAACCTTGCTCTTGACTTATTTATTTTATTGGCTTGATAGTGTCTTTTTATTTATTTTTTTATTAAAAATTTTTAATGATTATTTTTTAGAGAGAGAGAGAGAGAGAGTGCAAACAGGGGAGGGGAAGAGAGAGAGGGAGTCACAGAATCTGAAGCAGGCTCCAGGCTCTGAGCTGTCAGCACAGAGCCCGATTTGGATCTTCTGTCCTCCTTTCTCTCTGCCCCTCCCCCGCTCATGTGCACGCTCTCTCTCTTAAAAATAAATAAACATTAAAAAAAAAAAAAACTTTAGGGGTGCCTGAGTTGAGCTTCCGGCTTCGGCTCAGGTCATGATCTTGCGGTTCATGGGTTCGAGCCCCGCATTGGGCTCTGAGCTGACAGCTCAGAGCCTGGAGCCTGTCTTTAGATTCTGTGTCTCCCTCTCTCTCTGACCCTCCCCTGCTCACGCTGTCTCTCTCTCTCTCTCTCAAAAATAAATAAAACATTAAAAATTTTTTTTAAAACTTTAAAAATAAAGTATAGTTTATTATTTTTACCTGTTACGTATGCTTTCCTCTTTGAGGAACAAACCTTGCCTAGTTTAATTAGAGGGTGATAACAACAACAATAATAAATAACACTTAGAAAGGCTTATTCTAGGCCGGACACTAAACTGAGTGCGGTGCATAAATAAATAAACTTTCTGTGGGGTGCCTGGGTGGCTCAGTCAGTTAAGCATCCGACTTTGGCTCAGGTCATGATCTCACGGTTCGTGGGGTCAAGCCCCGCATCAGGCTCTGTGCTGACAGGTCAGACCCTAGAGCCTACTTCAGATTCTGTGTCTCCCTCTCTCTGCGCCTCCCCACCTCAAGCTCTGTCTCCCTCTGTCTTGAAAATAAATAAACATTAAAAAAAAAACAACTTCCTGGGTGGGGAGAAGTTACTCTTTATACTTGTGGACTGGTGGTCCTTGAGGTTTCCCCATTAGAGCTCTGAAAAGCTGGCCCCAACATGGGGATGGTGGGCAGCAGTGGTGTAGTGAGAGAGCACAGGGCTCCAGGTTCAAAAGAATCAAAAGAAAACTCGGAAGCCTGGTAGAGGATAGCCTGGGACAGTGTCCAGCAATGGAGGAACAAGGTCAATCTCAAAATCAGGAACCAGGTTGCAGACTGGGATTGGAAAAGAAGTCAGAGTGGGAGGTGGGTTCCCCAAAGGAGACTGTGTTCAGCACCCCATTGAGGGGCAGGTGCTACAACACCTAATCCCAATAAAGTATGATAAATTTAATCAGGTCTACATCGAGGGTTCTTGTGGTTCAGTTGGTTAGGCATTGGACTCTTTTTTTTTAGTGTTTGTTTTTTTGGGAGACAGAGTGCAAGCAGGGGAAGGGGGGAGAGAGAGAGAGAGAGAGAGAGAGAAAGAGAGAGAGAGACAGAGAATCTGAAGCAGGCTTCAGGCTCCGAGCTGTCAGCACAGAGCCCAATGCCGGGCTCAAACCCACGAAGTGCGGGATCATGACCGGGGCCAAAGTCGGACGCTTAACCGACTGAGACACCCAGGCGCCCCAGGTATCAGACTCTTGATTTCAAGTGAGGTCATGATCTCAAGGTTTGTGGTTCACGCCCTGCAGCGGGCTCCACGTTGACAGTGTGGAGACTACTCAGGATCCCCTCTCTCCCTCTCTCTCTTCCCCTCCCTCACTCATGTTCTCATGTTCTCTCTCTCTCTCTCTCAAAAATAAATAAATAAACTTAAAAAAAAAGAGTTCTTGGGGCCAGAGGTGTGTGTGGGGTGAGACACAGAATTGTTGTGTAGTTCAGGAATGATGTTGGTATGGATGGATTTCCAAGCCTGGTTTTCCAGTGGGTTCTGATAGGGCAATACCTGAAAGAATGAGGGCAGGATCCAGTGTTCCAGGTGGTGCTCAGAGTCGAAGTTCAGTTCACAGGGATGGCAAGAAAGAGAGCAAGACACAACAGTAGGACCCCAAACAAAAGGCCAAGCCAAGGATGGCTTGACAAGCAATCCTCACTTGCCAAGGTAGGGCAAACAGTGATTTCAGAAACATGTAGGCTCAGTGGGGGTCCCCGGGCCACAGACTCTTGGGGCCAGAGTATAAAGCCAAGACGTGGAAATGGCAACACAGGAGCTCAGGGATCAGCCCAGGGCTAGTGGAGTGGAGTCTGCTCCCAATGTGCTTCCCGGAATGAAGGAGGGCAGATGGGCTGTGTGACAGGTACTCACGCCCTCCTAAGAGCCAGTCTGAAGGGGTTGGGCAGAAACCAACTATCAGGAGGCGGGACAAGGACTAGAGAGAGACTAGAGACGTCAGGATAGAGCAAGTGCATTCAGAATAGAGAGAGGAGGCAGTGCTGGAGAAACTTCCCTGTGCCACTTGGAGCAAATCAAACATGGTTTTATGTCCCGCTGGGGAGAAGGCATCAATGAAGGCATCACTCCGGTTCAGAGGCTAGGACCTCCTTCCCTCCTCACTCAGCCAACAGCCAGGACTCAGGCTGCTCCCACACTCCCCGCCTGGAGGACTGGCTCAAGAAGTGGACTTACGGAAAGTAGCAGCGGGCCAGCTGTGAGCCAGCATCTATGGAGCTCTTCTAAGCACGACCCTTTAGTTACGGTTCATCTTCTCAGACTTTCCATTTGTTCTTCCTTAAATGAAGTTCTCCTTTTATCATTGTTTATCAACCACAACCTCTACAAGGGCCAAAATGACAAGTTTCAGACAAAATGACAAATATCTGTTAATAAGGTAGTCATTGCATGCCTATTACCAACAAAAAGGTGGGGGGGTGTGGCTAGGCTGTTTTTTTCACATTCTTGGGAGGAAGGAAAACATCATACACGCTTGTCGAGCTCTCTGGGAATGGGGCACTTGTGTATATGTTATTCTTTGTTCAGTTTATTTGTAGATTTAAGACACTGAAACTTGGGAGTGCTTGATATTGCAGTGTAATTTACCTTATCATGATCTATATGAGTATAGGGGAAGGAGGTCAGGACAGGCTTCACAGAGAGGCCAGTAGAGAACAGACAAAAGGACATTCTAGAGAAGGGATGGAAGACACTGACCTGTTCCGTGGTCTGCTGTGGCTGGTGTGCAAGAGAGAGAGGAGAAGAAGGAAGAAAAGAGGCTGCAGGAGATTGGGGCCAGATCATGACAAATCCTAAAAACTCCACTAGGGAGTTCCAGAAAATGAGGAGCCAACAAAGGGTTTTTGGGGAGTAAAACCTTACTGGATATATATTTTAGAAAAACCTCTAGCCACAGAATAAGAGAGCAGAGACTAAGAAACCAGTTAGGAGGCGATTATTATTATTACATGTTGGGTGCAATGAAGGCCGAAATCAGAGACACACTTTTTCAGTCAAGGGCCCGATGGTAAATATTTTAGCCTTTGTTTGTCATATGGTCACAGCTACTCAACCCTGCCCTTGTAATACAAAAGCAGTTATAGCCAACATATAATAAAAACATGTATCCCATTAAACTTTATTTACAAAAAAAGGTGGTGGGGCCAATTTGGCCCATGGGTTGCAGTGTGCTAAGCCTTGACCTTAAGTAGTAATTGGACAAGGGTGCCTAGGTGGCTCAGTTGGTTGAGCGTCCGACTCTTTGATTTCAGCTCAGGTCATGATCTCACAGTTCATGGGTTCGAGCCCTGGATCTGGCTCCGTGCTGGCAATGCAGAGCCTGCTTGGGATTCTCCTTGTCTCCCTCTCTCTCTCTCTGCCTTTCCCCTGGCTCAGACGAGCACGTGCTCGCTCTCTCTCTCTCTCTCTCTCTCAAAATAAATAAACTTAAAAAAAAAAAAAGAACGAAGAGAGTGATATACAGAACTGTCAATTCTTAGGGCCTGGGAGAATTCATTCATTCATTCACTCACTCTTTCATTCATTCATCTATTCATTCCTTCAACAAATACTTTGCTTATGCTGTGTGTGAAGTACTGGGGATTTGAAAATGAATGACAGGGGCAGCTGAGTAGCTCAGTCAGTTAAGCATCGGACTTCAGCTCACATCATGATCCTACAGTTCATGGGTTCAAACCCCACATTGGACTCTCTGCTGTCAGCACAGGGCTTGCTTTATATCCTGTTTTGCTCTCTCACTGCCCCTCCCCTGCTTGTGCATGCTCTCTATCTCAAAAGTAAACATTAAAAACAAATTAAAAAAAATTTTTTAATAATGATGAATAAGTGATTCCTGTCCCTGAATAGCTGTGTCCAGCAGAGACACCTGATACTTTTACCCTCTAGCATGAATGCAAAGATGGGTTACTGTGAAACTATTGAGGCTGAAGGTTCTGGGTCCCTTGCTTCCTGAAACAGGGTCTTCTACTGCCCTATGTCTAATTTTGTATTTCTTGCTTAAGAGTTGCCCCACAGAAATATGTAAGTCTCAGGCACCCAAACGTGGACCTGATCTTGAGTGGATGTTTTCCAGAGCCAGATCTCTTAAATGCTGTTTTAGGAATTACTAGGGGCTAAGGATCCTGGTTTCGGCTCTCAGGGGAGCTAAGAAGCTGGGGACTGTCTTCAAAGTCACAAGTGTGGCCAATCCCAAGTCTGTTCCCATTATGTCCACTCTCCTCTGCTTACCATCAGCCACCCCTGCTCCCTCTTCCTTCAAAGTCAGCCCTGAGCCACAAAGTTTCTGCTGACTCAAGCTCTTTGGAATTCAATGCTCCAAGAATCCCCTCAGCAACCTCTCTGGGCCACCACAGCAGGAAAGGACGCCTGCAATCCTGATGGGGTGGCGGGGGGAGGGGGGGAGGACTGAGGCAGTGCGGTAATGTGTGGTAATGGAGAGCCACTGGAGGCTGGTCACTGCCTGCTGCTGGCCTTCCCAGGGTAGGGCTGTCATATCAAGCTCATCAGCGGACTTAGGTTTATATCCATTTATCCAGAGGAGACTGTGCTCTGGAAAATATTTCACTTTCACCCAAGTCATAGGTGATTCAAAACTGGAATGTTACTAGTGTGTGAATGGGAGGCCTAGCTGGCCAAGTGATTGGCTCTGGTCACTTACTCAGAGTCCTATGCCTTGCCCGGTAAATCCACAAAGCATACCAAATGCCAGACAGGGATATGAGTGAGTGGGCAGCAATAATACAGTGACTTCTTAAGGGCAAGAACTGTTCCTGTTAGCCTACTGTCACATCCCCTGACCCATGGGAGGTGGTCAGTAAAGTCTCTGATTAAAGAAAGAGGATTTGCTGTTCTTAGGAGATATAACGATTTCTTCTAAGATGAATTGCCATTCTTTGGACTAGTTCTCTCTAAATGAACAGCACTAGTCAATAGTATAGAGCATCTTTATCCTTGGGTAGTGTGGGAGATACCCTATAATTTCTCCAGGCAAGCCACACACAAGCCTCTGTTAGGACTCATTATCTCCTGAGCACCCACCTTAACTGTTACCTTCCAGGACTCTTTTCCAGAGTATGTTTTAACTCCTTGATGGGCTTGAGGGGAGATGTGGGCGACCCACTCAGAACACATGCCAGTTGTAGGGGTCTCGTTCATCTGAATTCATGTTGATTCTACTCCACTTCATGTTGTTGTTGTTTTTAAGATTTTATTTTTGAGTAATCTCTACACCCAACGCGGGGCTTGAACTCACAACCTTGAGATCAAGAGTCACACACTCTACAGACTGAGCCAGCCAGGCCCCCCTCTACTCCCATGACTTCAGAGCACCTCATATTTGAAGGAGGACTTTACCTCCATTTTGACTTCAAACTTTCTAATTGAGCACAAACTTTCTAGTTTTCAGCACTTTGGAGACAGTCTTTGAGAAGCTAGTCCATGGTTTTCCCAGTGTTGGCCTCACTGAAATAAAATCCCTTTCTTGTTTCCCCACCACTCATCTCTCTGCCTTTGGATTTCATCAGTGGCCAAACCCGGCTTGGGACTCCTGGAGCCAGTGCTCTGGCACCCCTGCTACCTGCCTACACTTTGACTTTCCTTAGAGCAACCAATCCTCCATAAGCCCCATTCTTCCCAGGATCTCCCTATGTGGGAGTGTGAGGTTAAGTCTGCATATGATTTTTAGGCATAGCCAAGCAGGAAATGCTTTCATGAAGAATTCAGAGACCTATGGAGAAAACCTATGATGAGGGTGGGAAGTTGTGGGTCTTGGGGTCAAGACACCTGGGCTCCAGCTCTGGACATGTCATTCATTTCACAAATAAGCACCCAAGGCCACTCTCCCAGCTTACCTAGTGCAGGGCTATATTAGAAGCCCGGAAACAAAGAGACACTCCCTCCCAAGGGGAGCACGGTGGGGGAGGGAGTAGTTTAATTTCAATAATGGAGGGCTATAAAATGAAATGGGAGCACTAGTGGGGTGGTTCTCCAACTTTACTGCGCCACCTGGATTCCCCATGGGTGTTCTTTCAAATGCAGATCCTGGGTGCCACCCTCAGAAATTCTAACTCTAAGTCTGAGAGAGCTTAACAAGCTCCCCCCCCCTCCCCACCAAGGTGATTCTAGAAGGAAGAGGTCAGGAAATGGGTTGCAAAGGCAGAGATCTACACCTGATTTTTATCTTTATTTTTTTTCTAAGCTTTTATTGATTTATTTTGAGAGAAAGAGCACGAGTGCACATGCTTGAGTAGGGGAGGGGCAGAGAGAAAGGGAGAGAGAGAATCCCAAGCTGGCTCTGTGCTGTTAGTGCAGAGCCCAAAGTGAAGCTCGAACCCACCAACTGTGAGATCCTGACCTGAGCTGAAATGAAGAGTCCCAACACTTAAATGACAGCTACCCAGGCGCCCCTACTGCTGATTTTTAAAGGAAGGAGTAGAAAGAAACTTACCAGGCACAGAGGTACACAGTGGTTTGACCTTACCTTCTACTTCTGGAAAATGAAGGCCAAGAGGCATGACTGTCACAACTTCCAGCTCTATCCTAGCTGACAGCTTTATCTCCATTGACAACTGTCAGCAGAGAATGAAGTGTCCTGCCTCCTGCTGAAAACAAACCTTATCTGGGCTCCTCCTCACTCCCTCACTCCTCCTCCCCCTGCCCCACTGAACATGGACACACAAACACACCGGAACACACGTCTTCCCCTCAGCCTCTAAACATGCTGGAGTCTCCCTGTCCCACTCCACTTATCACCTTCTAGCTCCCATTTATTTCAGTGCCAATCTTTAAAAAAAAAATTAAAAAAATATATATATATGGAAAAGGAGGGGTGTCTGGGTGGCTCTGGGTGGCTCAGTTCATGTGAGCGTCCTACTCTTGATTTCGGCTCAGGTCATGATCCCAGGGTCATGGGATGGAGCTCTGTGTTGGGCTCAGTGCTGAGCGTGGAGCCTGCTTGAGATTCTCTTTGTCCTGAAAGAAAGAAAGAAAGAAAGAAAGAAAGAAAGAAAGAAAGATCGAAAGAAAAGTGTTATGAAATTAGTATATGTTCATTACAGAAAATTTCAAAACCAAGGGGGAAAAGGCCCTTCACATTTGTATCATATGCTTTCAAAATACTCTTGACACTTATCAGAACACCAATTCAATTCAATTCATTTTGTCACCAGAATGTGAATACCTTGAGGATGGGAACACAGTTTTATTTCTCATCCTTGTGTCTTTAGTGGACACAGAAGGCTTTCAATAAATATGTATGTATTGAACAGGGGCGCCTGGGTAGCTTAGTCAGTTAAGCGTCCGACTGACTCTTCATGTCATCTCAGGTCATGATCCCAGAGGTATGGGATCAAGCCCCTGCCCCCCCCCCAGGCTCTGCGCTGATAGCATGGAACCTGCTTGGGGTTCTCTCTCCATCTCTCTTTGCCCCTCTTTCTCCCCTGCACACACACTCTCTCTCAAAAATAAATAAACATTTAAAAAATATGAATTGAACAAATAACACACATCATTTATATTGCCCCCCCATAACCATATTAAGAATGTGGTATCTATCTAGTCTTTATTTCAAAAAACGAAAAAGAAAAAAAAGAACATGTCGCTTAGAAAAGGCATCATTTAGAAAAAGATCAGAATATAGTTTCAGACCTGCTTTTTTCACTGAAAATGTACAACAAATATATTTCTAGCTAATTTATATTTCTAGCTAATTTGGTTTTGTATAAAGCATAACTTACTTAGATTGTCTTCAGTTTTAAATATTAAAAAAATGGCAAACATCTTTGTGTCTAAAATCTTTGCATGTATCAATCATGATTCAGATGGGCTAAATGTCTTGACGTGGGACTTCAGGGTCAAAGAATGGGAAAAGCCTCTGCATAGTTCTTGAAATCCTGTTTTGCAGAGGCTTAACAATTCATGTGGATAAATATTAAGAAAAGAAACAGGACTTACAAGAAAGTCAGTGTGTATTAGAGCATATTAGAATGCTCAGGAAAAGTGTCTCCAAGATGAGCTTCAGTTAAGTCTGTAATACGAAGAATCCAGAACAGACATGCCAGAGAAGCAAATGCAAAAGCCCTGAAAGTAGAAAAGGAGACCACACTGATGCCAGGGCAACCCACTTAACACGACCACATAATGGGTAACACCAACCACAGGACACATAGTAGTAGACAAACTGGATAAATAGAGGCAGACCCTATATAGACTTTAGACCTTGGTAGGCATTTCAGTTATCATCTATAAGAGATCTGGAACATTGAAAGTGAGCCTTTGGGGTGCCTGGGTGGCTCAGTTGGTTGAGCATGTGACTCTTGATTTTGGCTCAGGTCATGAGCCCAGAGTCATGGGATGGAGCCCCACGTTGGGCTCTGCACTGAGTGTGGAGCTTGCTTGGGATTCTCTCTCTCTCTCTCTCTCTCTCTCTCTCTCTCTCAAAATAAATAAACATTAAAAAAAAAAAAAAGTGAGACATTGAAGGGCTTTAAGCAGTGGAATATGATCCGGTCTGTGATTTTGAACAATAGCTGTAGGAAGGAAACAGATCAAATATAACCATGTTTATCTCTCGGTGCTAAGGTTGTAAGCAACTTTTTTATGCCTTTCTGTATTTTCCAAATTTTCTCCAATGACTATGTATTACTCTTACAGTTTTTTTGTTTGTTTTTGTTTTGAGTAGTTTCCACTCCCAACGTGGTGCTTGAACTCACAACTCTGAGATCAGGAGTCACATGCTGTACTGACTAAGTCAGCCAGGAATGCCAGTTTTAAAAGTTAATCAAAAAAGAGGGGCGTCTAGGTGGCTCAGTTGGTGAAGTGACTGACTCTTGATTTTGGCCCAGATCACAGTTCATGGGCTCAAGCCCCACATCAGGCTCTGCACTGATACTCAAAAAGGAAAAACAGCTAACTGGAAACGATAAAATGGAAGAGAGTATGATTGGCAGTTAAGGAGTCCAGATCACTCTGAGTCTCGAGGAGTTGCCTGCAATGTTTGGCCGCCATAGGAATGGAGAAAGGTGTGAACCTGACCAATGTGGGTAAAATTTATTGGTGACCAATAGGCCATGAGAGGTAAATGGGAGGGAAGTCTAGGATGACTGTTGGTTTCATCTGAGGTGACTGACTAGATCGTGACTCTGCTCAACTCTAGGGGATATAGGAAGAGCACAGACATGGTAGGGAATAGGAGTGGCTCACAGCATTAAAATCCAAACAATAAGATTAATCAGGTTATAAAGCTGAGGAAGAGAAGTGAGAATTCTTCCAAGAAACTTGACTCTGAAGGGAAAGAAACAGCAGTAACCAGAGGGAGTATAGGGTTAGAGTCTTATTTTTTTTCCTTAATTTTTTTAAATGTTTATTTATGAGAGAGAGAAAGGGAAACAGAGTACACGTGGGGGAGGAGGCAGAGAGAGAGAAATCCAGATGTGGAGCTTAATCTCACAAACCATGAGATCATGACCTCAACCAATGTTGGATGCTCAACTGACTGAGCCACCCAGACACCCCTAGGGTTGGAGTGTTTTTGGACAAGGGAAATGAAACAGTGAGACTGAGCGGTTGGAGGTACAGATGTTGAGGGGGTGGCTAGGGGAGCATGATCCAAGATGGGATGAAGTGGGATCCTGAGCAGAGGTGGGAATGGACCAAGAGGGACAGCTTGGTTCTTCTGGGATGGTGGCAAGGGCGTGAGGCAGCAGGACACACATGTACAGTTTCCCTTGGAGGCTCATAGTGTGAAGGTGAAGTTCTTGCTTTTTGAACTTTACTTCCTCTGTAACTAGGTGAGCTGCTGGGGATGTGGATGCATAAGCAGTTGAAGCCAAGTGAAGGTTTATAGCAATCTGAGAATGGTAGAGGGCGCTGATCAAAGACACAGGCTGCTGAGCAATGCTGAGGCCCAACTGCAATTGGACCCACTAGATTTTGTAACAGCCCCCCCATCTGTACATTTCCATCATTTTGTAATGCTATGTTCTGCGCTCCAAGCAGATATAGATGGGGAGAAATGGAGTCATACAACGGATTCAGGTCTGGGAGTTTGCAGAGCTGGTGCAGCTTGAAAATGAGGGGTCTAAAGAGTCAAAGGTTATGAATGAGAATAGCGAGTGGACCATAGCAGCACCTACTGGATCAGGAAGAGAATGGGTTAAAAGGAAAAATAAAGGCCAAGTGGAAAGTTCAAGGTATTGATTGGGGTCCTAAAAAGTAAAAGAATACATTTAGTGCAAGATGAAGAAAACTGTAAAAATAGGAAGTCATAACAGGAAGTTGTATATCCAAGTTCCAGGTATGGTCATGAGGGGAGTGGGTGGTTGAAGTGTAGGTGCACATGATTAGATTTAAAAAAAAAAAAAAAAAAGAAAGAAAGAAAGAAAAAAGGCATCGCAAAGCCATACTCTGGGTGGCAGAATTTGAAATGAAAATTGTGAAGCAAGTTCAAGGCTTCAGTGACTTTTGCAGTGACTGTGAGGTTGGTTGGAGAGCATATAGGGGTGAGGTAACCAGGCAGCATGAGCCATTCTGACCTTTTCGAGGCCTCCAAGGAGGGGGCAGAAAACTAGTTAGCAGCAGGGCCTCTGGAACCACAGGGGGTCAAACCCTGGCTCTACCAGTGACTAGGTATCTGGCCAACTCAATTAACTTCTCTGTGCCTCACTTGCCTTATGAGTAAAATAAAGATATAACAGGACCCACAACTTCTAACAAGGCCTGCCACATGTATCTGAGGACTACTTATATGCTGGCATCATTATCATTTTTCATTTGAACAAATGAGGGGGTTGTTAAGAGTCTCTAAAGGCAGAGATTTTTTTTTTTGTAATGTTTATTTTTGGGAGATCACACACAAGCAGGGGAGGGGCAGAGAGAGGGGGACAGAGGAACCAAAGCGGGCTCCACACCAACAGCAAGCTGGATGTGGGGCTCGAACTCACCAGCAGTGATATCATGACCTGAGCCGAAGTTGGATGCTCAACCCACTGAGCCACCCAGGCACCCCTAAAGGCAGAGATTCTTTTTTTATTTTTTTAATTTTATGTTTATTTATTTTTGAGAGAGACAGAGACAGAGTGCAAGCAGGGGAAGGTCGGGGAGTGGTGGGACACAGAACCTGAAACATGCTTCAGGCTCTGAGCTGTCAGCCCAGAGCCTGACAGAGGGCTCGAACTCACAAACAATGAGACATAACCTGAGCTGAAGTCAGATGCTTAGCCAACTGAGCCACCTAGGCACCCCCCAAGGCAGAGATTCTTAAATGTTTTGGTCTTAGAATCCTTTTACAGACTGGGGGCACCTGGGTGGCTCAGTCGGTTAAATATCCGACTCCGGCTCAGGTCATGATGTCATGGTTCGTGAGTTCGAGCCCCACATTGGGCTCTGTGCTGACGCCTTGGAGCCTGGAGCCTGCTTTGGATTCTGTATCTCACTCTCTCTCTGCCCCTCCCCTACTTGCACTCTGTCTCTCCCTCAAAATAAATAAACGTTAAAAAAAAAAAAAAGAACCTCTTTACACACTTAAAAAAAACCATTTCATGGTAACAAAATTTGTGTAAGTTTTATTTTTAATGTTTATTAATTTTTGAGAGTGTGAGAGGGGAATGGGCAGAGAATCCCAAGCAGGCTCCCCAGTGTCAGCGCAGCACCCCACTTGGGGCTCGATCTCCTCAACTGTGACATCATAACCTGAAAGGAAGTTGGAGGCTTAACCAACTAAGCCATCCAGGCACCTCTGGCAACAAGTATATTTTTTTAAACATTTTTAAACGTTTTTATTATTTTTGAGAGATAGAGAGGGACAGAGCACAAGCCGGAGAGGAGCACAAAGAGAGGGAAACACAGAATCAGAAGCAGGCTCCAGGCTCTGAGCTGTCAGTAGAGCCCAACGTGGGGCTTGAACTCACGAACCATTAGATCATGACCTAGCCAAAGTCGGACGCTTAACCCACTGAGCCACCCAAGCACCCCACAACAAATGTTTTTAAGAAAAATAACAATTTTCCAAAAGAAAAACATTTGGAAGTATGACAATGTTTTACAGTTTTGCAAATACCTTTAACGTCTGGCACAACTGAAGACAGCTGGATTCCCTTATCTGCCTCTACGTTCAATCTATTGAGATGTGCTGTTTGAAGTATGAAGAAAATCCGAGTAGTGTCAGTGACCACTGAGAAAGATCTTGAGGACACTGGACCACGCTTTCAGAAGTTAATAAGCATTCTTCCAGTGTTAAATCATTCATTCATTCATTCACTCATTCAACACTACTGGATGCCTGAGATACAAAGGAATCATGTGATTGCCTACCATGGAGTTTAGCTGAGAGAAGAGATGAAAACTAATTAAAAATTACAGCACAGAGGAGTGCCTGGTGGTTCACTCAGTTGAACATCCAACTCTTGATTCCACTTCAGGTCATGATCCCAGGGTCATGGGATTGAGCCCTGCATCAGGTTCCGCATGGATCCTATTGAAGATTCATTCTCTCTTTAACATAAAAAAATAAAAGAAAAATTACAGCACAACATAAGTGAGCAGAACAGAGGAAGGTGCTAGTATCCCTAATGGAGGCAAGGAAGGCTCAAGAGAGTACAGGGAATTTGAATTTGGGCCTGAATTTCCCGTGTTCTCTTTAAGCAAAGGGAAGATCATATGCAAAGGCTCAGTGGCAGGAATCAATATAGTACAAGACAGCGCAGGGTAAACCAGCAGACAAAGGAAAAATTTGTTGGACCTTATATGAGAAGTTAGGTTTCACCCTTTAGACCATAGGAAGCTGGGGTGACAAGAGCTTACTTTTCTTTTTTTTTTTTTTAAGTCAATTTTCAGGTATTATTTGTATAGAAGTAAACTCTATCCTTTTTGGGTATAAACTAAGACAATCAAGACTTAGAAGATCCTCATCACCTCAAAACGTTCTCTCTGTAGTCAATTCCCACTCCCCCCAGCCCCTCCAGAGGCAAGCAATTATTGATGATTTCTGTCTCTATAATTTTTTACTCTGAAATAATAATATACTCACAGGAAGTTGCAGAGAGGGCCCATGTCCACTCACCCAGCTCCCTCCAATGGTAGTAACATTTTACACAACTATAGAAAACTATCAAAACCGGGAAGCTGGTATTAGCACAATGCAATTAACTAGGCTACAGGCCTTATTCAGATTTCACCAGTGTTTACATGCATTAGCTTGTTTTACAGAATATAATTGGGCCACCGTATGGAAGATGGGTTAGCAGGGCAAGGATAGTGGGAGAACTCAAAGGAGGTACAGGGAGAGGAAAGGACTGGAGGAACCATTTCTGAAGAACAGAAATCATCTGACGGGCAATTTGGTAAAGCACTTAATCCTTCTGGAAATGAAATCTCCCATAAGACAGAATAGCAAGCAGACAGTTGTTTTAAAGTGAAGGGCCTGACCTCTAACTGAATTGAGGAAATGTTTCCTTCAGCCATGAAAACCCCAGATAACTGTAATATTCCTTCTCACGCTTATGCAAAGAACAAAAATGTTCAGTCATTTTCATTTTCTTACTTTTGAATGATTGCAAACAGTGAGATAACTGTCAAAGATCTGATATTCCCTTGGGGTTTAGACACCTTTTCTGTTTGCTCTCCTTCACACAATGAGCTAACAACTCCCCAAACTCAAACAAACTAAACCTCTATACTTACTCTTATTCCCTCCTGGAGTCAATTTATTTTTGTTGCTTCTCTTTTACCTGCTCCAGCCATGCATACTGTTGACAATGACTTAATGTCTGTACCTTAATATATTTACAGACATCATTTACTCATCACAAAACTGTAGGGTGGTGTTGTCCTCGCTTTTATAGCCTAAGATCCAGAAGCTCCTTAGTGTTCGGTACACAGGATCACACACACCAATACTGTAAAGTGCTTACAAAGCCACAGGTTCAGTAAATATTAGCTAGGCTTGTTGGAAACTGGGTTCTCTACTCCACCAAACCCCAATAATGGCCTGGGTGGGCCTCTTTCTTCAACAGCTGTGCTGGACTTAATTTAGGCAAAAGCTCCACAAGTGCAATGGAAATATTTCTGGTGACAAAAGTCTTTGTTTAGATCCCCATTTGTTTAAACCTTATTTGGCCAACAGCTAGTTTATCACTAGTTACTACCGAATAGAGTCCTTCGGTAGATCTGCGTGACCTAATACCGATTCCTTGACTTTAAAACAAGCCTTTTATTTTATTTTTTTAAACAAGCTTTTTAATATGTTTGAAATCAGATTTAATCAAACATGGTAACAAACACTATCTATACTATGTCCTGTGCTAGATATTTTATACACATTTTAGCACTAAATCCTCCAAATACCAACTGTTATTATTATCATTATTAGCCATATTATCATCTGTAATCTGGGTCATTATGTTTTTTTTTTATGTTTTATTTTTGAGAGAGAGAGAGAGAGAGAGAGACAGTGTGAGCAGGGGAGGGTCACAGAGAAGGAGACACAGAATCCGAAGACAGGCCCCAGGCTCTGAGTTAGCTGTCAGCACAGAGCCCGATGGGGGGCTCGAACTCCGTAATCTGGGTCATTTTAAAGATGGGGAAATCAAGCCATAGGAAGGCTATCAGGCATTGCCTCAGGTCACACAGCTACTAACGGTGTACAGGATCAAGAATAGCCTTCTTCGCCTAGGGACAGACTTCTATTTTATACACACGCACACAAACCAAAAAGCCCAGAACAATTTCAAACATAAGAGTAAATTGAAATAACCAAAAGCAAACTTATGACAAAGAAACGGAGACTCAGCAACGTTAAATAATCTGTCCCAAATTACAGAGTGTATCAGAACCAGAATCCGACGGCAGATCTGTCTTGACTCCGAAGCATGGTCCATTTCCACCAAACCACACTATCACTGACACGTGGTAAGAGGTAGTATAAATATTCGTTGGATTAATACGCCTGAAAACAAAGTTGATAAGGAAGGGGGGGGCAGTGTAAGAGAAATGAAAACGGAAAAGTAGTTCACGGGCAGGGAGAAAAGGAAATACAAACACACCCTCCGACAGTTTTCCAAGAAGCGCGGTCAGGGTAAGGCAAGGTGCTGAACAAAACTTTGCGCGGGTCCCGCCGAACACCCAGGCTGGCGGGCGCGGAGTCCTCAAAGAGATAGTTCCGGAGGAGCCGGCCTTGGAGCACAGCAGCCAAGTCCGGCCGCCTCAGCCAAGTCCGGCCGCTCCCGCGCCCACGCCCTCTCCCGACCGCAAGTCCCCCGGCCTGGCAACACCCGACGACGACCAGAGGCCTACCGCCTCTCCCTTCCGAGCTGCTGGTTTAAAAAGAAACACAAACACATGTCCCCAGGCAGTCCACAGCCTCTCCTCGGGGTCCGGGCCCAAAGCTAGTTTCCCCCGCCGGCCGGCCAGCAATGCGCCCCAGGGCCAGAGCCCCTCGGGGCCGCAGCTCGTCTCCGGGCAGTGCCCGCCGCCCGCGATCGGCCCAGCCCAGCGGCGGGGACGCACACAGCCGAGACCCGGGCTGGCCCCAGACGGAGCTGGGGCGGCCGGGCAGGCGGGTACTCTACGGGCCACGCGGGCCGGCAGTACCAGCGAGCAGCGGGCGCCAGCGGCCGGGCATTTCCTCTTCCTCCTTACGCGCTGCGCGGCGGCGCGGCGGCCAGGCCAGGCCGAGGCCCGGCTCGGGCGCCCGACCGCGGCCTGCTGGCGAGCGCGGGCAGGCGCCGCGCCGCCCCCGCCGCGCCCGCCGGCCGCGGGGCCTCGGGGCGGCTGGGCCCGGCGCGGGCAGCGAGAGGCGGGGCCGGCGTGCGGGCGGCGGAAGGAGGCGGAGGAGGAGGAAGAGGAGGAGGAGGAGGAGGAGGCGGCGGCCGGGAGCCGGGGGAGAGGGGCGGGGGGTGGGCCGGGGGAGGGGAGGAGCGGGATTTGCGGAGCGCGGCGCCGCAGCCGGGAGCCGGCGGGCCCGAGAGTGACCGAGTCACGGCGGGCGCCGGCGGAGCCGCGGCGTCGGACCCGCCTCCTGGAGGAGCTCAGCCCCGGCCAGGCCCGGCCCCATTCCCGCCCCGCGCCGCCTCCCCGCCGCCGCCGCCGCCGCCGCCGCGGGAGCGCTCCCCTGCCCACCCCGCCCCCGCGGCCGAGCCCGGGAGTCGAGTGGGAGTCGGCCGGCCGGCGCGGGCAGCGCCGGGACCCCGCCGGGGACACTGCAGCCGGAGCCCGGAGGGGCCGCGCCGCCACCGTCTGAACTAGGATGTCCCGACATGAAGGTGAGAGGAGCCCCCGCCCCCACCCCCACCGCCCGGGCCTCGGCCTACCCCGCCCGGGCCAGGCGCCGCGGAGGGCGGCCGGGAAGCGGTGGAGACTTCGGCCGAGCCCGAGCCGGGCCCGAGGCGCCGGGCCTGGGAGCGAGCGAGAGCGGAGAGTCGCGGCGCCGCCGCCGCCGCCGCCACCGCGGCCGCGGCCCGGAGCTGGGCCTGGTGCCGGAGGCGGGGCGGCCGGGCCGGCCGGAGGGTTTGCACTGTCATGGGGCGGGGGAGGGGGAGGGGAGTCGGCGGGGCCCGTTACCGGCGGGAGCCCGGCCCTCGGGACTGATACCGGCCGTCGCGGCCCGCCCGGCCGGCCCCGGAGCCACGGGCTCCAGCGCGGCCTAGCGCTCCCGCCGCCCCGGAAGGGCTCGGTGCGGCCGCCGAACGGGGCCGCGGGCGGCGGCAGGAGACAGAGGAGCCGTCCGTGGACCCAGCAGGCGCGTCCGGTCGCCGGGAGACCACGGCGAGCGCCCCTGCCTGCGGGCGACCGCGGAGCGGGCGGGAAGGCTATGCGTCCGGGGAACGGGAAGCCCCCGCCACCCGGAGCCCGCCCCGGCCTCGCGGCTAGGCCTCGGCGCGTCCCTGGGCTCGGGTAACCAAGTTCCCGGGGCGGATCCGGCCCGGCCGCGGCGAGTAAACTCCCTGCTCGATCACCCGGTCAGAGCGGGACTCGCTCCCGGCGGGCCGCGGGCCCCTCCCCTGGTGTGCACTACCTACCTAACCAGGTTCTGGTAAATGACCGTGGTGCGGTCTGTTAATGGTCAAGGGGCGTTTGGGACTTGTTTTTCGATTCAAAAGCATGATTGGGGTACAGTTGGAAATAAGCAGACAGCCCTAGCCCAGTCCCAGGGCACAAAGAGAAACACGTTTAGGAACGATGTATAGGCATTGAACCAGTAAAAAAAAAAAAAAAAAAAAAATAAGTTAACTTCAATTTACTGCCATATGGTTTAGAAAAGGGGGAGGGGGTTGTGTTTTCTTTGTTTCGCTACCACAGGTCTTTAAATAAATAAAAAGTGTTAACATACTTGGCGAAAAGTTTATCCTGGTAAGGTTAACGCAAGATTGTAAAAGTGGCTTGCAAGTATTATGTACTCTTGATTTTAAAATCCTGTATAGGTGATGTAAGAGTGGAGAAAGTTTAGTGAGTCAGATTAGTGTGGGCCTCACACCATTGGAAGGGTCTTTTTAAGGAAATGCAGGCCTTAGATTTTCGAGGTCGAAAAACTTAGGTGGATTAAAATTATATTTAGAGCAAGTTTCGGAATTTGCTTAACTGGGCTGTTGAGATTGACTCAAAGAACATTTTGCGTCGAGGATTCTGTGTTTTAAAAGGCTCAAACCTAATAGGAAATACACCGTCTTTTCTTCACTTATTGTGGACAAGTGTTGGACGGTGTGAGGTAATAGAGGACTTAGAGGCTCATATAAATATTTGAAAACTGTGTCCATTTTCCCAGTTTTTACTACTTAATGGGAATGTATTCTCTATCTCTGTCATTTAAAAGAAGTTGTTACTAAAGCTACAACCAAATTTTAATTTGGGATATTAAAGTTTATGTTAGATGTGGCTGTGTGTACCTTGACCACCTTTAAGACAAAATGAAACAGCATGGCTGCAGGCTCTCTTAGTCTTAAGAACTGGGAGAGTTGAAACTACAGACTCAGCAAGGGAAGAATGGGTTTGAGACCCATTCTCCTGCTTCAGGAAAACATCCAGATTAGTTCTGTTCTAATTGAATGGTGTCCTGGGAAGATCTCCTTTACCTTCAGTAATCTTTCAGAGTAATTAAAGTCCCACAATGTGAGCATTCTTGAATGTAACACAAATTCTGTAATTTAAGCCCATTTTCCCCTATTTGGTCCTGTGGAAAGGGATATGGTTTTGAAACTTACATTACCTTTTAGTTACTTGAATATTACTGAACCTCAGCACATTAATAGCACACTTTTTCTGGTAACTTACATAATGCCCGATGTTTCTCAAAAGAAACATTGCTGTAATCCATCAGTTGAAAACTTATAGTACAATATTTGACAAGTGATTATCTTTTGAGGGGCTAGTTTATGGCCTAAGGCAGGAGTGGCGGTCTCATTAAGAATCACATTTAATTCATTAGATATATGTTTTGTGGATTATTAGTTCACGCTGCCATTATTTTCATCAGTTAAAATTTAACCAAATGTAAAGTTTGACACACTCACTATTATAGTTCTTTTCTCACCTTTCTCTTTTTAGGGCAAACAAAATCTCATTTCCTTTAGTATTTCTTTGGTGGTATGATTTCTCAGCTCTTTTAATCATTGATCCCACCTCCAAATTCTCTGTGGTTCTTGTTTTCTTTCGCAGTGCGACCCAGAACGTGGGGTAGTAGTCTGGTAAAAGATCTGAAATGTGCTGCCTGTAATGTTGTAGTTGGATTGTGCTACCTTTTCATTGCCTTCCGAATGCATGTAATTTGTTACTTTGTCTTTGTGCTCACCCTAATGAGTTGCATGATATTATATGTAATGATGTAACTTTGGACAACTCAGCCCCAAGATGGACATCTGTCAAGCTGAGTCTCTACCTTGTGAAGCAGTGGACCACCTCTGAGAAAGGAGATGCCACCAGGAGTATAAAGAAATGTTCTAGCCAGGGGTCAAACATACTGTTTCTTAAAAGGCCTGGTAGTAAATATCGTAGGCTTCCTGTGCTATAAGGTCTTTGTCATCTCTGCCATTGTAGTGCAAAAGCAGCTATAGACAACATGTAAATGAATAGGCCAGCGGTGTTTCAATGAAAACTTTATTTTTGGATGCTGACATTTGAGTTTTCTGTAATTTTCATGTGTCGTAAAATGTGATTCTTTGTTTTACTTAAAAATGTAGAAACCATTCTTAGCTTGCAGGCCGTACAAACACAAGAGGTGGCTGAATTTGGCCCACTTTGGCCTGTGGGGTATAATTTGCCTACTTCTTTTCTCAAGTAGAGGTTTAGAGAGTTGATGGAACTCATAGAGGGCCCACTCTGTTTGGTATACATTCAGTCATTTCCTTTGGGTAATGGTAATGGGGAGTAACTGGTTTGGCCCATGGTTTGTTCCTCAGTTTCCAGCAGCACCGCGGAGATTGGTAGAGAAGTAACTTCTTCCGGGGTGAGAAACATGCCCCCCACCTTCCCAGGCTGTGTCTGAGTGGAGCCACCAGTACTCTACATTAAGTCTCCTGCTTGTCCATTATGATGTTTCTGGCCAGAATTCCATTTTTCCATCTTTTAATTAGCTTTGTAACGTTCTTGTCATGTTAACAAACTTTTTACATCCGTGCCCAGTCACTTTATGTTCATCATACCAACACCGTGTAGTTCCATGTTACACATAGTGAAATCAGTCATCTTTTTTAAGAGTATTATTTTTTTTAATGTTTCACTACACACTTTCTTAAATAGAGGTATGTTATTCAGAGCTGAAAATGCATTTAATAGCTTGGCAAATTAAAAACATTAAATTACTCAGTGCTTGTTAGATAAAATGAAACGATGAATGTTCTTGTATGAGTTTGAGCCTAATTGATTACCTGGAATTAGGAACACGTTTATTGCCTTAAATCAGTCAACCTTTTTTCAGTTGCTACTATGTATGTATAAGGCACTTTGCTAGGAACCAAGGAATGTGGGGATGAATGAATGAATGAGACACGGCTGCTCACTTTGAGAAGGTGGGAAGATGCATGTGTTCACAGCTCCTACAGCACAATGGGAGACCATAAGGAGGCAAAGGAGTTGAAGACAAAATCATTACCAACTTTTTTCCTACTTAATTTTGCCCCACTTCAGAGAGGGAATCTAATTGGTTTTCTTGAGTGCCTTCCTAACTTTTTGTGGGCTACTCTTGATCTTGGGGAAAAAAATGAGATTTCAAATAGAGTCCTTATCTTTACCGGATTTATTTTTCCCCTAGCTTTTAGAAGATTTTCGTATGTAAAAATGATAGCAAGTAAGTGAACAGGTAGGTGATCTTATTGTTGTGATATTCTCAGAAGCATCTGATATTGTTTATTTTCAAACTGTAAAGTACAAAAGTATGTAGGCCATTAATCTAGCTTTTGAAAGTTGTACCATTTTTTGAAATTGTACCACTCTTGTTAGTAGATTTACATTTTCTTGTCTTTAAAAATATTATCTGACCCTAAAAGCACACAGATGATCCCAGAGTGAAGTGCAAGAATTTTGATTTCAGGATTTGGGGACTGCAAAAGCCAGGATTGGTAATTGGCTGTGGTTTTAAGGTGGTAACTTTTGCCTTCCCTGTAAGTGAAGTAAATTGATTCCCACTGAAAAGATTTTTGCCAACATGTCAGACCATTTATATTACATTAACTGTGATCTGTTAAAAGATTTTCACATTCTTAATTAAGGCTTTTTCAGTTCAGTAGATCATGAATTACATTTACCCTGATTTTCAATAAAGGATAGATAAAAATGTAAATATTTTATTCCTGGGGTCTTTGATTTTATGATTTCATAAAAAATTGATTTTGAAGCTCATTTTCCCCATATTTTTGGCATTTGTGTTTAAGTTAAAATGTCATAAAATACAACTTTCTTGTTTTAAATTAGAAATTTGATTTGAAAAAAAAAATTTAATTTGGAAGAAACTCCTTTCAGTCTTAGAATTTTAAGATGTATTAGCAAATCTTGTTTAAAGATTTAAAACTTTTTTATACTAGAAACTTAAGAAACTCTTGATGTGAAATGATCAAACAAATCTCTTCGATTAGGCTTGAAATATCTTAGAAATAAAGAAATCCATGCACTTATGACTCATAATTTTAAAAACATCAGCTTTGGAACATCTACCATATATATTTGCTGAGGTTTGTTTTTGTTGTTTTTGTTTTGAACTGGAGACTCCAAAAGCTGTTTTTAGTGAAGGTTAAAATGTCGTTGAATTATCCTAGGAATAGTATGTTTTAATTACGTTATAAATATTGCTGGAGAACTATTTTCATGAATAAGAACTCAAAGGAAACATTTCCTACATTTTACATTTATAAAACTTAAAAGTAAAATGATGTTTATAATTAAAATATTTTTATTTATTTACTTAAAATGTTTGTTTATTTATTTTTGTGTGTAAGAAAGAGGGAGAGCATGTGGGAGGGGCAGAAAGAGAGGGAGAGAGAATTCCAGGCAAACTCTGTGCTGTCAGTGCAGAGCCCAAGTCAGGGCTCCATTGCACAAACCATGAGATCTTGACCTGAACCGAAATCAAAGAGTTGGCCACTCTCTGCTGACTGAGCCACCCAGGCACCCCTGTTTTGTTTTATTTTTTGTTTTGTTAGAGAGAGAGTGCAAGTGGGGGAGAGGGGTAGAGAGAGAATTTTAAGCAGGGCAGAGCCTGATGTTGGGCTCAATCCCATGACCCTGGAATCAGGACCTGAGCCAAAATCAAAAGTCAGATGCTCAACCAACTGAGCCACCCAGGCGCCCCTATAATTAAAATCTTTGTGTGTGTGTGTGTGTGTGTGTATGTGTGTGTGTTTAAGTAAGTAACTTTTTGTTTGCTTTCTTTTAATCTTTGTTTAATTTTGAGAGGAAGATACAGAGCAGGAGCATGGAAGGGACAGAGAGAGGGGGAGACAGAGGATCTGAAGCAGACTCTGTGCTGACAGCAGACAGCCTGATGTGGGAATTGAACTGACAAACTGTGAGATCATGATCTGAGCTGGAGTGAGACACTTAACCAACTGAGCCATCCAAGTGCCCCCCCATAATTAAAAGCTGTGTAAAAGATTAATTCCATATTAATTTTAATGTTCTGCTAGGAGCCATGATTTTTTCAGTTGTTTTTTTTTTTTTTATAATAAGGTATAGTTTTTTCAACTGCTGAAGTTATTTATTACAATTGGGGAAATAGCCCTTAAGAGGTATACAGATCTGAGCTTTTTAAAAATGTAGTAACTTCGGGGCACCTAGGTGCCTCAGGTGGTTAAACATCTGACTCTTGGTTTCTGCTCGTCAGGATCTCACATGGTTTGTGGGTTTGAGCCCTGCGTCAGGCTCTGCGCTGACAGTGCAGAGCCTGCTTGGGATTCTCTCTCTCTACTACTTTCTCTGCTTCTCCTTCCTTAAAATAAATAAATAAACTTAAAAAAATTAAAAAATTAAAATGTGGTAACTTTTGTATTAGCCATGCCCTGATTCATGTTGGAGATAGGGATAAGGCAGACAGTTCCCTAAGGAACATACTACTTAGATTCCATAGGAAGGAATGAGTGATCATGAAAAGAGAAGGTGTTCTTGGGATGGTAAGGACAGGAGGACAGGACAGTGTTGTCAGAGGAAAGTTAGGCAAGTTGGGCATGAAGCTTGGAAATGATCTGTAGCCACAGGGAGTTAGAGACAGAAGACTTTCGGTGAGTACCAGGAGATGAAAACTCTGTCCTGTGAAGCTAGCAAGAGATGAATTTCCTTGTTAGGCACCTTCCAGAGTCCCATCCCTACTACCTGTCTCACCACATTCCCACAGGGTTTGTTAATCGTGTTTCTAGTTTTTGTCTTTCTGAATAGTAAGGAAGCAGTTCTATCCAGTTCATGTACGTGGTCGATTTATTTCTTCAATGGCCACAGTGCCAACCAGCAGTCTACCAGACTTTGCCAATGTCTGCAAGGAGTATCAGGGAGGAAGTATGAATGGATCCCAGCAAGTCCATCACTGCTGTGAGAAAAAAAACAACTGAAATCACAAGAGTGGGTCAGTCAAGTCACCTTCAGCTAGGCGGGACAGACAAATGGGTGAAGCCTCTTGACATCGTGACTAATTAGGTTTAGCATTAGGTTTAGCATTCTCCTGAATTGTGTGGGTTTTCCCCCGTCTTTTGCTGGTACTCAGTGCCAGTGTCGTGAAATTTAACTTTTTTTTTTTTTTTAATATATAGTAAGAGGATTTTCATTAGGAGAGTCACTTTAGAATGCTAACTTGAGGAGCTATTAGAACAGTCACAGGCATATTCAATTATCATTTTTCGGTTTTGACTTGGTTTCTTTTTGAGACTCTGTCACCTCCCCTCCCACCTAGTAAAGTGGAGGGTCCCTCTAGTGGCACTCTTGCCTTATTCTCCAAGCTTTTTTTACCCTGTAATTGTTTGCTTGTCTACCTCCCCAACAAGTTACCTGAAAAGCAGGTATAGTGTTACACTTACCTTTGCACCCTACCACCAAGCACAATGTCTGGCCTTTGGAGAGGCCAGACATTTGAACACTTGTGGGTGATTGTTAGAGGTATTTTATCACTTGTCTAAAAAATGGTGAGACCAGAAACTGCTTTCTTCTGTTTTTATCTGGGAAGCTGGTTAAGAAGGAGGGAGATGGTAGAGAAAGAGGATTTGGAACTTTCATAAAAGTAAGAGGGGATGAATAAACCACATAGACTGAAAAAACTTAAGGGGAGCTGACTCCTGGGGGAATGACTTGGGATTAGACTCTGGTACTATTTTTTTGTTCTACTTCTGGCTCTGGTTTCAGATTAACTGGCTGTGGGTTCTGAATATTAATTGCACCATGTGTGAGTTTTCTTATTCATTCAGTCATTCATTCAGTGGATATTTATGGACTTCCTACTTGAGTACCACTCAAAGTCCTCTCCAGAGCTTGCCACAAGTTGTTGACCCTTGCTACAGCATGATAATATTCAGTGGGTTTGAAACACCTTTGGGAATTAAATGCTTTCCTGTTGCACAAGCTGTGTTTCTTTTCTAATTTGCTGGAATTAGCCCTAAAATTTATATCTATGACAGGGTAGTTAAATCGTGTAAGTATTTTAATGTTTTGACAATATTCATTCGCCCCTTCTTTTTTGGAAGAGAGCATGTGAGTGGGGGAGAGGGGTAGAGAGAGAGCGAGAATCCTAAGTAAGTTCCACACTCAACGCTGAGCCTGGCATGGGTTTGATCCCACAACCCTGGGTTCATGACCTGAGCCAAAATCAAGAGTTGGACATTCAACCAGCTGAGCCACCCAGGTGCCTCTCTTTTTTTAAGACTATTTTCATTTAAGTTTCTCAATTACTTCTGATTTTGCCCAGCAGTACATTTCTTTCCTTAATATTGTCCTTAGACTATGAAAGTCTCAACACGTACCTGCATATGTTAAAGTATGTTCAAGTAGATTATTCCTCATAGGTTTATAAGTATCTTTTTGATGCTTAGAAAAGAGCTCAAGGGATTAATGTTTAATTTTTGTATTCAGTATAGTTTTTGTGTGTGAAGGCCTAATGGTTTACATAGCAACTGTTCGGGTAACTAGATGGTACTTCTTTTCATTATTTTTCCTCAACCATTATTCTCCTTTGGTGTCCTCTATGGTTGTAGAGGTTTGGCAGTGCAAGGAAATGAGAAGCTTTCTAAATTAGGAGTTAAGGACATCACAGTATAACAGGCAGAGATTATTTAAAGGCGTTGTTACTGAAGTGTGTCTTCTATAAGAATGAAATAAGTACATGCTGGGAGGTAGGAGGAGGGTATTGGGAACCACGTAGTTTTCTAGTTTTCGTAATCTGAGATCTTACATTCAGCCTGATTAACACTGCTAGGGATTCTGATACAGTAAATGGCAATTTGAAATTAAAGTGTGCCGTTTGTGTGTGTAGCTGTAGATATGGATACACATAGTGGTCACAGAGGAAGGACTGATCTTCCCTCCCGTAGGAAAAACGGTGATTAGCACCTGAAGTGACAGTGGGTAAGCCCTTGACCCATGGTTTTCCTGACATTCCCTCTCAGATGTATGACATAGCTTCATGTTCTTTTATTGCTCCATGTTGTTTTCTACAAGCTTTTTAGAAGTGCAAGGCACATGAAATTTTATTTTTTATTATTTTTTTAAGCCACATGTCATTTTTTTTTTTTTTTGAGAGAGCCACCGAGCGCAAGTTGGGGGTGTGGCAGAGGGGGAGAGAGAGAGAGAGAGAGAGAGAGAGAGAGAGAAGAGAGAAGAGAGAATAGAGAATCCTAAGTAGGCTCCACGGCTCTTTCTCATGACTGGTGAGATCATGACCTGAGCCAAAATTAAGAGTCAGATGATTACTCAACTGAGCCACCCAGGTGCCCGTAGCCACATGTAATTTTAAATTCTCTGGTAGCCACAGTAGCAAAACTAAGGAGGTGAAATTAAATTTAAATCATTTAATACTTTAATCTAATATATCCAAGTTAACATTAATAAATCAACATAAAAATTATTACATTCTTTTTTCTTCCAAAATTGTAAAAATCTAGTAGTGTATATTTTACATTTAGCACTCTTTAGTTCAGATGCCAAATTCTGATAGAAAATACTTTATCTTAGCTGAGAATTATCTTTAGACTTGTGTATTGGGAGTCTGCTAATACATTTTTTGATCATATATAGTCTCTTTTTGTAGGTACATTTTGGTGTAGTATTGCCATCTTCTTAAATGGTGAGTTCATTAACATTCTGGATTTTTGCTTCTTGAATTAATTTCCTAAGAACCCAGATTTTACCTTAGTTTTTTGCTTTAACCTACATTAGCAACATTTAACCATTACAATAGGAAACTACTTTTTAAGCAGCTATACATGTATATAAATTATAATCCCTCTGTGGGCCCTTTAGATTGGAAAAATAAGTAATGTCCTCGGTGAATTTTAATGGGAGTTTGGGTGATCATTTTAAGCCCTCCGTGATGACAAACGTAAAATTTGTAAAAATTGTTACTAGTCCATTGCAAGTTCTATTATGGTGGATTCAGAAGATAGGTTGCATTCTATCTGGTGAGGATAGATTTTTCATCATCTGACGAAAGTGACCTCCATCCAGGCTTGGTAATTTATTGTAGGTGTATTTCATTGTAATGAGATTGGATCTCTAGTATCCATCTGGAAAAGGCCTTTGGCATCTAACAGTAGAAAAGCAGATGGTTATAACTCTTATTTAAAGTAGTTTTAAGAAAATTGGGGCTTTTGGCTGGCTCAGTAGAGCATTCAGCTCTTAATCTCAGGGTCATGAGTTCAAGCCCCATGTTAGGCATTTTAAACCTATATTACTTTAAAAAAAATAAAAGTTTTTAAAAAGTTATTTTAAGAAAACAGTTTATGGAACTAATAGCCAGCCCACTATCAAGGTTAGCCAGCCACTGGTGATTTCTCTTTTTTACCTGTTTGGTGTATTGTTTTAGCCAGTTAGAACTAGATTTGCAAATAAAAATAGAGTGTTCCAGAGATAGTCTGTTAAAAATTAAAGACCTAGTGTTTTTTTGCCTTCATTTCACTGAAGCAGCAGTTCCAGAGCAGTTTTTTTATGGTTCTGTTGGTTTTCAGTCCCGCTACAGCCAGATCTTTGGAACATCAGGAATGTATGGCTTTTTTTTTTTCTTTAATAATATAAAAATACTAGTACTATATGGTTTGGGTGCTCTCACCCAGTGGTTTTCAAAGGGTAATTTAGGACCAGCACTGTTAGCATCACCTGGGAACTTGGCTAGAAATGCAGATTCTTGGACCCTGCCCTGGACCTACTGAATCAGAGCTTCTGGAGGTGGAGCCGGGGATTTGTGTTTTCACAAGCTTCTACCTGGACCCAGTTACGACCAAAGGCATTTATGTGTGAGATGGTTATGGCTGGTGACAAGGGCACACAATGGTTGTGGCACCATTTTTTTATGGTATGGTACTAATCAAATGGAAGTACAGATGGTGACCTTGGGTTCATTCTTGAACACTGTGTTACTGTCACCTGACGAGGTGGGAGAGAAGTGTGGCTCCCCACTCTAGACCAGTACTATTAATTTACTCAACATATTTATTCAATGTGTACTTGGGGCTTCAAGGATACCATAGTGAACAAAACAGAAGATTCCTGTCCTTGTTGCACTCACATTCAATTAGAAGGAATCTATCAGGGGTATATGGTCTATGAGCCAAACCTGGCTGGTTGCTTGTTTCGTTTGGTTGTTTAAGATTTTATTTTTAGGTAATCTCTGTACCCAACGTGGAGCTCAAACTCACAACCCCAAGATCAGGGATCACATGTTCTACCAACTGAGCCAGCCAGATGCCCCTGTGATTTTTTATTTTATTTTATTTTATTTTTATTTTATTTTATTTATATTTAAGTTCAAGTTAGGTAACGTATAGTGTAGTATGGGTTTCAGGAGTAGAATTTAATTGGCTGCTTGTTTTTGTAAATAAAGTTTTATTGGAATATAGCTGCATCTGCTCATTTACATATGTCTGGGCTCTTTTTATACCGTAATGGTTGAGTGGAGCAATTGCGACAGAAAAAGCTGAAAATATTTACTATTTAGCTATTTATAGAAGAAGCTTGTGGACCCCTGGGGGTAGACCATAAAAGAATAAATATGTGATATGTAATAAAGTGTTAGGAGTTGACAAGTGTTACAAAAAACCATTCAGTGGGTTAAGGGAATAGAGGGTGGGGGCCTACTTTAGATACTGTGGTCAGGGAGGGCCTTTTTGAAGATGGGACATTAAAAGAAAAAAATAAGTGAAGGATATTTAAAGAAGGAAGGATATGGCTGAGGGTATATAGCAAGTGCAGAGGTGCTGAAACTTGGAATGATCTGGGAGCAGCGTCAAGGCCACTGTGGCTGGAAGACCGTGGTTAGGGGGACAGGGATAGGAAGGTTGCCCTAGCCAGGGCCAGATCCTGCAGACCCTTGTATTGTGGGCTGTAGTGAGGACTGTTTAACTGTGAGTGCATTGAGAGACACATTTTCGAAGCCCTTCTATAGAGAGAGGTCTTTTTGGCTAAACAAATGGCAAAGGCTGGAAACTAAATACCTGGTGTTATAACACATTCCAACATCTCTAAGAAACGTTTCTCTATAAACTTTCCCCTACACTCATTACTCTTAAGCTTTGTGGTCCTCAGCCCCCACGTATCTATGTATTCTATTTAGCTAATGTGGCTTGTACGTTGTGGGGTTTGGTAGAGAACAGATATTTCCCTGGTTTGAATGTAAAAACCCTTGAGCCTAGAAATTGGGTCGTCTATATTAGCAGCTTTCAAACTTTAAAAAATTATAATTCATAGTAAGAAATGTATTTGATATTACCCAATAGTTACATACATATGTAAAGAAATAAGTTTCACAAAGCAGTACTTTCCTTTACTATGAGAGATGTATTCTGTTTTCTATTATTTCATTAAAAACAAAAATACTAGGGGTGCCTGGGTGGCTCAGTCAGTTAAGCCTCCGACTCTTGATCTCAGCACGGGTCTTGATCTCAGGGTCGTGAGTTCAAGCCCTGTGTTGGGCTCTACACCAGGTGTGAAGTCTGCTTAAAATAAAAATACTGGTTGTGATCTGGACTGATTTCACATTCTACTCATTGTTTGTGACTTGCTATTTGAAAAACACTGCCAGCACTGTCTAATCCAAAACTTGGAGTCCCTTATGTACAAGATATTGTGATAGGTACGGAGACAAATAGAAAACAGTTTTTCCTCTTGGAGGGGGATGTTGGAAGTTCTAAGTCTATTAGATAAACTAGCTATAGTATGACTGGGGCAGTAAGTGTCAAATCAGTCATTACAAGTTCCATGGCGTTAGCAAGTGGAATAGAGTGTTTTTTGGGTGTCAGAGAAGGCATTTCCAAAAAATTGGCATTTAGACTGAAGACTTGAAAATATACTGTGGGTTTTTTTAATTGAAGTATAATTGACATAGAATACTATATTAGTTTCAGGTGTGCAACATAGTGATTGGGTATTTGTATACGTTATGAAGTGATCACCACAAGTCTGGTTCCCATTTGTCACCATACAAAGTTTTTACAATATTAATGACTGTATTCCCTATCCCGTAGTACTGTATTTTTATAACAAGAGTTGGAGATAGGGCTGTCTATCAAGTGAGAGAATGGTAGAGGGTAAACTACAGAGCTAAGCAAACATGAGCTGTGCTCAGAAGAGGTGGGTGGGACAACATTAAGACCAGGGTTTCTGGAATAGAAGACTCCTGATGTCTGCAGTGGGAGTGAGGTATTAGAATGATTGATTTACCTAGAGTCCTTAACCAACTGAGCCACCCAGGTGCCCCAATTTATTTATATACTTTAAAGATATTATTTTTAAGCAATCTCTTTGCCCAATGCGTGGGGCTCAAACTTGCAACCCTGAAAGCGAGAGTCACATGCTCTACCAATGGAGCCAGCGAGGCACCTCTGCTGACCCCTACTTTAATACATTTGTTTAATAAATATATTTTAGGGGTGCCTAATGTGGTTAAGTGTCTGACTCTTGATCTCAGCTCAGGTCTTGATCCCAGGGTTGTGAGTTCAAGCCCTGCGTTGGGCTCTGCACTGGGTGTGGCTACTTAAAAATAAATAAGTAAAAAAATAATAATAATAAGTGTATTTGTGTGTGTGATACCTTCTCTAACTGAAGATCTTATGTAGGGCACTGTGGCCAAAAAAAAAAAAAAAAAAAAACTCTCTTAAGAGAGGTGATTATAATACAGTATAGTAAGAACTATAATAAATTTTACTTACAGGATATAGTCAGTAGATAATGGAGGCTTCTCTGTTTCTTGGGTGAATTCAGGAATGCATCCCAAGAGAAGCTTTGCATCTGAACTGGTAGTTAATGGATTGCCAGGTATGTGGAGTTGGGGAGACTATCCCATGGAGAGAGACACACGAACAGAACGGGTTATCCTTTGAGGTGAAACCATAAGAAATTTAGCATTACTGAAGCAGAAAGGGAGGGCTAATGCCAGGAGATGAACCCATCTCCTGGGGTAACAGGGAGTGAATTTTTAGGAAATGTTAAGCCAGAAATCTGATTTTTGTGTTCTAGAAGGATAAGCTCTGACGGATGGATTTGCAGGATGGAGGGGGACGGTTAAATTACCTTAAGATTAGATAGTTGCTGGGGCACCTGGGTGACTGGGTGTCTCCGTTGAGCATTGGGATTCTTGATTTCTGCTCAGGTCATGCATGATTCCAGGGTCATGGGATTGAGCCCTGCATCGAACTCTGCACTGAGAGTGGAGCCTCCATACGATTCTCTCCCTCTCTGGCTTTGCTCCTCTCCCCTGCTCACACTCTCTGTCTCTCTAAAATAAGAAAAAAAAATTTAAATTAAAAAAAAATGAGATAGTTGCTGTAGTGGGTACAAATAGACTTGCTTAGTGATTAATTAGACACAGGGATTATGGAGGGGTGAAAAGTCTAGGAAAATAGGGTTTAGGCTTGATTAGTTGGGCAGCACCATTCATCAAGATGCATATCTAAGAGAAACATGCTTTGAAGGAGAAGGTGGAAAGCAGGGGAAAGAAAAGTGGTCTCTAATTTTAGCATGTTGGGTTTGAGGTACATGTGGGAAATACAGATAGAGATTTCCAGGGGCATCGTGGGTCTAGAATTCAGTGGAGTTTGGACGTAATCCATAGTAGTAGAGTTGGTTGCTCAGTGATGGTGAGAACATAGAGATTGAGAAGATGAGGAGACTGATCATTAAGCCCTTGGAAACACTTAACATTTAAGGAACAGGAGACTGAATGGGAATGGCCTGGAGAGTAGGAAGAGAACCAGGAGAGAGTGTTGGCATTAAAACGTAGGAAGGTGATTTTCTGGGAAGGAGGATTCAGTCATTATTGCTGCAGATAGGTCAAGAAGATAAGAAGTGAAGTGTTCGTTGTCTAGAGCTCTTGGAGTGAGGAAGGTTGTGGAACTTAATGCGCACTTTCAAAGGAGTGAGCTAGAGCCCAGGCTGCAGGGTGTTAAATCCTGAAAGAACGTGAGAAGTTAGGAACACTAAAGATTTAGCTGTGAAGGGAAGGAAAGATGTCAACAGCAAAAGGTATCTAATAGCACCTGGAGCAGGTTTTGGCAGATATTAGAGACTGGGAAAATTCATTCATTCAATACTGTGCCTACTGCTACAGTATTTGAAAGTGGGGATAGAGTAATGAAAGATAAGTTCTCATTATAGAGCTTACATTATAATCGGGAGAGGGGGCAACAAAGAAACGTGTAATATGATTTTGGTTTGTGATAAATATTCTGAAGAGCTTAAAGCAGAGTGAAGGAATAGGTAATAAGGATTGAATATAATGGAAGGTGAATGAGTGCTCTGTGTGGCTATTTTTAAAACAATGGTCAGGAGGGCCTTTCAGAGGATGCGCTCCTTTGAAGCAGAGACTTCCTCAAGTATAAAGCCCTGGGGTTAGAGTAAAGTAGGTTGTTTGAGGAACAGAAGAGCTGGAGCTGTCTAGACCGGAGGAAGAGGAGAGAAGAAGAGGTAGGCATGGACTGGGTCCAGATTATATGGGGGCACTTACAGGCCTTGGTGAGACATTTGAACTTAATTCTTTGAATGTAGAGCTACCAGACTTGCTGGTGTAGTGTCAGCAAAAGCACGTGGATTGGAAGAAGGCCCTTTACTGAGACGGGGAAGGCAGGGGGCAAGGAACGTGTTTGGAGGTGGAGTTCAGGAGTTCTGTTTCAGACATACTAGGTTAGAGATGTCAGTTAGATGCTCAAGTGGAGGTGTATAGGCCATTTGGATGAATGACCTGGAGTTGAACTGGCTGAATGAGTGAATAAAGTCAAGACTTGAGGTGACTCTGTTGCTCTTCTCTCCAGTTTTTTGGGGCTTGAGTTCCCCAAACCTATTATTAGGTAAATATCTGTTTGGGAGCCTGTGAACCTTGTCTTTTTTCTCAAAGTAGCAAGACAGAGGGAGCATCGAAGTAGAAAGCCCCTGTGTCTCCCGTGGCAGTGCTGTAGTGATATAGTTCCAGACAGGAGAGCTCGCTGTGGGAATTAGGCCAGTTTGGCAGCTGGGTAATGAATTAGCTGATTTTCGTTCTTTTCTCACCAATAAAATCAAGAGGAAGATAGAATATAATAGACCTTTTCGTCCATAAGGAAATCAGCCTTCTATCCCCCCCCCCCCAATTGTGTTCTAGAAAGGCTGAGTCATACTACTGGAGATCATAGTGAGGACTAGAATTCATATCCCGTGACTTTTGTTCCAGGGCATTTTCTACTGTATGTGCTGCTGGGATGAAGGCTCAGAGTTTGTTAGTTTGTAGACTAATACTAGAGGCTTAGACTTACACAGTGGATAGAATTTTCCTGTGTACTCACATTTTTTCTGAGATGCTGAATAGTAAATTTAAGAATGGGGTTTTGTTTTTAATTTTTTCTTAACATTTATTTATTTTTTGAAAGACAGAGAGAGCACGAGCAGGGGAGGGGCAGAGAGAGAGGGGACACAGAATCCGAAGCAGGCTCCAGGCTCTGAGCTAACTGTCAGCACAGAGCCCAACGCGGGGCTCGAACTCACGAACTGCAAGATCATGACCTGAGCCAAAGTCAGCCGCTTAACCCTAAGACTGAGCCATCCAGGCACCCCAAGGATGGGATTTTTGGAGCCAGACTGCCTGAGTTCAAACTCTCCTTGGTCACTTACTCACTGTGATGTCAGTAAGTTGTTTACCTCTCTGTGCATCATTTCATGAAACGCACATAATGCTTAGTGACTGCAGGGTGGTTAGTTGATTGGTTATTATATATAAAAATTTAGGCTAGTGACTGGCATATCATAAGCACTCATTGGGACACCTGGGTGGCTCAGTTGGTTGAGCAGTTGACTCTTGGTTTTGGCTCAGGCCATCATCTCCCAGTTCATGAGTTCAGGCGCCACGTCGGGCTGCACGCTGACAGTGTAGAGCCTGCTTGGGATTCTCTTTCTCTCCCTCTCTCTCTCTATCCTACCCCCGCTTATGTGCACACTCCCCCCCACCCATAAGTAAGCTTTTAAAATAATTAAATAGGGGCACCTGGGTGGCTCAGTTGGTTGAGCGTCTGGCTTCGGCTCAGGTCATGATCTCACGGTTCGTGGGTTCGAGCCCCGCATCAGGCTCTGTGCTGACAGCTAGCTCAGAGCCTGGGGCCTGTCTTCAAATTCTGTGTCTCCCTCTCTCTCTCTGACCCTCCCCTGCTCACGCTGTCTCTGTCTCTCTCAATAAAATAAATAAAAAACATTTAAAAAATTAAAAAAAAATAATTAAATAAAAAATAAATTTTCTAAAAAAGGGGCACCTGGGTAGCCAGTCGATTGAGTGTCTGACTTTGGCTCGGGTCATGATCTCAATGGTTCGTGAGTTCAAGCTCCACGTTGAGCTCACTGCTGTCAACACAGAGCCCACTTTGGATCCTCTGTCCCCCTTGCTCTCTTCCCTTTCCCTACTCATGCTTTCTCTCAAAAATAAATAAAACATTTTAAAAAACCCATTATTTGAATCATCTTCATTTTTGTCTTGGATGTAGAAAACAGCTGTTTTTCCTACTTCTAATCTTTGCATATAATTTGAGTGCTAACAATATGCAAGTTATATTTCCTTATTTAAGATACAGTCCCTGCACTCAAGGAATTTGCATTTTAATGGGGAAGGAAGGATTAAAAAACAGGAGATACCAAAAGGCTTACCCTTATAGGCCAATGAAAGCTATGGATACTCTCTTCCTTTTCTGACATTCTGTAAATCAAAGTGTCCGATGAAGGCATGGAGACTGAGGAGAAGGGATCTGAGCCAGCTTTGTGGAAAAGGGACTTGCTTGAATAGAATAGAAGCAGATAGGTATTCCAGACCAAGGCAGTAGGCAGAAATGAGTATGTAGTAAGAAGGCCAAGCCAAGCAAACACACAGAATTTGTGAACAGTAGAACAGGTTTGCTAAGCTAAAGGCCTGCGAAAGGTAGTAGTGAAAAGGATCCATGGAGAATATACCAAGATGAAGAATACCAAACTTTTTTTTCCTCTTTTTTTGATTGGGCTTATTATCAAGGGGTGCCTGGCTGGCTCAGTTGGTAGAGCATGCGTGAATTTGAGTCCCACATTGGGCGTATTTACTTAAAATGGATAGGTATATTAAAGCATCATTATACACTGTATATTTCCTTCATGAGGGTGTATTCAGACCAAGACTGTCCTTGTCCTCATGGACTGCATAGATATATTAGATGATGACATAAGAGGAACTTGTCACTGGTTGGGTAGCTCATAGAGTGTCAAGCCATAGGTTAGTGGCAACCTAAAGGCAGGACTAAGGAGATGATTCTGTAGCTTTTTTCTGTTCTAGGACTTTTTTTAAAAGTCGACCGAGATTGACACATAATTAATATATTCCCCTGGTCTATTAGTTTTCAACACATCCACATTTTGCCATTTTTATATCAAGTTCCAACCCTCTCCCTTTTTTAGGGTTTGAATATTTTACAAATCCCAGACCTGCATATCATTTTACCCACAAATATGTCAGTATTTATCTCTAGCTGATAGATAGGGATGCATACACACATGCTTACATGTGAAGCCACAGTATCATTATCACACTTGACAAAAAGCCAATTATTCTCTAATATTATCTAATACCCAGTTCATGTTCAGTGTTCCTAGTTGTCTCAAATGTGTCTTTTTTTTAAATGTTTATTTATTTTTGAGAGAGAGAGAGATTGGGAGACAGAGCACAAGTGGGGGAGGGCAGAGCGAAAGACACAGAATCTGAAGCCAGCTCTAGTCTCTAAGCTGTATCCGCAGAGTCTGACACAGGGCTCGAACCCACGAACTAAGAGATCATGACCTGAGCTGAAATTGGTTAACTTACTGAGCCACCCAGGTGCCCCTCCAAAGTGTCTTTTTAAAGTTAGTTTGTTAAAATCAGTATTTAAACAAGGTCTACATATTACATTTGGTTGGTATATCCTTTAAAAATCTCTATTTATAACAGCCCTCTCCTCTTTGAAAAATACTGTTTATTTGTTGAAGAAACTGGATTGTTTCTTTAATAGTATTTCCCACATTCTGGCTCACATTTTTGTGATGTCTTTAACATATCCTTTCATTTCCCCATATTTTTTTTTAAGTGGTACTCGGTTCTAGAAGCTTGATTCAGATGTTTGTTTGTTTTGATAAGAATGTTTCATAGGTGCTAAATATTTCATAATAATTCTTATTATAGCATATTGAGAGGTCCATAATGTCTGGACCATAATGTCAGTGGGTTCAGATGTCAGCCTGTCCCTCCATTGGCTGTTACTCATGTAAGTTGCCTGGATCTTTTGTTTCATAGTGGTTGCAAGACGTTGATTTTCCAGCTCTTACCATTTTTCCTGTCATTTTCCTTATCATTTATTCGATGGAATTTTTCTATAAAGAACCCTTGGTCATACATGCTTTAAAGAAATCTGTGTAATATAAAGGAAAAGTAAAAATGAAATAATGTATAATAAAATAATGTCTGTCAAGATGTTTATTTCAGGCATAATTATAATAGAGGAAATAATGAGGAGGTTGTATGGATATATAGAATCACTGTGAATGTGACAGCTTCAAATGCAAATCCGTAACAGACATCTTGGCAGTTTAAATATCTTAAACAGTGTTGCCATTGATGTTTCTTTTTGAACAACTCATAGTGTCAAGTTCTATACAATTACACAAACAGTTGTGTTACTGGTGATTTCAATGTGTGTTAAAATCACAGAAAAAGTACTTAATATCTATATGTAAAAAGCTTCTAAGTTTAAGTCTTTTATATTTCATATTTATATTATAAATAGGTTTTTCTTATTTATATTTTACATTTATATTATAAATAGGTTTTTCCATTGAGACATTTTATTTACTTTTTTTTTTCTAAGTTTGTTTATTTTGAGAGACAGCACGAGCAGGTGAGGGACAGAGAGAGAGAGAATGAGAGAGAATCCCTAACAGGCTCTGCACTGACAGTACATAGCCCAATCAGGGCTTGTACTGATGAACTGCGAGATCATGACCTGAGCCAAGATCAAGAGTCAGATGCCTAACCAACTGAGCCACCCAGGAGCCTCTTTTTTTGGAGAGCGAGAGTGAGAGTGAGAGAGACAGCGAGAGCGCAAGTGCGAGCGGAGGAGAGGGGAAGAGAGAGAGAGTCTTAAGCACGCTCCACACTCAGTACGGAGCCCAACCTGAGTGAGTCCATGACCCTGGGATCATGGCCTGAGCCGAAATCAAGAGTTGGACCCTCAACCAACTGAGCCACCCAAGCACACCTACTTTTATTTATTTTTTTTAAGTAAACTCTACACCCAACTTGGGGCTGGAACATGACCCTGACATCAAGATTCACATGCTCTACTGACTGAGCCAACCAGGCACCCCTCTATTGGGACATTTTAAAGTCATGGGAAAGGTGGGACAGTTCTTCAGTGTGTAATACTGTCCATCACATTACAAGTTTCTAGAATCCCTGGCCATTGACCTCCGAGATGCTGAGGTGACACCCAATCATTGTGATAACCAAATTTTCAAAATGTCCTCTCAGAAGCGATGTTACCATCTTTAAGAATCCCCACTAAGTGAATATATTAAGGCAGAAAATCAAATAACTACCACAGGTAAACATTTGAAAAAAAGAGAGAGGGGCTCTTGGGTGGCTCAGTCAGTTAAGCATCTGACTCGATTTTGGCTCAGGTCACAATCTCAGAGTTGGTGGGATCGAGCCCTGCATCCTGCTCCATGCTATGCAAAGCCTGCTTCGGAGTCTTTTTTCCTCTTTTTCTGCCCCTTCCCTGCTCACGCACTCTCTCAAAAAAAGTAAACATTAAAAGTTTTTTTCAATAAAAAAGAAAATAAGAGATAAAATACATCTCTCTTTTTGCTAATAATACTTTATACCTAGAAAACCTAAGGGACTCTTAAAGAATTATTAGAATGAAAGAATTTAGTAAATGTTTAAATATATACCTAGAAGTGAGAATTCTGGATCATAGGGTATGACTAATTTTCATTTAACATATTTCGTTGCACTTTTTTTCCCTCATTGCTTCTCTCTTCCTGATTCTTGTCAGTCTTAAGGCTATTAAACCTTTTCGATATGATAGGACTTTTTTCCTAGTCACGTTGGCCTTGTATATGTCTGGAGTCTTGGCCCCTCCAGAATATTGTCATTTTTGTTGTAGACATCGCTCTGCCTTTTCTTTATGCTTTCTGGGTTCCATAATGCCCCAAAATGTCACTTTTTTAAAAAGACTTTGTTTTTAAGTAATCTCTGCACCCAGCAGTGGGTCTCAAACTCACAACCCCAGGATCAAGTTGTGTGCTCTACCCCCTGAGCCAGCCAGGTGCTCCAGAAGAGGGCACTTCTTTGGCCTTTAGCCATGCCCATAATTTTTTGTTTATTTGCTTGCTTGCTTTTAGATAGAAAAGGTAAAAAATATATTGAGGGAGTGAGTTAAACGCATACATGTGGGAAGTGGGGAAATCTAATGTATGTGCTTTAGAGAGAGGAGGAGGACTTCAAAGTGGGAAATAGATCCACAGAGTAAGACTGAGAGCCAGAAGGGGAAGGACCTTGTAGGAGAATTGTTGACCACTGGCCTGTTTGGTTATTAACAGTAGCTTGCTTATTTGACCCTGAATTGTAGCAAGAAATAGATTTTTTACAACACCCAGAAAACACATGCATAATGGAAACACAAGTTTCATGTAACTACCCTATTTGCAGTGCACTCTGATAATTTTCTGTTGCTTTTTCAAGAAATTATGCTTATGATCCACTAAATCAATGATTCTCAACCCCATCAGACCCAGTGCCTCATTTATTTGTATAATAAATATTTTAATACTCTGTGGATTATTCTGAAATAAAGTTAATTGATGTCATCAGCTACCTTATATGTAAAAATTAAGTACATTGTTGAGTGCCTACATCTACTTACAATAAATACTTCTGGATTTACAAGAAATAAGGTCAGAAAACATGTCCTATAAAAGTATAGGAAAATGAAAGCTGAGATCTATGTAGATAGTAGAATAAACACGGTTAGAATAAATAAAACAAAATAAGAGAAAGAAGGAAATTTTTAAAAAACAGGGAAAATATAAGATAAAGAAGGAAACAATCTTCCTTGATGTAGGGATAATATAAGACACATTAGACTGGGGCACCTGGGTGGCTCAGTCAGTTGAGCATCTGACGCTTGATATCGGCTCAGGTGATAATCTCACAGTTGATGGATTGAGCCTGGAGTTGGGCTGTGAGCCTTCTTGGGATTCTCTCTTCCTCTCTCTTTGATGCTCCCCTTCTCACGCTCTCTCTGTCTCTCTCAAAATAAATAAATAAACATTTTTTAAATGTAGCACTCTGTACTCACCAGTGAATTTGTCATTATTTGTAAATGTAGTGTCACAATAATTCCCTGTGAAATGACTTGGCATGAGACCAGGAAGTCGAAGTCGCACAGAAAACCTAGTAGAACCTACCATTAGCAACCTGCAATCAGCTTCTAGTCTTTAACGCCCCTGGGGAGCGTATTCTTTGGTAAACAATAGGGAGTAGAGGCTAGACTGGAAAAAGAAACAGCTTTGTGGTAGACTTTGGGAGACATTATTAGAGTAAAAAAGAAAATAACAACCCCAAATAAAGTGTAACATTTAATTTTCACAAACCCAGATTTTTAATCATTCTGCCACAAAAAATTAAATACATATAGGACAGCCTTAATGTGAAATATTTTTTATTGTTAATGCAATTTAGAAAGAACCTTCTATTTCATAAGTCCCTGCTAAATCATGTTTGGAAATAAATGTATTCTGAGCAGTCTCTATTACCTATTTGAAAATTATAGCCATAAAAGCAGTCTGGTACAGGTATGCTGTGGTAGAAACTCAGTCACTGCAAACAGCTTCGTCATCAGATTTTCTACAGTGCTAAACAGTTTTTTGTAAAATTCTAAGTAAAGCAGAATGGTTTTTTCTTATGGGATAGTGGCATACCTGGAAAATATATATTTATTAAAGCTGCAAAAATATTTTGGGGTTTATGGGGGAAATGGAGTTTAGTGGTATGATTAGATAATTTTAAAGATTATTATTATTATTTTATTTCCAACATGAATGTCTGGTGGGAGATTTGGCATATCTTATTGGGATATTGAACAGTTCTTTACTGCACTTCCAGTCACCTAGTATCTTTGGTGCTTTCCCCCCAGTAAACATCAGTAGTTGCCCCAATCATTGCAATGAACAAAAAATACCCACCATAGAGTTCCAGTATGCCCCCTGGGAGTGGTACCTCCAAAGAGAATTAGTGTGAGTAAACTGATTTCATTGGGTCATGATCTCTTAAGTTTGAAAAACACAGAAGAATCAATTGCAACCTTATTGGAAATGTAAGATTACTTGCCTAGTGTTGATGGATCTGCTTCAGTTAGCTTTGTTCTTTACATTCTGGCTTTTAGACTCCAAGGTAGATATTAGTGACCGCCAATTCTTTTTTTTTTTTTTTTTAATGTTTATTTTTGAGAGAGTGCAAGTGGGGGAGGGTAGAGAGAGGGAGACACAGAATCCAAAGCAGGCTCCAGGCTCTGAGCTGTCAGCACAGAGCCCAACGCGGGGCTCGAACTCACAAACTGTGAGATCATGACCTGAGCTGAAGTTGGACACCCAACTGACTGAGCCACCTGCGCACCCTAAGTAACCTCCAATTCAAATGGTATCAAATGATATCCCATGAAATAGGCAGATATCCTTTCAAAGACATATTTCAGCTTGTCTAATCTCTGAACATACCCCATGCATGCCTTGTTAGAGCACCCACTACACTATTTGAGGATCATTTGTTGAACTATTTGCCTCCTTGTTTTTTTTTATAATCTTTTAATTTTGTAGCAATTTCGGATTTGCAGAAAAGTTGCAAAGATAATGTAGAGACTTCCTGTATACCCCTCACTCAGTTTCTCCTAGTGTCAACATGTTACCGTCGCATATTTGTCAAGACTACTAACCTGACATTGGTACATTAATTACTGAACTGGAGACTTACGTGGATTTTTACTAGATTTTTCACTAATAGCCTTTTTCTGTTACAGGATCCAGGATAGGGTAGCACACTGCATTTAGTGCCGCCTGGTTTTGACTTCAGTAGCTGCAGAGAACAAGTGCATAAATCCTTTGCCATTCTGTCATTATACTGTATTTGTTTCTCACTTTAAAACAAGACACCCAAGGGGCACCTGGGTTGAGCATCGGACTCTTAATTTCAGCTCAGGTCATGATCTCACAGTTCGTGGGTTCAAGCCCTGCCTGGGATTCTCTCTCCCTCTCTCAGCACTTGCCCTGTGTGCGCATGCATCCATGCTGTCTCCGTCTCTGTCTCTCTCAAAATAAATAAATAAAACTTTAAAAAATAAAAAATACTACAATAAATGTTCAGTGAATGTTTAAAAAAATAATAATAAGACACCAGAACTGAATGCAATTCTTTTTATTATTATTATTATTGTTTTAAGTTTATTTATTTATTTTGTGGGGCACCTGGGTGGCTCAGTCGGTTATGTGTCCAAATTTGGCTCAGATCGTGATCTTGCAGCCTATGGGTTTGAGCCCTGCATCGGACTTTGTGCTTACAGCTCAGAGCCTGGAGTCTGCTTCAGATTCTGTGTCTCCCTCTCTTGCTGTCCCTCCTCCACTCGCACTCTGTCTCTCTCAAAAATAAAATTAAAAAAAATTTTTAAAAATAAATAATAAAGTTTATTTATTTATTTTGAGAGAGACAGAGACTGTGCAAGTAGGAGAGGGGTAGAGAGAGAGGGAGACAGAGAATCCCAAGCAGGCTCCGTGCTCCCATTGCAGAGCGCGATGCAGGGCTCGAACCCACGACATTGTGAGATCATGACCCGAGCCAAAACGGAGTCAGACGCTCAACTGACTGAGCCACCCAGGCACCCCTAAATGCAGTTCTTCACATACGGTCCAGTCCAACACGAGTGAAACATCTTGGGGATAGTACAGTTATGTATCTTACACGTTTGCTACTACAACCTGAGCTTGTGTATTTGCTGGCTTTTTTAGCAACTGCTTCTGATTTTAGGCTAATACTGAAGCTGAAGTTCTGCTTAGTTAATTCACTGAGAATTTTTTTTATCCCATGGATTGCTGTTACATCTAAATGTAAGACTTTATGAGACTCCCTTTAAAAATTCAGCTTATTTTGGCACACCCGTTCACCTTTCTTTGAATTTCTATTCTGTCACCCAATATTTTAGTTGTTTCTTTCATACACAAGCTTTATAGGTATATTTTCTGTCGTTTTCTAAGTCACTATTAAAAATATTATATAGAATAGGGTCAAGTACAGGACCTTACAGTGGTGCAAGAGAAGTGGGCAAGTGAGAAGATGTGGCAAGTATGTAACTATGTGAGGAAGCTAAAATGTTGTTAGCAAAGGGTGAAGGCCTTGATTCAGTGTTAACTTGTGCGTTGCCTGTGGGCGGTGCCTAAGCTAGAACTCTTGCAAAATGAGAGCAGTTGGATTTTTTGGAGGAAGGTGGGGGGGGGGGGTCAGTTTTACCTAAGAGTGAAGCCAGTTGTGATTCACAGGATTGATAGGTTACCTTTCATTTTATTGGTCGCACCTGAATCTTCCACTTTAAAATTCTCATGAGCCTTACTTGAATTAGGCCTTTTTATGAATGGCATTGAAAATTTTGGAGGACTTTACTTTTTTTTATTACCAAGGATGTACTTGAATCCCATACTTCCTCTTCAGTAATGCCTGGTCATTTATCATTTCCCAACTTTATATATTTTTTTCCTGTTGGGCTTTTTCTTAGTTTTTAAGAGCCCATCGTTGTTGGTTATATTTGCTGCAAATATTTCTCCTCATCTGTTACCATTTGACTTTGTTTATGGAATCTTTTGCCACTATTAAAGTTGCCTACATCTCTATTACCAGATTTACAGTGTGCTCCTCCCATTTATGGTTTCAAGTTCCCTGTGTTGCTTAGACAGTCTTCACTTGCCCATTAACAGGTAATAAAAATGTCCTCTTATAGTTTTTAAAAGAACTATAGCAAAGAGTGAAGGCCTTGATTCAGTGTTAACTGAATCTTCAAAAAACCCTTAAACCATATTTACCATTTTTAAGATCTATGGCAATGAGTCAGTCCTTTAAAAATGGAATTTTTGCATATATGTGAAAATGTGTCCTGCCCTCAGAAGAGTACACAAAATGTGTGTATGCAGTAGAAAGGTAAATCTTTGTTTCATTACCCATATTAAAACGTAGACCATCTCCCACCCATGTTCATAACCACTGTTGGGACCTTTGTCTTGATCATCCTCTTGCTTTTCTCTATACTTTAACCCTCAATATATCTATTCCTGTCTGAGCAACATATTGTTTAGCTATGAGACATGGAGTAGCAACCTCACTGTGTGAAGAAAGGGCAGTTGGCACTATTGGGTGAAAGCTCTGAGGACAGGAGAAGCTAAACAGTCTACCTTCAGCCTCTCTGAGAGTTTCCAGTGAAGAAAGTTGGAAAAGTCATTGAGTGAGGTCATGAGAGAATTTTGGAAACTCAGGGCCACCACAGGTGGGATTTGGTTGGGCCTTGTGTGGACTAGGGCAGATTTCCAGCAGAAGTGGTAAGAGGTTGGGTGCTCACTGTGGCCCACCTCTTGCTCCCATGAGCAGGTCAGAGTAGCACACTTGGGTAAAATGAGGGTCCCCAGCTGAACCTCCGTGCTGGAGGGGAGACCAGGAAGGAACTTCAACAGCACACAGCCGTGACCAACCAAGTCCACACAAACAGCTGAGCCTGAGCCAGACTCCCCAGACATCATTCTGTCCTCAGATTAAAAAGAAAATGTACAAAACTATATGATTTTGTGTGTGCAGTTGATTTTTATTACTTGTGGTACTTCTGTAAAGTTTCCATGAACACTGAATTAGCAATACTGAGCAATTGCTTCTAGGGGAAATTCAGGGTTAGGTTCCTGTAATAAGCCTCTTACATTTTCATAAGAAGATCAGTCTTGTTTTATAAGTGATTCTGTTGAAAGACATCCTACCCAATATAGATTTATGAACTTAGAACTGACAGCCAACAGCACAACTCACGCCTGAGCAAAGCTTATCTAATATCTGTTTTCTCTGAAAGACACGTCACAGCCTTATGGGGCTTAGGAACACTAGACAGCACAACCTTAGGGGCCGTTTTAAGCAGTACCTACAAACAGTACAGAAAGGTAAGAAACATGGCACTAAATAGGCCATGATAAGGACACTTGTTTAAAATATGAGGGCAGAAACAAGAAGGGAGAGTGTTGCATTTATTTATTTGTTTGTTTGAATATTTATTTTGAGAGAGTGTGTGTGCAAGCAGGGAGAGAGAGAATCCCAAGCAGGCTCTGCACTGACAGAGCAGTGCACCCCAAGGTGCATTAAGTTCTTAAAGAAAATTACTTCCCATGCATCCTTTCTCCAGAAACCATAGAAGTATATGTTACCAAAAAAGAGAGGAAAACAATGGGAAGATGGAATCTAGGAATCAGAAGACCAGAAGAGAGAAAGCAACAAAGATCTCCAGGAAGCAGACACTTGGGTGGCTCAGTCGCTAAGCATCTGACTTTGGCACAGGCCATGATCTCACGATTTGTGAGTTCAAGTCCCACATCGGGTGAGCTCCAGCCCTGCTTGGGGTGAGCTCGAGCCCCGCTTCTGGTGAGCACAAGCCCCCCATCAGGTAAAACACAAGTCCTGCTTCAGGTGAGCCCTACTTAAGTACTCTCTCCCTCTCTCTCCCTTCCCCCTCCTCCCCGGTGGGATTCTCTCTTTCTCTCTGCCCTTTGCTCACTTGCAGGCACACGTGCTCTCTCTCTCTCAAAAAAAAAAAAAATAAATAAAAAAATAAAAATCACCAGGAAGCTAGATGGCAAAGTGGCAACCCCCAGAATCGCCAGTCCACCTCAGAGCAGTGACTCACAAAGCGTACATGTCAAGTGGTCATCATCCAGACCCAGATGCCACACTATTGTTTTACACTGTTTATTGAAGTTTAACACCATTCAGACAAGTATACAAATCATAAACACACAGCTTGCTTTTCACAGTGAACACATCCTATGCAACACCTACATCAAGTAACAGCATGTTACCAAAACCCCAAAAGTCTTCTTGCCCCTTCTAGCAACTACCCAAGCTACCAACTTGACCTCTTTTAAAAAAATTTTTTTTGAATGTTTATTAGTTTTTGAGAGACAAAAACAGGGTGAGTGGGGGAGGGGCAGAGAGAGAGAGAGAGGGAGACACAGAATCTGAAACAGGCTCCCGGCTCTGAGCTGTCAGTACAGAGCCCAACTCGGGGCTCAAACCCATGATCCGTGAGATCGTGACCTGAGCTGAAGTCAGATGCTTAACCAACTGAGCCACCCAGGTGCCCTACTGTCTTGACTTCTAACATTCTAGATTAATTTTCCATTCTGTTCATATATATGTATAAACATACATACATACATAGTAATGCTTGCGGTGTTTTCACAGTCATCCGTGCAGATTACTAGCTGAGGTTTAAAAGGCAACACATGGGGTTTCTGGGCAGCTCAGTCGGTTGAGTATCTGACTCTCGATTGCGGCTCAGGTCATGATCTCACAGTTCATGGGTTCAAGCCCCACATCGGGCTTGCTTGGGTCTCTTTCTCTTTCTCTCTCTCTCTCCCTCCCTCCCTCCCCCCACTCTCTGCTTTCCCCTGTTCTATCTCTCTCCCTCTCCCTCTCTCAATAAATAAACTTAAAAAAAAAAAAAAGAACTTAATGCACCTTAAAGTGCACTTGAATGATAACTTTCCTACGTGTAGAATTTTAATTTGGAAATTCTTTCCTTTAGAACTTTGGCGACATTTCCACAAAATTATGGCTCAGTCTTAAATGCTATTGTCAGTACCTTGCTGTCCAGTCTGGTGGCCACTAGCCATATGGGCACTTGAAATGTGGCTAGTATGGAACTAGATTTTAAATTATATTTAAATTTGGGGTGCCTGGGTGGTTCAGTTGAGCGTCTGACTTCAGCTCAGATCATGATCTCATAGTTCGTGAGTTGGAGCCCCATGTCAGGCTCTGGGCTGACAGCTCAGAGCCTGCAGCCTGCTTCTGATTCTGTGTCTCCCTCTCTCTCTCTGCCCCTCCCCCACGAGTGTTCTGTTTCTCTCTCTCTCAGCGTCCAAGTGTTCCTGTTGCAAACATCAGATTCTCTTTATCTTTGTGTGTGACTTCTACTCCCTTCTTCCCCCCCCCCACCCGCTCCTCCTCTGGAAGCTAATAGAATTAGACTCTCCTTTTTATGTCTGCTCTTCTGAAATGTGATTGGTAGGTCTCCTTTTATCCACTGTGTTGGGTATTCTGTGGGCACTTTCAGTCTGGTAACTCATATCCTTTTTTCCTGAGTTTTCTTTAGTTATTCCGTTGGTTATTTCCTCCCCTCCATTTTCTCACTTTTAGGATATTGAAACTTTTAGACAAGTGTTCCAGTTTTCTTATCTTAATGCTCTATTCTTTCTCTCCTCCCACCCTTTCTCTTGGAAGTAATTCAGTTACTTAACTCCAACTCCCGTTTTCAGTAAAAAATGTACTGTGCTGTCGACAGTGCCATGAGTTCCCTAGGTTTGAGACCCTTTATTTAATCCTCTTTAATGAATAAACTTTTACTTTCCACTTGGAGTGTACTGTTGGAGGAAAAACTTAGACATTTAACTGCTTCTCGACTCAAAAAACTATAAAGAACAAACTGATGGTTACCAGCAAGCAGCTGTGTGGGGGAATGGGTTAAATACGTGTTGGGGATTAAGGAGTGTGTTTGATGAGCATCGAGTGATGAATGAAGTGTGAGTCATTCTGTTGTACACCTGAAACTAATATTACACTATATGTTAACTGGATTTAAATCGAACCTTAAAAAAATTTAACTTCTTCTCAAAGAGTTTTTACATATTACATCTGTCTACAGTTTTCTACCCTAACTTTCGTTCCAGTGGTACCTGATGCTGCCAGTCCTGGACAGTTTGTTGTATCCGCACTGTGCATTGGGTTGTTTTCTTAGCTTTCCCCTTTACCCATACTAGGATTCAGCTGTCTTCAGTTTCCTCAGCCCATTACCACTCATCCATCTACTTTCCATCCTCCAAATTTGTTGCTACTCTTTACTCTTCCTCTCTCATTATGAAATTGTCAATTTTTAAATTCCAGTACTAAATATTAAGAGTTTCAGAAAAGAACAGAATTAGATTTTACCTTGTTATCTGTTCTGTAAAAGACTTCATTTTCACAAAATTATGGCTCAGTCTCAAATCCCATTGTCAGTACCTTGCTGTCCAGTCTGGTGGCCACTAGCCATATGGGCACTTGAAGTGTGGCTAATATGGAACTGGATTTTAAATTATATTTAATTTAGGGGCACCTGGGTGGCTCAGTCAGTTGAGCATCTGACTTCAGCTTAGATCATGATCTTGCAGTCTGTGAGTTCGAGCCCCATGTCAGGCTCTGTGCTGACAGCTCAGGGCCTGCAGCCTGCTTCAGAATCTGTGTCTCCCTTGCTCTGTGCCCCTCCCCTACTCGCATTCTGTTTCTCTCTCAAAAATAAACATTAAAAACAATTTTTTAATAAATAAAGTATTGTTAATTTTAAGCAGTTACATTTAGGGGTGCCTGACTGGCTCGGTTGGAAGAGCATGCAACTCTTGATTTCAAGGTTGTGAGTTCAAGCCCCACGTTGGGTGTAGAGATTACTTAAATAAATAAAAACTTAAGAAATTACATTTAAAAAGTCACATGTGGCAGGGCACCTGGGTGGCTCAGTCGGTTAAGCATCCAACTTCAGCTCAGGTCATGATCTCGCGGTTCCTGTGTTTGAGCCCTGCATCTGGCTCTCTGCCATCAGCACAGACCCCGCTTCAAGTCCTCTGTCCCCTCCCCCCTCTGCTCCTTCCCCACTGGTTCTCTCTCTCTCTCTCTCTCTCTCTCTCTCTCTCTCTCAAAAGAAATAAACTTTAAAAAATAAATACAAATTAAAAAATCACATGTGGCTAGTGGCTACCAGACTAGACAGTGCAGGTTCAATGTTGGTTAAGTAAGAATTGGGAGTAAAGTTCTTTTTTATTTTTTATTTTAAAAAGATAGTGAGTGAGCATGCGAGTGGGGGAGAAGGGCTGAGAGAAAGAGAATCTTAAGCAGGCTCCACATTCAGTGCAGAGCCCAACATAGGACTTGATCCCATGACCCTGGGATCATGACCTGAGCTGAAATCAAAAGTTGGATGCTCAACTGACTGAGCCATGCAGGTGCCCCTGGGAGTACTAATCAATGTATCTACCATAAGGAAAAAATTTTCCCTATTTCCTTTACCATAAGGAAATTATTTTTTCCTATTTTCTTCTCCTTTTCTTATTTATATCAGTATGAGCACATGGATTCCTATATTCAATGGGTTATAATCTGGTACTTTCATTATTTATTTTGGTGCTCAAATTATCCCAGATTTGGTCAATGGAAACCCCTTCAGGCTTTCTTCTGTATCCTTTTGACATGTATCCATCATTCTTCCTACATCATTCATTCTAGAACTAGATATTACAGGCTCATGTACTCACCCTGCCCCAATCACTGAAATCATTTATTTCTTCAGGGAGCTCTGGTTCTTCTTAGTGGAGGATGCTGTTTAGCTTTTTTTTTTTTTTTAATGTCTTTATTTTGAGAGAGAGAGAGAGACTGAAAGCAAGCGGGGGAGGGGCAGAGAGAGAGGGAGACCCAGAATCTGAAGCAGGCTCCAGGCTCTGAGCTGTCAGCACAGAGCCCGACGCGGGGCTCGAACCCATGGAGTGTGAGATCATGACCTGAGCCGAAGTCGGATGTTCAACCGACTGAGCCACCCAGGCGCCCCTAGAGGATGCTGTTTAGAAGCCAAGATCATGGTGCTGTGTGTGCTCATTGCTGCTGGAGCATCACTGCTTCTAGACCCCCTCAGCTGATAAGGTATTTTAATGGCTAGGGGCTGTTGCATTGGACTGCACAGATATAGACATTTCCATCATTACAGAATGGGAAAAGTGGGGTTACGAGAGTTTTCTAAGTGGGATGCAGCTGGCTGGTGATGAAAATGCTGGGGCTGGAGCCCCTCTGCTGCTAGAGGGATGCTTTCTCTCTCCCGCTAGGGCCTCCCATTGGCAGAATGTAAACCAGAAGCCAGCTGCCGAAAGAATCTGAATAATTGAGTTTGCAGACCCGAGACCATGATTGCTTAATCTCAGCACCATTAACGTTTTGGGCCAGGTGACTATCCTGGACTTTGTAGGATGTTTAGTAACATACTTGGCCTCTACCCGCTTGATGAGGGTATCTCCCTCCCTTCAAACCAACTCTTTCCATACATTGCCAGATATCCCCTGGAGGGCAGAATGGCCCCAGATTAAGAACCACCTCCTAGACCCAGCATTGCAGAGCAAAGTACAGAAGGGTAGGCTTGAAGCTGAGAAATAGTAGTAATAACCAGTACTCTACTTTTTAACTCAGATGTCCTTGATGTCCTTGAAATGTGAAGGAAGGGAAGAGAAATTAGTATTTATATGTTTGTGACAGCCCTGCAATATAGAAAGATTATTATATGCTTTTTTTCCTTTAATTGATGAAAAACCAATCTCTTTGCAGTCAGGCAAGATTCAGTTCCTTGCCAATAAAGTTGTTTGTTTGCCTGCTACTAAAGTTTGCTCTAGAATTTTGTACCTTGGAGTTATTACCATACCTTTTTTAAGTGGGTGAACTGCTCTTTGCAGTGTTGGCATTTCAAAGTCATTATGTTGTCAGTCTGGATGCATATTCTGTATGGTGCCCTACCTCAAGGTCATACTGCTCAGAGTCATGGCTAGAAATGTTCATATATAGAGAAGAAGAAACATCAATAATATTGATATCAAGAAGCCAAGGTTTTAGGGCGCCTAGGTGGCTCAGTTAGTTATGTGTCCTATTCTTGATTTCAGCTCAGGTCGTGATCTCATGATTCATGAGATTGAGCCTCGCGTTGAGCTCTGTGCTGACAGCACAAAACCTGCTTCGGATCTCTCTCATCCCCTCTCTCTGCCTCTCTCCCGCTTGTGTCCCGCCCCACGCCCCATAAATAAATAAACATTTTTTTTAAAGCCAGCATTTTGGGATGCCTGGGTGGCATCTGACTATTGATCTTGGCTCAGGTCATGATCTCATCATTTTTGAGTTTAAGCCCTACATCTGGCTCTGTACTGATGTCGTGGAGCCTGCTTGGAATTCTGTCTTTCCATATGTCTGCCCCTCACCTGCTTGTGCATGTGCTGCCTCGCTCTTGCTCTCTCTCAAAATAAATAAAGTTAAAAAAATTAAAAAGCCAATGTTTTATTTTATTTTTAACTTTAGATAGTTATATTTGAATACCAGTTAAGTTGATTTCCTAGAGACTCTAAAGCACTGTTCATTTTCCTCATTTTGTCCTGTCCTGCTTTCTTGTCCATACTATTGTATATCTCTGTTCCTGGTACAAAGATAAGTTCTCTCTTAAAGGGAATCTCCCAAAGATGAGCCTAACCAACTGTTTACAGAACCTTTGAACTTGTATGTTTCATTATCACCTCATACATAATGTCTAAAATGAGACTAGTCTGCCTCCTAAACCAGACTTACGCTATCTTTTCTCCTGGTACTAGAGCATTCTCTGTACTTTGTGTTAATTATTCCTAGTCCTCTCCAGAGTTTTGTGTCTGCTGTAGTCCCCTTTAGTTTAAAACCAGTGAAGGAACTGGAGCTGAGTAAAAAATAAGGTAACACTTGAAGGTACCATTTTTGAGGACCTGTTAGATTTTAAATCGGTTAGCCTAGACAAGAGGAGGCAGAGACTGAATTCTTGTCTTAAGCTATGTAGTGGGTTTCTGAGGATGAGTTTAGAATAACTGTTCTCCGTGTGGGTAACATGGAAGAAAGAGACCTGAGGTGGTTATTTCCGTGCTTTGGAGAGATGGTACCTCAGAAACTGCTTGGCACGAAGAGTTGCATCTGAGGGAGGTTCATTGTGGGCTCTCGTCTGCCCTTCCAACCAGAGTAGTTCATCTTTTATTGTTTTGTTTTGTTTTTATGTTGGATGCATTTCCATAGTTCTCTGTCCCCCACCCTTCATACTGCAGTTTGCTTGTTTAAATATCTTTCTTTCCTATGAAATTTTAAGCACTAAATGGGTACTGTAGGTGTTCAAAATTTTTCGTTGATTGAAATAATGTTGTTTAGATAAGTCAGTGCAAAATTAGCTCCTAATATCGATCCAGGCCAAATCTTTTCCACAATAGAAGGAGCTGTCATGTGCCTTGCTTGACTGGGGATTCATCACGAGTGCATGTGCAGACATTTCTAGCTTAAATATCATTGAAGAGGTATCATCAAACTATGTTTCCTGCTCCCTTCCTGTTCATCTTATGGTACATTAAAGATTTCCAGTTTTCTTCTCCTTTCCCTCACACAGTTGCAGAAATTTAGTTTAAAAATGTTTAAACCATAGGCCAGGAAGTGGGGGGGGGGGCGGGTTGCACACAGGAAGTTAATACTATTAAGTATGTTTAACCCGTTAGTTGTTTGGCAGGCGAGAATTCTACCACTGAACCACCCATGCATAACCCGTTAGTTGTTTGGAATGACATTCTTTTCTTACACAAATATAATCTGTCTTTCCAGGCAGTACGTCCCCTACTGCTATTTGTACTTATTGGCCAAGAGTATGATGGGAAGGCATTCTACACCGCTCCTCCGCCCTGTGGCCTGTCATGTGCCTTGCTATGTCCACTAGTATGATCTTCACACCGCCTTTGGGTTCTTTAGCATGCCCAGGTCATATACTGTGCTTGTGAGAAGTGATTCTTGAAACTCCGTGACTGATTTATACTCTAGCAGGAATTAACCAGTATGGGATATATAGACCCCATCTCTTGGGCCAAAAAAAAAAAGTTTTATTTCATAATTTCACTAGGTCAGCTATTTTTCCCATTTATACTTCTGCACAAACCAGCCATTATGTCACTAAAAGTCCTCTTCCATGTCACTTTATAAGTTGAGATGGCTTGGGGAATTTGTCCATGTTGGTTTATCTATTTTTTTAAAGAAAATATTTTAAACATAGAATTAAGGGGGCACCTGGGTGGCTCAGTTAAGCGTCTGACTTCGGCTCAGGTCATGATCTCGCGGTTCGTGGGTTCAAGCCCCACGTCGGGCTCTGTGCTGACAGCTAGCTCAGAGCCTGGAGCCTGTCTTTGAATTCTGTGTCTTCCTCTCTCTCTCGGATCCTCCCCTGCTCGTGCTGTCTCTCTCTGTCTATCAAAAAAAATAAAAAAACATTAAAAAAATTAAACAGAATTAAAGCTTTGCAGATTAACAGGTGAATTCCACTTTATATCCTTTTTTGATTCCGTTCTATTTCCTTCCTTCTCTCTCTACCTCTCAGAGGTATCACTTTTTGCAGTTGGTATGTATCCTTTCTGTCTGCCTTTCAGTATGCGTTCCTCATTGGTATGTGTCCATAAGTGATCATACATTATTGTGTTGTGTATCTTATTTATTTATTTATTTATCTGTTTATTTAGAGGGGGAGCAAGTGAAGGAGTCGAGGTGCAAAAAGAGAGGGAAAGAGGGAGAGAGGGAGGGAGAAGCGGGGCTCACCTGAAGCGGGGCTCTTGGTTTTTTTTTTACCCAAAGCAGGGCTTGTGCTCACCGGTGCAGGACTCGAACTCACAAATCATGATGTTATAACCTGAGCAGAGGTCAGATGCTTAATGACTGAGCCACCCAGGCACCCTGTGTTGTGTATTTTTAAATTTACATAAGTGGTTCCAAATACTTAGTATTCACAACTTGTTTTTCTGTGAGGATCCCTGCAAATTGGTATGTGGAAGTCTAGTAGTTCATTGGAGCTCAGTGTTGTAGTGTTTCATCGTATGATTGTATTATGTCATAGGGTATTGATTACCAAGTCTGGAGATGTGTCAGATTTCCTTATATGTCTGAAAAGACCAAAAATGAAAAATAAATTATGTATTTGAGAGTCAATATTGATTATCGTTCTGCTGTGAATTGGAGTGAGTCTAGACATGTTTCTACCTTACTGAAATTTTAAATAAAGGAGATGGTAATGTTTTTAAACCATTTACCAAGATTAGGGCATGGATTTTCAAAAAATGATGAAAATACTACTCTAGAGGCATGCCTGGGTGGCTCATTCGGTTAAGCATCCAACTTTGGCTCAGGTCATGATCTCACGGTTCTTGAGTTCTAGCTTTATTGGGCTCTCTGCATCAGCACAGAGCCAGCTTTGGATCCTCTGTTCCCCCGTGCCTTCTTCCGTGTCTGCCTCTTCCCTGCTTTCTCTCTCTCTCTCTCTCTCTCTCTCTCTCTTTCTCTCTCTCTCTCTCAAAAATAAATATTTTTTAAAAAATTAATCTTAAAAAATACTACTCTAGATTAAGATCTTATAAATAGTGACTTAAGGTAGAACTGTTTGATTGTCAACCTCTGTAAATAAATATCTATAAGCACCTGTCTCAGAAGTAATTCCTCAGTCTCAGGGTTTCACTTTACATGAAGTTACATGATTGACAAAATTAGATCTTAGAAATAAAGATTTGAGGGGAAAACAATAAACGTGACACTAAATGTATCCCTGTGCCACAGCAAATAAAAAGTACTGAAGACATCCACTTCTGAAACAAACAAGCAAAAACGGATTTATTGTTGTCTGAAAGCATGCCTCAGTGGATGACCCTGTATGGTAATTATTGGCTTGCCACTTAATGGCTGCGTGCTTTTGGAACAAGGTACTTAATGCCTGTGTCCTCAGTTTGTAAAACTGTAAAAGAACAACAGGTCATTGACCAAGCCATTTCAGCAGGTGCCTGGGGCATCAAGGTCAGTTAAACACTGATTGGTTATTGAAGGAACCTTGCTGGGTGGAGATGAGCCATTGTGTTATACCCATTTAAGTGTTTTAATTTCTTTAGTCCTGACAGGTTTGAGATTTGGTGTGTTTTTACTACACACTACAGAGATTTCCAAATCTCTGCAAACTGTAAGCCTTAGATATTTTCATAAAAATAATCACCTTCTCTAAGGACACTTGTTTGGGGAGGGCTGGAGCGCTCTGCCCTGCACCATAGACCTGCCTGGGGAGGGTTTTCAAACAGAGCAGTAGTTTCTGGGCAGAAACCAAATTACACATACATATGAGAATTCTGGGTTTTTATTCTTTATTTTTACACATAACACCGTGGCTGACAATAACCTGTTTCCCACCACCAACCCCACCGTCTGTTACAGCTGGCAGCCAAGCTTTCAGGGGCTGACGTTGCCGACTGGTAGCTGGTGCCCAGAAGTATTTGGTACAGCAGTTTTACCTAACTCATTTTCTTTTCTCCATAGGAAACAAATAACCTATTGTTCAGTCCCTTTGTCTTCCCCTCAGTTTTCATCATGCAGTCATTCTTACATCAAGAAGTCTATTATAGACACACATTAACTTTTCCCTTCTCTCTTTTTGAGCTCTTCTCTAATTACTCTAGGAAAATGTCCCCTTCTCTTTTCATTCATTTGTCAGATATTCACTGAAATCCTTCTATACCTCCTCTTCCTTCATTTTATGTTTGAGTCAGAAAACAGCTCTAATCATGGCTGAATATAATAATAGACTAAGTCATATAGAAGCTTCTCTATTTCCAGATAAGAGTTTCTGAAAGGCTGTTCATCAGCTCACTCATGAGCAAGTCCCTTGTTACTAAGAAAGGTTTCCGTTTGCAGGCCAGGGATGCGTTTCTGTGAACTAAGAGCATAGACTCGTTCTTTAAAACCAAGCGAACTAATCATTTGTTCCCAAAGGGGCCAACTTCCTCTACATTGAAAACTTTTAGAGATGAATTTAACTTCCCCTTTTGACAAAATGAGTAAGGAACTCATTAATATATAATGTCCAGCCTCTGCCTTTCTGTCTACTTTTTGGGGCAGATTTGAAATGGCTTTGAATCCTCCTTAGCCACAAAAGAAGTTTTATCACACTTTACAACTACCTCGTAACTTTGTTGTAAGAATTAATAAAGTAATATATGTAAGCTTTCTGGCACACAATAATGATAGAAGTTGTACTCATAGCACTAGAGTACAGCTCTATGTAGCAAAGATTTTTGTTCCCTGCTGTATCTGGCACATATTAGATACTCAGTAAATAATGAAAGGATAGATGGATGCCCCTTATTGTCACATAGTACAGAACTTGTAGAATCTACCTGAAAACAATAAAGGAAAAAAGTTGGGTCTCAGTACGTAAAAGGTTGTTTTAAATTGCCAGGTAAATGTATCAGTTTCAAGCGGGTCTACGAAGTTTGAGGAGCACATGCACTACAAACTCCTCCATGTTTTCATTACTTCAGTGTTCCTCTCCGTCACTCCGTTCTCTTCTGAATCTGCCCCCCCACCCCGCCCCCCACCAAACTGTGTACCTCTTTCTCATTTCTCTTTCTCTGCCCTTGGATTCTCTTTAACTGTAGGTCTTTTCTTGAATGGTGTGTTTGTATGGGTTTCTCTACCCAGTTTTCTCTCCCCTTGACTTTCTGTCTTAACCATGGCAGAGATTTTTAGAAATAAACATGTGTAGAGTTTTGGTGGTGTGTGGGTGTGTGTGTGTGTGTGTGTGTGTTTGAAACTCCTGGAGTTACTTTACCTTTGCAAGGCATGATTGTATTTCCTCTGTGATTCTTTAATAGAAAGGGGGAAAGCTTTTCACTCCTGATCTAGGTTCCCAGATTGTGAAGTATTTTAAAATTTGTCTTAAATTTCTTCCTTCCGCAATTTTGCTTCTGGAAATATCCTTTAGCCATCTTCTTTAATTCTGGCTACTTCTGCTTTTCACTGAGTTACAATAAATAGTTCATTAATTGCTTCCGTGTTCATCTGAGGTCCTCTTCAAAGGGTTGCATGATTTTTCAACCACTTAAATACAAAGAGCCTCTTCTTGGAAATTGTCCTTATCATAATAAAGTTGTTTTAATAACATAATTCTCTGTGCCATTCTCAATACTAAAATTATTGTATAATGTAATATAATATGCTCTGTTTTTGTCTTTTGGGTTTTTTTTTAAGTTACACTTATTAGAAATGCAAGGGCCCTGAGGCATCTGGGTGGCTCAGTTGGTTGTGCGTCTGACTCTTGATTTTGGCTCAGGTCATGATCTCACAGTTTACGAGATCAAGCCCTGTGTCAGGCTCTGTGCTGATAGTGCGGAGCCTGCTTAGGATTCTCTCTCTGCCCCTCCCCTGTGTGCACTTGTGCACTCATTCTCTTTTCTCTCTCTCTTTTTCAAAATAAACATTAAAAAAAAAAAGGAAGGCCCTAAAGAGATAATACTTAGATATTTTGCTAAAGTAAAAAGAGGGTCTTCTCCCCAAGTTACATGGCACTAGAAGTCCAAATTAATTGTCATCGACAAATACTGTATAATTCCAGGTCTTCACATTCCTGGCGGTTCTTTCCTTTTGTGTTGCTTGTCACTGGATTCCTTGACAGATCACTGCCCTTTATTGACCTTCCCTTCCCATCAGTTCTTGACTACCTAAAAATTTATGGAAAAAACAAAAAGCTGTATGTATTACCCTTTGGGTTTTTTCCTTTTTAAAGAGCTGTCTGGCTCAGGTGGTAGAGACTGCAACTCCTGATCTCAGCATTGTAAACAAGTTCGAGCCCCACATTGGGTGTAGAAATTAACTTAAAAATAAAATCTTTAAAACAAATAAATATACAGTTATAAATAAGTATAACAGCCTTTTTGTTTCATTTTAGAAGATTAAGGGGAGAAGAGACTTTTTACATATTATATCAGTGGCTTTTTAAACTTTATTTTCTCTTCCCACTAGAGGGCATTCTTTCCTCTGATTTTAGTTCATAACTTCTGTGTATTTACTTTGTAGAACTGCTAAATAAAAATATAAATGTTAAGGATATGAATGTGCTCAGATACACCTCTTACAGATAGGAGTTGTCAGATACACGTCATTCTCTTCATTTAAATTTCATCTGTGCCAATATCAAAATTGATGTCAAACCATATTTCCTAGCATTTTTACCTCGTAGGTGAGCTTCGTCAGATGGGGGAATCACAAAATCCCACCATAACTTTATGATGCAGTTTGTGCAGTTACGTTTTACAGACCTGTACTTATCCTACTTTATGTTGTAATATGACTAAACCTAGATTATTCAAAGATGAGTTGTATATTTTATTATTTGATTAACTGAGTTTTTGCAGGATATATTTAATATAGGGCAAATGAAACTTAAACATATTTTGTTAGTCCAGTAGGTCTCAGTGCTAACACCCAGTGGTTTTCCAGCCTTGCCTCGCAAGACAGTATTTTATTTGACAATATTTGAACTCTTGTTTCTGTTGTGACATCATGCTTTTCTGTAGGAACTTTCATTCTTAACGTCTAATCAGAGGCAGCTCCATTCTTCCTATCAAGGAATTGATAATTCGACATCAGCCACATATATATGTTCTGTTTCAGACTGTGCCGAGCCTTCTGGCACCAGGTACGACCACAACTGCTAACCAAAGGGCTGTGCAGCAAAGAGCCAACTTGTTTTCTCTAAGAGGAGCCGTAGATTGCCTGTAGTTGACAGTAAGGGAGCAAATTTTGTTAGTCTTTGTTATTAAAATGAATTCAGACAGATATGCTCTGAAGGGACTGTGTTTTAAGTGGGAAATCTGGGCTCCTTGTCAAAGCTAAATGAGATGTGGTAACTCAGAGTGGGAGTGGGGGAGACCTGGTTGCTATTAAGAAACGGCTGCAGAGCTTGTGTGTGCTTCTGTGCTTTTATTTGCAGGCTTGAAGCTGCTTTCAAGTAGAAGGTGGTATGGAATCTTCTATAAAATTAGATACTGACTTAATTAGGTACTGATCTCTAATCCTAACTTAATAACTTCCAATTTAATACTTAAAATCTGTCAACATAAGCTTAAAAGTGTTAAATGGCAGAGCTGTTACAATGAGAAAGGCAGGCTGTGTGGAAAACTGTGGTATAAAATATTTTCACCTCCTTGACTTTTTAGTCCTAGTCCACCAATCCTCCATAGCATACTTGACACTATGCTAGTTTTCCACCTTGAACTGAGAGCCCAAGGGTTGTTATAAGCAATCCCAGCTTTGTTTTTTTGTTTGTTTTTTATTGGAGGGGGAGGAGACTTGAAAAATTGAGGGATAGTTGAGAACATTTATCAAATAAATGTAAAGAAAAAGAGTGGTACTACAGATCCCTTCTGCTAGATGTAAAAGTATTACTTTTCAGGGTCGCTGAGTACTCCGCTCCCCCCAGAGGAAACCACTGACCAAAATTTTGTCATTCCTTGTTTTCCTTTTATAGTTTCACTACATGTTTGATTTCCTAAACTAGATAGTGTTTTTGAACTTTAAACTATATATGTTCTTTGCAGGGCGCCTGGGTGTCTCAGTCGGTTAAGCGTCCGACTCTTGGTTTTGGCTCAGGTCATGATCTCACAGTTTTTGAGTTTGAGCCCCACATTGGGCTTTGTGCTGACAGTGCAGAGCCTGCTTGGGATTCATTCTCTCTCTCTCTCTCTCTCTCTGCCCCTTCCTCGCTTGTTCTTTGTCTCTCTCAAAATAAATAAATAACTTTAAAAATATGTTCTTTGAGACTTTCTTTCATACATCTGAGATTCTTGAAGTCCTTACCTGTGACTATGATGCATTCTCTAATTCATTCTATAATAGACTGTTGATGAGCCTTTGGGTTAACATCCCCCCTCCCTTACCATGTTGCAAAAACTGCTATGAACATTCTTTTACATTCTTCTGGTACACATGGACAAAAGATTCCCCAGGGAATATACTTAAGAGTGAAACCTCAGAGTCCTTGGAATTGCACGTATTTAACTTGACTAGAATGTGAATGAAATTTTCCAAGTTGTGCTGATGTATGCTCCCACTAGTAAAGTAGAAGTGTTTCTGTTGTGTCTTCACTAGCACGTGAAATCATTAGATTTCTATGTTTTGTCAGACTGGTAGGTGTGAAATGATAGCTCCTGATAATTTGATTTGTACTTCTTTGATGACTGATGAGATTGAGCATCTTTTCATCTATTTATCGGTCATTTGCATTGTTATCTGTAGTGCCCACTGAAGTCTTTGCCCATTTTTTAAATTTTTTTTTTACATTTATTTTTGAGAGACAGAGAGAGACACAGTGTGAATAGGGGAGGGGCAGAGAGAGAAAGAGACACAGAATCTGAAGCAGGCTCCAGGCTCTGAGCTGTCAGCACAGAGCCTGACGCGGGGCTCGAACCCACGAACCATGAGATCATGACCTGAGCCAAAGCCGGATGCTCAACCAACTGAGCCACCCAGGCGCCCCTGCCCATTTTTTTTAATGTGTGTTTTTGTTTGTTTTTGAAAGAGACAGAGAGAGCATGAGCAGGGGAGGGGCAGAGAGAGAGAAGGAGACACAGAATCCATAGCAGGCTCCAGGCTCCGAGCAGTCAGCACAGAGCCCGACTCGGGGCTCAAACTTGTGAACCGTAAGATCATGAGCTGAGCCAAAGTTGGATGCTCAACCAAATAAGCCACCCAGGTGCCCCATTTGGCCCATTTTTCTATTGGATGTTGGTCATTTTCTTACTGGTATGTCAGAGTTCTTTCGTATTCTGAATACCAAACTGTTATATGTCATGTATGTTGCACGCATCACCAGTTTTGGGACCTTCTTGTCTTTCCATCACCCTAGGGCCTTAGAAGGTGAAGAAAAAGTCTAAATTTTAGTGTGGTTGAATATCTCTCTTTTTGGTTTGGACCAGGTGTATGTGTTTTAAGAAATTATTTCCGGGGCGCCTGGGTGGCTCAGTCGGTTAAGCAGCCAACCTCGGCTCAGGTCATGATCTCACAGTTTGGGTTCGAGCCCTGCGTCAGGCTCTGTGCTGACAGCTCAGAGCTTGGAGCTTGTTTCTGATTCTGTGTCTCCCTCTGTCTCTGACCATCCCCCGCTCAAGCTCTGTGTCTCTCTCTCTCAAAAATAAATAAACGTTAAAAAAATTAAAAAAATAAAATTATTTCCTATTCTGACCTCATAAGGATTCCCCTATATGGCCTTTGAGATTTTTTTTTTTTTTAAGTTTCCTTTGACATTTCTTGTTAAGCTGTCTGGAATTGATTTCTGTGTATGGGATCTGTGGAAGAGATCTGATTTTATTTTCCCCACATATGGATAATCACCTATCCCGGCACCACTCATTTGTCTACTCCCTCCTTTCCCCACTGATCTCTCTAGGGTCTTTGTTGTCATAAAACAGATTTCAACATGTATGTATCTGTTTTGGGCTTTCTTTTCTCTTTCATTGGTCAGTTGATCTGTCTCTGTGCTGATACCATCCTGTCTTAATTACTGTAGCTTTATAATAGCTCTTGATATGTTAAGCAAATCCTTCCATCTTATTTTTCTCAGGAATATCTTAGTTAGTCTTGGCCCTTTGCAACTTGCGTAAAAATTTGAGTCAGCTTGTCATGTTCCACAAAAACTTCTTTTGTGATTTTGATTAGAATTGTACTGAATGCACCAATTTGGGGAGAATTGACATTTCATTTTGTTGAAGCTTCTCCTCCATGAACTTGATATTTTTTTAAGTCCTTTAATGTCTTTGAATATACATATACTTTTTTTTAAGATTTTGTATTTTATTTTATTGAGAGAGATTGTGCACATGTGCACATAACGCAGGCAGAGGGAGAGGAAAAGAGAATCTTAAGCAGGCTCGATGCCCAGTGCAAATCCCAATATGGGGCTTGATCTCGAGATCATGACCTGAACCAGAATCAAGAGTCGGACACTTAACTGACTGAGCCACCCAGGCACCCCAAGATTTTGTTGTTTTTTTTTAAAAATAATCTCTGCACTCAAGTGTGGGGTTTGAACCCATAACTGTGAGATCAAGAGTTGCATGCTCCACCAACTGAGCCAGCCAAACACCCCTGAATATATTTTTACTAATTAGCTTCATAAAGGGCTATCTTTGGTTAAAGTTTTATTTATTTATTTTGAGAGAGAGAGAAAGCACAGGTGGGGAAGGGGCAGAGAGAGAAGGAATCCCAGGCAGGGTCTGCACTATCAGTGAGATCCAGGAGATGAAGACCTGAGCCAAAGTCAGATGCTTAACCGACTGAGCCACCCATGCACCCCAATTCCTAGGCATTTTTTTAATGCTGTTGCAAATGGCATAATTTTTTTTATTGTGGTAAAACATAAAATCTATCATTTTAACCTTTTTTGTATGTACAATTCGGTGGCTTTAAGTACATTCACAGTGTTGCACAACCAACCCCAGAATTTTTCCACCATCCCAAACTGAAACTCCGTACCCATTAAACAGAGCTCCCCATTCTCCCTCCTACCCAGCCCCTGGTAACCACTGTTTCTATGAATTTTACTAATCCTAAATACCTCATGTAAGTACAATCTTAAATGACATGTTTTTTAATAATAAATTTTTCTTTTCTGGAGTTATGAAATACAATCAATACTTTATTAGATTGGTTTTTATATTTATCAACCTTGCTTAAAATACTTAATTGTAATAATTTAGCTGTATTGGATTTTCTGCATAACCAAGAATATTACATGTGAATAAGAGGCTTTTCCTACTATTAAGCCTGGCCATCGAGTTTAAAAAATTTTTTTGACATTTATTTATTTTTTTGAGAGACAGAGAGAGACAGAGTGTGAACAGGGGAGGGGCAGAGAGAGAAAGAGACACAGAATCTGAAGCAAGCTCCAGGCTCTGAGCTAGCAGTCAGCACGGAGCCCGACGTGGGACTCGAACCCATGAACTGTGAGATCATGACCTGAGCCAAAGCCAGATGCTCAACTGACGGAGCCACCCAGGCACCCCTGGCCATCGAGTTTTAAATTCTGATTAATTTTTTTAATACCTAGATGTTGTTTGGTTCACTCTCAAATCTGTTGGTTGCCTCTTCTTTTCAAGCTTCTCTTTTATTTACTTTAACCTATTAACTATTACCTGATATCTAGTTCTGATATAAACTCTTTGCCAGTCTGATTCTGCTGTTTCTGCAGCTACTTTCTTTTGGTGCTGTTTTTTGTATATATTTTGTGTATGGATTCATTCTGTGAAAGTTTATTTCTGCCAGAGGCTTGGTGGTAATGCTTGCTCCCTTAGGACCACTTTATTTATTATTATTTTTTTAAAGATTTCATTTAAAAAAATTTTTTAATGTTTATTTTTGAGAGAGAGAGAGAGAGACAGAGTGTGAGCAGGGGAGGTGCAGAGAGAGGGGGAGACACAGAATCGGAAGCAGACTCTAGGCTCTGAGCTGTCAGCACAGAGCCCGACACGGGGCTTAAACCCACAGACCACGAGATCATGACCTGAGCTGAAGTCGGAGGCTCAACCGACGGAGCCACCCAGGCGCCCCTAAAGATTTCATTTTTAAGTAATCTCAGTACCCATCGTGGAGCTCAGACTCACAACCCTGAGATCAAGAGCTGCACACTCCACCAAATGAGCCAGCCAGCAGCACCCGCCCCGGACGACTTTAAATTCTTCACCTGAGAACCATTTGGAACCGTTCGTTAGTTTAAATTTGGACTCTTCACTCATTACATGGCAATACAAAAACATGGTTATTATTTTTCAGTGTTTTTGGTTGTTGTTTTGTGCCAGGCAGGAGAGGGAATTTCACTAGGGCAAGTTTTGTAATCCCCTAGGGAGGATTTCTGGCTCACCTATGCACTGAGGGGGTATTAGGGTCTCAGCTTTACAAGGAATTGCCTGTTAGACACTCCACCTTTGGCAGACTTTGGTCTTTGCTTCCTGTGCTTTGTCCTGCAACACTGTGAAAATCCAAGCTCAGATTTTTACCTGCTTTGGTAAATGAATGCCTGCCCCCTTTAGTGATTCTAGTTACCAGTTCCTCTTTCACTTGATCTTTATCCGCTTGCTAGCTCATCAAGGCACTTTAAAAGTTGTTTTTACATTTTATCAAATCTTTTCAGTTATTTTCATTAGGAATGTAAAACAGTAACAAATCCACCACATTGTTGGCTATTCCCATATCATCTTACTGTGCTGTTTCTAGTCATTTTGGAAACGAAATTTGGGGTTAAATATGTACCTTAAAAATGTATAAAAATGAGACGGAGTGGGGGCTATTACAGCTGCTAATTAATGATATTTCTTTTTTTTTAATAGGTGTCAGCTGTGATGCATGTTTAAAAGGAAATTTTCGAGGTCGCAGATATAAGTGTTTAATTTGCTACGATTACGATCTTTGTGCATCTTGTTATGAAAGTGGTGCAACAACCACAAGGCATACAACTGACCACCCAATGCAGTGCATATTAACAAGGGTAGATTTTGGTACGTATTTCCTTCACATTCTAATGGGTTGTCCTTTAGAATTTTGTGTGCTTGTGTGTGAAGAAGGTTAAAGGCAAGATGTTCTAAAACTGTTCCCAATAGCATACATTAAAAATAACATGAATCTTACTTTTATATTCTAAATAATTCTCGTAGTCATAGCTTAACTGTTCATAAAAGTCATTCAAATATCTAGAAAACGGACAAGGTGTGAGATGGAAGGAGTGCATCAGGAAAGGAGTGAATAAAATGGACCGTTGGAGGCAACGGTGCACAAGTATTCTTGCTCTGGCTCTCGGAAAGCAGAGTTTTTACGGTTGACTAGAAGCCCTTGTTAATCCATAAGAAAAGCTATAAATGTTTCATGCTATAATTTCTTACCTACTCTGCACTTGGGGTTTTTGTTTTTTTTTTGTTTTTGTTTTAAAAGAGAGAGTGAGCGGACATGTGAGGGAGGGAGAGAGAATCTTAAGCCCCACGCCCAGCACGGAGCGCTTCTGTTTTGTAGCCATCATAGTGGTTGTGAGGTGGTATCTCATATGGTTTTGACTTACATTTCTCTGATGGCTAATGATAGTGATAGTAAGCATCTTTTCTTATGCTTACTGGCCAGCCATTTGTATATCTACTTTGGAGAAATGTCTATTCGGATCCTTTGCCCATTTTTTAAATTGGGTAGTATGTCTTTTTATTATTGAGTTTTAATAGTTCCTTATATACCCTTTATAAAAGTACCTTATCAGGTGGATGATTTACAGAAATTTTCTTCCATTTCATGGGTTGTCTTTTCGCTTTTTTGATGGTGTGTTTTGAAGCACAGAGGTTTTCATTTTTTGTTATTGTTTATTTATTTATTTGGGGGGGGGATGGAGGGAGGGGGAGGGGCAGAGAGAAAGGGAGAGAGAATCCCAAGCAGGCTCTGTGCTTGTCACCAGAGAGCCTCATGCAGGGCTCAAACTCCCAAACTGTGAGATCATGACCTGAGTCAAAATCCAGAGTCAGATGCTTAACCAACTGAGCGACCCAGGCACCCCTACAAAAGTTTAAATTTTGATGATGTCCAGTTTATCTTTTTTTTTCTTTTGTTTTGCTTTTGGTGTCATATCTAAGAAACCATCACCCAGTCTAAGATCATGAAGATTAAAACTTTTTTTCTAAGAGTTTTATTGTTTTTGCTTTTAAAGTTTTATTTATTTAAGTAATCTCTACATGTAGTGTAGGGCTCGAATTCACAAACCCAAGATCAAGAGTCACATGCTCTTCCTACTGAACCAGTCAGGCACCCCTTAAGCTTTTACATATAGATCTTTGATCCATGTTGCATTTATTTTTGTATATGGAATGATGAGGTAGATCATTCTTTTGCATATGGGTACCCAGTTGTCTCAGCATCATTTATTGAAAAAGACTGGTTTTTTTAATGTTTATTTATTTTTGAGAGAGAGAGACAGAGCAGGAGAAGGGGAGGGGCAGAGAGAGAGGGAGACACAGAATCCGAAGCAGTCTCCAGGCTCTGAGCTGTCAGCACAGAACCGGATGCAGGGCTCGAACTCACAGACCGCGCGATCATGACCTGAGCCGAAGTCGGCCGCTTAACTGACTGAGCCACCCAGGCACCCCTGAAAAAGACTATTCTTTACACAGTGAATTGTCTTGGCATTCTTGTTGAAAATCAGTTGACCTGAGGTGGGAGGGGTAGAGGGATGGTGTAATGTTGGTCATATGGTACAAAGTTTCATTATGCAAGATGAATAAGCTCTTGAGAGCTAATGTACAGTATGGTGACCATAGTTAATAATATTGTATCGAATACTTGAAATTTTTGGAGAGGCTAGATCTTAAATTTTTTCAACACACAGACACACACACACACACAGGTAACTATGTAGACATGGTGATCTTTTCACAGTGCATACTACAGCAGAACATCAAGTTGTATACCATAAATATACACAATTTTTATATGTCTAAGATACCTCAATAAAGCTATTAGAAAAGTCGGTCGACCATAAATGTGTCTTTCCTTAGAGTCTCAGTCTGTTTCATTGATTTGTAGATCTGTCTGTATGCTAGTACCACAGTCTTAATTACTGTAAACTTATAGTAAGCTTTGAAACTGACAAGTGTGAGTCTTCCAGCTTTGTTTTGTTTTGTTTTGTTTTTTTCAAGATTGTTTTGAGTACTCTAGATCCCTTGAGCTTCTATGCAAGAATTTTAGGATCCGCTCATCACATTTCTGCAACGAAGCCAACTGGGATTTTGATGGAGACTGTTTTAAATCTGTAGATCAGTTTGGAGAGCAACAGTATTAAGTCTGCCAATCGGTGAACATGAGATGTTTTTCCATTTGTTTAGTTTATCTTTAATATTTAAAAAAAATTTTTAATGTTTATTTTTGAGACAGAGAGCGACAGAGAGCGAGGAGGGGAGGGGCAGAGAGAGAGGGAGACACAGAATCTGAAGCAGGCTTCAGGCTCCAAGCTGTCGTCAGCACAGAGCCTGACATAGGGCTCGAACTCACGGACCGCGAGATCGTGACCTGAGCCGAAGTCAGACACTTAACCGACTAGCCACCCAGGCGCCCCGGTCTTTAATCAAAGTTTTATAATTACCAGAGGCTGAATTTTACACTTCCTCTTTAAATGTTACTAAGTATTTTATTCTTCTTGCTATTGTAAGTGGATTTTTAAAATTTTTATTTTTGGATTGTTCACAGCATGTGTATAGAAAAATAATGGGTTTTTGTATGGATCTTATATCCTATGATGTTTTTTGTTTATTCTAATAGTTTTTTATTGGATTTTTTAGGATTTTCTGTAGGCAAGGTCGTGTCATCTGCTAATTACAGATGGTTCCACTTCTTCCTTTCCCTCTAGCTGCTTTTCCTTTCATTTTCTTGCCTAATTACTAGACCCTCCAATAAAATAATGAATAGAAATGGCTAAAGCGGACACTCTTGTCTTGTTCTAGGTCTTAGACGGGAAAACAGCCAGTCTTTCACCAATAAGTGTGATGTTAGCTATGGTTTTTTTGTAGATACCCTTTATCAGGTGAAGAAGTTTTGTTCATTTGTATATATTTATCCCAAATATCTACGTGGCAGACCTTATACGTATAAATAGTGTGTGTGTGGGGGGCAAATATTTTTAAGATAGCCTAAATCTTCCTAAAAATAAATGTGAACAAATCTCTCACATAGCAAATACTCTTTCTCTTATAAAATTTTCTCTTATAAAAATGATCATATCCTATTAAATTAAGCATTTGTTTTATGTTAAGTATAGTTCTTTGGAATGAAGTGACATAACATACTAAATATACTTTCAATGGCATTTCCTTTTGTGTTACTAATGGAGAAAAATAGACTTATTTCTTGAGATGTACTAATGAGGCAAACAAATGATTCCCATAGAATACCACTAATTCGTCAGTTCTTCAGTAACTAACATGGACAGAGTATATTGTGGTATTACTCCATTCAAGTTAGCATTTTACAAGAACTGAATGCTCAGGGTCCTTCCTGCTGGAAGAATGGGGGGTGCTTTCGACAAATAGCTGCATCTGGGGGTTGGCATATTGATCACAGTCGCCTATTCTGAGCACTTGTGTTCTTGTATTGTGATACACCCTGCCGATTCTTTTTTTTTTTTTAAGATTTTATTTTAAGTAATCTCTATACCAAATGTGGGTCTCGAACTCAGAACTCCGAGGTCAGGAGCCATACACACTCCACCAACTGAGCCAGCCAGGCGCCTCTCACCTTGCTTATCCTTTGTGTTGACACTGGCACTGCTACACATACAGAGATAAAGAAAAAATAAGTTACAGTAAAAGTAGAACTCAATGTGAAATGAGAGATGTTTCAGAATTAAATGAAGGGAGGGTGCCTGGCTGGCTGAGTCAGAAGAGCATGCAACTCTTGATCTCAGGGTTGTGAGTTCAAGCCTCACATTGAGTATAGAGATTAGTTAAAAATAATATCTTAAAAAATCATTCAAAATTAAACGAAAGGATAAAAAGTTGTTTGTTTTTCTCTTAAGGCAATAATAGATATGTGGGTGGAAAAGGAATTTTGGAGGGGTGTCACGGAGTCCCAGGCAAAAGAAGGATGTTGCACATATGAGGTACCTAAGCAAAGTACTCTTTGACAGGGTGCGGTGTTTGGAGATTCAGGCACACTGTTGTTTTACATTATTGTACTTACCATATGTTTACATTTTCATATATGACAAGGAAACAATAATTAGTATTTCTCACTGCAGTTCCACTTTATTTTTCAGATTTGTACTATGGTGGGGAAGCTTTCTCTGTAGAGCAGCCACAGTCTTTTACTTGTCCCTATTGTGGAAAAATGGGCTATACGGAGACATCTCTTCAAGAACATGTTACTTCTGAGCATGCAGAAACATCAACAGAAGTGGTAAGTGAAGCCGCCTTGTATCTAAAGTGATGTGTTAACGTACATTATTTCTAACAAAAGTAAAGCTAGGTCACTATCCTCTGTCTCCTACTAAGTGTCCTGATACTGTTTGCGTAATAATTATTAAAATGATCTTTTAACAGCAAGTTTTACACATCCTAGGAGATTGCATGTATGCCAGATAACACGCTTCGTTTATTCACACTAGCCGTTCTCACCCTGTTGCTAAAAGGACAGTGTGGAATCTTGACCAAATTCAGGAGCCCTTCGCAAATGTACTGTGAACAGGTTAAAAGCACCCCACCCTGCAGCACAGCTCTTTCTGAAAAGCAGGTATTCTTGCTACCTGCTTAATTTTTCTTCTACAAGGACATCTTCATAATGAAATTGTAAAATCTTATATCAGAAGTAGTAATTCGTTGTCACATCTCATTGTAACATATCGCTTACTTTGTTTTCACTAGGTCAGATCTCTTGGTTCATTGGTCAGAACTCTAAGGTCCCTACAAGTTCCTCCTACTCTAATCTTTCCCAACTGGCTAAGAGCCAAGGACCTGGAATAATGCACAAAGGAAATCTTGCCTTGAAAGCTTTTTGGATAGTTAACTTGACATCTGAGTCAGCATATATTCAATTTTTAAGAAATGATAAAGTACAGCCAAAAGAGTGCCCTTCCCCCCTTTAATATTGGTAATAATAGATCAAGTGAGAGATGAGAATTGGAACTGTAGGTCTGGGATTTGGAGAATTTTGGCACAAGCAATTGCACATCAACTAATAAGCCCCTAAATGTATTCAAAACAAATTAGCTGAAACCCAAGAGAAATAGGGTGCCCAAGGATGTACAGCTGCCGAGGGGCAGAGCCAGGTGTCTGAACTCAGCCAGAGACCCTCTGGGATGTAGGGTCCTTACTTAACCACTGTCCTGTTTTATCTCTGCTACAGCCCTGCTCTTACAGCTGTGAGTAGTACAGGTTCACTTTTATTCCCGTTTACACTGCTTAGTTGGTTGCTTAAAGTTGCTTGTAAGGTGTACAGTTAAAATAGTCAGTGGACATTATGTAGTCCTGAAGCCAAATTTTCCCATCTAACAGCTCAGAACTGCTCTCATTGGGCACCTTGGGGAGCCTCAGAACACTGTTGGCACATTTTACTACTGTTCTTCATTTGTTCTTATTTTGTAAAGATGACTTTGCTTCCTTTTGGGACAGTCCCAGATACTGTGTACTTGAGTATGAGGACTATGTACTTGATCGCATCTCCGTCCTCGTTGTTGTGGGAAATTTGGAGTAATTTCTTTTTGACCTAATTTCTGTCACCGAATACAACAGAGAGGGGTGTCTTTTCCTGAACCAGGCATTCTTAAAATCCTCACTAGCCAGTAGGCCCTGGTATAGTACTTTCATCACTCCACCAGGGCAGGACAGCTGCTCAGTTTTCCACACCCAACATTGGAGAATCCAGCAGAAAGTTGAGTCCTTTCCATGAGTGAAGAGCTAGTTTTTAAAAATAAGAATTAGTAGTTCTGCCTCAGCAGCTTTGCCTTTATTTTTTTTCCTGAAAGCAAATACTCATAATTTGTTTACACTCCTCTACACCTGATACACAGTTTGAAAATTAAATATTTACCATCTACAAATGGTTTAGTGGTCTGTCTCTCATAAGTCATGTTTAGAATGTGCCTTTATTAAGTCCCCAAGTTTTTGGTACATAGCTCAAGACAGTGCCATACTGTTTTTAAATTGTTTTTTGTGGAGTATTTTAAAGACTGCTCCCTCCTCACCAGGCTTTAGTCTGCACGAACACTACATCTGCCCTCTGTTTCCACCCAGGCATTTCAAAGTGAAAAATGGCAAGCAGACAAGAATCTTTGATATGAAGGTACAGGGCTTTTTCTTCTTCAGGTTCTGTCAGGGACTCACATCATGTGAGTCCCGTCTTCCTTAGTCTGGGGCTGGCACTACGGATGGCTTATTGCCTAGTGTCCGTTCCGAAGGACTGGTGTTTCTGCCACCAGTTACTGAGTATTTTGAGTGCCTTTCTGTATACACGTGAGCATATATAAATGTCCAGGTGACGTTACTAGGTGTCCCCTCTCACCCCATGCCCCGCCCCAGTATTTTGCCAAGGTCATGGTTAGTCAAACATGGAAAACATCTGGAGTTCAAGAGTGACTCTTTTGTGTGGGGGACTCACAGGTGAAGTCACAAGTGTTACTTATTTTGGTGGGGGACTCATCTGTACGTCATTTTCTATTCCTGTTTACATTTTTCTTTTTTCTTTTTTTTTTTTTTTTGTTTTTTGTTATTCGAGAGAGAGAGGCACAAGTGAATGAGGGGCAGAGAGAGAGAGAATCCCAGGAGTGGCAGAGACCGAGAAGTGGGGCTCACCCGAAGCAGGGCTTGAGCTCACCCACTGTGGGACTTGAACTCACACACTGTAAAATCATGACCTGAGGTGAAGTCAGATGCTTCAACAACTGTGCCACCCAGGCGCCCCACCTACATTTTTGTTTCTGAATGCTTAATGTGCTGTCTTGCTTTGTTCCTTCCATGTGTTGACTAGGCCATGGGTTTGTACCATTGTGGGACTTAAGGATGTCACTCCTCTAACCAGCATCCATTTGGAACATTTAGGGATAAAAGAATATGTCACTGTAGGTATTATTCTCACCACTAGTAAGCAATTTACTGATACCTGACATACATAGCTAGCAAGAAAGTCTACTGAAGGTTAATTTTTAAAACAACTTTGTAGGGGCACCTGGGTGGCTCAGTCAGTTAAGTGTGTGACTTCAGCTCAGGTTAGGACCTCATGGTTCATGAGTTTAAGCCCCGCATCGGACTCTGCACTGCAGAGCCTGCTTAGGATTCTCTCTCTCTCCTGTTTCTGCCCCTTCCCCACACTCCAAATAAATAAATAAATAAATAAATAAATAAATAAATAAATAAATGTTTTAAAAAAAAAGAAAAAAGAAAACTTTATAGACAACTTTATAACCTTGTCATTATATATATATATATATATATATATATATATATATATACACACACACATCTGTTTTCTTTTTCAAATAGGGACTCTAAAGGCCCCAAATTAAGATTTGTCTCCCTTCTTAATATTAATTTGTGATTACTCAAGAGACTCTGATTTTGAGGGTATGGAGGACCCTTCAAAATCAGATACTGTGAAAAACAACATCTGACGTAGGATGCATAGTGAAGGTGATTACTAGTTAAAAAATTTTAAGGTAGATTGGGTATAGCCTCAGAAGTCTTTTTTTTCCTCCTAAGTTTTATTTATTTTGAGAGAGAGAGAGAGAGCAAGAGTAAGCACAAGCAGAGTAGGGACAGAGAGAGAATCCCTCACTGTCAGCTCAGAGCCCGATGCAGGGCTTGAACCCACAAACCGTGAGATCATGACCTGAACCGAAACCAGGAGTCGGATGCTTAATGGACTGAGCCATCCAGGCAGCCCTCAGGACTTTCTATGTAAATGCTAAATGTGATAAACAATGCAATTTTGAGATTAAGCAGAACTTTTTAAAATTCCTCATAGTTACCATGAGATTTGGTAGATTGGGTAACAGAGAGAAGTAAGAGGGGAAGTAGTACCGTATGTAATTTTAAAATCCATCAGTGGTCAAATGGGATTGCAGATATGAAGGATTATTGAGGAAGTGTTAGGATGGTAGAAGAAACACAGTAGGTAGAAAACCTTTTCTTTGGACATAAAGAGCTTTGAGAAGTGATTCCTGAAATTTTTCTTAAATCTTATGTATTTGAGCTTGCACTGTAGCTAATTAGAAAGCCTTCAGAGATTTTGTTGTTTTTAGATGAAATGTGCTGCAACATTTCATTAATGATATGTAGTTAGTTTTCTTTCAGTTGTTAGTCTAGTAAATCTCTTGTAATTTATCCGAAGAATATTATGCTTAAAAGCTAAAAGCACTTTTTGGTTTACCAACATTCTCTTCCCATTTCCAGAAATGTATGTATTAATATATTATTCTGTTCGTAATAACAGCAGTCCTCTAATAGGTCATTGCTGGTAACTTCTTGCTTTCTATTTTTCATTTGATTTACTCATTTTCATTACTCTCCAGAAAAGGGGTTAAGGTAGTGTCCAGCTTTTAAGTGCTCTTCATTTATGTTAATGATACATTTCCCCCCCCCCTTTTTTTTAATGTTTATTTTTGAGAGAGAGAGAGAGAGTGCAAGAGACAGAGTGTGAGTGAGGGAGGGGCACAGAGAGGGAGACACAGAATCTGAAGCAGGCTCCAGGCTCTGAGCTGTCAGCACAGAGCCTGATGTGGGGCTCAAACCCACGAACCACCAGTTCATGACTTGAGCCAAAGTCAGACGCTCAACTGACTGAGCCACCCACGCGCCCCCCCACCCCCTTTTTAAAGTTTATTTATTTTGAGAGAGCAAGCAAGCAGGGGAGGGGCAGAGAGAGATGGAGAATCCCCAGCAGGCTCTGCACTGTCAGCGTGGAGCCCAATGAGGGGTTAAAACTCACCAACCTGGGAGATCATGACCTGAGCCGATCAAGAGTCAGACAATCAACTGAGCCACCCAGGCACCCCCATTTCCCTTCCCTTTTGTTTCTAACAAAAGGAGTTTAATTTTGAAATAGTATGGTTGGACTGTCTTCCATTTATAAGAAATAAAAATCAAGGAGAAAGAATGATTTTGGAAATTTCCCACAGTCTGACTTCAGACAATTTTATTTTGAATAATAATTCTTGGGGGCACCTGGCTGGCTCATTCAGAAGAGCATGAAACTCTTGATCTCAGGGTTGTAAGTTTGAGCCCCACGTTGGGTGTAGAGATTATACATGCATACATACATACATACGTATACTTTAAAAATTAATAACAGTTCTTATGGAGAAAAACGATAGCATAAAAGGACCTTTGAATTTTTTTTCATGATTCCGAATAATCGGCTTTAGCTGGTAACTTACAGAACAGAATTTTATCATCATTGTCGTGGCAGTTTGTATATAAACAATTAGATGCATTTGATCTCTAAATTAAACAGCAGGAACATATTAGATCAAATCTGCAAGCCAAGTTAACAGGATAGATGTGGTTAATTAATGAAGGCTATGAGAAGTGATATAGGTTTTAAATTGTCTATAGGACTTTTCAGTCCTGACCATCAATATATCTGTATTTCATCGAGAGACTTAATATGTAGGTATGCAGAGTGAACTTACCCAACACCTGTATTTCCTTATTAGGGGCAACAGTGGAGGGAACCACAATTTTTACAAATCTTCTAATCTAATTTTATACACTCTCTTAACTACCTACTTACCCTTTTAATCAGATAGTCAGGAAAGGTAAGCATTTAAAAGCCAAATATGCGTTAAAAGAAAAAAACAGCTTTTGACGTTTACTGCTTGCATTCTTTATCAGAGAATGCAGTTGGATGCAAGGGTATTTTATTTAATAATGGTATAGAAATACATAGGATTTGAAAAATACAGTTGCTGCAGGCAAACCATATTGCCACTGCTCAGCTGCATTTAGCTAGAGAGATTGTAGAAGATTAGGATTTGACGCTTTCTGTTTTATAACTCAGTTTTTTCTGTCTTTAGTGTTTAGCTATCTTTGCATATTTTTAAATAATAGTCATTTTGAACATATTTACTTGTTTAAAATCAGATCATGGTGCTTTTTTTTTTCACGTTTATTTTTGAGAGAGAGACAGTGCAAGTGGGGGAGGGGCGGGGAGGGGGGGAGACAGAATCAGAAGCAGGCTCCCAGCTCCAAGCTGTCAGCACAGAGCCCGACATGGGGCTTGAATCCATGAACCGTGGGATCATGACCTGAGCTGAAGTCGGGTACTTGACCAACTGAGCCACCCAGGCACCCCAAGATCATAGAACTTTTGATTTTAAGACTGATAATAGCCATTAGTATCCCAGCAGGTTTTATGGAGTTGTGAGTCGGGAAGGAAATGATAGGAGGCATTTGGGGGATTCCAGATTTGTTCTGGGATAATCCTGTACACATGTGTCATGACATTTTAAAAATCTATTTCTATAAGAAATCAGTTCCTTAAATGCCTGCTCTTTTAGAGTATGTTGTTTTTCCTGGGTAGGGTTTTCATTGCTTTCTACTTTCTTCTGTGTTGAAGTTGAAGTAAAATCCTGTAAGGGAAGGGAAATAGGCAGTTTTCTGAATGGAAAGAATGCCTAATGGGAAGGGGAGCACTGGGTAAAATGGCAGGTGTTACACACATTCATTTTGAATTCTTTTTTTTTCTTTAGCCACTGGTGTGGTTTCTTCTTTGTCCTATAAACTACTGTTAGTCTAGTGCAGTGTCCAGACAGCTAATTTTAAGTCAAAGAAATGTTCTGCAGGGTTTGTAGGAAGATTTGTAGGGAGGATGGTATAAAGATGGGAGCTTTCCGACAACAGTTGGCAAATTACAGGGTGGCTCAGAAGTTCCGTAAATGCTTTTCGGCCTTGTCTCTTTTTTTCCTGACCTGCCCCTCAGATTTAAAAAAAAAAAAAAAAACTAGTAAGAAAATTATTTGAAAATGCCAGTCTTGATATTCATAGCCGAGGTCATCTTTTTCTAGGAAGCTCTAGCAAACTCAGTCTTACTTGACAAACTGGTTATGCCTTGAGAAGAGGAACCTGCAAAGCTTCAGTCCTCATCAGACTCTAACTTAAACTCACTGTAAACCACACAGACCCACTAACTTAGGTAGAGGTTATTTCTGATTCTTCACTAAAATTGCTGCTTGCTCTAGGGCACTGCCTTCCTGTCCCAGTCTCCCTGCATCTTTGAGGTTCTTACTGACACCACTAAGCAGTAAGAGGTTCCCATTTCCTTTTCTTCCTCAAAGTCTACAAGTAAATCTATAGCTTGCGCCGGGGTAGATAAAGAAAGTGGAGCTTACATTGGGTTTTTTTTTTTTTTTTCTAGGTAAGCATGGGTGCTCTAGAAATTCTATCTAGAGTGAGTTGTGGGCAGGATAAAGAAAAAAGACGGCTCTGAAGACTTTGGAGTTATTTTTTACTGTTGCTAAATTTTTTTTTTAATTTTTTTAATGTTTTATTTATTTTTGAGAGAGAGAGAGAGAGAGACAGCGTGAGCAGGGGAGAGTCAGAGAGAGAGGGAGACACAGAATCCGAAGACAGGCTCCAGGCTCCAGGCTCCGAGCTAGCTGTCAGCACAGAACCTGACGCGGGGCTCGAACTCACAGACTGTGAGATCATGACCTGAGCCGAAGTCGGACACTTAAATGACTGAGCCACCCGGTGCCACATCAGTATACACATATAATTTAAATTTCTGTCCAAAAAACATATTTAAGGGGGTGCCTGGCTGACTCAGTCGGTAGAGGGTACACCTCTTGTTCTCGAGGTTATGGGTTTGAACCCCATGTGGGGTGTAGAGATTACTTAAAAATGAAAAATCAAGGGGTACTTGGGTGCTTGGTCAGTTAAGCATCCAACTTTTTTTTTAAGATTTAAATTTATTTATTTATTTTGAGAGAGAGAAAGCACACATGGAGTGGGGAGGAAGTACCAGAGAAAGAATCCCATGCAGACTCCACGCTCAGTGCAGAGCCTGATGCGGGGCTCCATGCCACATACCTGAGATCATGACCTGAGCCAAAATGAACAGTCAGACACTTAACCGACTGAGCCACCCAGGTGCCTCAAGCATCCCACTGTTGATCGCAGCTCAGGTCTTGATCTCAGGGTCATGAGTTCAAGCCTAACGTTGGGCTCCATGCTGGGCATGAAGCCCTACTTAAGAAAAAAAAAAATCTTAAAAATAAGTAAATAAAAAACATACTTAAAATCAAAACTTGGTTATTTAGGACTTTTAAGTCATGCATAAATATGTAAAGGGTAGCTCAGTCGGTTGAGCACCCTACTTTGGCTCAGGCCATGTTCTCACTGTGGGTTTGAGCCCCATGTCAGGCTCTGTGCTGACAGCTCAGAACCTGGAGTCTGCTTCGGATTCTGTGTCTCCCCCTCTCTCTGTCCCTCCCCTGGTCTCTCTCTCACTCTCAAAAATAAATAAACATTAAAAAAAATTTTAATAGAAAAAAATGTAAGGAAAATTAAAACTTTTGTATATAGCAAAAAAAAAATCCTAAAATTCTAAATGCTACTCTTTAGAAGCATGTGACAGTTCCAACCTAACCATTAAAATGGGGTGAATGGAACTGAGGAGAAAAATAAATTCAATACAAAGTAACTCCTACTTCATTAGAAGTTAATTTCAGTGTTGCACTGTAACAATAGAAAATTAGATTGTAATCCAGTTGAACAGTATGCTCACTCAGATCTTGAAAGGACCTATGTCTCTATTGGCAAAGTGGGTGGTTAAGGTGCAAGTGACTACAATTTAGATGCTTCTTGGCTCAAAAGGAGTTTACTAACCATGAAGCATAGGTTTTCCAGTAGTGCTTTATGCATGTCTTCAAAGCAAAACTCCATTATTCAGTCTTATATGTATTATATGTACAAATTTTATAAGATGAACTACTTATAATTGGGTAGGAGATCAAAACTCTGACATTACCAATTAGCCTCAGCAGTAGTTAGCTGGGTAGAGATCAACTTTTTGTTTAACTCTTAAGGATTAAAATACAATGCATATGAAGGTTTTTTTTTATAGGTCATGGCTTTAAATTCTAATAGCTCATTTTGGATCATCACTTTTCAGTAAAAGAAACTCTGTTAATGGGGCACCTGGGTGGCTCAGTCGGTTAAGCATCCGACTTAGGCTCAGGTCATGATCTCACAGTCCGTGGGTTCGAGCCCCACATCGGGCTCTGTGCTGACAGCTCAGAGCCTGGAGCCTGCTTCAGATTCTGTGTCTCCCTCTCTCTCTGTGCCTCCCCCTCTCACTCTTTGTGTCTCTCTCTCTCAAAATAAAGATATTTAAAAAATTAAAAAAAGAAACTCTGTTTAAAAACATTCCAGTATATTGCAAGTGATCAGAAAGTTTTACCTAACAGAACAAGTGTGGGGTATATCTAGAGGTGAGTTTAAGAGCCGTTCAAAAGAAGAGATGTGAATTGTAACCCGGTTTGAATAAGTAATGAAAAATACATCTCAGTTTTTAAGAAGAGATGAAACCAAAAAAAAGAGAGAGATGAAATTCATATGAACTTGAATGGTTGCAGGTTCACCATTGTTCACTGCTTGATAATTTCACTGTCTTCATTAATATTTTTATAACCCAGGATTTTAAGTGAACACTGGCTTGGTCCTCAGTAAATGCTTAATTAATTAGTTAAGCCATAGTAACAAAATTATACAATCTAACAAATTTGACTGGTGAGAACTTTCATTAACTTTACTAGCCCACCTGGGCTTCTTGGCATAGATCCTTTAACTGGAAATCGGATGCAGTTGTAAAGAGTAGCACAAGAGAAACCGTGTTTATTACAGTCCCAGAAGGTGCCCGTATCTGAAACAGTGCTCACAAGGCTTTGTTTACATGTTTTCATTTAAATTCATATAGCCTACACATTAAAAAAAAAAAAAAAAAAAAAGATGACCCTGACTTAAAAAGAAGCTATTTTTGTAAATGTCCCCTCCCCTGCTCATATTCTCTAAACAAATAAATAAACTAAAAAAAAATTTTAAAAAAAAGTGCTGTTAACAAGAAGCATTAGTGTCCCAGAATCCAAGTTCAAGGGCAGTTTCAAGTGGTCTGAGAGGATGATGCTTCAAAGTGGGTCAGCCTCATGGTAAAGAACCAACCTAGCTCTCAGCATCTGCTGAATAATTTTGGTGCAAGACCGATCTTTCTATAGTGCTGCGGTCTAGTAGCTTCAGTTAAAGCCAGGTTATATGCTGGATCAGATAGACAGTTTTTTAAAATGCATTTTCTAGAGCAATGAACAAAATGGCCAAGAAACTTGTTAAGAAGCCTATCCAAAAAAAAAAAAAAATGAAAAAATGAAGAAAAGCTCACTACATCATGAGAACTTAACTTCGCTGTGGTTTTTGAAGCCCTACATAGTAGCCAGAGAGAGAATGCCCTCCAGTGTTGGTATATGAATTCAAGACAGAGGCTGGAGGGAATCTGAACTTGCTTTAGTCTAGTTGGTGATTGTATAGGGAAGAATGTGTGGAGTTCTAGTTTAAAAACAAAACCAAACAGGGGCACCTGGGTGGCTCAGTTGACTGAATATCTGGCTCTTGATTTTGGCTCAGGTCATGATCCGAGGGTTGTGGGATGGAGCCCCATGTTGGGCTCTGCACTGAGCATGGAGCCTCCTTAAAATTTTCTATTTCCCTCTTCCCCTCTCCTCTGCTCACATGCTCTCTCTCTAAAATAAAGTAAAATAAAGTAAATATTTTTTTAATGTTTATTTATTTTTGAGACAGAGAGAGAGAGCACGAGCAAGGGAGAGGCAGAGAGAGAGGGAGACACAGAATCCAAAGCAGGCTCCAGGCTCTGAGCTGTCAGCACAGAGCCTAACGTAGGGCTTGAACCCACGAACAGTGAGATCTCGACCTGAGCCAGAGTTGGATGCCTAACTGACTGAGCCACCCAGGTGCCCCTAAATAAAATAATTTTTTTCCTTTTTTTTTTAAATGTTTATTTAATTTTTGAGAGACAGAGAGAGAGACAAAGTGTGAACAGGGGAGAGGCAGAGAGAGAGGGAGACACAGAATCCAAAGCAGGCTCCAGGCTCTGAGCTGTCAGCACAGAGCCTGACACGGGGCTCGAACTCACAGACCGCGAGATCATGCCTTGAGCCGAAGTCAGTCACGTAACCATTACGACTGAGCCACCCAAGCGCCCCAATAAAATAATCTTTAAAAAATAAAATAAAAAATAAAAACCAAGCATGCTGATTGTAGGTCATTTTTTTATGGATATAACCTGTCACAGGGAAAAATGTTTCGTAAATTTAGTAGTGACCTGAGGTATGTGAAATAATGACTTCAGAAGGTATGTTTAAGACATTGGTGTCCACCTGTATTAAGAATCCACACTGAGTGGTTGCTTGCTGGCAGCCATGCACTGGGACTACATGGAAAATGGGAAACTCCAGGATGTTTTTGGCATGGGATTTCATCTCAGTACATTGATAAAGGTGTCCAAAGGGCTTCAGATAAAAAGCAGGACTGATGGTGAACCTCGGGAGTAAGGTGAGGCAGAAGGGGAAGACTCAAACAACAGCAAAGACAAGACAGAATAAATAGCAAGGACTTTGTGATTAAGAATCTGAGCGAGGGGTGGGCGCCTGGGTGGCTCAGTTGGTTAAGCGTCCGACTTTGGCTCAGGTCATGATCTCACAGTTCATAAGTTCAAGAGCCACATTGGTCTCTGTGCTGACAGCTTAGAGCCTGGAGCCTGCTTGGGATTCTGTGCCTCCCCCACTTGTTCCTTGTTTTCTCTCTCTCTCTCTCTCTCTCAAAAATAAAAACATTTTTTAAAAAAATTTGAGCGAGGGGATAGTAAATACAATATTTCATGTTTCGTTCCACAGGGTAAATATTTATTATTTTTCAATACCATTGTATATTTAAGCTGTATTTGCCAAACTTCTCTAATTATAAGATAATTGGGACCCTTGTCAAATATACAGATTTTCACATCTCCTAGAATCAGTTTCCAGGCAGGGGCCTAGGAAGCTGTGCTTTTACCAAATACTCGAGATGAATTATATCCGCAGCCAATTTCAGGAAATGCTGACTTATGCCAATTCAACATCCCTGAACATTGGCAGGTTGTCATTGCATTAAGCTAATGTGTTACATGGAATTTCCTTGTTCAAATAATAGATGTTACTATATCACATGACAATAGAAATATGATAAATATTAATGTTGACAGACTCATAATTTTAGGGTTAATAGCACATCCTTTGTGTGGAATTTTCTTGTCCTCTGCAAGGTATTAGGTATCATCTTATGGAAGTAAAGACACACTCAGAACTAAGCAATATTTTACATCCCCATCTCAAAGATGCCTTTCTCGTTTATAGGAGACTGTTGGTCCTGTTAGGACATTCTTAGTACATTTGATATCTGTACTTTCCCATCTTGTCTTCCTTCCAGGAATGCATATTCTCAAGGATACATTTCTCATCTAAGAACATTCATGTGTGTCCTCAAAGTACTGAAACTTCTACGGTTATCTTTGTGCAGTTCAAGTTGTGCATAGACTTTATCCAAAGGCCAGTCTGAAGGAAATATCTTAGAAGGAAGGTGCCTTTTCCTCATAATGGTTATTTTTTCTTTGGATAAAAATCTTATACTTGTAATCTTGTCGAATTGTGTCTACATAGTCCAGCACCTGTTAAATTGTTGCAGAACTGAGAGACTCAGAAATATCTAAGGTGTCTTGTTTGAGTTTTTAAACTGGAGGTTGTTTCTGGTTCTCCAAACCTGTTGGTCTTTTTGTTTTAAGCAAGTCTGGTCACAGTTCCCAAACAACAACCAAATCATACTGTCCTGCATTTCTCAAAACTGTTGACTAGCCAGACAGGACAGAAACACACAAACCATAAGATAAGTACAGCAGACGCTGCCGGGCAGTATCGTAGTACAGGAACGATACGGACAGTAAAACCTAAGTTCCTGGGGAAGAGAGTTGATCATCTTCAAACTTATGAACAGATACAAATGCTTTTCTCTCTGACAGAGGAAAAAGTGTCTGACCACCTTTCTGGCATCTTCTAAGAAAGGCATGCACGTGTTTATGTACTGCTTTCTTCATTTCTTTGCAGGCACATTCGTATGTGACCTCCCTTCTTCTTTTGCACACTGTCCTGCTTAAATGCTAATTCTCATGAGCATCTTTACGTGTTCTTGAGGATATTTCTCAGACTCCTGAGGCAGATATAATCAGGACAGCTGAGTGGGCATAAGAGGAACTGGGATCAAATCAGAGCGAAACTCTCAGGGAACTTCTGCCTTCTAGTCATGAGAAGATGGTGATTTGTGTTGGCTTAGGCTCTGGGAATCAGATAGTTTGTTTTCCCGTCTGTATCCCAGTATCGGCCTTCCAAGTCTCGCCTTGCCCCTGCCTCTTCATCTCTTCTTCTGCTCCACCATGAGCAGGCAGCAAGGTCAACCGAGTGCCTGAATTTTACTCCAGGTGAAAGAATTTAGGGACACAACACATGCATTGGCAAGATGAATCACATATCCTGGCCTCAGCTCTTTTATCCCTAGAGAAATACAAGCCTCAAGCTTTGTACACTTCCTGGGGCTCCCTTTGGCTGTACTCCTTTGCATCAGACCTTTCTGCTTGGCTCTGTTCTTTAGCTCTGAAGTTCTTTATACCTCAAGGCTTGGCTTTCACTCCTAGACCATCATTTACCCATTTGGATTTCTGGAAGAGAAGGGGCCTTTCCTCTCATAGTTCCTTTCTTTTGATCCTTCCCCTCTTCTTCCTATGTCACCACTTCTCTTGAAACTACTGCTTCAAAAACCACATTTCCATCCTATGAAAGCTCCCTGGAGCTCCACGTATGCACACACCTATCCTTTGCCCTAAGGCTCATGAGAAGTTGATCTTCTACTCCTTGACCTTAACCTGATGACAAGCTTTCGATCCACCTCCCATTCCTCTGGAAGATAAAGTTCTAAACATGGGCTCCCATCCCCTATTTTCCCTTGGAAGTCCTATTCATGAATTTATAGAGCATATTTGCATATTATCAGTAATCACTGTCTTAATATATGAGCTTGTATAGTTGTATTTTAATAAGAGCTTTGCTGTTGTATTTGGAGATTGGCCCTCAAATCTAGCTTATGTCTCGTCTTTACCATTCAAGACCAGACTTAGTCAGATGTGAATGTGCACTAATTAAATAGCACATCTTTAAAAAATTTTTTTATGGAAAGTGTTTTGTTAGACCACGCAAATGAATCGGCCAGGCTGTTAGAAGGCTTTACCAGAGCTCGAGTTTGAGCTGTTTGTCTAGAACTGTTGTGTCTGACCCTGAGAGGTTATGTGTTGCAGTTGTAAGTAAGAGCGTGGCTGTGCCGTAGTTGATATTGAGGCCTCTGTTGCTGTTTACTAGTTCAGGATCTCTGTTGTGTTTTTGCCTGGTTAAAACTCAGTTACAGTAAAATATTCATCCAACAAGATGTCTGATCAATATCCATCTATTAAATCTGCTTTCTTTACTTTCATTTCAGATTTGTCCAATATGTGCAGCATTACCTGGAGGCGATCCTAATCATGTCACGGATGACTTTGCAGCTCATCTTACACTTGAACACAGAGCCCCTAGAGATTTAATATCCTTTTAAGAGGCAAGAAGGGATAGAGTTGTTTGTAATGTGTGTCATTTTGATTATTTGAAGGACAATATACCCAAAGAGATAAACTGACTTCCAAATTATTTTATTTGACCTTTCCTAAAAGTGACTCTGTGTTGAGATGCAATTTATTTCTCTTGTTACGTGCTGTGCGTGTCACATGAACAGCGCTCGCTGAGTGAAAGTTGCCTTGCTCGTTTTCACTTCATTCCGACCAGATTTCCTTAAGACCGTTTGACCAGGTGATTAGTCTTCAGCAGGGTGTTTCCATACAAAAGAGGAAAATGCTAATCCAAATTAGAATCTAATGCACTATAAGGAGAATGTATTTGCTTCCCCTCTATGTTCTCTGTTGCCTTACCCTGTTCTAGGGGGGATGATGAGCAGGGGTGCATGCTGGGGCTCCTTTCCCTTTGGGAGTCCCCTTCTCCAGAAACAGCCATTCCCCGCCCAGTCTCTGAGTAGGGTAGCACAAGGTCAGGGCCAGTCCTTTCCCACTGTCCTTTCTGCTTCCCCTTCGCAAGTCTGTCTCTCAGCAGTTGCTGGCGATGTTCCCTGTGATCTTCAAGAGATGAACGGCCCACCAGAGTAATTAACTTTGTACACTGTGTGCTTCTTGTTTCGACTTGGGAATTGTTTTTCTAAAACTATCACCTATTAACTTGGGGGTCCATTTTCACGTAAAGGTTTCAGTATTCATTGCAGTTTGAAGTAATTCAAGAGCTAATCATGACTTTTCTCTTTGCCAGACTTTATTCTGATTTCTTTGATTGCCTCCTGGCAATCCTAATTCAGCCTTAGTCCTACTGAGGAAGAAACTGGTGTGATGGTTTTCTTGTCCCCCAGCTCCCGTCCCTTGCTCATGGTTCCCAATTTTCTAATTGGCAGCATGGCCCTTCAGAGTTAGGGGGAAGATAAGAAAACTAAAGGAAATATAAAGATATGGAACCAACCTAAGAAATTAGAATGTCAGCCAGACCTGAGCCAGTCAAGGGGCAAGTATTCGTTGAACAGAGGAGACCACTTTTCCTCTGTCCTAAGAGCTGAGGACACTGAAAGTGTAATGAAAGCTGTGATTTTTTTTTCTTAAAGAGAATAAGAAAACCTGAATGGGCCAAGAATACTTAAGTCTTTGAGTCACTTCACATTTTATGTGAAAGAATCTTGTAACCTTACCGAGCAGGATTATGCTTGATCCCTGATCTGCTCCATCTTCATGGAGAAGCGAGGCAAGTAATTTAAAGCCAAGCTGTTCTCCGAATCCTGAACTTTTTCAGCAGGTTCAGGGGCCTGTAGTGAAATGAGTATCCATTTGGTAGAATGTCCCATGTCATCTGCATCCATTTTTGTGAGATTTTTATAAGTCGCTGGTTATCAAGAGAAGGTTAAATTATACAAAATATAAGAATAAGAGGAGGGACATGTTACATTTTAGATTCCTAACAACTATTGCCATTAAGCTCTGGAAAACAGCATGTTGACATTGCAGTTATCCTGGAAATATACTGATTTTTCAGGTACTTCAAGTGGTGCTGTGTGGTCACTTTGTCATGAGTGAATGGCTTCTCTTCGAGCCTCATAAGCACCGAACTTTTTTTCCTTCTGTTTTGATAGAATCTTCCTAAAGTGTACTTTTTATGCCCAGATGCCTTTTACTAACAAAATACAATGATCATAACATCACTTTCTGCAGAACCCAAGCCATGATCATGAATACTGTGATAAAACAGTACATATTATAGTGGCACCTGAGGGCTTCATGTAACCACTCATCCTGTCCCTAAATCACTCCAAAATCATCAGCTGAGAACTGGGAAGCCAGCAAAGTTATTTTGCACCAGGGTGCCTGGGTGGCTTAGTCGGTTAAGTGTTCGGACTTTGGATCAGGTCATGATACCACTCATAAATCATGAGTTTGAGCCCCGCATCAGGCTTTCTGCTGTCAGCATAGAGCCCAATTAAGATCCTCTGTCCCCCACCCCCTCTCTGCCCCTTCCCATCTTGCGTTCTCTCTCTGTCTCTCTCAAAAATAAATAAAAATTTTTTTTAAAAAGTCATTCTGTACCATATAGCTGTTCTGTGTACCGCTTTGAAAGAAAAGTCTCTCTTACTATGCTTTATCCGTACATTTGCCTGCGTGGAAACACAAGGTTGTCTTCGTGAGTTTGGGCCGCTGTTCACTATTCAGGACCTTCTTTACTTTGAGTCAGCTGTAGAACATGGGTGAGGCTGCTCGATTTGACTTTTTTTTTTTTTTTAAAGCTCTTCTGACAGCCAGGCGCCCCTGAGAATTTGACTTGATAAATGTAGTGTTACTCTCTCTGAGTCCACTTCTATAAAAAAAAAAAAAAAAGTCAAATCTAGTTTTCGGTTTAGCAGCAGCATTAAAAAACAACTTGAACACAGATTAAATCTAATAACCAAAAGAAGTCTTTTACTCCTGAATTTAAATTATTCATACTGGGGGCACCTGGCTGGCTCAGTCAAAGAGCATGTGAGTCTTGATCTCGATGTGGTGAGTTCGAGCCCCACGTTGGGTGTAGAGATTACTTAAATAAATCTTAAAAAACTGTAAAAGAAAATGTAAATAAAATTGCTCATACCATTCTTTTATTATGAGATGATAGTTGAGATTAGAGTAGCATAGCTGTCCTCAGATATAAAAATTGATGCTTATTAATTCTGATTACTTCAGTATGAACATATATGAAATTCAGCCCTGAGGTCAGGGTAAGGCAATTTCTTCCTATCTGGTAAAACATTTTTCCCCTTTGAAAACGCACACGTGCGCATGCACACATACACACAATATACACACACTCACATGTTGCTTTATATTTGAGGGTCTTTTTTTAGTGTTAATAGCCCTGTAGATATGGTTGGGATGTTCGCATTCTAAATGAAATGTGCTATTTTTAAATGCTTACAATTTAGAAAATCTGCATGTCTGTCTAACAAGGGCTTGAGTGATTTTTTTTTTTCTTTCTGTGAAATACTTGGGTTCTTTTCTTAACTTTGGAGTTACGATGAATCGAGTGGTGTTCGACATGTACGTAGAATGTTTCACCCTGGCCGGGGACTAGGAGGTCCTCGCGCTCGTAGATCAAACATGCACTTTACTAGCAGTTCTACTGGTGGACTTTCTTCCTCTCAGAGTTCATATTCTCCAAGCAATAGGGAGGCCATGGATCCTATAGCTGGTAAGTTAGTTTCCCATTAATAAAAGAAATGGTCAGGGAGGGGTCCTCTCTTTAAAATGTTTTGGTGGAATCTGTGTTCTTACTCTCTCATCATGGTCCTGTATTCCTTCACAATTCCCCCAAATTTTATTAGTATAAATATTTTAAAAGTGGGCAACATAAGGTAGTTTGTATTATTCTGACATTTCTTTAAGTACTTAGAAGGTAATACAAAATGGCCACAGGTTCTATTTGTGGCCTCTGTTGAAACCCAAGAAAATGATCAAAGATTTCAGAGTTGGAAGTTGGAAGACTTTCAGGGTTCCATGGTTTAACCTCCACAAGCACACAGATAATAAAACTAATCGACAAGACTAAACAGTTAAGCTCTTCTCATAGAAGAAAGTAAAGTAGGAGTTTTCTCTGTTCTTGCCTTGATTTGAGAACTATATTCTTAGGGAGCACACTGAAAAGTATGTGTTTTAATAGCTTAAGAAAATCTTATTTAAAAAACGACAACATTTGAATATGTAGTTCATAGCCAAGTCCACTGGGTCTAGTACATGGCCAACCTGGGAAGCCAGCAGCAGAGCGAAGAGGTTGGAGGTCAAAATATAATCTCAGAAATCACAGTAGCCTGAGACTGTAAGACGCACGAAACACAGACAGGCTAAGGTAAGACTCTGGAAGCCTGTACAAGTTCTGAAATGTGTGCGCATGGTGGAGTATGTGCCTGGAAATCGTGATGCACCTTGCAGAGCACCCTGGGACCCTGGTAAGTGTCAATCTGGGGTACAGACTAGGAACAGTTTTACTCATAAAACGTCCTTAAAAATGTACTGACCTACAGACATAACCTCTTAATTCCAAATGCTTTGGGCATTTGGATGTGCAATAAACTCTGTAAACTGAGTTTTGGGGATTTTAAAAAATATTTCTTCATCCAAAGGGAATAATTTACCTGCTGTCTTTGTTAGCAGGCTGTAAAAGTTCATTTCTAGAAGCAAAATTCAAAAGTGAGAAATTCTTTCCATTTTGTTTTTTTCTGTCAATGAAAATTAGTTTATTTTAGTCATAGGCTATATGAAAAAATGGTGTAAGAACCTGTGGGATAAAACAGTGAGTGAGAAAACAGAAATTTACCCTGTTAATGAGTTTTAACGACGAAGAGCATTTGCTAGCCTGGGAATGTCTGCAAGGCAGACAATTCCATGTAATTCCATATAAGCTAGGTAGAACTCTCCCAGGTGGGACAAGGCATTTCCTGCACCTTACTTAGATGAGAACTCAGGGACGAAATTCCTCATTGCTCTTGATGAGTTCAACCTTATCGAAACAAGAGTCTGGATTCCCTAACAGGCCACTAACTGGGCTGTACAGTCAGGAACCAGTCAGCCTTACTGGGCATTGCCAGTGATAGTCCCATGGTACTCTGCAACTCTCAAATGACAGTACCAGAAAGTACCAGAGAGAAGTCAAATGTGAGTGGTGCAAGGGTCACAGATAGAAATGATCCAGGCCTCTTGGATGTATTCTGATCATCATTCAATCATTGAGTAAACGTTTGAGGCCTACTATGTGCCAGGCACTGTTCTAGAAGCTGGAATAGCATGAATGGTAGACTCGATCTCTCCTTTCATGGAGCTTGTGTTGGAGAAGGTTTATATTATGATGGGACCAGCAGATGATCCACTTTAATTTACTACAATACTAAGAGAAAGTATAACTAAATTAGTCCATTTAGCAACAGTCTGTTATGTTCTACTTAAAAATCATTGTATATGGGTTAATATTCATGTATCTGCATTCCCCATGCACAACAGCTCCTGCCTCCAGGAGGCATTCTGAAAGATACTGAGGAGTGCCTGGCTGACTCTGTCAGTAGAGCATGCGACTCTTGGTCTTGGGATTGTAAATTCAAGCCCCATGTTGAGTGTAGAGATTACTTACAAATAAAATCTTTAGTAAAAGAAAAGGTGCTGAGCTCCCAGCTGAACTTTATGTTGCCACGGATACCTGCCTGTTGCCCATCGTTTTTAATGTTCCCCTAAAAGAGCGCTTTTCAGCATTTTGTTTCCCACAGCATCTAAGGAGACATTAACCCCCTTCGTTTCCTTTGGCAGAGCTGCTGTCTCAGCTGTCAGGAGTGAGGCGTTCCGCGGGAGGACAGCTTAACTCTTCGGGCCCTTCCGCTTCGCAGTTACAGCAGCTGCAGATGCAGCTGCAGCTGGAACGGCAGCACGCCCAAGCGGCACGGCAGCAGCTGGAGACCGCCCGCAACGCCACCCGGCGCGCCAACACGAGCAGCGTCACCACCACGATCACGCAGTCCACAGCGACGACCAACACAGCTAACACGGAAAGCAGTCCGCAGACTGTCCAGAATTCCCAGTTTCTTTTAACAAGGTAGTTCGTTTGTCCATACGACTTTGGGAAGCAGTGTTTTATTAGCACCATGTGGTCTGAAGTGATCTTTTCTGTGCCTTGTCCATGTTCTTAAAACTCACAGATCTCTAAGCAAAACTACGTATTCCCCAAGATTATGAAAAGTAGTAGTTAACGCAGAAGTGCTAGTGGTCTCGTTCCAACAGTAAATTATCATCTAATGTGAATTTTGTCCCCCTATTTTACCCATAAAACTGAAACACCATATCGTTACATTTGGGGGACATATTAGGTCTATTTATTGTCATAATTAACATTGCTTTCTTTTTATTGCCAATTCCAGTCAGCTATGAAATATAAAAGGTACAGGAGAGGATTTCACAACATAGTGGTTTTCTCCTGAGAATTTCTAAAGAAGCACGATTTAAATTCCTGAGGTTGGCACAAACAAAAGTAACAGTTGAAAAAATTTTTTACGATGATGTAAAAAATAGACAGTATGCCCAGTAAATGGTTTTGCTGGATGGAATAGAGTTCTTACCTGCTTCTGAAAATTACCATCAGCAGCTGAACATCATCATCTCCCAAGCCTATTGGCATTTTATGTGACTTTTAAGAACATAAGGAATTTTAGAAACAGCAGTGACGAGTAGACTTAGGCTGAACAGGCAATGAACCTGGACTAATCTGGGCCTTTAACGGAGCATAGAGGAATATAAAGTAAAAACGGGAAAGTGAAGGAGAAAATTAGTATAATGTGTCAGTTACCTCCAAACTGATGCTAGAAGACAATATTAGTTCTCTGTATATTTCATTTATATCATATTTGTAAATATCTCTGTTGGTACAGTGGCACATGTGTGTACTTATAAATAATATGCTGTAGATGCAGAATAAAAAATGATTGCAGACCCTGGTCTAGAGCCCCAGATTTGCCTTTGGCAAATCATTTCACTTCTCTAAACCTCAATTTTATCATCAGTAGCCTATGAGTTTTACCTCATGAGAAAGAGAATTATTTTGAGGATGAAATGGAATATGAGTATATATATGGTCTAGCTCAGTATCTGACATATAACAAAGGCCCAATTAATGGTTCCCATTATTCTCATTTGTTAGGGGTTTAAGGAGGAAGTTTCAAGTGGGGGAATTTACCTTTGGATTATCTCTGCAAAGTCAGTAACTATGCTTGGTTATTACCAGAAAATGTGGCCTCAACATAAACCACAAAGCCACAGATGATCCGACCTGCTGCCATGTAGCCTTACTTGTTGGATCTTCCAGCCTGGCACATCTAGATATTTCCTCAAATAGGAGACCTAACAATGTGTGTATCCACTGAGAGTTCACTGACTCTGGGTGGAATGAATGTCTTTGGAAAAGACATCTTCTCACCCTTGGCCCTTGGCCCATTCTTTTTCTTGAGCCCGAAACTCAGTGGCCTTGATTTGGGATTTTTCTCTCTGTAGTTCTTCTACACCAGACACCCAGCTCCCAGAGCATGGTGTGGGTGGCCTTTGAGCAGCCTTCCTTGGATTCTGGTCATAGCTTCTTGAAGAGCCCCTTCTGTCGCCTGATATAGTACATTCAGTTTACAGACCACTTCTCCCACCTTTCACTGTATCCTTTGATCCTGACTCATATGATTTATCTTAGGGAGCATTTCCGAATAAATGTTACCTGCAACTTTATATATTCTAAGGAATATGTAGAGTTACTTATGTTGATTTTTTTTTCCTGACCAACAATTTTGGGTGAAACTAAGTAAAAAAAGTAGTTGGTTTATTATTGGGCTTCTCAGAACTTTAAATATATTAATATGCATTATGAATCTTTAAGGGGAGGAGAGCTTCAAGCCTGTAGTATTTCCAAAGAAAAAGCCTGGTCTCTGGTCACATAGTAGTTACGTGATCTACATGGGGCCCAAGCCTTATCTTTGCCTCTTTGACCAGGGACAGTTCCTTGTTCATGTCGCCCTGGAACTCATCGTGGGGAAACCGTTGCCTTGGGATCCGAATTGTTTGTCTTCTAGAAAATGGTTGTCACAGTGCTTATGTCAGATTTCAGTGTTTTGGGTAATGGAGTCAGCTAGTTTGGCTACCTCCCAGTTTGAAGATCTTCACAAGCTTTGCAGTACTTCTAGATCCCAAATGAAGTTTGGCATATTAGGAGGTCTAGCCCAGGTACCAGATTTTATCTACCTTTTAGGAATGAAATATTTTCTCAGTTTTTTTCTAAAAATAAAAACAGTAATAATACAGGGCACCTGGCTGGCTCAGTAACCAAAAGATGGGGCACCTGGCTGGCTGGAGCCAGGTGGAGCATGTAACTCTTGATCTCGGAGTTGTGATTAAGCCCCATGTTGGGTGTGGACATTAACAATAAAGTCCTAAAAAAAAAAAAAAGTCCTGTTGCAATTACACGCTCTCCAGAGGGTTGGGGACCTCAGCCTGTGTGTGTCTGGTTTGCCCACTATGCAGGTAGTCTTACCAGTCACTTCCTTTCAGTATGGATTTAATGGCTTTTAGATAATTACTTTTCAGATCCTTTTGCTTTCTTTAAATTCTGAAATTTAGATCATTTTGTTTGTCTCTGAGCCACAGATCTAATCGTTCAGTGGTTTTGAACTTGACAGCTGTGAGATTTTGAGCACGTCACTTAGCCTCTGCTTCAGTTTCCTCTTCCTGTAAAATGTTAATAATACGACCTAACTGATAGGCGTTAAAATAGATAATAAGATACAAAAAGCACTTAGAGTTTGACCCATAGTAAGGGCCCGGTATATATTGTCACTTTCAGCATAGGTAGGACAGCGGAGAGCAGGTGCCTGTCCGTGGAGGAGCATGGGCTGTAAGTGCACCCTTTCTGGGAGAGGCGCCTGCCATGCACGCCTGCTGGGCACCCTTGCACTCTCACGGCCTTTTCCCCTGTTTGGTTACTTGTCCTGACCCCAGCACTCCAGCTACTTTCCCTTTCTTTCTCCGCCCCCCCCTTTTTTTTTAAGTTTATTTATTTAGTTTGAGAGAGAGAGAGCAAGAGCATGTGCATGAGCCGGGGAGGGGCAGAGAGAGAGGAGAGAGAGAACTCCAGGCAGGCTTGATCTCATGAACCGTGAGATCATGACTTGAGCCAAAATCAAGAGTTGAACGCTTACCCAACGGAACCACCCAGGGTCCCCTCCCTTTCTTTCTTTGACACTAAAAATGTAGAGAAATAAAATCAGTACTGAAACTAAGCAGAACTTTGCATAAGTCATTTATCAGGTGAGTAACAAGAATTCAACTCTTAACAATCTGTCCAGTGTCCATGCAGATGAACCAGGTTTCCCAGCCTGGTGCATAGCTCCTAAGTGCATGTATCAGATGAGCGTGCCCGGCTCTTAGTCCGCCCTGCTGCTCGGTCCTGAGTAGGAGAAATGGGGGGGCATGTGTGTGTGTGTGTGTTCCTGCCCTCTCACCCTTCAGGATATATCTTCATATTTTAGGAAGAATTAGATGGAAGTAATAGAGGAAAGAGAAAAGTCGATGGAACTTTTAGGGTTTTTTCAGCCGAATATTCTAGTCACTAGTTTCTGTAACCAGTGTTGTTCCTTCTCCTCTTTTACTGCCCACGGGTGAAATTCTGGTTAGGAACTCACTACTTCCTCAGTCAAGCACACTACCTATTGGAAATCTGGTTTTCCTCAGGAAAGTGCTCACCACCACTTTTTCCAGAGGAAGCGTGAGAAATCTAAGTGTATTTTTTTTCCTCATTGAATCGAATTAAAGCATAGATTTGCACCTCAGGGTAACAGTGTTGCTGCAAGTGTGGGGAATTCACCTCAACCTAATGAAGGTGATAAATTAGAGCGAAGTGTTTCAACAGTATGTCTCAGAGTCTGAGTTCTGCCACCTAAAAGCTGGTACAGTAGAAGACATGGTCGAAATTGGCCCTACACTCGTTTGCTGACATTTTACCGATAAGATCGTTTCTTTTTTATCTTACGCAGGTTGAACGATCCTAAAATGTCAGAAACGGAGCGCCAGTCCCTGGAAAGTGAGCGCGCGGACCGCAGCCTGTTTGTCCAAGAGCTTCTTCTGTCCACTCTGGTGCGCGAAGAGAGCTCGTCCTCCGACGAGGATGAACGGGGGGAGATGGCAGATTTCGGTGCTATGGGCTGTGTAGATATTATGCCTTTAGATGTTGCTTTAGAAAACCTAAATTTAAAAGAGAGTAATAAAGGAAATGAGCCTCCACCACCTCCTCTTTGATGACATCCCAATTCGCAGACAGTGTCCTCTGTGCTGTATTTGCCAATGAAAGTGGACAACAGCTATCTTGGGTTTGTTTGGTGATTGTAACTTCAGGTCTGTCACTCTTGTTACATTGTGTACATTCAAAGGAAGAGAGAAAATATATATGATAATCATTTCCACTTAACTAATTTTTACTTCTAGCAGGTAAATGTAGGTAGCAGTGCAGGGGTGATCTCTGCTTCCTGTACCTTGACATGCAAAAGGCTCTCCTAATACTCCACATTCAAACTGAAGAGGAAAATTGAAATCTCTAATGAAGCTGCTGTGTGTATTTATGAATATTAATGAATAAAAACTGCTTGGATGGTTTACCTTAACTACTGCATGAGGTTTTTTGCAGCGTGCATGAGTTTTAGTGACCTTGTTATTTAAAAAATTAAATACAAGGAGTAAAACTTAAACAAAAATAAAAGCCCAAAGCTTTCCTGAACATTATTCAATGGTTACACGGCAAAAGAGTTAAATGACGAAGTAGCTTTTGAATAATGTCTGCCTGAATCACCTTTCTTTGTGTGCCTCCTACGCACAAAGCCGGCTCTGCAGCGGAATCTGGGGGTCGTAGCCGGGTGTCGCGCTCCGCCCTGTGTGACTGTCCTGTCGCCCTGTTAGTCCTCTTACCCGTGCGGAGCTCAGCCTGTCTCTCTAACTCATCTCTAGAAGACGCACCAGTAAAGCTACTGTCGGAATCTGCTGCAGGGGCGTTTGTGCGCCCTAAAATCGAATCCTGTTCATGTTTGTTTGAAGTTTTTACTTTTTGTGGTTGTTTAAAATTTTTTTCAATTGTTAAATATGTTTTATTCAGGTGTAGATGAATTTCATTTATTCACTGTTCAACAAAGTTAACCTGAATTATGTTGTCTTTGTTTTTGAAAATCTCACATTCTCAATCATACTTTGCGTTATTTATGTACTTGCTTCATAGTTTGCCGAAGACAGATCAGATCAGGGGAGCTTTGAGGATTTGCCTTCCCGGATTTTGTCAGTATATCACAACCAAATTCTTAATGCTAACTCTAGCACCTTTTATTTATTGGGTTTTTTCTGGCATAAAAAGTAAAGCCTTTTAATTGAATCATGCCACCTATATGCCTATATTATTAATCCTATGTGTAAAAAAAAATGTACAGCTTTTTGGGGTTTGTTTTGGGGTTTGGAGGGGCCGGGATATTTTTTATTTCCTGTTTCAGTTTTTGTGCATAGACTTTCACAATAGCTCCAAGGCAGGGACAGCGGGTTTGGGGGTTGGGGGGCAGTTTTTGGAATGTAAATTTAGGACTTTTAAAAAAGGTGCGCACAGCTTCTGATAAATTTATAACTAGACTTTAACTAGACTTAACCTAATCATGTCTCGTTCCAGCTCTCCTTTCTCCAGTGTCCTCTCTTTCTCCTGTCGTCCTTTTCCTTTCCCGTCTGTGTTTCTCCGTTCCTTCAACACGACAAGCATACAGACTTGAACACCCTCGGTGTTCTTCCGAGAACTGTGAAGTCCATGTTCGTTCAAATGTAACCAAAAAAGAAGTCACCCCACATGTCTAAAAACTGTTGCTTCTCCTCCTCTGAAACTTCAGACTCCCAACAATTTCCAGATATGATAGCTTTGTTTTCTTTAGTTTCTGTGATGGAAAATGTTTTAAAGGAAAATTTTACACCAGGCTTCTGGTTATACTAGAAGTCCAGCCCAGTAGGGATTTTCTTTTCCTTTTCCTCCCCCCCCCCCTTTTTTTTTCAATTGGTTGTTGAGACATTTCAAAAACCAGTTTTCAAGCTGTGGTCTTTTCAAACACATCTGCACATAAGTCACACATTTCAATAAAGCATTTTCAAGACTGTTGACCACTTGAATTTCTTTGCTGTTGGTGAGTTAGCCTAACCATTCATTATTCACGGATATCTTTATATCTCTAATCCAGGATTTTTTTTTCTTTTTATGCTAAACATGGAGGTCCTGATTTTGTGTGAATGCATTACTGTGGATGTGAGAAATAGAAATTGCCAATTATGTGCTTTCCCTCTTCTGCATAAATTCTGGGAAAATGTAAGAGCCTTCCTTTTTTTTTGACATGGTTTGAGGGAACAACTGTAAATCCATTCAGGGCAGTTTAATCTAGATGATCAATTGAACACTTCAGAAGACCTAAAGGTTCCTAAGATTCCATCTCATGTAGAATACTGTATATTAATTATTTTTTACCAGATATTTTACAAATACCTCACCTCATCCTGTATGTAATCAATAATAATGTATTTTAGGGTAGAAAGACACAGACTATCAATATAAAAAATATATTTAAGCCCTTCAAATTCTTGTGTCCTTTTTCTTTAGTTTCTGAATTAACATATTATTGGATTTATTGAATAAAAATAATTACAAAGATTTTGATGTAGAGGAGACAACATCGATATACCATTGTTTGTTTTATGACACCTTCAAATTTCTAAGGACCAGATCCTGAGTTTTGCGAGGTTTTTGTTGAGTTTTGAGTGTCTAGGGTATACGTTTGAAGTGCTCTTTGATAGTGCCTGTCTTTACTTCCTGCTTGGAAATAATTTCTTTCTGCTGAAGGTGTTCTAGAAGGAGTTCAATGTCGTGACCCTAGAGAACCCAAGAAAAAATGTATAGTGAAGAAGACGACCTTCAGAGAATGTTCAAAACTATATTTGTTTCTATTCTGTGTGAATTATGGAACACAATGTGTGTTTAAGAATCCCAGAGTAACTCCCTCTAAGCCGTAATTGTGTGTAGGATATTATCAGACCTCACACTCCTGGATATTTCATCATGGAGAGCAACGGAATTTGGGATTTGACTGAAATGTAGACTCTACCTCATGACTTCCTCAGATTGTTTTTCATTCATTTCCGTTTCCTAAAATATTTCAGCCATTTTGAACAATTAGAAATACCTATGCTTTTATAGCTGCAGTCGTAAGATACAATATCTAGATTGTATACAATATCCTGTGAGGTATACAAATTTGTATCTAGATTGTATTGTTATTTAAAAAAAAAAAATTGGAACCCAGGTTTGTTACCTAACAGAGTAGTCCATTCTTACTCCATTTATCAGACTCAGATAATATAAAAGAAATCCCTTCTCCCTTCGATCCCCCAAAGAAATGTAGCTTAGGATAGCAGATCCAATATTACACTAACCGAAGTAACACAAAATTGCATCCCCTTATCTATTTAAGGGCAAGTAAAGGGGAGGTGGTCAAGAGGAAGGGTAGTGGAAGGAGGTGGTTGGAGAAAAAAGGTTTACTGAGTGGGATCCCTGCCACTGAAAATTGTCAGTAAAAAGTAAGTCTAGGGTAACTGAAATTGAATACGATTAGTACAGCCCTGTGAAACTGGACTGTATAAAAACTAAGTGTAAACGAGGAGCAGGCACCAAAAGCTCTTCAACAAATGTACCAGTTTTGTAGAAGAAAGTCTACAGCAGTTTTGACTGTATATGATACTTTGTCTTTTTAAACTATATGCTTATACCGCTTTGGAGGCACAAGTAAGACTTATTTCGTGTGCAGTAATAAGTAAAACATGCGTACAAAAATTTCCCAAAATTGTATGTTAAAGTCCAGGTTAATGCTGACACAAAGGTCATGGTTTTCTGTGTTCTTTATAAAGACACTTTAAAACCACCACAGATCTCTCGCTCGGACAGACGTGGTAACCAAAGCTCTGTCCCCATCTTGGAGTGAGAAGGCATTTGGGTTGGAATGCGAGACGAGCAGCAGTTTGCAGACTTTCTGGTCTTTTGTGACAATGTTACAAAATCCTGTGGCTTTAAACATGGCCTTGTCAGAATCATTTCATCACTGTGTTCCAAAGCCATGTTCAAGGCCCTTTTGCAGTATAGTGTAAAAATCCAATTTCTTGTGCCCAGCAACTTCAACCATGCCTACGCATCTAAGCGATGCTTTATCTTTGTTTCAGAGTAGGACTCATCAACTCTTGGTTTTTCTATTTTTCAGCCCATCTCTGTTAAATAATTGTTCTGTAAATAAACCTAGGAGCCTGGGTAGTTCCTTAATTAAGGAGCCCCACAGCACAACTCGGATGTAGAGGTTTGTTGCCACTTCCTCAACTTGATTAAGAGATTCAGATTCGAAAGATTATTCTCTCAGTGAAGCTGGCCCACAGGCTAGAATCCACATGGCATTTTAGTCTGTTACGAGGTCGGTAGTGCCTCCGTTAGTTAGGTTCCTCATATTGCAAAGTAGGATGCTCCCCACAGGTCCCCACGTTTTACAAAGTCACTCGAACTTTACAGCAATGGGTAAAGGATTCAATTAAAAAGAAACCCTTAAGGTGCGCCCGGGTGGCTCAGTTAGTTTTGTGTCAGACTTTGGCTCAGGTCGTGATCTTGGGGTTTGATCAGGCTTGCTGCCGTCCGTGCAGAGCCCACTTCGTATCCTCTGTCTCCCTCTCTCTCTGCCCCTCCCCTGCTTGTGCTCCCTATCAAAAATAAACAAACATTAAACATACGTTTTAAAAAAATATAAACCCTTAAGTATGATTTTTGTGTCCCTGATAATGTTCTTTGGCATACAGCTCACGCACAGACATTGATGAGTGCGTCTATGTGATTTGAAAACCCCTGTGGGCCATGGGCACAAACCCCTGGAAGGGCCACTTTCCTCAGGCCTAGGCTGACAGTTTTTCTCATCCAGTGCAAGAGGTCTTTACTAATCCTTTACAAAGCACTAAGGACCTAGTCTTGACTTTTTTCCTTTGTAGACAGTGGATGTGGCCTGTGATTGGTTGGCTCCTCTGTTGACATAAACCACCACCACTCCTGTCCTCTCTCCTCATTCATACTTTCTGAGCTCTTGGTAGCTCAAGAGCTTTGGTCTAAGCCTAAGCATCATTTACATCTTGCAATTTTTGCAGACCCTTCCCCGTAAGAGAATTTTTCAGAAACAATTTCCTAGAAAAGCCTTTCTCCCTCGCCCAATTGGGAACGTTTTCAGGGTCACCAAGCCTGTTGCATTTCATACATAAGGTGTCCAATCTGATCTGGTGAGTGAGCAAGTCAGCAAGTCTTTTTTTTTTTTTTTTTTTAGAGAATCCAAAGCAGAATCCACACTGTCAGCGCAGAGCCCGATGCAAGGCTTGATCTCACAAACTGTGAGGTCATGACCTGAGTCAACCGCTCAACCCACTGAGCCACCCTGGCACCCCTGAGCTATTCCTTTAAATCCTGCTGCCAGCTTTGAGCACGTTTAAAATTCTGCTGGACACATAAACTATCAGTCTGCATTTAATAGCAAAGCTGACACAAAAACAGGGCATCCTCTTCTGTAAATTGGAGGAGTACCCAGCTCTCCTTTCAGATGCTCTGACCACACCCTGTATAAAAGGTTTACGTGAGGCAGAAGCAACAATATTCCTAGCGTAAGATTTTGTAATCCTAAATCAGCAAGTGGATTAGGCCACTGGGAAGCAGGCCTCAGCCACTATCTCTAGGGACTGAAGACTTCGTGGATTCTTATACCCTAGTCACGTAACTATTCTGGCCAGTCTTGAATGCCTTTAATTTTGTCTATGACAGCCTCTCATGACACTAGTTTCACCAATAAAAACAAATTTTGGGCGGGCAGTTGGCTGGCTCAGTTGGTAGAGCATGTGACTCAATCTCGGGGTTCTGAGTTCAAGCTCTATGTTAGGTGTAGAGACTGCTTAAAAATAAAATCTTCAAAAGAGAAAAACCAAACCATTTTTGGATGTGCAGTATGCTAATTAAAGTGTTGAATTGCAAAAGAGTGTGTCGGAGCAGCCACTGGAGTGTGGCCCAGTTGGATGGCAGCCACCTTGTTAACTGGCTACTCTCAGAATTAAAGCTACCTTGGAAAATATCACACTGACTACACAGTAGTATTTTAGAATAACTTACATTATAACAGGCTCCCAGACTACACTAAACCCTTATGTGGATTATCTTTTGTAACATCACCACTTGGCCACCCAGCTTTTCCGTGATTTCTGATTTGAATATATTCTTGGGTGCATATATAAATAAACTGTGTTACACATATCACTTCCCATTTCCTTCATGTGGATAACAGAGCTTGACTTCAATGACTGTACTGTATCATTTTAAGGTCTAAGGATTGTCCTTGGAGCACCTGGGGGGCTCAGTCAGTCCCTCTTCAGCGCAGGTCATGATCTCACAGTTTGTGGGTTCGAGCCCCATATCAGCCTCCGTGCTGACAGCTTGGAGCCTGGAACCTGTTTCAGATTCTGTGTCTCCCTCTCTGCTTCCGCTTCTATTTCCTTCCATCTTCTGTCTGTGTACGTGTGTTTCATTAATGTTTCTAGTGACACCTGAAGTTTTAGCTCCATTTGCCTACAGAATTTTCAGGACCCACCCAGATTACCCTGAGACCCATTGCTGATGTCGTTTGGGATGGCCACAAAAATTATGCTGACCCTTAGAGGTAGAGGAGTGGCCTTGATTCTCAGTCCAGAAAAGGACTTTGGAATACTTACTTGCAACCTAACAGGGCAAGTGAGACTAGAAAGAAGGAATTGGGAAGAAATCCCCAGAATTTCTTCATCTGCATGACATGAGTCCCAGCTACCCAGGATTAGAGAGGGGACAAGTTTTGCTCCGTGTTAATTTTTTTTTTCTCTTCAGGGTCCCTATTGGCTTCTTGACTGTTGTTGGTTTTCCCTTTTTCAGCACCAAACTGCCTCCAGGTAATAGTAGGGTTAAAAGTGATGGTGGGGGCCACCTGGCTGGCTCAGTGGGTAGAGCATGTGACCCTTGATTTTGGGTTTGTGAGTTCAAGCCCCATGTTGGGTGTAGAGATTACTTAAAAATAAAATCTTTAAAAAAAAAAAAGTGGCGGTGGAAATCACAAAATTTTGGCATCTAGCCTGAACAAGAGCTTTCATTTTAACCTGGGGCCCTAAGGGGTTGAGACTATGAAATAGGGTGTCTGGGAAGGAAGGAGGGGTATATATTTTAATAACACTTTAAGGCTATTTCAATGAAGACTTTTTCAAAGACTTTGAATAGAAGACTATTCAAAGAAGACTTTTAATTCTTTGTCGTGTTTTTGTGCAAGTGTTCACCGTTCTGTGGTTACAGAACACCAAGCACGTCCACTTGATTAAACTAAAACCCACCATGTAGACTTTCACCCAGGTGTATGTCCAATGGCTCCAGCGCCAGACATGCTCTTCACACTGTTCTCTGTCAAATTGCCTTCAGCCCAGGATTGGCTAAGACTTCTTTTTACTTTTCCTTTTTTTTTTTTTTAATGTCCGTTTATTTTTTCAGAAAGAGAGAGACAGAGAGACAGAGACAGAGTGTAAGTGGGGGAGGGGCAGAGAGAGAGGGAGACACAGAACATGAAGTAGGCTCCAGGCTCTGAGCTGTCAGCACAGAGAGCCCGACGTCGGGCTCAAATTCACAAACCGCAAGATCATGACCTGAGCTGAAGTTGGATGCTCAACCGACTGAGCCACCCAGGTGCCCCAGGATTGGCTAAGATTTCTTAAAGGATGCGACTAATACTGGTTTTCACATCTTATTATACTGTTATAAAGTAGACATTGTATACATCAGTATGAGGCATTTCAGGTAGAGTTTGGGGCAGTATTTGACAAAGTTTTTGGAAATGCTTAGCTTTTAGATGTCTTAAATTCTGTAACCAGCCATAACAGATGGCAATCATGAGAAATAATGGAGTAAGATTGGTGGGAAGAAGTGGTTGGAAAGATTACAATGAATGATGAGAATGGATAAGAATTTTCAGTTTTAGAAATTAGGGTTTAGGGGTGCCTGGGTGACTCAGTTGGTTAAGTGTCCAACTCTTGATCTCATGGTTTGTGGGATCAAGCCCCAGCACATAGCCTGCTTGGGATTCTCTCTCTCTCCTCTCTCTCTCTCTCTCTCTCTCTCTATCTCTCTGACCTTCCCCTACTCGTGCTCTCCCTCTCTTTCAGAATAAATAAACATTAAAAATTTTAAAAACAACTTAGGGTTTAGCTCATCATCTTGAGGTTCCCTCTCCCATTTCATAAGTACTCAAATCGTGCCTGAATTAGGAGGTAAGTCCTGGGCAATAATTGGTCAGTCCATTTTGGACAGGAGTCTGAAATTTGCAGAATTCCCTGGATTACTGATACTGCTCACCGCAAGGGAGGAAGAGGAGAAAAGATGGTGTTCCTTGGTCAAAGGTTAAAATTTGAAATTCATGGTGAGGATTAAAAGATGCACAATTTTTGTCAAGGGCAGTAGATGGGGTTCAAAATCAAGGTGAGTTAAAGGTAGTTTGGGAAAAACCTGGAGAATGGGGCTCTGGAATTAAAGCTGAGAGTTGGAAAGGTCCGGTCTGCCTCTGAATGCGCGAGTCACCATGTGAACCCCCACCCCAGGACAGGGAGAAGATGAAATGCAGTGGTTGGGAGCATGGACAGGTTCCGATCCTGGATCTCCCCACTTAATGACCTGTGTGATCTTGGTCCAGTTAACCTTAATTAAAAAGTGTGCCTATTTCCTCACTATTAAGTGAAGCTAATGATAGTATTAAATACTGTGTTAATATAGTGCTGGGTGCAAAGTAACCGTTTGATAAACAGTAGGTGGTAGGTCAGAAGGCAGAGAACACAGCCCAAGATTCTCCTGGGAAAAAATCCCAGAAGACAGAGCACATGCACCTGGGTAAAGGCAATACATCGATTCAATTAGCCTGCCCTACTTCAAACATTTGTAAAAGATTCTGGCAAAAATCTCCATGAGAATCACTGACCTAGTAAAAATCACACACACACAAAAAACCCCAAAAACCCAAGATTCTTTTTCTGAAGAGCTTGAGATCAGAGGGAGGGAGGCATCACCCTAGAGCTGGTGACCATAGATGTCAAAGAATAAGCACTGATTCCGCAACCCCCGTCCCTGCTTCATTGTTTCCACATGACTTGTATCAGCATCAGCTCCCCACCACACACACACATGTAGACCTACCCCCACACACAAACATACATGTAGACACACATACACATATACGTACATAGACATATAATCATGCATCTGTACACACATATATACACAGACACACGAATGCCAGCTCTCTATCTTTCATCACTATATCATATCTACAACAATATTGGGCACAGAGTAGGTGCTCCATAACTATCTAAGGGATGAAAGAATGAACATTGTGGGCTAGGCTTTGTTAAGAGTGGTTTTTATGATTTTTAAAAATACATACCAGTATATCGAGGCACCTGGGTGGCTCAGTCGGTTGAGCATCTGACTTCAGCTCAGGTCATTATCTTCACGGTTCACGAGTTCAAGCCCCGTGCCGGGCTCTGTGTTAACAGCTCAGAGACTGGAGCCTGCTTCAGATTCTGTGTCTCCCTTTCCCTCTCTGCCCCTCCCCTGCTTGCGCTCTGTCTCTTTCTCTCTCTCAAAAATAAATAAACATTAAAAAATTTTAAATACATACCAGTATAAAATACTCAGCCCCAGTGGAAAAGAGTCTGGCAGTCCCTCAAAACATTAAGCACAGAGCCACTGTATGAGCCAGCAATCCCACTCCTAAGTATGCACCCAAGAGAATTAAAAACACATGTTCACACAAAAATGCAAACATGAATGTTCACAGCAGCATTGGTCATAATAGCCAAACAGTGGAAAACACCCAAATGTCCTCCAAGTGATGGAGGGACAGACCAAACATGATACATCCAGAATGGAATATCACTTGGCCATAAAGAGGAAGTCCTGACCCCTGCTCCAACTCAGCTGGGCATTGAAAGCAGTATGCCGGGGGGCGCCTGGGTGGCTCAGTCGGTTAAGCATCTGACTTCCACTCAGGTCATGATCTCTCACGGTTTGTGGGTTCAAGCCCTGCATCGGGCTCTGTGCTGACATTTTAGAGCCTGGAGCCTGCTTCGGATTGTGTCTCCCTTTCTCTCTGCCCCTCCCTAGCTCATAGTCTGTCTCTCTCTCTCAAAAATAAATAAACATTAAAAAAAAAAAAAAAAGAAACCAAAAAAAAAAAAAAAGGAAAAAGAAAACAGTATGCCAAGTGATAGGAGCTGGAAAGGCCACACACTATATGATTCCATTTAAATAAATGACCAGACAAATCCAGAGAGACAAAGTGGATTCATGCTCACCAGGGGCTGGGGAGCAAAGGGTGTAGAGTGACTGACTGCTAATGGGTAAGGGTTTCTTTTTGGAGTGATGAAAATGTTCTAGAATAGGTAGCAGTGATGGTTACACAATTCTGCGAATATACTAAAAACCACAGGGGCACCTGGATGGCTTAGTCGGTTAAGCATCTGACTTCAGCTCAGGTCATGATCTCACGTTCGTGGGTTCGAGCCCCGTGTTGGGCTCTGTGCTGTCAGCTCAGAACCTGGAGCCTACTTGGGATTCTCTGCCCCTTCCCCTCTCATGCTCTGTCTCAAAAATAAATAAAACATTAAAAAAAATTTTTTTAATAAAATAAAAACCACAGAATTAGACACACCTCAAGATGGTGAATTTTGTGTAAACTTTTTAAAAAATTTTTAAATGTTTATTTTTGAGAGAGAAAGACCATGAGCAGCAGAGGGGCAGAGAGAGGGGGAAACACAGAATCTGAAGCAGGCTCCAGGCTCTGAGCTGTCAGCACAGAGCCTGATACGAGGCTCAAACTCATGAACCGTGAGATCATGACCTGAGCGGAAGTCAGACACTTATCCAACTGAGTCACCCAGGAGCTCCTATGTAAACTTTTTTTAAAGGTCGATTTATTGAAGTAATCTTTACACCCAATGTGGGGCTCAAACTCATGACCCCGAGATTAAGAATCACAAGCTTCCAACTGAGCCAGCCAGGCGCCCCTTATGTGAAATTTATCTCAAAAAAAAAAAAAAATGATGTTAGATATACCTTTTTTTTTAAACTTCTATTCTGGGGCTACTTCAGATTCTGTGTCTCCCTCTCTCTCTGCCCCTCCCCCATCTCTCTCTGTCTCTCAATGATAAATAAATGTAAAAAAAAAAAGTGATTTAAACTTCTATTTATTTTTTAGTAATCTCTATACCCAGTGTGGGGCTCAAACTCACAACCCCATGATCAGGAGTCGCATGCTTTTTGAACTGAGCCAGCCAGGCGCCCCATGATGTTAGATATCCCTAAAATCCCCATCTTACGGGTGATGAGAGTAAGTTTAGGGGGGCAGCTCTGCCCTGGCACCCAGCGACCTTGCACCTTCACATAGGCAGTCTGAGGCAGGTCCCACGGCCCGCCGAGCGAGATAAGTGGCCTAGTGGGTTGCTGGATTCTCAGCTACCTCCCTAGCTTTCAGAAACCTGCTGTGAGGCCATTTCTCATCCCTCTTCCCAGTCTCCAAAGTGCAGCCCTTTCCACTGTCTCCCTGCTTCCACATGATGTCTGCAGGCCTCCGCCGAAGTCCATAAAGCTGCTGGGCTAGAGGTGACAGTTGGTTTCCGCGCAGCAGAGTGGCTCCCTGCCTGTGCCATCTGTTATCTGGGCCCCTAGCTCGGTGCCATCCTGTGGGACTAGGGACGCAAGGAGCTGATGCCGCGCTGACTTTGCTTTTGCTGCCCGTGTAGGTAACATCCTGTCCCACCCATGTGTCTCCTGCAGCCCAGTGTGGGGGCTGTGGCTGGCCAGCCCAGCAGCTGAGGTGATGGTCCTCACAGACCCATCGGCCACCACACCGTTGCTGGGGAATGCTTAACACTAAGATGGGAGATCAAATACATTTTCCAGGTCTCGTCACTGCCAACGCCAAGATCCTGACCCAGGTGGTCTGACTCCAATCGGACAGAATGAAATCCATCTGGCATGATATCTGATATGACAGTAAATTAAAATGAGGACATTTCTAGAAAACACAAGATGATTCGTTCTTCTAACGTCCTTCACTAACCCCTTCAAAATCTCTGCCTTATCTTCACTCTGACAAATTTGGAGGATCCAAGAACTCAGAAAAGTCTCTCTGGGAACATTTAGAAAGTCATCCTTGGGAAAGGTTTTGGGTAGACACTTAAAGTCACTTGATAACTTTTACAAACTCTGGCCGAGGAATACACATAAATTTCTTTCTCAGGATAAGAATTAAACGGGTGGCCTTTATGCTATATTTGAACATTGTTTCCAAAATCTAGCATTCCACAGCCTGGAGGTCATCGCGCATGAGGAACATTTGAGTCATGGCCCTTCACCTCCGCCTTCTTCAATTACCAGCCTCATCTTCCAGCTGCCTCTTCTGTCCTCAAGATGGACAAGCTTGGCTAATCGCTGGGAAAAAGAGGCCGCAGCTCCTGAAACATTTCTACTGGTGTCTGTGGCCGAAGGGATCACTTCAGCAGTGTTGAGGGTGGGCGAGCAGGGGCAGGGCTCCCTTTCTGGGTCTACGAGGCTGGCGATCAGTGCCCATGAATGAGCTCTGTGTTGACAAGGAGGAAGTGAGGCCCTGCTCTCGTCACACCGGGCCAAGCATGGGGAGAGCCGGGTCTGGGACTGAATCCCAGCTCCGGCCCAGGCTGCCTGTGTCCGGTGGGAGCAGTTCCTTATCCCTGAGCCTGTGAGACACTCAGGGCTCTAACAGCTGCCCGCCAGGCTGGCTGTGTTAAGGGCAGAAATCCTGTTCCAGAACGCGCCTGGGGGGCTCACACCCGGGAGGCTCCAACAACTGGTCCAGGAAGGAGAGGTTAGAGAAGAACACATACTTCCGTGACTCCAGCCTAGGGATGAAGGTTCTTCCAGCTTTGAGAGCAGTCGAGCATTCTCTAGTGAGGCACTTCTCCTGAGTCTCGAAATCACGGTCTGAGCCAGCCCTCCCATTATCTCAGCAACGTCTACACCTTGAACTCAACAGTCATCTGAGTCAAGCCACCAAGAACCAAGCTAGTCTAGCTGAGCGTTTCTCAAGGAACCTTGAGAGGGGGCGGCCTCATGTTGAAGGCTGAGTCCCCAACACTGGCAGCTGACTTCACAGCTCACCCACTGTAGCACAGGTGTGAGGGTGACCATTGCCATAATTAAAAATCTTTTTTTAAGATTTATTTATTTTGAGAGAGAGAGAGAGAGAGAGAGAGAGAGCAAGTGGGAGAGGGGCAGAGAGAGAGGATCCCAAGCAGGCTCCACATTGCCAGCACAGAGCCCCATGTGGGGCTTGAACTCACAAACCATGAGATCATGACCTGAGCCAAAGTCTGACACTTAACCAACTGAGCTACCCAGGTGCCTCTAATTAAAAAAAAAAAAAGTTTTTTTTTTTTTTAGTAACCTCTACACCCAGTGTGGGGCTCGAACTCACCACCTGGAAATCGAGAGTCACATGCTCCACCGAGCCAGCCAGCCAGGCACCCCCAGCCACCTCTGATTTAGAGAGAAAAGAACTGAGCATTACAGCACCAGAGCTTATCTTTATTGGGCCCTGAGGGATGCAGGACTTTCTTTGTATTAATTTATCTCATCATTTCACATACTTTGCTAATATCACCCCATTTTAGAAAGGAGGGAAGTAAGGCCCAGGAGGGTAAGTAACCAGTCCAAGAGCACACAGTGCTTTCTGAGGCCAGCGAGGGCACGCTTCCCATCAGGGTGAGTTTGGAGGGTCTTTACAGCAGGGGCCAGAATCCTAAGGGTAGGCCACAGTTGGGGAACAAACGAGGGTGAAGTTTGGGCTGCGGCCACATGGGGGCAGTAGATCAACACGAACTCCAAAGGCAGCCCCATGCCCAGCCCTCAGCCCTTGCAGGCTTCCAAGGGGTCACTTTAACATTTATTTTCTAGGTTTCGCAGGCAGTAGCGGGAATTGGGTAAAAGTGTAGTGTCTGGGGCCCGACCGCCTGGTATCAAAGCTGTCTCCATCATTTACCCTTGCGGATGCACTCTCCTCCCCTGCAGGGGCTCACTCAGCAATGGCCAGAGGGGACTCCAAAGCAATACGGAACAAGGGGCAGTGCCTAACTGCTTGAAGCCAGGGGCCTGCAATTATCACGGTGAGCAGCAAGATTGAGATGGCAGCCAGCAGGGTCAGGGCGGAGGAGGGTTATGGTGGTGGCAGTTAATAGAACTTGGCATAACCACAGGCAAAATAGTTGGTTAGCCAACAAGGGTACTATTCAAATTGAACCATCAGGGGGAAAAAAATCAAGGGTGATGATGATGAAGCTAAGAGCAGCTGCTCCAATAAAAAGTCACACCTCTTTGTCCAGTTGCTACCCAAAGTCAGTTTTCAAAACCGGAACCCACTGATTGAAGAAGAGGCTGGAACTCCAAGGTTGAAGGACCCTGCAACGGCCGCAGTTGAACGTGGTAATGATTCCTTCTGGCCTTCTCCCAGGGGGACTTAGGGCTATTTGCTTGGGTAATCGAGCACTGGGAAAAGGAAATACCTAAACATTTTGAGGACAACTGGCCACAGACTCCCAGTTGACTTTGATAACCTGAGACCCAAAGTGTAATCATGGTCCCTCATTAGAAGTGGAACATATAGTGGGTTCCTGGGAGGCTCAGTAAGTGGAATGTGAGACTCTTGATCTCAGAGTTGTGGGTTCAAGCCCCACATTGGGTGTAGAGATTACTTAAAAATAAAATCTTTAAAAGAAGAAGAATAGGAGCACATAGGGGTCATGTAATAAATGGCAATAAATGGAGTTCTGGCCAAAGTCCAGTTCAGAGTAGATGATTGAGGTTTGTGTTTCCCGGTGGTCATTTCTCCAGTCTCCCAATGTGTATTAGTAATAGAGATACCTGAAATTCAGCCTAATCCCTACAGTTCTTTTCATTATGGCCATCTGGATGGGTGTATAATGGTATCTCAATGTGGTTTTAATATACTATTCCAAATCAGCTAACGATATTCAGCATCTTTGTATGCTTATTAGATATTTGCATATTTTCTTTGGTGACATGCCTATTTTGCCCATAGTTTAATTGGGTTGTTTGTTTCTTTATATATTCTAGACACAAGCCCTTATCACATACATGATGTACAAATAACTTTTTCCCACTGGCTTATCTTTCCATTTTCTTAATTGTGTCTTTCACAGAGCAAAGATTTTTAATTTTGATGAAGTTCAATGCTTTTTTCCTTTTATGGATCATTCCTTCAGTATCACGGCTAAGAATTCTTTGCCTAACCCCAGGTCATGAAGATTGTCTCCAATGTTCTCTTCTAAAAGTTTTATAGTTTTACTTTATATGTTTATCTCTATAATCAAATTTATTGTACCACCAAATTCTATTACATCATCCAAGAACTATAAAATTAATTTTTATTGAGTTTAAATTCACATAAAATAAAAATAGCCATTTTAAAGTATACAGTTCAGGGACACCTGGGTGGCTCACTTGGTTAAGCATCCATTTCTTGATTTAGCCCCAGGTCACGGTCTCACGGTTTGGGAGTTCAAGCCCTGCATTGGGCTCTGTGCTGACAGTGTGGAGCCTGCTTGGGATTCTCTCCCTCTCTCTCTCTCTGCCCCTTCCTCGCTCATTTTCACTCTCTCTCTCTCTCTCTCTCTCTGTCTGTCTCTTTGTCTCTCTCTCTCAAAATAAATAAACCTAAAAAGTATACAGTTCAGTGGCTTTTAGTATATTCACAATATTATGAAACCACCACCTCTATCTAGTTCCAAAACATTTCAATTCTCCAAAAAAAAAAAGAAAAACGAAAAAGAAAAAACCTGTACTGATTTTCCCCTCCCTGGCAACCATCTATTTGATTTCTGTTTCTATGGATTTACCTATATTGACATTGCATAAAATAAAATCAAATAATACGTGTTCTGTTACTTAGCATGCTTTCAAGGTTCATCCGTGTTGTAGCATGTGTCAGTATTTCATTCCTTTTAGGGCACCTGGCTGACTCAGTCGGTAGCAAGTGACTCTTGATCACAGAGCTGTGAGTTTGAGCCCATATTGGGGATAGTGTTTACTTTAAAAAAATTTTTTTTAATTTCACTTCTTTTTATGACTGAATAATATCCTGTCATTTATATATGCCACAATTTAGTCATCTATTTTCATCCATGATGGATATTTGGGTTGTTTCCATCTTTCGGCTGTTATGAATAATGCTGCTATGAGCACAGTATATATGTACAAATACTTGCTTGAGTGCCTGTCTTCAGTTCTTCTGAGTCAATAACTAGTAATAGAACTGCTGGGTCATGTGGTAATTCTGTTTAACTTTTTGAAGAAGTAATAAACTGTCTTTCCACAGTGGCTGCACCACTTTACATTTGTACCAGCAAGGTATAAGAATTCTAGTTTCTCTGGCACCGGGGCGGCTCAGTCAGTTAAGCATCTGACTTTGGCTCAGGTTATGATCTCACGGTTTGTGAGTTCAAGTCCCACATCAGGTGAGCTCCAGCCCTACTTCAGGGAAAACATGAGCCCTGCTTCTGGTGAGCCTCGCTTCTCCCTCCTTCTCTCTCTCTCTCTCTCTCTCTCTCTCTCTCTCTCTGCCCCTCACTCATTTGCACCCTCTTTCTCTTTAAAATTAAATAAATAAATAAATAAATGTACTATCTTCATCCTAGTGGATGTGTAGTAGTATCTCATTGTGATTTTAGTTTACATTTTCCTAATGACTAATGATGTTGAACATCTTTTTTCTGTTCCTATTGGCAATTTGTTTGTCTTCTTGCCTTCTTTTGAGAAATATCTATTCATGTCCTCTGATGCACAAATGTTTTTAATGTCCCTATAATCAATTTTGACTTAACTTTTCAAAGCATTTTTAAAATTTTTTTATTTAAAGAAATTTTTTAATGTTTATTTATTTTTGAGAGAGAGTGAGACAGAGCACGAGCAGGCGATGGGCAGAGAGAGAGGGAAACACAGAACCGGAAGCAGGCTCCAGGCTCTGAGCTGTCGGCACAGAGCCCGACATGGGGCTCAAACTCATGAACTGTGAGATCATGATCTGAAGTCAGATGCTTAACTGACTGAGCCACCCAGACGCCCCAATTTTGACTTAATTTTTAAAAATAAAGCATGAGGGGGCACCTGGATGGTTCAGTTGACTAAGTGTCTGACTCTTGATTTGGGCTCAGGGCATGATTTCATGGTTCATGAATTTGAGCCCCATATCAGGCTCCATCAGCCAGCTTGGGATTCTCGCTCTCCTTCCCTTTGTCCTTCCCCAGGTGGCACACATTGTGCACGCTCTCTCTCTCTCTCACACACAAAATAAATAAATAAACCTTTGTTGGTGTTAAAGTAAGGCACCAGGCCAGCACCTGGCTAGATCAGTCAGTGGAGATGTGACTCTTTATCTCTGGGTTGTGAGTTTGAGCCCCAACTTGGGTGTAGAGATCATTCAAAAATAAAATCTTTAGGGGTGCCTGGTGGCTCAGTTAGTTAGGCATCTGACTTTTGATTTCAGCTTAGGGCATGATCTCATGGTTCGTGGGTTCCGCCCTGAGTTGGGCTTTGCATTGACAGTGCGGAGCCTGCTTGGGATTCTCTCTCCCCCTCTCTCGGCTCCTCCCCAAGTCGTGCCCTTGATCTCCCTCAAAAAAATAAATAAATAAGTAAACATAAAAAAAATTTTTTTAATATAATAGAATCTTTTTAAAACATCTCTAAAAATAAGGCATGAAGTTTAAGTTGAAGCAGGTTTTTTTGTTTGTTTATGGATTAGAATTGTTTCAATATTACTTCTTGAAAAGATTATCCTTCCTCCCTTGCACAAATGTCAAAAATAAAACCTTCATATTTCTGTGGATAAATTTCTGAACTCTTTATCCTATTTCATTGGTCTGCATATCTAAACATTCACCAGTAGCACAATGTACTGATTACATTAGTGCTTTTTTTTTTAAGATTTTATTTTAAGTAATCTCTACACCCAACATGGGCTTGAACTCACAACCCCGAGATCAAGAGTCACATGCTCTACCGACTGAACCAACCAGGCACCCCTTGATTACTTTAGTTTTTTTTTTTAATTAATTAATTTATTTTGAGAGACAGACAGGGGAGGGACAGAGAGAGAGGGAGAGAGAGAATTCCAAGCAGGCAGACTCCACGCTGTCAGCACAAAGCCCAACACGGGGCTCAATCTCACAAATGGTGAGATCATGACCTGAGCTGAAATCAAGAGTCAGACACCCCAAGATTACTTTAGCTTTAAAATGGGTTGTATAGGGACACCTGGGTGGCTCAATCAGTTAAGCATTAGACTTTGGTTCAGTCCATGATCTTGCAGTTCATGAGGTTAAGCCCTGCGTTGGGCTGTCTGCTGTCAGCACAGAGCCCACTTCTTCAGATCCTCTGTCCCCCTCTCTCTCTGCCCCTCCCTCGCTTGCACTCTCGCTCTCAAAATAAATAAACATTTCTAATTAATTAATTAATTAATTTAAAAAACGGGTTGTGTAGGGACGCCTGATTTCAGCTCAGGTCTTGATCTCACAATTTGTGAGATCAAGCCCTGCATCAAGCTCTGTGCTCACAGCATGGAGCCTGCTTGGGATTTTCTCTCTCCTTCTCTCTCTGCCCCTTTCCTGCTCATGCTCACCCTCTCTCAAAATAAATAAATAAACTTTAAAAATAAATGAATACATAAATAAATAGGTTGTGTAATTTCTTCAATTTCATTCTTCTTTTCCAAGATTGTGTTAGCTATTCTTAACCTTTTCATATCAATTTTATTTTTTATTTTTTCAAAAGATTTTATTTTTAAGTAACCTCTATACCCAATGTGGGACTTGAACTCACAACCCCTAGATCAAGAATCTCATGCTCCACCAACTGAACCATCCAGGCACCCCTTCATATCAGCTTTAGAATCATCTTATGTATGCCTATGAGAAACCTTAATGGGATTTTGGTTGGAATTGAGTTTAATGGACTTAGAAGTATCATCTTTACTAGGTTAAGTGTGCCAACTCATGTTGGTCTTTTTTAAAGACTTTATTTTTAAGTAATCTCTACACCTAATGTGGGGCTCACACCCACAACCCTGAGATCAAAAGTCACATGCTCTACCAACTGAGCCAGCCAGGCACCCATCTCCATTTATTTAGATCTTCTTTGATGACTTTCATCAGGGTATAGTTTTCCTGTGCATGTTATTAGATTTTTACTAAGCATTTCATTTTTTAGTATTATAGGTAGTATTAATTTTTTTCTAAATTTTGGTTTCCACTGTGCAGTGCTAGCATATACAAATATGATTTCTTTTTGTGTATTGGCCTTGTATCCTGTGACCTTGCTAAATTCACTTATTAGTTTAAGGAGTTTTTTTGTGGAGACCTTGGGATTTTCTATGCAGACTATCACGTTATCTGATAATAGAAACAGTTTTATCTCCTCTTTTCCAATCTCTATGCCTTTTATTTCTTTTCCTTGCTAACCAAGATTTGATTTTGAGCCATTTTTAGTCACAGCATTTCTGACACCAAATGTGTGAGCTTTTTTCACACCAACAATCTCTCTGACCACCTGGGTGTCCTACATTTAATTCATTTCTGACACTAAGTACCCAGAGTTAGCGCAAGCCGCACAGGTTAAGTGCTAAGTCCCCCATACTCTCTCGCCCTCCCCTGGCCCCAGATACCAGCCACAAGTCCCAGGTCACCATCTGCATTTCTGATGCACAAGCTTGTCAGTTTGTATTATTTACTGGAATGGCTCACAGGATTCAGGAAAACACTTTACTTACTATTATCAAATTATTATTCAGAATACCACTCAGAGGGGTGCCTGGGTGGCTCTGTTGGTTAATCTCAGCTCTTGATTTCAGCTCAGGTCATGATCTCGTGGTTTGTGAGTTTGAGTCCCATGTCGGTCTCTGTGCTGACAGTGCAGCGCCTGCTTGGGATTCTCTCTCTCTGCTCCTACTCTGCTTGCTCTGTCTCTTAAAATAAATAAATAAACTTAAAAAAATTTTTTTAAATACTACTCAGAAACAGCCAAATGGAAGGGATGTCTAAGACAAGTTATGGGGGAAGGGTCTCAGAGCTTCGATGCCTTCTCCAGGTGTGCCACCTTCCTGGTACCTCAATGTTATCAGCAACCTGGAAGCTCTCTGAACTCTATCATTTTGGGGTTTTATGGAGATTTCATCATGTAGGCATCATGGATGAAATCATTGGCAGCTGGGGGGCGCCTGGGTGGCTCATTTGGTTAAGCGTCGGACTCTTGATTTAGGCTCAGGTCATGATCTTACAGTTTGTGGGATCGAGCCCCATGTTGGGCTTTGCTCTGACAGTTCAGAGCCTGCCTGGAATTCTCTCTCTCTCCCTCTCTCTCTCTCTGCCCCTCCCTGGCTTGCACACACTCATGTGCACCCACTTATTCTCTCTCTCTCTCTCTCTCTCTCTCTCAAAACAAACAAACAAACAAACAAACGTGTTTTACAAATTGGCACTTGGTGATTAACCTCCAGCGCCTTTCCCTTACCCAAAGGTTGGGGGGTGGCAGAGGGTTTAGGGCTGCAAGTCCCAACCGCCTGATCATACTTTTGTCTTTCTGGTGAGCAGCACTCATCCTGAAGCTATCTAGAGGCCTGCTAAGAATTGCCTCGTTAGAACAAAAGATGTTCTCATTTCTGCTACCAGGAAATTCCCTGGGATTCAGGAGCTCTGTGTCAGGCGCTGGGGACAAAGACCAAATATATATTTCTCACTGTATCACAGGTTACAAAACAACTCTGACTTCTTTCTTGGGGGCTCCTGGCGCTCTCACTCGCTTGCGTTTGGGAAAGCCAGTTGCCTTATGAGCTGCCCAGTAGAGAGGCCCACATGGCAAAGAACTAGGGTAGGCCTCTAGTCAGCACCCAGTGAGGAACTGAGACCCTCAGTACAGTCTGGATACAACAACTTGAGAAAGCTTGGAAGCAGACCCTTCAGCCACAGTCAAGATTGGGCGAATCCTCAAGTGCTTCTCTGTCCCAAGAGAAGCAGAGGTGTGTGGTGGTGGCAGGGGTGAGGGTGCTGAGAGAGGACGATGTCAGTGGTGGGCCCTCAGGAGGGAACCACTGGCCTCACTAGCAGGGAGAGGTGGCCTTCACCCTCAGTCAGGCAAGGAGGCTGGGACTTGGTCCTAGACCACACTCCATGGTGCGGGATCAGCACAGCTGGGTGGGCTAACGGACTGGCGCGGTGCTCTCGGCGGATCAGGTGGTTGCAGTCAGGGTTCGAGGTCAGAATGGAGGAACAAGGAGGGATTCACTGAACTGGGAAGTCGGGGAGCCAGGTTGTGGGTGGGCTGTCCACAGGCCCCCGTGATCCTCAGGGCAGAATTCACAGGCAGAGGCGGACGAAGGTGCACGGGACCTGCAGGGGCCTAGGGGTTAAGCAGTGCCCTGGGCCGGTAGCTTGGAGCAGTAACTGGAGCTGGCATAAATTCTGACATTTGACCTTGGGGAGAAGGGGCCACAGTGGGTAGGAACAGAGCAGTGGCCAAGATGGGAGCCATTGGCCCTATGACTCACCAGCCTTCCACAGACAGCTGAGCTGATTTTTTTTTAATTAAAAAAATTTTTTTAATGTTTTATTTATTTTTGATAGAGAGACAGAGTACGAGCGGGGGAGGGAAAGAGAGAGGGGGAGACACAGAATCCAAAGCAGGCTCCAGGCTCTGAGCAGTCAGCACAGACCCTGATGTGGGGCTCAAACTCATGAACTGTGAGATCATGACCTAAGCCAAAGTTGGATGCTTAACTGACTGAGCCACCCAGGTGCTCCTGATTTTTTTTTTAAAGATTTCATATTTAAGTAATTTCTCCACCCAGTGTGGGGCTGGAACTCATAACCCCTAGATCAAGAGTCGCATGCTCTACCAACTGAGCCAGCCAAGTGCCCCGTGAATTTTCCATTTTTATTTAACAAATACTTATTTAAGACTAACTATGTTAGTCTTCAATACTTCACAAGCATTGACTCATTTAAGCTTCACAACAGCTCCCTGAGAGGAACAGTTATTCACTCCATTTTACATGGGAGGATTCTAAAGCAAGGAGAGATTAAGTATCTTGCTCAAGGTTACTCAGGACAGGGATCTCAGTATGGGTCAGCCGGCCCCCGGAGTACCTGTGCTTGATCACCAGGAAAGAAAATAATCACCTTCCAAATTGGAAATCTCCATTATTTTTTCCTGATTTTGAAAGTAACTAAAGAGTCATAAAAATATTTGAACAAGGGGGCATCTGGGTGGCTCAGTCGGTTAGGCGTCTGACTATATCTCAGGTCATGATCTCACGGTTCATGGGTTCGAGCCCCGCCTGGGGCTCTGCATGGACAGTGCAGAGTCTGCTTAGGATTCTGTCTCTCCCTCTCTCCCTGCCCCTTCCCTGCTTTCTTTCTCTATCTCTCTCTCTCTCAAAATAAATAAACTTTTAAAAATATTTGAGCAACATAGAAGGGTATACACAGAAATGGAAAATTAGCCTATGTTATGAATAGAGATGTGGACGTGCAGTCTACATATAGTTTTTAACACAATAGTTCATAAAGAACTCTTTGGCGATTAAATCAACACATCATAATGATGACAGCTGGGCCCAGTGTGTCACAAGCCCAGGAAGTGGAGGAAGAAGGGTTTGGCCTGGGAGGAAGAAGAGCTGGAAGTGGTGTTGAGTAGCCTGCGGGGCTCTAGAATGGGAGGCAGTGAAGGGCAAATGCCGGGGGTCCGAGGAGACCCACAGGATGGAGGCGTTGGCATTCCCAAAAATTCCAGTCCAGTGCTGGGCCTTTAGGAGTGCAGCCTCGCCCTCGGCAGTGGGCATAGCTAGGCCTCGAACTGGCAGGATGCAGGGGACAGGGACATCTGCCCCATCCCCCTTGCTCCCTGCCTGCTGCTTGGGTCTGGGGTTGGCAGGGGAGAGCCCACTTGTCAGGGTCCCCACCCAGCTTCCCTTAATGAGCCCCAATGGAGCCCCAGCTGTCAATCACCCGGTTCCCAGCACGACCTTCACGTTAGGAACAAGCTGTGAACAAGGACGGGCACTGCAGCAGCAGGTCTGTCCAGAAGGGCGGTAACTAAGGGCCTGGCAATGATGCCGAGAGACCAGTGCCCGTCCCGACCTCCAGGGATGAGGATCCTGGGCTCTAAGGAGAGCTAGGGCCTCTGAAAACTCAGAATCGTTTCCTTTCCTGACACTTCCAAGGTGACCGAGACTGCTTTCCTCCTCAGGTCCCCTCAGAGTGTGAAGTTTCCCTGGGGGAGAGCGTCGAGCTGCGGCCTAAGGAGGTAGTGGTCTCGCAGGTAGCAGGTAGCATGAGAGCAGGAGGAGCAGAGAGGACCCGGGAGGAGGCAGGAAGCCGCAGGCAGGGTGCAGGGGAGAGCCAGAGCAGGGGGGGGGGTCCCGAGAGCCCCTGGAGATGCCGTGGCCTGCTCTCCATCAGCCCTGCTCGCTCAGGGAATCTGCTGCCCAGGCCCGTGCATAGAGCCATGACATCAGGTCTGGAGTGCCTTGCTCAAGTGCTCTTGGTTTCAGGAAGGGTATTAGTCGAGGAAGGAGACAAGATCACTTGTAGCAGGACCAGTAAGGGCTTTTTAGAAGCCGCTGCCCACAGTCCATGTTCGGCACCCCCCAAATTCATGGTCCAACCCCATGCAAAATACAGTCACTCTTTCCCGAGTTCCCCCAAAGTCTCTTTCCATTACAGCGTCAGCTCAAAGTCCAGAATTTCGTCACCTAGGTCAGGGTCAGGTGTAGATGAAGCTCCTTAAGTATACTTGTAGTTCTCAGATGTGGTTCCGCTCTGGGAATCTGTGCAGTGAAAGAGGAAAGATGTTTGTCCCCCTGCCCTCACACGCGGTGGACACAGATGGGCTAACTGCTATAGACATTCCTGTTGAAAAAGCAAAACAAGGAGAGACAAAGGAAATCATTGGTCCATGGAAATCCTGAAATTGGGACACCTGTGCGGCTCCATCAGTTTTGGATCAGACTTCAGCTCAGGTCATAATCTCATGGTTCATGAGTTCGAGCCCTGCATCAGGCTCTGTGTTGACAGCTAGCAGCCTGGGGCATGCTTTGGATTTTGTGTTTCCCTCTCTCTCTCTGCCCCACCCCTGCTAATGCATGGGTGCTCTTTCTCTCTCTCAAAAATAAACAAACATTAAAAAAAACTGCATGTGAATCTATAATTGTCTCATAAAGTGAAGAAAGAAAAACTTAATGAAAAGGTTAAAACTTTTCATTTAACCGTGAAATCAGGACCTGAGCTGAAATCAAGGAACCGTGAGATCAGGACCTGAGCTGAAATCAAGAGTCAGATACTTAAGCTACTGAGGCTCCCAGGCACTCCCTCCCCTGGCCTTTAAATGTATTATAGTTTTGCAGGGTGCCTGGGTGGCTCAGTCGGTTAAGCATCTGACTTCAGTGTTCAGGTCATGATCTTGTGGTTTGTGGGTTTGAGCCCTGTGTTGGGCTCTGGGCTGACAGCTCGGAGTCTGGAGCCTATTTTGGATTCCGTATCATCCTCTCTCTCTGCCCCTCCTCTGCTCACACTCTATCTCTCTCTCTCAAAAATAAATAAACATTAAAAAGAATTTTTTAATGTATCACAGTTTTTGGTGAAATAATTAGTGTTTTCATTATCATGCCTATGAAATACTGTTCACAACTAAGCCAGGTGAAGTTTTTGGATTATGTTTCCTTTTTTTTTTTTTTTTGATTACTTTTTAAAATTACATTTCATTTCTAACATTACTTTTTGTGTTTGCCTCCTCCTTTCTTTTTTTAAAATTTATTTTTCTTTTTTTGGGGGGGTGCCTGGGTGGCTCAGTTGGGTAAGCATCTGACTCTTGATTTCAGCTTAGGTCATGATCTCATGATTCATGAGATCAAGCCCCATATCAAGCTCTGTGCTAACAGCACGGAGCCTGTTTGGGATTCTCTCTCTCCTTCTCTCTTTCTGCCCCTCCCAATAAATAAATAAACATTTACAAATAAAATAAAATTTATATTTAAGTTTTTTTTAAAGATTTTATTTTTAAGTGATCTCTACACCCATCATGGGGCTTGAACTCACAACCCTGAGATCAAAGCACCCTCCATCAACTGAGCCAGCCAGGTGCCACTGCCTCATTCTTATTTGTTTAGTTTTCTCCAAATCTCTGGCCAAGGCTTCCCCTACATTCCAACAGCTCCATACAATTCTTCTTGTTATGATTTTCCAGAGGTTCAAATATATCCTGTCCATTATTTTCGTGGAGACATCCATCTAGATTCCTCTGTCCTTTGTCCCTTTGCTCCGATCTAAACTGGTTGGTTTCTAGGTATGATGCACAATAGCTTTCTGAGAAAGGACACATTCTTTTGTGTGTTTATTTGCCGTTTGGTTCATTTGTTACTTTGAAGATCTGAAAATGCCTTTATATATACTTAACTGATAATGTGGCTAAGCCAATATTTTGGGTTAAAGGCACTGTCACTCAGAATTTTGTTCATTTTTCAACGTTGTCATTCCTTTTAAAATTAAATGCCATCCTGTTTTATTTTAACAACTGTAGCATCTTATCTCGCTGAGAATGTTAATTATACTTTTTTGAGGTTTTCTTTTGTTCATCCATCTTGAACTTAGAAGTTTCCCCTGTCCCCCCCACCCCCAGCTAGTGCCCACTAAAATTAAATTCTAAATAGGCATATTCTGTTGCTAATTAGCCTCAGGTCACCACACTGGATGCACTTGAAATGATCCTCAGGCTTTAGTCCCTTGAGGAGTTTCTAGAAACTGCACATACACCCAGATGTGCTGATACAGTGGGTCTGGGGCAGGGCTCAGGAATGTAAGCCCTCTAAGGCATTCTCACCTGAGTGTCTCCCCCTGGAAGGAGTCATGCCTCTGGGTGTCTTGGGAATTAAGTCAGATTATAGCTCTGGCTCTATCTCAGACTTTGGAATTCACCCATCTGGGCCTCAGTTTCCTAGTCTTCAAAGCAGAGATATAATCTAGCCACCTTCCTCACCCCATGTCATGGGGACTAATTGAGATGATGTCTGAGGAAATCTCTAAACCACTCAGACCTCACAATACATCAGGAGGACTACAACGGTCTGTCTGCATGTGCCATGTGATGCTACTTGGCTTTCCGGCCTCCGCCTGTGAACGGCAGCGTTTGGACTGTCCGCCCATCAGAGTCACCCGCCGATGGCAGCATCCACCTCGGGAGATTTGGATCTAGTAGGTTTGGAGTAGAGCCTGAGCATCTCCTTGTTTCAAGACGCTTCCTGAATGAGTCTCATGTGCAGCCTGGGCTGAACCACTGGCTAGGTGATCTGGAAGGCCTCTGTCAATTCTAAAAATAATCCAAGGCCTGCTGGGGATTGCCAGGCCAGAAACACAGATGGTGGTACCGGATGGGCTGGGGCGAGCACAGCAGTTTTTGGCTCCCCCATCTCTGCTCAACTCCGGCAGGACCCTCTCCCGGGCCGGCCGGGCTCTCGATTTGCCGTGGCTAGAGCAGCTCAAGCTGCAAGGGGTCACAGCTGTGCACCTGGCAGGCAGCCCCGAGACACTGAGCCTTGCAGCCTGCTGAGACTCGGGGCAGGCAGCTGCGGGTGGGGTGGGGGGCAGCTGCCTGGGGGGCCGGCTTAGTGCTGAAAAGTTTGCAAACCTTGGGGAGTGAGGACTTCCAGCTGGGAGGCGCTGCGTTTTAAAAAACACTTTTTCCAACGTTTTTTGAATGCATTAAAGTAACACATGATCAATGTAAAAATCTTCCAAAATATAGAACAAGGTAAGGGAGGGGAAAACAACACAACCAAAACTCACATAAAATGTTACTCTCCAGCTATAATCACTGTTGACATTTTGGAATATTTCCAAATGTCCATACACGTCATGACCCTAACAGTGATGTGTTGAGTGTTTACTCCAGGGCAGGCACAGGCTAAGCTGTGGGTGGGTAGCCTCAAGAGGTCTCCGCAGGACACACAGAGGGGACTACTTCCATGACTCCATTCTTACAGATACAGGCAACAAGCCTACCCAAGGTCAACTCCGGAAAGTGCTAGGCTTCAAGCCCAAATCTCTCTGGCTCCAACACTCTACCATTCACTTCTCCTTTTCAAGTTTATTTATTTATTTATTTTTATTTTTAAATTTTTTAAAATGTTTTTTTTAATTATTTATTTTTGAGAGAGAGAGAGACAGCATGAGCAGGGGAGGGTCAGAGAGAGAAGGAGACACAGAATCTGAAGACAGGCTCCAGGCTCTGAGCTAGTTGTCCGCGCAGAGCCTGATGTGGGGCTCAAACCCACGAACCGTGAGATCATGACCTGAGCCGAAGTCAGATGCTTCACCGACTGAGCCACCCAGGCGCCCCTCTTTTTTTCTTTTTATGTTTATTTATTTGAGAGAGAGAGAGAGAGAGAACAGGGGATGGGGAGAGAGAGAGGGACAGAGAGAATCCCAAGCACCCTCCATGCTGTCAGTGCAGAGCCCGATGCAGTGTCCAATCTCAAGAATTGTGAGATCATGACCTGAGTCAAAATCAAGAGTCTGTCGCTTAACTTCTTGAGCCACTCAGGAAGTTACCACTCACTTCTACCACAGCTAACGTCGATATGACGTACATTTAAAATATTGTCCTTCAAAAGTGAATTGTGTCTTCTTTCCCCCTAAAATCTCCTGGGCTTTCCCCGGCATCATTAAAATGCTTCTTAGATTCACTACTAATCAAAGAAAAGCAAATCAAAGGAAGATCCCATTTTTCACGTAACCTAGTGACAATACTTAAAAATATTACACACATGCATAGGAGGAGTTTTTAAATGTTCAAATCCCTCGATCCAGTAATCCCATTCCTAGAACTGTACCCTAAGGAAATAGAGAGGGAGGGGAAGGTTTATTTACAAAACCATCCATTGCAGCATTATTTAGAGCTGTGAAAAATGCTGTGGAAAATTTCAATGTATAACATGCAGACTTCGGAAAACTATGCCAGCACTACAAATTATAGCATAAAGTATATTTCATGGCACATGAACAAAGTAGGGTATGATCCTGATTTGTCAAGTTTGCAAAATAAATCCATATAAATTAAACAAAAAAAAAATGCAGGGCTTCTTGTTACCCAGTACTATATAAAGGTGGGGGACAGTGTGTCTCCAAATGCATGGGCCAAGTTTAGGATGGACTGACTTTAAATATAGGTATATGGTGTGTCTGGCTGGCTTAGTCGTTAGACCTTAGGGTTGTGAGTTCAAGCCCCATGTGGGCATAGAGCTTACATTAAAAGATACATATAGGTTGATGGCATACTCCCAATTCCCTTTACGGGGTGTGGGGCCTGACAAACTAGCAGAACCAAGTTCAGCAGCTAAGCAAGTTCAAGGACAGACCTGTGTGAGGGCCAGAAGGGACCTGCCCAAGTAAGATCATGAGTCAGGGCAAAAATAAAAAAACTGGTTTCAAACATGTGCCCCAAAACCACAGTGCCAGGGACAGAGCCTCCAAATTACAGGTGCCAATCTGCAAGCAAGTTACTTCTCCCACAGGTAACCGTGAGGTGCGGCCGCCTGGAGAGTGACAGAAGTCTGTGTTTGTTTAATGATAATTAATGACACTCCTGAGCAATGCTGGAGACAGCGGGTTTGTACACATGAATAGGAACAGCCTAGAAGAACAGTCCAATAATTGTATTTCTGAGTGGTGGGTTTCATCAATAATTTTTATACTCTTTATATTTGGTATTTCCTAAATTTTTTACTCTAAATATATTACTGAAAAAATTTGCCTTAAGGACAATCAAATATAGCAAATGTGTCTATCACGCAGTTTCAACTTTTCTCAACATTCTACCAATCTTATTTCATCTACCCATACCCCAACTTTGTTTGTTTGTTTGTTTGTTTGTTTGTTTGTTTTCTGGAATATTTTAAAGGAAATTCCAATTGTCCCATCTTAGGCCAGCGGAAGCCCCTTCAGGTTGTCCCCTTGTGCCCTTTTGAAATGACTCCACTTGTCTTTTACAGCTTCTGTGCTTTTTGATACAATTTGATGTCACTGCTTGTGATAGATTTGTTTTTAAATGGTCACAAATTCCTTTCATTCCTGTATGCATGCCCCTTTGCAATAGGACCGCAGATTTTCCCATCAAACTGGGACTTCCATTTGAGATGATGAAAATGTTCCAAAATCGTGGCGATAGTCACACTTATCTGTAAGTAGACTAACGGCCACTGAATTGAACACTTGCAATTGTATGTGAATTACATTTCAACATTGCTGCTTAAAAACTTTGCATAGGGGCACCTGGCTGGCTCAGTGGGCAGAGCATGAGACTCTTGACCTTGGGATTGTAAATTTGAGCCCCACGTTGGGTGTAGAGATTACTTAAAAATAAAATCTTTAAAAAAATAAATATAAATAAAATTTTGTGTAAGGAAATCAATTACATTAAGATAAGCTTAACTATTTTTTTTTTTACCATTTTTTCAAAGAAGTTTGGCTAAAAAGTAATTTTTAGTTTTCAATAGGGGAAAAACACACATACCACATATCACGGCTCACTAACATCTTCTATAGTAGAAATTTGTAATAAGACTTTAGATCTTCTTGGATGATGAAAAATAATCAAGAATTTGTTTTAAAGTTTATTTATTTTGAGATATTTTAGTTTGCACGCACAAAATAGGGGAGTGGAGGGGCAGAGAGTAGGGAGGAGGTACAGAGAGAGAGGGAGAGAGAGAATGCCAAGCAGGCTCCACTCGAACTCATAAACCGTGAGATCATGACCTGAGCTGAAACCAAGAGTCAGACACTCAACCAACTGAGCCACCCAGGCGCCCCAAGAACTTTTTTTTTAAAGGGAAGACTTAAGTTCTCTTTCCTTACATTAGTGACATCCTTTGTAGATTGAAGGAACCACACAAGAAAGCATGTTAATTAGTTAAGCAAAATGTACACTTCACAGGAAAACAAAATTCTCAATTCAAAAGAGCATTGTTAATTATAATTGGATGATTATATCTACATCTAATCGTGCTAATGTATCATGGGTTGTAGTTAAAATTTTTATGCAGGGTTTCCCTGAGACTTAAAAATCATTCCAAGGGGCACCTGGCTGACTCAGTTACTAGAGCATGCCACTAGATCTCAGGGTTGTGAGTTCAAACCTCATATTGGGCACAGAGCTTGCTTTAAAAAAAAATCATTCCAAGAGTTCTTCTGGAACAAAAAGATTGGGAAAGACTGCTCTGTAGGTGAACATTTATACTTTCATTTTTTCCCTTATGACAATATCGGCAAATACATTCATGTACTCATATTTCCACATTTCTTACCCAAAGGATAGCATGCTATGCACTCTCATGTGCCTTGCTTTTTTCCATTTAGCAGTATATCTTGCAATCATCCCATAGAGGTGGATAGGTATGTGAGGCAGCTTAGACTGCTGTAACAAAATACCATAGACTGGATGGCGTATGCAGCAAAAATTAATTTTCTTCCGGTTCTGGAGGCTGGAAGTCCAAGGTCAAGATGGCAGCATGGTCAATTTCTGGTGAAAGCTCTCTGCCTGGTGTGTAGATGGCCTCCTGCTTACTGTGTCCTCACATGGCAGCGGGAGAGAGTAAGCTTTCGGTGTCCCTTCTTTTTTTTTTTTTTTTTAATTTTTTTAACATTTATTTATCTTTGAGACAGAGACAGAGCTTGAGTAGGGGAGGGGCAGAGAGAGAGGGAGACACAGAATCCAAAGTAGGCTCCAGGCTCTGAGCTGTCAGCACAGAGCCCGACGCAGGGCTCGAACTCACAGACCGTGAGATCATGACCTGAGCCTAAGTCTGCTTAACCGACTGAGCCACCCAGGTGCCCCTGGTGTCCCTTCTTATAAGGGCACTAATCCTACCATGGGGGCCCCATCCTCATGACCTTATCTAAACCTACCTCCCAAAGGTCCCATCTCCAGATATGATCACATGGGGGTAAGGTTTCGGGGGTAAATTTTGAGGGGACACAATTCAGTCCGTAGCCATAGAGATTCTCATTGCTTTTTACACCTATGTAGTACTTGATTGCATGAATGTAACATTTAACCAGTTCTTCACTGATGGACTTTTGTATTGTTTACAGTCTTTTTTTTTTTTATTATAAATAGTGCTACGAAATGCTCCTTGTTTGTATGTTAGATCATAGTCTTACCTGTGAGTCTTTGGGATAGATTTCCTAGAAGTAGGATTGCTAAATCAAAGGGTAAATGCATATTTAATTTTGTTAGATATTGCCAAATTGCCTTCCATAAAGATTGTATCACTTTGCCTTCCATGAGAAACATATAAGAGAGCCCAACTCCCCACATTTCACCACCAGAATATGTTGTCAAACTTTTGGATTTTTGCCAATCTGATAGGGAAGAAATGTAATTTCAGGGTAATTTTAATATGCACTTCCTTTATTATAAAAAAGATTGAGCATCTTTGCCATTTGCATTTCTTTTCCTGTCTATGTTCATATATTTATCTTATTTTAAAAATCAGGAATACTTCGTATCATATATTAAGAGCATTAACCCTTTGTGATATAAATTGTAAATACTTTTTCCCAGTTCATCAGTTTGTCTTTTAAAAGTTTATGTCTCTGTCTCTCTTTCTCCCTGCAAAAACATATTTATATCTACATAGTAAAGTTTATTAATCTTTTCTTGTTTCTTCTGACTTGTAATATTGTTTCCCCCACTCCCAAGTTGTAAGGAAATGCACTCCCATTTCTTCCTAGTATTTATATGTTTTCAATTTTCATATTTATATATTTATTTTTTTAATTTTTATTTATTTTTGAGGGGGGGAGAGAGAAAGGAACAGAGGATCTGAAGTGGGCTCTGCACTGACAGCAGCGAGCCCAATGTGGGGCTCAAACTCACGAACCATGAGATCATGACCGACACCAACCCACTGAGCCACCCAGGTGCCCCCATTTTTCACATTTAGATCTCCTACTCATTTATTATTTATTCCAGTGCATGAGAATAATGGATCTCATGTTATCTTTTTCCATATGGGTACACAGTTGTCTCAACACCATTTATTTAAAAGTTTGTCTTTTCCCCCACTGATTTGAGATACATCCTTCATTGCATGCCAAATTTCCTTTTGCACTTAGGTCTATTTCTGGATTTTCTCTCTCGCTCTCTCTTTTTTTAAGTAGGCTCCATGCCCAATGTGGGCCTTGAACTCACGACCCCGAGAGGGAGAGTCACATGCTCCACCGACTGAGCCAGCCAGGCGCCCCTATTTCTGGATTTTCTATTCAATTCCATCCATCTGTCTGTCTGTCTGTTCACGTGTCACTTCTACAATGTTTTCGTTTATAGAGACTTTAAGGTTTTAATGTCTTGGAGGCTAGCCTCTCATGTTTCTATTTCGTCAAGGAATGTACTAGCTCTTCTTCCTTGTTTATTCTTCCATAACATATCTATATTATAAACTTGTTCAGCTCTATAAAAACGAAAAAGCAGGGGGCCCCTGGGTGGCTCAGTTGGTTAAGCGTCTGACTTCAGCTCAGGTCATGATCTTGCAGTTTGTGAGTTCGAGCCCTGCATAGGGCTCTGTGCTGACAGCTCAGAGCCTGGAGCCTGCTTCCAATTTTGTGTCTCCTTCTCTCTGCCCCTACCCTGCTCACACTCTGTCTCCCTATTTCTCTCTCTCAAAAATTTAAAAAAAAAAAACATTAAAAAAAGATAAAAACAAAAAAGCAAAACCCAATGGTAATTTCCATTGAAATCATGATTAATGTATCACATATATTAGGGATAATTGACATCTTTATGATAATAAGCCTTTCTATTCAAAAGCATGATACCTCTCTCCATTTGTTCAAGTCCACTTTTGTATCTTTTATGTACATTTTGTAGTTTTCACCAGTATAGCTTTTGCACATTTCTTCTAGGTCTACACCAGATACTTTAGTTTATTTTTGCTACTTTATTCTTATTTTTTTATGCTTATTTATTTACTTTGAGAGAGAGTGTCTGAGCAAGCACTAATTGGGGGAGGAGCAGAGAGAGACAGAGAGAGAGAATCCCAAGCAGGCTCCACACTGTCAGCACAGAGCCCAGCTTGGGGCTGGAACTCACGAACCATGAGATCATGACCTGAGCTGAAATTAAGAGTAGGATGCTTAACCAACTGAGCCACCCAGGCTCCCCTTGCTACTTTATTTTTAATGATTTAAAAAAAATTTGTTTTTAAAGTAAACTATGTGCCCAACATGGGGCTTGAACTCACCACCCGGGAGATCAAGAGTCACATGCTCTACTGACTGAGCCAGCCAGGCACCCCTTTGCTATTTTAAATGAATCTTCTCTTTCATTATAGTTTCTAATTGCTTAATGTTCATACATATGAAGGTTGTTGATTTCTAATGTTGATTTTATATCATGTTACTTTATTAAATGTTCTTATTGTTGTGATTATTCTCCTTTCAACTCTTTTGGATGTTCCACTTAATAATTATATTATCTGCAAACAGAGATAGTTTTTGCTTTATGTTTTTCTGTGGTTTTGTTTTTTGGGTTGTTTTTGCTGCAAAAAGCATTATTGTTTCCATTTATTGTAAGGCTTGGGTGAGGGCTCCAGGGTGGTTGAAAGCCTCCAGGTGGCTGTAGGGGGAGGCTCAGGCAGAAGACCGGACAACAGGGGGGATGCCAGAGGGGCCCCTTCAAAGGCTGCTGGGCTATGTAGACTATTAGTCTTACTTGAGGGGTGAGCCTTTTTTTTTTTTTTTAATGTTTACTTTTGAGAGAGATATAGAGAGACCGAGCACAAGCCAGGAAGGGACATAGAGAGAGGGAGACACAGAATCTAAAGCAAACTCCAGGCTCTGAGCTGTCAGTACAGAGCTCAGCTCAGGGCTCTAACTCACGAATGGTGAGATCATGACCTGGACGCTTAACTGATTGAGCTACCCAGGTGCCCTGAGGGTGAGCCTTTTGAAGAGTTCCTCATCCAGCCTGGTGGCTGACCAGACTGTGGAGGCGAATCAGGTGGTCGCCTTCACCTTGACGAGTTTCTCCTCATCTAGAAAGTGGTTCTTCAAAAAGTCTCAGATGTGGGGGTCTCTGTGGGCAGAACCCCAGGCTTGCAGCTGTCAAAGGGCCTGGTTTGGGTTTTCTCCAGGGGCACAGTGTTTTCTTTTTATTCTCCTTCTCCTTCTCCTTCTTTCTCCTCCTCCTCCTTCTCCTTTTAATCTATTTAGTTATTTTGAGGAAGAGAGAGAGCACAAGAAGTGGAGGGCCAGAGAAAAAAGGAGTTCTCACTGCACTGACGGCATAGAGCCTGATGTGGGGCTCGAACTCACCAACTGTGAGATCATGAGATCATGACCTGAGCCAAAACCAAGAGTCTAACGCTTAATGGACAGAGCCACTGGGGTGTCCCAGGGCACAGTGTTTTCTATGGTGTCCAGGGCTTAGCCCCACTCATCTTGGGGTGGCTTCTGCAGGTCTAGAAGAGAGCCACACCCTCCAGAGCCACACATCATGCTCAAAATAGAAGCCCAGGAGAGAAAGGTGTTGGAGGCCAGCAGATGCAGGTTGACCAGGTGGTTGACAATGGCCTCCATGTCAGTGGAATAATTCAAGTTTGGGAGCTCAAGTTGGTTGGTGATAAGTGGCTAAGGACGAAAAATGGTGTTAGCTGGTCTGGGAGGCAAGGGAATGGATGAAGAGATCGTCTGGAGATGGGAATGGAGAGGATATTGAGGGGTGTTCCTAGGCAGGAAGAAGGGGAATCCTTGGATCTGTTCCATCCAAACGCTGTTAAAGCAAAAGACAGATGTGCAGTCTCCCAGGTGTGCTACTAAATACAGATCCTTTTTTCTCTTCTTTTCCAAGTATTATATTTCTTATCTAAAATGCTTTCTCTTGTGTGTGTATTGGCTAATACTTCCAAAATCATATTAAATCATAGTGGAGGTAGCAGCACTATCCCTGACTTCAATATTTCTACACTAAGTAAGATGCTCACCTTTGGGCAGTTAAATATATAAAACCAGGTTTGAATTATGTCAAGTGCCTTTTTCCCATTATCTTGTAGGTGTTCCTGGAAACAGACAAAAGATCACCTTTGGGGAAGGTGATTCCTGGGAACAAGAGTGAGGCATAAGAAAGAGAAATAGGGAGGAGCACCTGGCTGGGTTAGTTGGTAAAGCATGTGACCCTTATCTCAGGGTCGTGAGTTCAAGCCCAACATTGGGTGTAGAGCTTACTTAAATTTTAAAAAGTGAGAGGGGCGCCTGGGTGGCTCAGTAGGTTAAGCATCTGACTTCAGCTCGGGTCATGAGCTCATGGCTCATGAGTTTGAGCCCCGCATCAGGCTGTGTGAGAGCTCAGAGCCTGGAGCCTGCTTCCGATTCTGTGTGTCCCTCGCTCTCTGCCCCTCCCCCACTCGTCTCCCCCCCCCCCCCGCCCCCGGCAAATAAATAAACATTAAAAATTTTTAAAAAGAAATTGAGGGGGGCCCCTGGCTGGCTCAGTCAGTTAAGCGTCTGACTCTTGATCTTGTCAGATCATGATCTCACTGTTTGTGGGTTCAAGCCCCGCATCAGGCTCTGTGCTAACAGTGCAGAGCCTGCTTGGATTCTCTCTCTCCCATTCTCTCTGCTCCTACCCCACTCACACTCTATCTCTCTCTCTCAAAAATAAAAAAAATAAATAAACATTAAAAAAATAAAATTAAAATTAAAAAAATAAAATAAAAAGAAACAGGGTTGATGGGGGTGGGGGAGAGGGGAAAATGGAAAATGGATGATGGGCGTGGAGGAGGGCACTTGTTGGGATGAGCACTGGGTGTTATATGGAAACCAACTTGACAATAAACTATAAAAAAAAAATTAAAGAGAGAGAGAGAGTGAAACAAGGAAAAAGAGAAAGCCAGTACAAGGATGCATTAACGAACTGGCCACCACAATAATTAACTAGTGCTTGATTCTGTGGGACCATCTGAGGAGCCTAGAGAAGCTTTTATCCACTGGCTATGTATTAGCCCCCATTGACGACGATTTCTCACCTTCAGGGTGGCACATGTATAAACATGGAGAAGCATCTCATGGCACTGTGTCACAGAGGCCCTGAAGCAGACAATATTTATTATCTCACAGCTTCTATGGGTCAGGAGTGCAGGAGTAAATTAGCTGAGTGGTCTTGGCTCAGAATCTCTCATGTGGTTGTAGTCACGGTATCTATAGGTTCTACAGTCATTTGAAGGCTTCATTGGGGCTGAAGGGTTCACTTTCAAGATGATTCGTTCACATGCATATTGGCTGGAAGCCTCAGTTCCTCATCACATGGGCCTCTCCAGTGGTTGCTTGAGTGTTCGTACAACATGGCAGCTAACTTCCCTCAGAACAAGTAATCTAAAAGGGAAGAGAGATTAGGCTCTACCTCCTGAAACAAAGAATATGAAAGAATTTGTGGACATATTTTTTTAAGACTTTTTATTTTTTTTATTGTTCTTATTTTTTAATGTTTATTTTTGAGAGGGGGGAGAGGGGACGGAGAGAGAGAGGAAGACACAGAATCTGAAGCAGGCTCCAGGCTCTGAGCTATCAGCACAGAGTCCGACGTGGGGCTTGAATTCATGAGCCTGAGTAGAAGTTGGATGCTTAACTGACTGAACCACTCAGGCACCCCTAAGATTTTTTATTTTTTTAAATGTTTATTTATTTATTTTTGAGGGAGAGGGAGAGAGTGAGCATGAGCACGAGCAGGGGAGGGGCAGAGAGAGAGAGAGAGAGAGAGAATCCCAAGCAGGCTCCTCACTGACAGTACAGCGCCCAACACAGGGCTTAAACTCACAAACCATAAGATCATGATCTGAGCTGAAATCAAGAGTGGGATGCTTAACCGATGAAGCTACCCAGGTGCCCCAAGATTTTATTTGTAAATAATCTCTGCACCCAACTTGGGGCTCCAACTTACAGCCCTGAGATGAAGAGTCACATCCTCTACCAAATGTGTGGATATATTTTAAATTCAGCACAACACATCATGATAATATAGTTCCAGTACATCTGGACTATCTGAACATCCTGAAGAACATCACTTCGGTCCACTATAACAATACATCATGTTAATTGGACCATATGAGGAAGAAATAGTAAGTCATGCTCTCCAGAGAAGTGGGGTTAAATCCTTGGGAGATTCTGGGGCCCACCACATTAGTAAAGTGTTTAAGGATCCACGGATAAGGAAGCACAACACTTTGATAACATGTTGGGTCTTGGAGATAGGGTGTTTCATACTAGGGAGAATTGACTGCTCTGACCTATTTATTGGATCACTTGGAAGGCTGACAACATTGAGGGGGGCCCAGGACAAGAACTGATTCCCATGACAACACAAGCAACCCTGCCATTGGACCATGTAATCCAGGAGACTTTGTGATAATGGAGGTTCCTATGGTGAGAGAAGACGTGGGAGGAGTGCATGGCAAATCCACCGACTGAGCCAGCCAGGTGTCCCAATACTGGAATACGTTTGAAGCTGCTATTAGAGGAAAGTACTAGAGTGCCACCTTGTCTTACAAAATCAGAGAGAAGAAGAAAATATCGTTTATGTAATTTTGCTGAGAACAATAACACAAAATGATCAGAAGCTGGAAAGTCCATAGTAAACTGCAAAAGGAAAGTGAACTTGTTATAGGAAATAAGACTTATGCTGATAAATTGTCATCTCCTCTATACCTCATATTTCGTATTTCCCCACTTGGGAATTGGGCCAAAGGTGTCCTTGACAACTGATTTGTCTGTATAATCAGGAGCAGACAGGACAACTGTGGTTGTGTCCCTGTTTCATAGATGAGGAAACCAAGACTTCAAGACATGAACTTGACCTTTCCAGAATCACATAGTAATTATCAGAGCCCAAATGCAAGCCCAAATCCTCATGACTTTGGATTTTGCGTGTACTCCACCTTAAGAAAAGCAGGAAAGATGGGTTCCTTGCACAATTTTATTTTTAAATCCAAAGAATGGTTAATAATCATTTATTGGGATGATTCAGTGGGATTTTTATAGATGGGAAAATTCTTCAACTCATGGAATTGAGTCGGCTGTGTCCTCTTGCTCAAATCATAACTCAACCATAAAAATGACTTGACTCCATATTTACAAAAAGACTAAATGACATAGCTGGGAAAATTCATTATGACCACAGCAAATACATCAGGAAAACACTGTAGCAATGCCAACAGCACTTCAAATGTATACTTCTATATTAAGCTTCATGGTGCATGCCAGGAAACTTTTGGACCACCTGGAAGGAATATTCATTCCTTCAGAAATAGTAAACCAAAAAATACAACCTGGGAAAACATTTCGTCAGGTAGTTAATGCCTTGTAAAAGGAATCCAAAACAAAAAAGTAAATATTTTCTGCAAACTACTTGCTGGTGAATAATATAATAAATACTACAGGCTATAAACACCTTGTTTTCTCACAAGCTTTGTAAATTTGTTTGAGTGATACACGTGGCATTCGAAATGCTTCATCCCTACTTTGTAGAGTAGAGAGGAGTGGTATAAAGTGGTGAGAACACCGCAAACGGTATTTGCTGCGAGCACTAAACTCTGACATGATAGTGTGAAAGCGGCCAAGGCGCTATGTAAACTTAGCATGGCTATTATGTTCCATTAAAACTTAATTAAAACTCAGCACTGAAATTTGAATTTGATATAATTTTCATGTCACGAACTATTATCCTTCTTTGATTTATTTGGGGAACCATTTAAAAATGTAAGGAAAAAAAACATTCTTAGCACACTGGACCTATGAAAACAGGCAGGAGGCTAGAGTCTGCCTGCTCTGAACCATTGCTTTTTGTTAGGCCTCTTTGCCTGATGTTGCAAGTCACTAAATGCCCTGAGGGGATAAAATAGTGGTAAATATAAACTCACTTCAATGAACTTCCCTTCTCTTTGACTCCGTAAGTCCTGGCTGATTTGATTGACTCTGATGCCTTCAAATCAGCTGGGCTTTGTTGTTGTTGTTTTATTTTAGCATCTTATCCAACATTTATAATGGTTCTTTTTTTTTTTTAAGTTTATTTATTTTGAGAGAGAATGAGAGGGAAAGACCATGAGTGGGGGAGGGGCAGAGAGAGAGAGAGAGAGAGGGAGGGAGAGAGAGACTCCCAAGCAGGCTCCACACTGACAGCGCAAAGTCCAATGTGGGGCTCAAACTCATGAACCATGAGATCATGACCTGAGCCAAGATCAAGAGTTGGATGCTTACCCAACTGAGCCACCCAGGGGCCCCTATAGTGGTTCTTGAAGAAAAAGTCAATCTGACATTACTGTTCCATTAGAATGGAAAGCAGAAGTCTACATACATTAATGTTAATCTGCTATTCTCGCTATCACATTGACAAACATTTTAACAATGTCATAATATTCCATTGGATGAATGCATCATGATTTTATTGTCCCCTACTTGGGGACAATGAGATTGTTTCCAGCTTTTTAGTAAGATGAACACACTTCTGTAGGTTTACTTGTGCGCCTGGTTATTTTCTTAGTATAAAATCCTAGAAGTGTATAGATGAGTGTAAACATTTAAAGGTTTCATAGCTATTGCCAAACTTCCGTTCAGAAATGTGACACACAGCCATGCCCAGCGGCTGTAGGTTTTACAGCACAGGGCCCAGTGCTGGGTGTTGTGATTGTTTTCTGCCTTTGGCAATCTAGGAGATGAAAAATGGTATCTCTTGCTGTTTCAGTTTGCATGTCTTGAAGGTTGATAGGTGTGGCTGGCTGATAATGGCTCACTCCCAAAGATATGTCCAAGTACTAATCCCTGGAACCTGTGAATGTTACCTTATAAGGAAAAGGGGTCTTGCAGATGTGATTAAGTTAAGGATCTCGAGTGGGGAGATTATCCAAGATTATCTGGGTGGGCCCTAAATGACATCACAAGTGTCCTTCCTAATAAGAAGGAAGCAGAGAGAGATCTGACAGACAACGGAGGAGCTAATGTGACCACAGAGGCTGAATGGGAGTGATGGGATGTGACAGAATGCTGGCAGCTACCAGAAGCTGGAAGAGGCAAGGAATATGTAATCCCTAGAGCCTCAGGAGGGAATTTGGCCCTGCCAACACCTTGATTTTGATTTAGTGAAACTCATTTTGGACTTCTGGTCTCCACAACAGTGAGAGAATGCATTTCTGGTGTTTTAAGCCACCAAGTTTGTGGTGATTTGTTACAGCAACCATGGCAAACTAATACAATAGGGTTTTCATACGTTTAATGGACCACATGAAAAACTTTCTTTTAAAAACATATAGGGGTGCCTGGGTGGCTAAGTCGGTTGAGTTTCAGACTCTTGATTTCGGCTCAGGTCATGGTCTTTCATGAGTTCATGAGTTTGAGCCCCAAATCGGGCTCCATGCTGACAGCTAAGAGCCTCTTGGGATCATCTCTTTCTCTCTCCCTCTGCCTTTCCCCCTCTCACGCTTGTGCTCTTTTTCCTCTCAAAAAATAAACTTCGGGGCGCCTGGATGGCTCAGTCGGCTGTGTCCAACTTCAGCTCAGGTCTTGATCTCACGGTTTGTGGGTTCGAACCCCGTGTAGGGCTTTGTGCTGACAGCTCAGAGCCTGGAGCCTGCCTCGGATTCTGTGTCTCCTTCTCTCTCTGCCCCTCCCCCTTTTGTGCTTGTCTCTCTGTCTCTCAAAAATAAATAAATGTAAAAAAATTTTTTTAAATAATAAACTTAAAAAATACCCATCACCCATTAAAAAAACCCATAAAATTGAAACATCACACATTAATATGAACAGTATAATTCTATATGTGTGAAAGTAAATCTGAATGTTTGTGTATGTGTTTACGCATGCCCAGGGAAAATGGCTAGAAGGATGCACCCAACCAGTAACAGTGTTTAACAGGAGGGAGCTGTGGCAAAGTACTTTTACTTTTTACTCAAGATACTACCAGAGATCTATGGGTATTGTTTGAAGAAGCTTTGAGACTGCATTCAAGTATTAATTGTGTAAACAAGAGATAAGGCATCTCTCTGGTTGCCACAAACATCAAAATATGTACAAAGCAGAACAAGAGAGGCTCTCTCCTCTCACCTCTCCACTTTCTCGGATGTATGTATTGATAACTTGCGCACCTTCTCAGACTTTTTTCTGTGCAGGAGCAAATACACATATGCAATTTTTAAAAGACAACAATGAATGAGTGAATGCCATATATACTGACTTTCATTTAATGTTTCTCCAAAAATCAGTCTAGAAACCATATGTGCAGGGGCCTCATTCTGTTGGGCCGGTTGCTGCACTGAAGCTCTCTGTAAGAAAGATCCAGAACTCATCTCACCAACCTCCCAGCTGCTTTGCACTTCCTTGTATCTGTGACTTTGTCCCTTTGGGGAGGAATCGCTGTAGAAAACTCCCCTGGCAGTTTTGAAAATAGTTTTAGGTATTCCCATATTGCCTTTCAGTCCGCTCTTAAAATGGATGCTCTCACCACCAAACGTTCCCTACTGTGGACGGCACGGGCTCTACTTTTTAAAACTTCCCCGAACTAGTTGGAGAGGGATGCTAGCTTAATGTAATTCTAAGAGGCATTTCTTTAAGTATGAGGCTGGTTGGGTATTTTTTATATGCTCCCTGGCTACTGAGGCAGCTTTGCGAACTTCAGGGATCACGAGGCAGCTTTGCGAACGACTTCAGAGATCACCAGCACACAATTTTCCTTCGCGACGAACCAAATCCGAATCCTTTCTGATTCATCTCAAGACTGAGTTGCTCGTTTAAGGAAGGACCCGGTTCGGACTATGGGGCGAAGGTGATCTATGGGATTTTAGTGGAGGGTGACTTTAGGCACCTGAACAAGGTCAAAAACGCGGGATAGGGAGGGGGCGCGTTGGAACCCCACGGGAGGAGGAGCAGAAGGCCGCCCGGCGTATTCCGGGGTGCCATACATTTGTCCAATCCTCGCCCTACGCATCTGTCGAGCGCGAGCAGGCTGGCTGTGTCCCGTGCTCCCGAGGAACTCCAGGCAGCGAGCGTCCGCGGCCGGTCTGTGTGTCCGAAGCTTTCCCGCAGGGGGCAGTGCCGCCCGCCAGCGCGCCGATGCGGTGGGAGGGGGGTGTGGAAGCTGTGAGGAGTTCTGGGGGTTCTTTGGAAGAAAGTTAGGGGATGCTTAGGGGGTGGGGGCGGTGGGCCGGAGGGAGGGGGAGGGCCGTCGGGGGTGAGTGGCGAGGCCCAGGGGAGGGGGCCAGGGGGCGCGGGGGGGGGGGGGCGCGCGGCGGGGAGGCGCAGACCCCGGAAGGTGTGAGTGAGCGGTGTGCGAGTGTGAATGCGAGTGAGTGTGTGCGCGCCGGAGCTCTCCGGGTTCCGCGAGGCGCGCGGGTGTCAGCTTGCAGCCGGGGCTCCTCCCTCCGGCCCCCCTGCCCAGCCCGGCGATCCCTCCTTCCTTCGCCGCTCGCCCCTCCCCGGCGGGCCAGGCGCTGGGACGCCCCGGCGGAGCAGGCGGCGGCGGCGGCTGCGAGTTGGGGAGCCCTGGGCTGGGCGCTGCCGGAGGGGCCCGAGCCGAGCCGCCCCCGTCCCGGCCCGGCCGCTCCGGCCCGCTTCCCGCGGGGCCACGCCCTGTCAAACTTTGTTGCTGCGGCCGCCGCGGCGGCGAGCCGAGCGGGCCGGCGAGCGGGAGGGAGGGGCGGGCGCCGGGCCGGGCCGGGCGCGGGCGGCGAGGGGCTCGGAGAGCGGCGGCCCCGGCCCGCGGCCCCACCATGCCCCAGCTCGGCGGCGGCGGAGGCGGGGGAGGTGGCGGCGGCGGCGGCGGCTCGGGCGCCGGGGCGGCCGGCGGAGGGGACGACCTCGGGGCGAACGACGAGCTGATCCCCTTCCAAGACGAGGGGGGCGAGGAGCAGGAGCCGAGCAGCGACAGTGCCTCGGCGCAGCGGGACCTGGACGAGGTCAAGTCGTCCCTGGTCAACGAGTCGGAGAACCAGAGCAGCAGCTCGGACTCGGAGGTAAGGAGGCTCCCGGGGCCGACCCCGGGGGGACCCCGGACCCGCGCCCGCTCACTAGCCCTCGCCTTTGTGTCTCCTCCGCAGGCGGAGAGGCGCCCGCAGCCCGCCCGGGACGCCTTCCAGAAGCCGCGGGACTATTTCGCCGAAGGTACGTGCGGTTCTGGGCAGCCCCCACTCCCGGGCCCCGCTGCGCCCAGCGCCTCCGCTCAGGCCGCCCACGGTTCCCCTCGCCCCGTGGCCGGGCCCCTGCTCTCCGCCCCCCGCGGCCACAGCCGTCCTGGAGCGGGGTCCCCGCCCCGGGTCCCCTCTGCTGCGCTGTCCCGGCGGCCCGGGCCTCACCCCTGCCTCGGTCTCGCCCGCAGTGAGAAGGCCCCAGGACGGCGCGTTCTTTAAGGGTCCCCCGTACCCTGGGTACCCGTTCCTGATGATCCCGGACTTGAGCAGTCCGTACCTCTCCAACGGACCCCTGTCTCCCGGAGGAGCGCGCACAGTGAGTGCGGGTCGGGCCGCGCCCGGGCGGGTGGGGGGCCGGGCCGGCGGGATGCGCCCCCGGGCTCGGCGACGGGGTGGGGGATGGGGCTGTCCCGGGAGGATCCTGGGCAGAACGAGTTCGCGGAGTTGAACTATTCTTTGGCGGCCAAACGTTAGGGTGCGCTGGCCAGTGCTTGCAGGAAAGTAAAGTTCCTTTAGATTTTCCCCTTCTGCTGGGGAGAGGCTTTGGGGTCCACTTATGGGGGTCTTCCCTGGCCTCCAAAATTCTTTGCGGGCAGTAAAGGAATACTTGGATTTGTGCCGGCTTTTGGATTGGGGGGGGGGGTGTCTCGCTTTCCTTCCTGGAAATCCGTCAGCTTTCCCTGGCAGTTGGGCAATGGGCTGGGGGAGCTGGCTTGGCGACGTAGCCCCCGACTCCAGTTTCACTGGGCTGCTGCGTGTTCGTTCCTAAGAAACCCAGTATTCGTGGCGGATTATTCACACCCCCCTCTCCCTACCCGCAGCCGTCGAGCGGGGGCCTCACTGTTCTGTAGAGCTTGGGATTTTAAACTCGCCTAGATGATTTCGAGGGTGACCCGAGGCATTCTTCAAGTTGAGGAACTTGGCTTTTTCCCCCTTTGTTGCCGGCTTTTCTCATTTAAAGCGAGCGCTGCGACACTTTAAACCTGTTAATGGGCGCGCATTGTGTGCTGCGCGCTGGCATTTAGAGCCGTGATTAAGCAAATTGACCGGGCCCCAGACGACGTGCAAATGAGGGCGGATTCCATCGCCCCCTCCCTGGCCCTAAACTCTCACCCCCCGCGTCGCGAGGGGCGCAGCCCTGGGCAGGCAAGGCCTTTGTGTCCCCCCAGGCCGCCACTTCACCCCACCCCAGGGCCAGCTGGTCAGGTGCTCGGTGCGATGGCAGATCTTCGGTGAGCACCTACCTATTGTGACTGTGTCAGGCTCTTGCGCGCCGTCCCATGGGCCTCACGAGCATCGTAGTGGTTCTCTTTGCTTGCCAGTGCACGCCAGGTCGTTCTTTTTTCGGGGGCGGGAGGGGTTGGCGCCTTGGGAGCAGGCCCGACAAACTCACTTTATGCTTAAGCTGCCCTTAAATAATGGTCATAATTAAAGGGCCGCCTGAAAAATGCTCGGTGCTGAATGGGCGCTCCCTGCTGTCATGGTACGGGGTCGGTGGAGAGTGGAGGCTCTCTCCTGGCCGGAAGGGATGTGGGAGAGGAGGTGGGTGGGGAGCTCTGACCTGGGGAGAGGGGCGTGGGACCACACACCTTCCTTCATCTTTCTAGCCGGGAAGGCCCCCCAGCTTTGTCCCTTCTTTGGAGCACCCCGGGAAGTCCTGAATATAAGCTGGATATGGGCATCTCACTGGTGCCTTTTCTCATTCATATTGAAAGTGGGTAAAGTAAAAGTTGAGCAAAACAAGTTGCGGCGACTTTGTTTAGGGTTTCACTGATTCTCTTCCTTGTGCACAGATGTAGCTCAGTTCTGAAAGGGTTTTGAAAGCTCAGGTTTGCTAGGATTCTTGTAACAAAGTCCCATTTTTCCATTTACCATTAGATGTCTGGAAAGAGGAGTCTGGGAGGCATTAATGGCTGTGAGTCAGCACTGATCCAGGTCCTGGTGCAGATAAAGTCACCAGAAATGTCCCAAATATGACCAGTTCTTTCCCTCAAGCAGGCTATTCCTTCCACCTACCCATTTCTCTTTAGGGTGCTTTGAATCTTCCTCTTTGAAAGGGGATTCTGACAACTGCCTGCCTTCATCTGTTGCTCCCCACCCCCACCCCAGGAGCTTCAGGGGGACCAGTTTTCTGTTTGTGTCAGTTCCCGTCTTTCTTCTTTCCACCATCTTCTACTGCCCTTCCTTCTTTCTTCCATCTTACGTGTTCTTTTGCCTCAGAACTTCCACAGGCTGATTCTTGCTGGTCCTGGGGAATCCTGATGAGTAAATCCAGGCCTGCGTGGGAATTTTGGAGCCCTCCTTGGAGAAGCCAACCTTCTCCTCTGCATGTCTCCGACTGTCCTTGCTCATTCCTGCAGCTGTTCACTGCCCTGGCCCATGTCACCATCCTCCTTTTAAGCCTCCAGGGACACTCAAGTCCCTTGTTGTCGACCTTACCTAAAGAGCTTTGTGTATCCTGCCTGACTCTCATACGTAATCTGGTCTCCTTGGTGAACTTCCCGTACAGAAGTTAAGTTCAATTTCCCTGTAGTTTTTGCGCCCCTTCTGTGCCTATAACTGTGTTAGGTCTGCCTGGCCCAAAAGTGTATTGATATACTGGGAGAGTTTCCTGCAGTTAGATGAGCTCAATAGGACCTGCTAATTTTGATCCTATCCTTGAGTATCATGGGCTTTTCAGAAAGCAAGTGAGGAAACACTTAAGCACTTGATTGTCTGGACTCTAGGGTTGAGATGATGCTTTTCCTGTGGATGATTATATTAAGGTAATTAATGTGATTTTCACAGTAGGCAAACTATAGGTGCAAAGTGGTCCCCTTTTGGGGTCCAGGCCTGGTAAAATGAATGTTCATGGATATGGGGTATAAGAGGAGGGAGGGAGGTAGCTGAAGCTGGGGAGGGGTGCCTGGAACATATGATCTGCTCTCTTTTGGCATCCTAGGTCTTTTTTTTTTTTTGTTTTAGTACTAGATTTCACAACCTTAGGCGTTGCTACTCTAAAGCCTCTAAGTAGTATAAAATTGGGTGACTTCAGTTTTCTGCTGTTCTCACACTTTCTGGAAATACCAAGCCACAAGCAAAAGTAGGGGTTGGCTGGAGTGTTTTCAGGGTGTTAATTGACCCTAGGAATAGCAAGCAAGAGGGCTGCCACACCCTCAAGCACTGGCATAATTCCTGCTGGGATGACTGGGGGCCGGCCAGTCCCGCAGTTTGGCTGTCTCTTCCCGTGTGTTACCTTTGCCCTCCACTCTGGTTTGGCTGGGAGGCTGGGAAGTGGCCTCTTCCTGAGGCTCTTTGGAGAAGAGGTCCCCGTAGCCTGGGGTGTGTGCCAAGCCTCCAAGCCATGATTCATTCTCATCTGGAGCCCTGGGGACCCTGTGGCCTATGAAGAGATGAATAACTGCCACAAACCGTCTTTCACTCCCTCCAATAGCCACCCTGAAATGACACATTCATTCATGAAAAGGCTTCACAAGTTTACTAAACCACCTTGGTGCTTTTGACTTTTTTTTTTTTTTTTTTGTTAGGAAAATGTAAGCCAACACAGAGGAAAGTGGATGTCAAAAATAGTGTAAGACTGGGGCGCCTGGGTGGTTCAGTCGGTTAAGCATCCAACTTTGGCTCAGGTCATGATCTCTCCATTTGTGGGTTCGATCCCTGCATCGGGCTCAATGCTGACCACTCAGAGCCTGGAGCCTGCTTCACATTCTGTGTCTCCCTCTCTCTCTGCCCCTCCCCTCCTGCTCGAGTGTTCTCTCTCTCTCTCTCTCAAAAATAAATAAACATTAAAACATTTAAAAAAATAGTGTGAAACTAATCAGAGCTAAAAAGAAAATGTTGAATGTGGTTCACTGGCTTAGCTGTGAAATGGTAGAGAGTAATTTGACCACGACATGTGTGCTAGAGGCGTTTTGGAAAAGAATACTTCTGGGTAGAGTTGTCAAGGGAGTCTATGGCTTGGGGTTCCAGTTCATGAATTTAAGAGCCACTGTCACGCAGCTCAAGCATCACATTGCTGGCACCTTTCTCAGACCATCTCAACTCAGGTTTCTATATGACGTTGTTCTGTTCCCCACATGTGTGCTTGTTTTTAAGTCCTTCCTCTCCCACCGCTTCCCATGGGAAGTGTTGCCGGTATCCTGCGTGCTCCTGTTTTCCACCAGACACAAAGGAACCCGAGCAGAAATCTCTGTGTACACAGAGAAGTTGTCTGTGTTGAGGAGCTGTATGTAAAAGCTGATAAGTAAATCTTTTTCTTCTGGAAGATCAGTATAAACATGCTGCTTTCAGTAAAATTCTTTAAAAACATTTCATCTAAATATAACTTCTGTTCCATGTTTTTCTAAATATAACTCAGGGTTTAATGAGGGTTTTTTACATGGAGTGAGCTTTTGCAAGGGCCCTGCCTGTGTTGCTGAAGTTTTGGCACTTGGATTGCTGAGGGACAGATGATGACCAACTCGGTAGAGGGACTTGAAACCTGTTGGTCTTTTTTCTTTGAGTAGGTAGATCTGGCAGGGTCAGCTGACTTGCTTTACTGTTGGAAAGTTGTAGGTTGGCCTCATTCTTCATTGATCTCACTTCTTGGGATTCTTGAGGAGAAATTAGGCTGGCACGCTAACAAAAACTAACCTTTAACATAGAGTGTTCCTGCCTTTATAGTGATGTGTGAAGTTACAAAATTGTGACCTAAAAAATAATGTAATGATTAACTCATTGGAAGATGCAATAATCTAAATATATATAGTGCAAATACTCTACTTATATTCCAATTTATTTGTTTTTTAAAAATGTTTCATTTATGTATTTGAGAGCGAGACAGGGAACACGTGTGCAACATGCGAGTCAGGGAAGGGCAGAGAGAGAATCCCAAGGAGGCTCCATGCTGTCAGCCCAGAGCCTGACACAGGACTTGAGCCCATGAACCGTGAGATCATGACCTGAGCCGAAACCAAGAGTTAATGCTTACCTGACTGAGCCACCCAGACGTCCAATATATTTATTCCAATTTAGTCAACTTTACTTGCCAAACCAGGGAAATTTAGATTGGCTTTCTTAAGATTAATTCATAACTCCTCAATTTCATCTGATATTTACTGAGGACCTATCATGGCAATGGCTCAGGGACATGGGAGGTATGAAGAAGTAGATCCAGCTTTGCTCTAAAGGGCTTAAAAATTGAAGTAGTGTTGAGGTGCCATGGTGGCTCAGTCGGTTGAGCGTCTTGACTTCTGCTCCAGTAATGATCTCACGGCTCGTGAGTTCGAGCCCTGCATCAGGCTCTGTGCTGACAGCTCAGAACCTGGAGCCTGCTTTGGATTTTCTGTCTCCATCTCTCTCTGCCACTCTTCTCTGTCTCTCTGTCTCTCTCTCTCAAAAAGTAAGTAAACATTAAAAAAAATAAACTTGTTAAAGAAATGTTGTTTTGGGCTAGCATGATCAAGGAACAAAGGGAGAAGAAATTGTTTTAAACTAGTCCCCGAGGTGCCTGGTTGCCTCAGTTGGTAAAGCACGTGACTCTTCATCTCGGGGTTGTGAGTTTAAGCCCCACACTGGGTGTAGAGATTACTTAAAAATAAAATCTTAAAAAAATTTTTTTTCATGTTTATTTATTTTTGAGAGAGAGAGAGACAGAGTGTGAGCAGGGGAGGGGCCGAGAGAAAGAGAGGGAGACACAGTATCTGAAGCGGGCTCCAGGCTCTGAGCTGTCAGCACAGAGCCAGATGCAGGGCTTGAACTCATGAACTGCGAGATTATGACCGAGCCAAAGTCGAAGGCTTAACCGACAGAGCCACCCAAGCGCCCCTAAAAATAAAATCTTAAAAAAAAAACCTAGTCCCTGAAACTTAGTCATTCTTTAATTCAATGTAATTCTTGTTTTTTTAATTAAAAAATTTTTTAATGTTTATTTATTTTTGAGACAGAGACAGAGTGCAAACAAGGGAGGAGCAGAGAGAGAGGGAGACACAGAATCTGAAAGAGGCTCGAGGCTCTGAGCTGTCAGCACAGAACCCGATGTGGGGCTTGAACCCACGAACCACGAGATCATGACCTGAGCCGAAGTCAGACGATTAACTGACTGAGCCACCCAGGCGCCCCGTAATTCTTGTTAATTATAAAAAAATGTAAATAGTGCAGGAGTGAGAAGTGTTAAGTCTTCCTCCACCCCAATCATGAGGTAGAAGCCAGCACTGGGAGAGCAAAGGCTAAACGTTCAGGGCTGTCTGGGGTAACACAGGTTACTTCATTTGGCTGCATGATGAGGGGCCAGGGCATGGGATGCCTTGAATGTCAGTGAAAGAATCTGGTCTTATTCAAGAAGCAGCTGAGAAGCATAGAAAGTTACACTGGGAAGTTTTGTGGCTGGTACGTTTGCCTAGATCATAGTGATTGGAGGGAGAGGATCTGGAAGGAGCTACAAGGGTTAGGAGACTCACAGGAGTCTGGGGTGATGTGAAAAAGTGCCCCAAAGAGTGTCTGGATGGAGAGGAAGGGGAGAATGGGAGGGACTGGAATGGTTGCTTGAATTTATGCGGGGAGGGGATGTAACTGGAGGCAGAAAGTGGCTGATGTCGCACTTAACTCTTGATGTCTGAGCCTCGGTGCTCCCAAGGGAATAACTTCTTCCATATGGGGCCCTGGTGTGCCCTCTTGGCCTCCCCCATGCTGGACAGGGGGCAGAACTGGCAACAGCAGAACTCACAGGCTGCGAGGGGTTTTCATTTGGAGGAACTGCTAAGTTTCATTGGAGACACATGGGGTGTGAGTGGGTGATGCGTGGATAGTTGAAACTGCAGCATCGGGATGATGCAAGGGAGCAAGAGAAGAGGGACAGGCTGCTCGGAGCAGAGAAAGAAGTCACTGAGGCAGGATGGAAAGGAGTCTTTGTCGCAAGTAAGAGGAGCGCCCAGGTCCTGTGACATCATGGAAGCTGGTTCCCAGTGTCAGATGCCACAGAGAGAGGGGAAAGAAGACAGTGGAGTGAAGAGGAGCTTTGGGAGTTTGGCAATTAGGAAGCTATTGGTGCTCACTGAGACCAGTAGTTCAGGCAACGGGAATGATAAAGATGGGGGGGGGGCAGAGATACTAGCTCAGCACTTCCCACTTGGGTGCCTGGGTGCTGTGCTGCAGACTGGTCCCAGGGAGTAGCCCATCGCTCACTCGGCCAGCACCCCAGACCAGACTCCCCTCTCTAGACCCTGTGTTCCTTCCACATTTTCTGTCTTCTGTAACCGGGACAACCCAGTTAAGACGTTGGGCTATGGCAAGAAGAGGGAAGGGAAGAGCCGCAGGCCTTGGCAAGAGTGGATTTGGTATGCTGGAGTGGGAGCCTGTTTGTAGGGCAGGAGGCTAGGGTGGGAGATGAAGGGAGGAGAAGACGGCGGGGGTGGGGAGAGGAGATGAGAAGAGAATTTGGAAGAAGGCAGTCTTCTTTCATTGATGGAGGACACTTGGCAGTAGATGATCTCCCAGTTTTACAGACTCACCCAAGAGCTGAAGATGAGGACGTATGTGCAGAGGTGGGGCTGGCAGAAATTGAGGGGCAGCGCATTGGATGGCTGGATGGCTTTGTGGTCTCAAGCCAGGGCAAGTTGGCTGGGGTGGTGGTCCTGGACATTTTGGCAGTTCAGGCCCTTCCTCTGCACCCCACTGTAAAACCAAAAACGTTGGAAACCTTCTAGCTCCATGTTAAATGATGACATGTTGTGCATTGATTGAAAGATAGGACCCACTTGGGAAGTGTTTTATTGTCTGGGGCTGGCTGATTTTGGAGGATAAAGATGGGAATCAAAATACAACTCCTTTGCTGTCAGAAGCAGATGCCGAGGTATGGTAAATAATTGGGGCTGGAAAAGGACTGACTACTTAAAAGCTTGTAGAAAACTACCCCCAGTTGGCTAATCTGATAATGTATTTTAGGAGGAGGTTTTTACATGTCTCATGTGTTTTTTTTTTTTAATGTTTTTGTATTTTTGAGAGAGAGAGAGAGTGCAAGTGGGAGAGAGGCAGAGAGAGAGGGAGAGAGAGAATCCCAAGCATGCTCCTCACTGTCAGTGCAGAGCCCAATGCGGGGCTCGATTTCACGAATCATGAGATCATGACCTGAGCAAAAGAGTCAGATGCTTAACCGAATAAGCCACCCAGCTGCCCCATGATATGTTCCATGTTTTGTTATTTTCTTCCAAACTGGATTGGATTTTAATCGATAGTGATAGAAAGGCAGTTTTCCAAGCCTCGGCATTCGGGGATGAAGGGAACACAAGGGAAATAAAGGAGACTCGCCTTTTCCTCTCTACCGTATGTGCTGCTCAATGAACAGCTCTGGGATGCTGTATAGTTTCTTTTTTAGACTCATAAGTTGTTAGAAATGCTCTGAGGTAGCTCTGAGGTACTTTTAAGGTTCTAAAATAAATTTAAGAATCTTAAATTTTTCCTTTTCATTACGTATGTAGCCTACAGATTTTCATGAGAAAATGAACATTTTATTTAGAAATACATTTCAGAGTTTGAAAATCAAATCAAATCACAAAAACATCATTCTAAACATGGCCCTTTTCAGAAGCTTTTGGGGAAGTGATAAGGGGTGCTAACTTTAGTTACCTGGAGTCCTCAGGACAGGAAATGAACTCACATTCATGCTTTCAAACTGTGCTATGGCATTTTAAAGGTTTTTTTTTTTAATGTTTACTTATTTATCTTGAGAGAGAAAGAGAGAGAGTGTGTGTGAGCAGGGGAGAGAGAGAATCCCAAGCAGGCTTCACACTCAGCATGGAGCCCAGCGTGGGGTTTGATCTCATTACCCTGGGATCATGCTCTGAGCCAAAATCAAGAGTCAGATGCTTAACCGACTGAGCCACCCAGATGCCCCAGTGCTATAGCATTTTAGAACTCTGTTTCATTCAAGAAGAACAAGGCCCCGAGTGTTCACCATAATTGTAGAAAGTAACCATAAAATAAATATTATAACAAAGAATTCCCCAAGGAAGAAACTACAAATGACTACCACATAGGTGAAACTATGTTCAACCTCCCAGGTAGTCAGAAAATGCTGCAAAAGAAAAGAATCTGTTTTGTTTTGTTTTGGTTTGGTTTTTTTTTTTGCCCACCAAATTACCAGAGGTTTTGTCTTAATGGGACTTTTAGATGTTGGCAAACGTATGGTAAAGTGGGTGCTCTCATCTGCTATTTCTAACGGGTGTAAAGAGCTCCACCCCATTTGGAAAGCCCTTGGCAGTAGCTGTTAAAAACCGTAATATTTCTCATAGCTTCTGACCTGCTAGGAAGTAGATACTTGTTCCCATTTTGCTGCTGTGCTGGCAGATTAGTAGAGGTCAAGTATCTTGTTCAAGGTCATGCTACTGATAATCGACCGGTGCAAAGATTTGAACTTGGCTGTGGCTGTGAGTTTAAAGTCTAGGTGTTCCCCATTCCACCCTTGTGACTTTACCCACAGGCCTGATGTAACTAACTCCTCCTATTGGGAGGACGGCTGACCTTTGTTTCGCAGTTCAGAAATCCTGATGTGAGTTACGGGTTGGGGTGGAGGGTGGGCAGATTTGTTCCAGCTTTACGAACCGGACCTGGGAATGCGCCTTCCCAAATAGACTGTTGTGTGAGTGAGTGGCTGGGGTTTGAGCTGTTCTATCATGACTGTGCTCCAGAAGACTGAAATAACCTTTAGGGGGCGGCCCCCTGAACTTCACCACCACTTATTACCCTCTTGTGGAGAAAAAAGTAGTTAATCTACTAACATTGGAACTGTTTTGAACTTGGGGACGGTTTTTCCTTGTTGAAGTGGGAACGGGTTGGAAGATTATGGACGTGTGTCTTTGGTGTGGAGGAAGGTGGGAGGAATAAATGTGCTTGCTACTCCTGCCACTTGGATTACAACATAGTTTGGTTAATAAACCGAGCTCTGGCCAACTGAGCGTGCAAATATTATTTCCCTGTTACTTATTTTATAAAATACTGTATAAATTGTTGCCTTTTTTAAAGCTCTCCAAGTTAAAAATCAGTCCCAGTCATTTATAACTATTACAGTAAATTGAGTATTAAAGAAATAAATACTAAACATTTACCCAGAGAATTATTTTAAGACTGTATTAGTCTCCTCCCTACTCCCCTTTCTGTGTGTGTGTGTGTGTGTGTGTGTCTGTGTGTCTGTGTGTGCGCGTGTGTGTTTGTGTAAGATGGTTTGACATCAGGATTCAGGTAATTCAGTGCTTTTTCTTTCACTTCCCAAATTTTCTTTCAGGTGGTTTCTGTTTGAAAACAGTAGCATGGTGGAAAGATTCATTAGAAGGCCTTCTGAGTGTGGTTGAAAGAAGTTGGGGAAGCACTTGGGGTCCTAAGTAAGCCCTTCTGGAGATCCTGGGTATTGGAAGACACTAAATCTTAGTGAGATAAATGTCTTATGCCTCATACAGTGAATGGGGTCATTATTTGTAGGAACACCTATGAAAAAATGTGTGGAAAACAGAAAGACATAAATATGAGAGATGGTAACTGTGATTAAAACATTTTGTAAACTAGATAGATCTAGGGGTACCCGGCTGGCTCAGTCAGTGGAGCATGTGACTCTTGGTCTCAGGGTTGTGAGTTCAAGTTCCATATTGGGCATAGAGCTTACTTTAAAAAAAAAAAAAAGATGGATCTAACAATGAGGAAGAAAAAAGAAGTAGGAATCAATGGTATGAAAAGCTGATCAGTTTACAAGTCCAGATTTGTTGGCAGTTGTGATTTCTGATGTTTGGGATTACATTCTTCTCCATAAATTGCAAAAAGGATAAATTGGGGTCGCGGAGGTCTGATTGATTTATAACACATACCTGCTAGGGGTGGGTTGGGTGTTCCTCACTGAGATTCGTCTGCAAGGACCCTCTGCCTTGGTACAGGGGGTACCCTGTAGCCCCCTGAGCTGGAAGGGAGCATCCGACGCAGCCCGCCCTGCCTGTGAGGAGCACAAGTTCAGGAAGCTCATGAACTTGCCCGGGATCAAATAATTATGAAGTCTGGAAGCAGGACTAGGGCTCACTCAGCTGCATCACTGGGCTTTACTCTCTCCACTGCTCTGGGGGGTCTACACTGAACCCCCCAGAAGGCAGTGCTACAGAGAAAGTACGCCTCAAAATACTTCTTTTTTTTTTTTGAGAGAGAGAGAGAGCATGAGCAGGGAGGAGCACAGAGAGAGAGACACACAGAATCAAAACAGGCTCCAGGCCCTGAGCTGTCAGCACAGAGCCCGACGTGGGGCTCAACCCACAAACCGCAAGATCATAACCTGAGCCAAAGTCGGACTCTTAACCGACTGAACCACCCAGGCGCCCCCAAATACTTTATTAAACCATAGTACCTGACTCATGACAAGTGACTCATAGACATTTGTTGAATGTTGACATCATGAATATTTAAACATCAGCATTAAAAAAAAAAAAAAAGCCCTGTAGACAACTGTTACCGTGCAGAACGCTTGTATGTCTTAAACCGGAAGCTCTCTTTTATCTCTGAGGAAGCTGCGATAGAGCATAAGTGAGGCGCCAGGGTCACCTGTCTGCAAAGTGTTAGAGCCATTATTCCAGCCACAGTCCTAGAGTGTCCCTCTACTGAGAGTTGACAACCAAGTTAATGTGAAAATGCCATTCAGAATGATTCACAAAGAAGTGGTGTCTACAAGTAAGAGATGAGTGAGGAGTAACATCTCTGCATTTATTCCTTTCACTGGCATTTCCAGCCCATTCCCGTAGGAGGCACTTTTAATCCCTGCTTCCACCTGGTGTAGTCAGAGCTTTAATGGCTGGTCTGTTTACAATGTCGGAGATGGAGTTCATTGTTGTCTCCATCTTTCTTTGCTTTGCTCTGCTCTGCAGCTCCATTTAATCTGTTTTCTCCAGGGGCACCTGGGTGGCTCAGTCAGTGAAACACCTGACTTCAGCTCAGGTCACGATCTCATAGTTCGTGGGTTCGAGCCCCGCATCGGGCTGTGTGCTGACAGCTTGGAGCCTGGAGTCTGCTTCGGATTCTGTGCCTCCTCTCTCTGCCCTTCCCTGGTTACGTCCTGTCTCTGTCTCTGTCTGTCTCTCTCTCCCTCAAAAATAAATAAACACTAAAAAATTAAAAAAAATTCTGTTCCCTCCAATCCCCCTCGTGTTTTTCTTCTCACATCTTGAGGTGGTAAACTTGGTTCCTTAGATGCCACGATATATAAGATGTGCGTCTGTTGACTTGGTCTGTTGTCTACTTCCTACTCCTGACCACCCCCACTTTCTTGTACATGTGTGCATTTTCTTTCTTTCTTTCTTTTTTTAGATTTTATTTTCAAGCAATCTCTATACCCAGCGTGGGGCTCAAACCCACAACCCTGAGATCAAGAGTCACACGCTCCACCAACTGAGCAAGCCAGGCACCCCAGAATATTATTTTCTGTGTATATTGGATATAGTCTTTGCTTGTCTATTTAGCTGTTTTCTAGGAGGAATCCAAGGAGGAGAGGTAGAGTATTAGAGTAGGAGTGTTAAAGATCTGTGAAATGAAAAGACTTTACACCCTAAGCTTTTGTGTTGTAAAATGCTTGTCAGGGAGAGAGACGCTGGTGATGACGCTTGGGGTAGGAAATGGGTCATGATAGCTGGGGTGTTCCCAGACCCTCCTAAGGGAAAGTTAATGCAGGGAGGGGCTGGGATGGTAAGAACGCCTGAAGTTTGGGAGAGCCCCTTAATAAGCAGTTGGTTTTGCTTGACATTGAAAGAGAAGAGGGGAGCTTGTGTGGAGAGCAGCCCAAGGCCTGAGGAACAGAGGAGCACACCCCACTGACAGGCCGCTCCTTTTCCCTCGGGGAGTCAATCGGCTAAACGGTCTTGGACCTGCGTTTGGCCACAGTTGTCCTCGCCTTGAATCTCAGCCCAGCCATGGTCTGGCTCTGTGCCCCTGCGGCCCTAGGACGCTCTTCGGCAAAATGGGGATAATGGTGTATTTGAAGGTTACTGAATTAACATTTTGGCTGAATAGACTGCATTTTAAAACCAGGGTTTGTATGAGGCTAAAACTAAATGCATCATAGAATCTCTGGGATATAAAAAGAAATGACTAATGTCATGAAAATAATTTAGAGTATTATTACAACTTTATTAAGATGTTTAGCAGCCAAGACGTTTAACCAATATCTTAGTAAGTGTATGTTTTCTTGCACTATTTTTAAATATTTTTTTAAGTTTATTTATTTATCTTGAGAGAGTGTGCACGAGGGAGAGAGAATCCGAAACAGGCTCTGTGCTGTGAGTGATTATTTTTTAAAATACTATGAACTCATGCATTTCAACCTATTTCAATCCACTTATAAATATTATTTTTATTGATACTCAAATTTTTCCATCGTTAGCTGGTGAGACCCTCTTCAAGTTGGCTGCAGAGTCCTTTGGATACATTCCTACTGGTCTTTGCTGTTTCCCTGCTAACTGTTACGGCAGGATGTTCCAGGTTCATCTTGTGCGTTTCCCATCCCAGACCAGCTATTTCTAGAAGGAGCTCTGATTCCTTTTAGTGAAATATGTTATTTAGAGACCATAGCCTGAATGCTAAGGGTGCATATAGCTTGTTTTTTTTAAGTTTATTAATTTCGAGAGAGAGAGAGAGAGAGACATGATCAGGGGAGGGTCAGAGAGAGAGAGAGAGAGAGAGAGAGAGAGAATCCCAAGCAGGCTCCATACTGTCACTGCAGAGCTTGACTTGGGGCTCGATCTCACGAACTGTGCATCAATGACCTGAGTGGAGATCAAGAGTGGAATGCCATACCAGTTGTGCCACCCAGGTGCCCCTAAGTGTGCATATATAGTTTCTAAAGGTTATTCTATTTAAACCTTTTTTTTTTTTAAGTAGGCTCAATGCAGGTCTTGAACTCAAGACCCTGAATCAAGACCTTAGCAGATATCAAGAGTTGGATATTTAACCGACTGAGCCACCCAGGTGCCCCCCTCCTTTTAAAAACTTAAAAAAATTTTTTTTAATTAAAAAATTAAATTATGTTTATTATTGAGATAGAAACGGAGCATGAGTGGGGGAGGGGCAGAGAGAGAGACACACACACAGAATCTGAAGACAGGCTTCAGGCTCTGAGCTGTCAGCACAGAGCCCGACGCAGGGCTTGAACCCATGAACCATGAGATCATGACCTGAGCTGAAGTCGAACACTTAACCAACTAAGCCACCCAGGTGCCCCCCCAAACTCTTTTTTTAAAGGTTATTCTATTTAATGTTACAAGCACACCAAGCAATTCCATAGAGTTTAGAAGTAGAATGCCTATTGTAATTTAAAAAATTTATACAAACTTGTTTGAAAAGTATATACTGTTCTGTCTTTATAAAAAAATTTTAAAGCTTATTTATTTTGAGAGAGAAAGAGAGAGAGAGAGCAGAGGAGGGGCAGAGAGAGAATGAGAGAAAGAGTCCAAATGAATAGTGGCTTGAACCCACGAACTGTGAGCTCATGACCTGAACTGAAATCAAGAGTCAGACGCTTAACCAACTGAGCCACCCAGACCCCTACTGTTCTCTTTTTTAATGTAATTTTAATGTTAGTAATGCAGTTAATTAATCCTATTTAATAATTGTAGTTTCACATTGTAATTGTTTTCTAGAAAAGATTAATATGTTAGTTTCATGCTTATATTCTTCCAATAAAAAATAACAGTTGTGCCAAATGATAACATTTCGAGAGATAAAGCTCATAAGGAGATTTCCACTAAACTTTGCAGAATGGCTAACTGTTTTTGAAAGGGTATGTTCAGATAATGATGATGAATCCAAACATGCTTCATTTTTTTATTGTTAAATTCATCTCACATTGTCACCTTACTTAAATATGTTGGTCACCCCTGTGACCACATGATCATTGATCAGGCAGAAATTCATGCCCTCTGAAGATTTCTGCTGAAGCTAAATAGCAGATTTCCATTAAATGCTGAGGCCGAGGCCATATATATATATTTTTTAATGTTTTATTATCTATTTTTAGGAGAGAGACAGAGTGCGAGTAGGGGAAGGGCAGACAGAGGGAGACAGAATCCGAGGCAGGCTCCAGGCTTTGAGCTGTCAGCACAGAGCCTGACGCGGGGCTCAAACTCACAAGCCGTGAGATCATGACATGGGCTGAAGTTGGACGCTTAACTGACTGAGCCACCCAGGTACCCGAAGGCCATATTTTGATATATTCCTAGGACCTACCTCATAGTTGCAAAGATTAAATAAGGTTGTATACAAACAGGGAGAACAAGGTCTGGTACAGTAAGTCTTTGTTAAGGTAAACTCATTATTAGCATTAGCAGTTCTGGAATTTCAGGACCTCCATAGCATCCCTGTTAAAAGAAAATTTTTATTTAGACTTCATGACCAGCGTGGATCCCAATGCAGGGCTTGAACTCATGACGCTGAGATCAAGAGTCGGACGCTTAACCGACTGAGCCACTCAGGTGCCCAATAGCCCCTGTAAAATTTGGTCTTTAGACCACACCATTCTTTGGGCACTTACTGATAACTCAGTTTTGGATTGCTACCCTTCTAGAATCCATATTCCCTGGCTGTCATCTGTCCCTTTTGATCGTTGTTGCCCTTAGCACAAGTGCCTTGTATACAAAATCTGCAGGTGTGAGTATTTGTTGTTTATTTACATTTCCTTCTTTATGCATCATGTATAATAAAGTAAACAGCAAAATCTGTCTTCCTCCCGGACAATTTAGGTTAACAAGGGCGATCTTTATTCCCATCTGGCATCTTTCAGGGTTTAATCTTTGATAAGTTGATCATCAGTGGTTGATCATTTTTATTTTATATTTTTGAAGGTTTTCTCAATTCATCCCCGTATCGAGGCTGTACATGCATCTTTTCAAAAAGAAAGCAGATGTCTGTGCTGGAGGTAGACCTTTGAATCTGGCCTGCTGGTTTGTAGCTGTGGATTTTCCTTCATCTGTGGTACTGGGAGTGTGTCAGCAGTTGTGGAAGCCATATGTTTTTATAGGTCTGTGCCAAGGAAAATACTTTAGAATTACATTAGCAACTCCAACGTATTTTGGCTGTTCTGAGAGGACACATAGTTTTCCAGTTATATGAACAAGAGCTTTTGTTTTATACGGAAAGTTCTTGTAGGCTATGAGAACAATAGTGCCTCTATCAGCATTTCCCAGAATAACATCCTTGGGATGTTCATAGGTAGGACATACTCAGCTTTATTTCTGCAGGTCTTCTTGGGCCTTTAACAGGCCAGTGTATACCATGAATCTCGTATAAGGGAGTGTATTATGCAGGATTCCGCCGGCCTTGTTTGGAATACTACCCCCCCTCCCGGTCCCCAGCGTAAGTCTCCCCTCCTGCTCTCTGCCTTGCCTCCCAGACTCAGAGGTGATTCCTTGCTGTGTATTCTCAGCTCCCTGTGTGTGAGCTCCCTTTACGGTGGGTAAATAGGTGGCCTAGTAATTATCTGATACTTGTCCCTGGATCCTAAACTTACTGAAGGAGTCAGGGAGTGGCTCTGTCTTGTTCTTTATTGTAGTTACAGCAACAAATATCTAGAAAACCCTCAATAAGTATTTGTTGAATGAGGGCGCCTGGGTGGCTCAGTTGGTTAAGCGTCCAACTCTTGATTTTGGCTCAGGTCATGATCTCATGGTTCTTAAGATCCAGCCCTGCGTTGGGCTCTGCACTGTGGAGCCTGCTTCAGATTCTCTTTCTCTCTCTCTCTCTCTCTCTCTCTCTCTCACTAAATAAATAAACTTTAAAAAAAAAGTATTTGTTGGATGAATGAAGGAACCACAGAATCCTTCATTTCCAAGTGGCATCTCCTGGGACTGGTGTTCCACAGAACCCAACTTGGGAACCACGGATGGGTCTCTGCTACCGTTATATTGTTGGCATTTCCTTTTCGGTGTGAATAACTAGAGTTCTTCTGTTCTTCATAATTCGACTTAATTTACTCCACGCATCCAGCTGGCGGGGAACTGTCCGAGGATTTAAAGTTATGAGGCTCCAACCGTGAAATAGCATCTCAGTGGCACACAAGGGAGCCCGCCAGGAGTGGAGCCTTCCTTTCCTGACCCCTGTTCAGGGTGCATTACCCACGGGCCTGGCTGCGGCCTATTCTAACAGTGCTCGTTACACAAATGGGAACTGGTGTTTCAGATTGTTAGGGGAGGGTGAAATCAGATGCCCCTTTGTACACTACATAATGCAGGCAGAACAAGGTCCAGCTTGGTTTTCAGGTTCAAGTTTGGCTTAAATGTGGTCCCTGGTGAAGATTATGATCGTGGGTAAATTAAAAACAAATGTTAAATAAGTCATACTAAGGTAGAAAGGGAGTTCAGGATTCTTGTTTTTAAACACTTGGGGGTAAACAGACCTCTCTTGAAGGTAGATATTCACTTCCCCTCCTCTGCTTACCTGTGTGTTCCACCTTCAGGATTACTATACTAAGTACTTCATTTGTACTTAGATTAGCAAGTGCAGAGAGACACATGGTCTCATGTCTGTGTACACAAGCCTTGTCTACCATGCCACTAGCTCTTCCGAACTGGGAAAATAGAAGTTTTGTCAAACCCGCTAACACATCAAGTCAAAGGGAAGCATGTGTGTGGCAAGCTGCCCTCTTCTTTAAGAATGGTCTACAGCCTTCTGCTGCCCCAAGGCAGCTTCCTTTTCCTCAAGCATGCCCAAGGTGAGTGTGCAGGGAGTGCACACACAGAACCCCCTGTGTTCTTGCCCCCCAGGCTGAGTTCCTGAGCACACTTTCGACTGGACCTGCGGAGCTCGGCCTGGCAAGTTTATGCCTTAAATAAGACTTGGTACGTGCAAGCCAAATTATGTCTGCAGGCAGTTGTTATGGGCACAGTAGCCGTTTCACAGATGGAAAGATGCTCCAAAGACCTGTGTGTGTTTGTCGTCTCGGTCCCTGTAGTGTTTCCGGGAGCACATTGCAAGGGCCCTGTGCCTGCAGATATGGTTCCTCTGTGCTCACCCTGCTGAGCTCTTCACTATCAGTGTAGGCATCATAGGAGTCCATGTGTGTGCAAGTATGCATGTGTACATGCATGTGTTTGTGTGTACATGACTAGTTCTTGACTGGGGCAATTTTGACAACGTTCGGAGACATATTTGGTTGTTGTGACTTGGGGTGATGCTCTTAGCATCTAGTGGGTAGAGGCCAGGGATGCTGCTTAACATCTTTTTTTTAAAAAATTTTAAAAATGTTTTATTTTATTGTTGAGAGAGAGACAGACAGACAGAGAGAGAGACAGAGCATGAGTAGGAGAGAGGCAGAGAGAGAGACATGCAGAATCTGAAGCAGGCTCTGAGCTCTGAGCTGTCAGCACAGAGTCTGACGTGGGGCTTGAACTCATGGATTGTGAGATCATGACCTGAGCCGAAGTCGGACGCTTAACTGACTGAGCTGCCTAGGCGCCCCCACTGCTTAACATCTTCAAATGTACTGATGGATAGTTTCTCACAACAAAAAATTACATTGCTCCAATGTCCACTGTGCTGTGCTTGAGAAGCTCTGGTGTATAGATACGTGTTATGTACATATAGGAAATAAACCATGTGAGTGTGTGTGTGTGTGTGTGTGTGTGTTTTAAGAATGGACCTTAGGGGCACCTGGGTGGCTTAGTTGGTTAAGTGTCCGACTTCGACTCAGGTCATGATCTTGCAGTTCGTGGGTTCGAGCCCCGCGTCGGGCTCTGTGCTGACAGCTCAGAGCCTGGAAACTGCTTTGGATTCTGTGTCTCCCTCTCTGTGCCCCTTCCTACTCATGCTTTGTCTCTCTCTCTCTCAAAAGGAAATAAACATTAAAAACATTTAAGAATGAGCCTTAGAGATGCTAGTTGGATTTTAGTTGTGGTTGAAGAAACCAAGCCCGGAGGGGTGAAGAGAGTTGCTAGTTTCATGGAGCTGGTGAGAAGCAGCTTGGTCCTTGAGCCTCTCTTCCCTCCGAATTGTGCTGCGTGCAGTGATAACAGTTTTATTCTCAGAGTGTTCTCTGTGTCCCTGAGAAGTATTGCATACATTCCCTCATTAATCCTCGGAACGGCCCTGCAGGGACTGTGGTTATTCCTGCTTTATTCTAGAGGAAACCAGACTTGTTTGAGGCCACCCAATAATCCAGGGGCAGGAACTGGCATAGAACCCAGATTCGCCTGGCTCCTATGAAGTGGCACTGCCTCCCACTGGGCCACGCTTGATGGCATGTATGAACTTGAGGGACATAGCACGTACAGTGAAGACGCTGAACTGGGTGACCCTGTACCTCCCAGGGGTTGCATTCGAAGGCTGCAGTTTGGAAATGGTCACGTGCCAGAGCTTTGTCTGCAAGAAGCCCTGAGCTGTGGAATCCTCGGCACTTCAGAGAAGGCCTCTGGGTGGAGAGCCGGGCCGCCTGCACCTGACCGGCCCAGGCGAGCTGGGTGGGGCAGGATGGGAGAGACCCTGACTGGCTTTCCGGCCTTCCCTTCCTCGCTCCCTCCTTCCCTGCTCAGGGGAGGTCCTGGGGTTAGTAGGAGGGGAGGGGCAATTAGTGGTAATTACTCATCATTTGTGTAGACAAGGAGCACAGCTTTAGAGCTGCCTCCTGGGACCTAGAGAGGCTGGGGAACTTGTCAGAATGTTGCATGGAAGACCACGAGGAAAGCAAGCATTCTGTGGGAAGGAAGGAAGGTGAGGAGCTTTCTCCTAGGGAGGCCAGCTTTAGGTACCCCCAGGTATAAGTGGGGAGCCAGCCACACAGCCCAGTATGCACCGGCAGTGTGGGCCGAAGATGGGGACAGCCGCTGGGAGACTGGCAGGAAGCGGAGTCCAGTCCGTGACAGGGGCTCAGAGCCCTCCCTCAGCCTCGTCCCTGCGGCCTCACTGAGGAACTGACCAGTGGACAGACTTCATTTTCCTCCTTTATCCTTCCGGCAGTGGGTGCTTTAAACATAAGCCACCCGCTCCCCCTCAGAACCCCTCCATGCTTTTGGATTTGGTGTCCAGGAGACTGTCTAGGATTCCGTGTGAAGGTGAAACCTGTCCAGAGCACCAAGATCCAGACTTTCCATGGGCTGTTTTAGCACTTTACAGGTGTGTTGTGAGGGGTATGAGCCTGTTTAAAAATAATTTTTGACCAGGGGCGCCAGGGTGGCTCAGTCAGTTAAGCATCCGATTTCGGCTCAGGTCATGATCTTGCTGCTCATGAGTTTGAGCCCTGCATCCGGCTCCACGCTGACAACTCTGAGCCTGCTTGGGATTCTCCCTCTCTCCTCCTCTCTCTCTACCCATCTCCCGCTTGCTTTCTCTCTCTCTCTCTCTCTCTCTCTCTCAAAAATAAATAAATGAACTTAAAAAAAAATTCTGACCAAACTTTTTACTGAGAGAGGTTTGGGGGCAGAGAGAAAACCCGCATTGCAAAGCCCTAAGAAAAATCCTTGTTTTTTGAGTTGCCAAAATTACTATTGTTTCAGCCAGAATAGTTCCAGGGATGATAGTTTTCCTATCTCATTTCGGGAAAAAAAGAAAAAATTCTGGGGTTTTCTGTCATCGATATATCTTTCGTCTGTGTGTCCTGCTTTAATAAAATGTTATTAGGCCTCTCTGTACGTGGGGAGTTGAGCAGAATAGCAAGCCGATTTATCCCTCAGCCAGCCCCGCGGTGAGGCCTGGTTCTTTGGAGATAGTCCAAAACCAAATAGCCACAGCTCACCTGCTGGAGGGCCTCCTGGCCCCAAGATCGCTGGAGCCCCCAGCACTCCTTTCGGTCTGTGAGAAGGTTGTTCTCCATCCCAACAAAGATCTCTGTTATTGAAGAACCGCGCCTTTAAATCTGACTGCATTTCCATCTCTGGTACAGACTGTCTTCCCTCAGGCAAGTTTCTGTCTCGTAGCTGGCTGTGAGGATGTGGAAACACAATCGGGCTTTGTGGTGCAGGAGGGCTTTGCCGAGCCCTGGAAGGTGGGGTTCAGCCTTGTATAAATAAATAACAGCAAGCCAGCTTCAGGAAAAAGGGGATTCCTGGAATGAGAGAGACTGGCGCTTGAGACAGGAAACTCTTCCTGGGGTTTCTGCAGCCTCTGCAGCTCCTTGTGTCCTGTTGTCCTTTCTTAGGGCTTTCTGGGAGGCCCTGGGGCCTGGTGTGCACCTCCTGGAGCTGCCCCGACTCCCTGAGTGCCTTGGGCCAATCTCTGACCTTCAGGAACCTGGCTTGGGCCCCTTTTGTGGTCCAAAGAGATGCACTTTGCCCCTTGTATGGCTCACCTGCAGCCTCGGAAGAGTCAGCTCTGGAGTACTCAGGGACCAGTTGGGCAGATGCCTGCCCTGTTTTGGCTTTTCTTTACTCCTTACATTTTGGTCAGTGATGTCCTCTCCAGAAGGAGCCCTGGAGACCAAGAAGGGCATACCTGGCTGCTTACACATTGGAATATCTGTTGGAGTATGAAGGGAGACAGGTTCAGGCATTCCTTCTGTTTTCCATGCCATTGCCGGCCCTCTGGCTGGTTTTGAGGAGAAGGCTTTTTTTTTTTTTTTAATTTTTTATTTATTTTTGAGAGACAGAGAGATAGAGCATGAGCAGGGGAGGGCAGAGAGAGAGGGAGACACAGAATCCGAAGCAGGCTTCAGGCTCCAAGCTATCAGCCCAAAGCCCGACGCAGGGCTCAAACTCACGAACCTCGAGATCATGACCCGAGCCGAAGTCGGCAGGTTAGCTAACTGAGCCATCCAGGCGCCCCGGGGGGAAGCCTTTTGACCTCAGAGATGGGAGAAGCCCAGAAGAAATGAAAGATCATATTTAGGGCTTCTTGGCCCAAGGCCCAGGGGAATGCTTAAGGAAAGGTGGGACATCTGGTTTCCCCCCTCGCAGCAGGTCTGGTCCTAGACTGAGTGTCCTGCTGGCAAGCTGTCCCCGCAGCCGCCTCCTGCCATGCTGGGCCAGTTTCCTTCTGTCCCTCACCAGGTCCTTCTTGGCTCAGTTTCTCCATCTATTGCATACGGGCTCAGTTTTCTCCCGAAGTTATCTCTCCTGCTCCCCGGTTGGCTCAGCTCACTCCTCTTCCCATGGTGGTCCCTTGGTTCTCGGTTTGTGGAGCCCACCTGCCCAAAGGGAGCTTTCCTGAGCATGCACACGGGCTCCAGCGGAGCCCTGCGACGCTGTCACACAAAGGGGAGGGGCGTTAGCTGCATGTCCTATCTTCTGCCAAATCTTTCCTTCTTCTACCTGAAGACTAGGCTTGGTTTTCTTTTCAAATAAAAAAAGTTAATAAATAGGAAAATAGACTTTTTGGTATAAATTTTTTTTTAATGCTTTTTATTTATTTTTTGAGAGACAGAGAGAGACAGCACGAGCAGGGGAGGGTCAGAGAGAGAGGGAGACACAGAATCCGAAGCAGGCTCCAGGCTCTGAGCTAGCTGTCAGCATAGAGCCCGACGCGGAGCTCGAACCCACAAACGGTGAGATCATGACCTGAGCCGAAGCTGGATGCTTAACTGACTGAGCCACCCAGACGCCCCAATAGTTTTATAAATTTTAACATCTATAGATTCCTGTGGCCACTACCGCAGTTCCAAATCCCCAAAAACTCTTCGTGCTACCCCTCTGCGGGTGCCCTCCCATCCCTCTGCCCTGGCAACCACTGCTCTGTCTCCAATAGTCTTCCTAAGGATTTGTTGGCCAAATTATGGACATCTTCCCAGAGATTTCATTGGTCCGTACCAGTATAAGGGAGAAACATGAAAGTCAAGTCCACTCTCTGGAAAGCGCCCCAGTGTCCTTTGTCCTTTCTATCCTGGCTGCACTGAGCTCTCATACCTACCAGTGCTCCTTCAGTGTGGACAAGCCAGCGTTGACCCAGCCTTCTTCCCCCCCACCTGCCACGGCCACGTCTGCAGCGTGACATTTTTTATCTGTTCCTTCCTCGTTTTCCTGCTTATAATAAAAACACTTCTCTTAGCCCAGTGCTTCAAAACTATGTGTGATAAGAAGACACGATGAATTCTAAGTGTTAGGAATGCTGTCAATAACAACACCCCTAAGCTAGAGATTGCCCAAGGAAGAAAGAGGAGTTGAAAAATTCTCTTCATCATTTCAGAAGTATTCTACACGGGAAACTCTTGGCAGTGGATTTGAGCCCATGTTTTAGTTTTGAAGTTTTGGTACATCATTAAAAAAAAAAAGTTAAAAAGGCTTGATTTTGTTCCTGAAGGTCATTTGTAAGCATTGGCAAGAACCCGTAACTCATTCCTGTTTAGTTGGTGTAGGACAAGGGTGGTCGTCAAGGTCTGTCTGGGCTCCCCTTGCCCGTATGAAAGAATTAGGAGCAGACGTATGCTCCATCAGCCCATAGACCTGAATCCCCCTGCTGGGCTTGCCGTGGGGAATATGCCCATGTCCTTCTAGCAAAGGATTTACCATCCACCTTGCTCTCAGAAAGAATCTGCTTCCCCAGCCTGCCTAAGTCTGTTGTCCCCGGCCCCCCCCCCGCTTGAACAGCTTCACCTCAGGAGAGATTTTTCCCATTTGGTGAAGTGTCGACTCCAGAAGGTCCAGGATAAGTTGCAGGTACCAATATCCTGGTAAAATTTCAGATTCTCAGGCAGTTTGGAGGCTCGAAAGAACTCGGTACATTTTAGGGCATGTCTGTAAAATGAGATTCACTCGAAGTGATTGGCCCTTACAGGAGGGGAACAGAAGTCGGTGTGTAGTTTCCTTGCAGGTGGGGAGAGGCTGAGCTGTTGGGGAGGGGAGGTGCTCCTGAGTGGGTGGTCCCCTGAGCCGGTCCCCTGAGCTCCAAGCCGTCCCTCGGGCCCCTCCTGCCGCCTGGTAGCAGATGGTTACCTTCAGAAGATGACTGTCTGGGGTGGTGGTCTCCAGTCTGGGGGGCCAGGTGAACAGGTGAAGCACACGGGACATAGAGACGTCCCCATTCATACTCTTGTGCATGTTCAGTCCATGTGAAAGGGTGAGAACGATTTTCCACACTGTGGGCCGAGCATTTGTGGTGATTACCTTGTTTCGGGGCCTGCACTCTGGGGCAGCTCCTTGGCCAGATTGCTATCAAGACCCTGGCCTGAGAGTAGGAGCCAAAGCTGGAAGGGGGCTGGGCCGGGCTGTATCCTTATAGGAACTCATGCTCCTGGTGGCCAGCCTGAGCCTGGGCTGGGAGTCCGGTGAGCAGTCCCATGTGCAAGAGAGAGGCCGAGGGTCTCACTAGGCAGGCCTAGCGGGGCAAGCTGGTGGTGGGCCACAGTCCTGGCAGACAGCCCTCAGAAACAGAAGTGTAAAGATCAAAGCTGTGAGGTACCCCAAAGGTTGAGAATTACTGGCCCATCAGAATTCCCTGGAGCTTCCCTCCCCACCCTTTTCTGAAAGTGCACATGTCCCACCCCCGTGCCCAGAATCTCTAGGTCGTGAGACCTCCAGAACTTGTATTTCTTAGAAGCTCCCCTTTAAAAGTTCGTGCATAGCTAGGCTGAGACGCCTCGCCTTGGGCAGTGGGTCTGCAGGCTGCAGTGTGGCTACAGGCAGAAGCCAGCCCCAGTGGGGAGGTCAGAGAGCAGCAAAGTCAGACAGACCTCAGCCGGGCTACCCCTTGTTAATACCAGATTCCCAAACCGTGGTTTTCGTATTTTCTTAGACTCTGCAAATGTAGTGTCTCCTGTATTTCTAGCTGAACAAAATCATTTCAGTCCATGGAGCAAGCCATGCTCTTTGTTCTCACAGAAGACATTCTGGCTTCTTCTCTGAGATGATGTCTGCTGGCACTTTCTGTTGCTGTGGGGGTGGCTTGAGTCCCTGCCCCTGTATGTACCTCAGTTGTGGTATTCCTCACTTTAATAGCTGTCAACTTGGTTCTGGATCATTTTTTGAGTTCCTGGCACGTAGGAGCTTCCTAACCAAATCTTATTAAATTTGATGTTTTAATGAAAGGCATTTTTTTTTTAACTCCCTGCCCTCTTTGCCACCATCTCCCCTGCTCATCAGAAGTACTGCTCCATTCGTATCCAGTAAAGGCCACCATAGACTGGACCTGTAAGAAATCAGACCCGAGGCCAGCCTCAGCACGCTCCTGAGAACCACTAAGATAAACACAAAATGCACTCTCGCCGAATTCTGAGAAGGAAAGGCCCTCAAAGGTCATAGGGTCCAGTGGCTCTCAACCCTGGCTACACATTAGAATCATCTGGGGAGCTTTTAGAAAATGTTCATGCCCAACCCCCACCCCCTGAGATTTTGGTTCAGTTGGTCTGGGGTGGGGCTCAAGCTTGTGTGGAATTTTCTTAAAGCTCCCCAGGGGCTTCTAATGCACAGCCAAGTTTGTAAACCACTGCCCTAGGCCAAAATGCCTCACAGAATAGTTGAATGAAAGGATTAAAAAGATCTCTGCCTGCTGAGGTGATGGCCCCCCAGTAAGACCAGGGCTGCTGGTAGGTTGCCAGCAGCGCACCCCTGGATTCCCTAAGCCCCTTCCATCCTCCAGTTCTAGCTCCGCAAGACTTGGCCTTGGACCATCCCTCCTTCCCGGAGACCAGAAGCAGACTCTGAGCAGAACCTAACTTTAAACCGATTAGTTGGACATATAAGGAGACGTGGTGTGATGGGCTCCGAATTAAAATCTCCTTTTCCCAGGCCACATATTTGATTTCGTATGTTGTATGAATTTGCTAGGGCTGCTGTGTCAGCTGCCACAAACTGGGTGGCTTAGTACAACGGACATGTCTTCTCTCACAGCTCTGGAGACTGAGAGTCTGAAATCAAGGTGTCGGTCAGCAGGGTTAGTTCCCTCTGAGGGCTGTGAGGGAAGGCTCTGCTCCAGTCTGTCTCCTTGGCTTTCAGATGGCAGTCTTCTCTCTGTGTCTCTTCACATTGTCCTCCCTCTGGGTGTGTCTGTCTAAATTTCTCCATTTGCTAAGGACACCAGTCATATTGGGTTAGGGCCCACCATGACTTTATTTTCACTTGGATCCTTCAGTGAAGACCCCATCTCTAAGGTTACATTCTGAGGTACAGACCGTGAGAGCTTTGACTATCTTTTTGGAGACATATATAGTTCGACCTATAACTAATATCATCCAAGCTTTCTCCTTTTTAAAAACTTTTTATTTATGGGTGCCTGGGTGGCTCAGTTGGTTAAGCAACCGACTTCGGCTCAGGTCATGATCTCGCGGCTTGGGAGTTTGAGCCCCACGTTGGGCTCTGCTGACAGCTCAGAGCCCGGAGCCTGCTTCGGATTCTGTGTCTCTCTCTTTCTCTGCCCCTCCCCTACTCGTGCTCTGTCTCTCAAAAATAAATAAACATTAAAAAAAAAAAAGTATTTATTTATTTATTTAGAGCACGTGAGTAGGGGAGGGCCAGAGAGAGAGGGAGATAGAATCCCAAGATCATGACCTGAGCTGAAATTAAGAGTCAGACACTCAGCCAGCTGAGTCACCCAGGCACCGACCCCCCCCCCCCCGCCCCCATCCAAGGTTTCTACCTTACCTGCAGCTTTTACTGAGGAGAGCCACATATTTTTCTTTGCACCCTCAAATTGCTCAGAGCACAGAGCCCAGGGCTGGGTGGTTATGAGGATTCAGCACTAACTCGCTGACAGACTGACATCTGTTCTCCTGGTTCTGGGTATACTTGGAGGATGATGGTTTAAGGTCAAGCTCCCCCGGAGAGGGATAGAATTCCTCTGATTTCCTCACGGTGGCAGAAGCTGAGAGCCTGAAAGGAGAGGTGAGCTAATGAGGCCTGGGCCTCCCCTGCCCAAGAGAAAGGCCAGAGTCACATGCTGATGTGAGACATCAGTTTGAGGGGATGCATTTGTACCACGGAGGAGAGGGATGGAGGTGATGGTAGGTCTTTGGAACGTACGTACATTAGCACACGTACTGGTAAACGGGTTAGGGAGTGACAAGGGTGTGGAGAGGAAGCAGTGTCTCATTTCCATGGAGGTTCTACATCAACTGCCTACTCTAGAGGCTGGTCTTCGCGTGAGCCCATCGTGGACAGATTCAGGGAGCTTCCAAACACTTTGATGGGAGAAAAATTACATTTCATTTTCGACAACTGAAACTTTGCATTTCCTTCGATTACGAACGGAGACACTAAACCATAGTGACATGAGCAGTACCTGTGACTACCACCGATAGGAACGGCAGGGATTTTTTTTCCGATATGGTGGAGTCATTGCAGATGTCTCCCAAGTACTGCTTTCCTCATCACTGCCTCAGAATTAAGGTGGTGATGAGGCTTATGGCTAAGTCTTACTTAATGTGTTAATTAAATATTACCATAGCAAAAACTTCAAAATATTTTGATAACTGCAATTTACTGTAATTGGCTGCCTCTGTAATGCTATGTATTTAATTTGTGCATTTAATGCCATTCTGCGGAAGGTCTCCAGGCTTCCCCAGGCTGCCAAGGGGTGGTCTGTGGCATTAAAGAGGTTAAGAAGCCTTGTTTTGTGTTTGTAAGAACTCCTTCCTGTCCCCAGTGGGTAGGTTAAATCCTATAAATGGAGATAATTCTAGATTACTGTCTTGACAATCACTGATTTAGTTGTTATCTGTGTCTTTTATTTTGGACTCCTTGGGGCTAAGCTGTGTGTGTGTGTGTGCATGTGTGTGTGCGTGTGTGTGCATGTGTGTGCGTGCGCGCACGTGCACTCACGTGGACTTGCACTTGTCTTATTTTCAAAGACGTCAAGGATTAGGTAAACATTTTAGAACAAGCCCGGCTTTAAATATGCCCTCCAGTGCTGTTGGGCCCTGCTTGGGAAAGCCGGTCCCTGCCTTCGCCAGTCTCCATTGAGTAAGCGGGGCCCGCTTACTCCTCCCAGAGCCAGATGCAGTGGGACATGCTTTTCTTGGTCACTCTGGAAATGGGCAAGCCTCGTGCTGGTGACTGAGCTGCCTGTGTTGCGACTTGAAAGCTGGGCTCACAGAACCAGTTCCAAGCTCCCAGGTTGGAACTGGTTCTGTGAGCCCAGCTTTCAAGCCTCCAGTGTTGAGGGTGCCAGCTCCCAGGTCCTGGTGGGTATGAAAATGGTCTGGTTGCAAATGATTAGGTTTATGGGGTTTTCGAGGAGTTTTGTTTTTTACTTTTCTTTTGAAATACTGAGACTCACAGGTAGTTTTAAAAATGGTACATAAGATGGGGCACCTGGGTGGCTCAGTCGGTTGAGTGTACGACTTTGGCTCAGGTCCTGATCTCACAGTTTGTGGGTTCGAGCCCCACATCGGGCTCTGTGCTGACAGCTCAGAGCCTGGAGCCTGCTTCAGATCCTGTGTCTCTCTCTCTGCCCCTTCTCCACTAGCACTCTGTCTCTCTTTCTCTCAAAAAAAAATGTACGTAAGAGTCCCGGGATTTCTCTCCCCCCTCCCAGTTTCCCCTAGTGGTGACATCTTCTACAGTGGAAACGCAATATTAACACCAGGTCCTTGACAATGATATGTTATTGTTACCGTCAACTGGATTACAGACCTCGATCAGTTCTCACCATTGTTCGCACGCCTTCACTTAGGTGTGTGTTTGTACAGTTCTGTGCAGTTTTATCCCAGGCAGAGATTCGTGTAGCCACCACCACAGTCACGATACAGAACCGCTGACAGAACATATTTTTTAACTCAGTTGTGAGGCACATAGTATAGTAAATTATTATCAGTGTTGTTAATCAAAGCACAGCCCATCAGCCTCGAGGCCGGAGGTAGTGGTTTGATGCATCCTCAGGCCCGCGTAGCATTTGGACCCCGTGCTAGGTGTGTCTGCCATTTTCAAGGTCCACTCTGGACCTGGAGCCCATCCAGCAGAAGTTTTAGGTCGCAGTGGTGCTCGTGCTCCATAGGCACAGCATTCTGCATCCCAGGTTTGGGATCAGGGTGTTTCTCTGAGCTGGGGAGTGGGGGGTACAGTAAGAGAGAGGCAGGAAACAAGGGCAGCATCCAACTCTTGGGGGTCCAGAGCTTCATAGGGGGTGAAAGGATAGGGAATAAAGAGATGCCCTGGCTGGGCCTGAGTTGTAGGGAAAGGTCATATCTTAGTGGGCAGGGAGGTACCCGGGGGCCCTCTCATTCTTCCCTGCATCCCTGAATTGACTCTGCTGCTGGGCCCGGCTTCCAGATGCCAAATGGGGATGAGAGTTGTTCCACTGCCTGAGCCGTTGTGAGGTCTGATAACCATGGTAGAAGGGAGGACACTTGATAGAAATTCCCGGGCACCGTCCAAACTAAGGTGGTAATTTTCTCCCAAAGCCATGTGTTTATTGTGCCTTTGGCATCTCTCCGTTTACCAGGACATCTGATTAAGTGGGAACACTCCATTCTCTAACCACATAGGATAACAATGCTTACCGTGTCTGGGGGTTATGGTTTTCGCCATTTGCCGATACTGGTGCACATGTATCTGTTTTTATTTTTTTGTTTGCTGGTTTTTCCCAATTTCTTTGTTTAAGCTTTCAGCTGAGGTACTTAACCTTTATAGTCAGAGATAACACCTAGCTGCGTACCTGCAGTCACACAGCCCACCCTGCTTTCCTCCTGACTGATTCCAGCAACGTGGGGCTGCCAGGTGCTAAGAACTAAGACCTAGTACAAGACCAGCTCCTGTGAGCCGGTGTTGGGACACTAGACTGAGATACGGAGGGGTGTGGAGAAGGCTGGTTTAGTTAGGTAGGCCCACCCCAGTCCCTGCAGGGGCTCAGTGAACCCAAGTCGATGTGGTGCCAGTGCAGGGGACTGGGGGAGCCTCAGTGCTGCCAACCGTGAGTATCATCCACTGACTGTCTGGGTGTAGACAGAACTTAGGAGATACAACCCTGAGCAGGTTATCGGAGGAGGGCCTCAAACCCATTTGTAAATATACTTCTTTTTTGGGGGTGCCTGGGTGTCAGTCAGTTAAGTGTCCGACTTTGGGTCAGGTCATGATCTCACAGTTTGTGGGTTTGAGCTCCCTGTCGGGTTCTGTGCTGACAGCTAGCTCAGAGCCTGGAGCCTGTCTTTGGATTCTGTATCTCCCTCTCTCTCTGACCCTCCCCTGCTCATGCTGTCTCTCTCTCTCTCTCAAAAATAAATAATAAAAAACCATTAAAAACATTAAAAGAAAATATACTTCTTTTTTTTTTGTTAAATTTATTTATTTATTTTTGAGAGAGAGACCACGAGCTGGGGAGGGACAGAGAGAGGGAGAAGAAGAATCCCAAGCAGGCTCTACACTGTCAGTGCAGAGCCCGACAAGGGGCTCGATCCCATGAAGTGTGAGATTATGACCTGAAGTGCAACCAAGAGTCAGACGCTTAACTGACTGAGCCAATATACTTCTCGAAACTAAGTGTGTAGCAGGAAGCCAAGGTTGCCACGATCGAAGGACAGAAGTCTAATTGAGATAACATCCTGTCTGCCTTTCCGTCACTCACCTTACCCTGCCCATTAGTATCAGTTCTGTCTTCCAAAGGCACCACCATCATGTTGTAACTTCATTTCTGGGAAAGCAGCAAGGGCTGTCTTTCACTTCACCCCTGGGGCCTGAACTTCCCTGCCTGATTCTCTGGGCCTCCCACCTCTGACCTCACCTAGTCGGATCAACCTCACTTCTGATCAGTCCTGAGCACCATCCCTTCCCCGCACTTAACCTGCTTCTACTTCCCTTCCAGACACCATCTTGCAGCATTCGGTCTCTTTTCTAACAATGTTGCCTTGGATGACCTGAACTCCAGATTAGGCTGCTGTCACATTTTCTCTTACGTATCTCACAGTCGCACACAATTTGTTTGTTACATAATTGTATAGCCTTATGGCTTTTTTTTTTTTAAATCCATAAGTGATTAGTGAACAAGAGAAACCATATTGTGGTGTTCTTTAATTGTTTCTGTGCTTAGGCTTCCTCTTCCTAACAAGGGGGAGGGCAGGGACCCTGTGCTATATTTTTGGTCTGCCCTTGGGCACCCAGTGTGGCTGTGTGCGTTCTCTAGCAGTGCTTGCTGAGTGAGGAATACAGCCAGCTCCCACCATGAAGTGCCAGACGGCTCTGGTCTGGGTCTTTCTTCTGCAGGCCCTTCCAAAGCAAACTGGAATTTATAACTACAGGCTCCCTGTTTAGTAGTCATTAGCTTGGAATGCAAGGGGCTGGCAATCAGGATATTTTAGCGGATGGTTTGGTTCTACTTGAGCGTGAGATAGTCAGTTAAACTCATTTTGAGATCATTGAAAGATGAGAATTAAAAAACAAGAACAATATTGTAATTAAAAGTTCAGGTAGCTGAAACATTTCTGCCCACCTGAGTCTAGAGCAGGACAAGGTAGACTTGAAAGGTAAGGATCTTGGAGGGAGGAAGAGGAGGTCCCAAGGACTAACAGTTAGCTAGCTCCCTGGGAGGGCTCCCTCGGTCCCGCAAGTGGAGATGTTCCATACTGCCTTTCCTTCGGTGTGGAGACAACGTCTGTCTTAATGGTTGGAGCAGAGACCATGTGTTCCCTAAGTGGGCTTCATTTTTCAGAAGCATGAAGTCTGGCATTTTCTTTCTTTCTTTTTTAAATTTTTTATGTTTATTTATTATCAAGACAGAGAGAAACAGAGCATGAGTAGGGGAGGGGCAGAGCGGGAGGGAGACGCAGAATCCAAAGCAGGCTCCAGGCTCTGAGCTGTCAGCACAGAGCTGACGCGGGGCTCGAACCCACGAACTGTGAGATCATGACCTGAGCCGAAGTCAGACGCTCAACCGACTGAGCCACCCAGGTGTCCCAAGTCTGGGCTTTTCAACAAAGTGAACAATCTCTAACCATAGAATTAAGTCAGTTTGGGCAGGAGGTGGGGGCATCCTATATATTCTTCAAAAGAAAATTGAGCAATATAAAAAAGAGAGAAAAAAGTTTTAAGGAGCAAATAACCCTCCTTAATGCTCATGGTGGATGCTCATGGTGGAGAGTGTCAATTCATGAGCCATGCCTGGCTGCCATGATTCTGCTCTGAAACAAGCCAGAATCTCCTGGTATATTCAGTAGCTCCTCCTTGGTCACTTTTGCCACTGCCCCTCTGCCGCTATCCAAAGACTTCCCTTATTGTTTTTTTTTTTAATTTTTTAATGTTTTTATTATTATTATTTATTCTTAAGAGAGAGAGGGAGCATTAGGGGGTGAGGGGCAGAGTGAGAGAGAGACACAGAATCTGAAGCGGGCTCCAGGCTCTGAGCTGTCAGCACACAGCCCGATGCGAGGCTCAAACTCACAAGCCATGAGATGATGACCTGAGCCGAAGTCGGACGCTCAACTGACTGAGCCACCCAGCCGCCCCAAGACTTCCCTTTTTGTAAAGGGGGAGAGTTCTCTCTGATTCTTCTTACCTCTCTGCTAACTTGAGCAGCTTGTCTCTCATATAAATCTTAGCAATGAACATCTCAAAGAAAGAAAAACAGGGCCCAGGAAACTCAGCTGAGTGGAGTTTTGAAAATTAGTCTTTCCCACCTCTGCAGGAAGCCTGGAAACAGGGGGTGTGAAAAGACTCTCTTCTCTCCCCTGTAGTCACTCCCAGACTGGAGCCTCAGCAGAACGATGGGCAGGCAACCTGTGGACAGAATTCCCTTGGGTTTTCCTGCCTAGGACCATCTCAGAAAACACACTCCTTGAAATTTTTTAATTTGCATTTGCCAAAGAATAGCAAGGTAGTGGCTTTTTCAGAGTTCGGGGAAGGATTGTATCAAAATAATGTGGGGTGGGGCGGGGCGATTCTGGGTGATTCAGGGTGAGGTAGGGGGATTCTGTTTTAAAAATGCAGATTCTTGGACTTCACCCTTGGATGTTCTAAGTCGGGACTGGGAATCTCTTAAGGATTCTTAGGGTGACTCTGACAACAGCCAGGCCTGGAAACCTTGGGGTGTGTGCTCCCAACTGACTGGGCCCAGCAGTGGATTCATGAGGAATTCTGCCCCTGTCAAGACCCTTCAGAGCTTCTGTTGTGGGTAAATACTGGGAGTGCCAGGCCTCTCCATGTGGTCCAGGGGAAACAGCCCTTCTTGTAGTTCAAAAATAGTTGATGAACAGCAATTCTACCTGATTGGACTGATAGACCCCTGAGGTAGGTTTGATCAAGGCTTGTCGAGTCGATCTCTCCTGTCTGCTAGCTTTGCAGCTTTGGCCACGCCATTTGGCCTTTCCGAGTCTCCATCCTGTCATCTGTAGGGAGGGGATTGGGATATCACTATTGCAAGATTATCATAATGCATGGAGATGAGGCATGTCAAGTGTCTCTGGTACTCAGTAGTTGCTGTTTTTATCCTATGGGAATAACCTTCCGTATCTTCCCCCACTCCGCCTCTGGCTCCAAAACCCATCCTTTGTTACTGCCTGAGTCCTGGTGGCACGTTGGGGAGACCAGTTTGTCTTCACTGCTCCTGTGTCTTCTCCTGGACTGTCCAATGAGATGGACCGTGCTATCCCTCAAGGCCTGTTTGAAATGTCTCCTTGATGTTGCCTCCAGAAGGCAGATTTTCGTCCCATATGAGACTCCCATGGTGCTTCCCACCTCAAGTCACATTCAACTGTATGTCCAGCTAAGCATCCAACACAGTTGTAGGACAGGTAGGTCCCAGGTGAAATTGTTCTGGTAATGAAATGACATTCAGGTAATAGGCTCCCTCACATGCTTTGTTCCATCCATACTTCTTGTTCCCAAACCCGCTTGGCACTTGCTTGTCGCAGGGCCTCTATTCTGTGCTTCCTTCACTGAGAACATTTTTCCCCATAACCGTGTGACTCTGGTTTAACAGTCACCTCCCCAGTTCGTGACCACCTGTTGCAAACTGCAGTGCCCCTCTCCAGCCTTTCTTATTTTCCTCCCCAGCTTTATCTTACTCCATAACACCTCCCACCATCATTTGACATCCATTGTTACCCCTTTCAACCCCATAAGGCTTGTTTACTGATCTGTCTTTATATCTGAACAGTGCTGGGCAGATAGTAGGTGCCCAATAAACCATTTTTAAAATTTTATTTATTTATTTTGAGAGAGAGAAATGGCATGCAGGGGTAGTAGGGGCAGAGAGAGAGGGAGAGAGAGAATTCCAAGCAGGCTTTGTGTGCTGACAGCATAAAGCCTAACATGGGGCTTGATCCCATGAACTGTGATATCATAACCTGAGCTGATATCAAGAGTTGGACGCTTAACCAACTGAGCCACTCAGGCTCTTTTAAGTAACAATTTTTAATAAATAAGTGGCAGCAGTATTTAAAGAGGTTCAAATTTGCCTACTTTGCTCACACAAACCTTGTTTCCAGGAAAAAATTAAACTTATCACATTAATCACCCTTTCAAAAGGAGAATGAAGATAGCAAGGGGATAGCCTGGGTGGCTCAATCGGTTGAGCGTCCACTCTTGGTTTCATCTCAGGTCATGGTCCCAGGGTCATGGGATCGAGCCCCATGTTGGGCTCTATGCTGAGTGTGGAGCCTGCTTAAGATTCTTCCTCTCTCTCTCTCTCTCTCTGTCTCTCTCTCTATTTCTGCCCCTCTCCCTTGTTCTCTCCTCCCCACCCTTCTCGCTCTTTATCTCTCTCTCAAATAAAAAAAAAAGATAACAAGGTGATCTCCCTGGCACGTTTTTCTACTCAGTCTCAGGAGAGGGGCCTCACCCAGGTGCCTGATTGAAACGATGTGTTCTGAGCGTTGACACAAGCACCAACCTGCACGTGCACAGCTGAGGCGAGGGGAGGGGTGGGAGGACGTGCCCCTACAGCCCTGCATGTGCACAGCTGAGGTGTGGGGGGGTGAGGATGGGCCCCCACAGTGGTGAGGTGTTGACTGACAGCCTGGCAGTGAGCATTGGAGGCAGGAGACAGAAACAAAACAGGGTTGCCACACAGGGATATTGAGAAACACAGCAAGGGCATTTTATTTGTATTATAGCATATGGTGCCCATCAATTGATCATTGAAACAGTGACCTTGAATTATTAATAAAGATTAAGTTGCATCAAATATGCCTGTATATGAAGACAGGGGAATAGCAAATACGTTTAGAAGAACTCCCATCACGTCAGTTTTTTTTAATGTTCATTTTTATTTTTGAGAGAGAGAGAGCACAAGCAGGGCCAGGGCAGAGAGAGGCGGACAAAGGATCCAAAGTGGGCTCTGTGCTTAAGGAGTGAGCCCAGTGTGGGGCTTGAACGCAGGAACCATGAGATCATGACCTGAGCCAAAGTTGGACGCTCAACCAACTGAGCCACCCAGGTACCTCTCAAGTTAGTTTTTAAAAATAACAGCTTCATTGAGATAGAATTCCTATACCCTAAAATTCATCCTGTTGAGGGTACCACTCAGTGGCTTTTAGCGTAGTCACAGTGTTGTGTGACCATCACCACTATCTAAGTTTGGGACATTTTCATCACCCCAGCGGCACTCACTGCCCATCCTCCTCCCCCCCCCCCCCCGCCGCCCCTAGCAACCACTAACCTGCTTTCTTTCTCTGTGTTAAGTGGAATAATTCAACTTGCAATCATCTGGCTGACTTCTTTCATTTAGCATAATGTTTTCAGAGTCCGTCTATGTAATGTGTATCAGTGCTTCATTCCTTTTTATGGCCGAGTAATATTACATTGCGTGGATATGCCACATTTCGTCTATCCATTCATGCATTGATAAGCATTTGGGGTTCTTCCTAGTGTTTGGCTGCCCACTGAGCCATTTTGAAATGTAATGAAAGTCCTCGTGCTAATGGAGTTTCCTAGCTCCAAAAACAGAGGGGGTGCTGCCCAGGTGGGTACGAGGATCCGCAGCCGTGCAGATATCACATCTGGCTGGCTGTTGGCCACTCTGAAAGCGGACCTTCTGTGCTGTGTGTACAATGTGTATGCTTACCACGTGTTCCTCTCCTCTCCTCAGATGTGTGTGAGTCACATCTGAGCTCAGTGGCCTCCTTACCATCTCTCCATTCTCCACTCCTGCCCAGCTGGCCTCTTCACACTCTGCTCTCGACAGCCTCCACCTTTCCCCTCACTTTCATGTGTTCTCTCTTGCAGGGGCTAGGGATTCTTGAGCAACCCCACCGTTCCTGCTCAGGACCCTCACATTAGACCTGCTCCTCAGGTCTTTTTGACATTACTACCTCGGGCTGTGTTTAACTGTGTGTTCTCTTGTTTGCGTGTGTGATTATTTTCTCCATCACTACAGCCTGGCAGGGACAATGTCTCATAACGCCCTGGTCTCTGGGCCGGCCCAGAGCATCTCACAGTGGGCTCTCTGTGAATGCTGGCGGCTTTGGCGTCTGGGAGTTACAAGCCCTTTGCCACGTAACTGGAGAGGTGGGGGTGTGAATGGAGGCACTTGAACGGCTGTATAATGGTCTTTGGAGCAGGGATCAGGTTTACATCATTTCGAATCCTGTTTTCACTTCTCATTGTTAATTCCTGGAAGCGCATGGCCAATCTAGCTGGAAAGTAACCTGAAGTTTGGTCAAAACGTAAACTGTGGATATTCTTTCTGACCGTGCCTATCTGTGTATATTTCACAGAATAACGGCAGGTGCCCAGCCACCGTTCGGTGGGACCTTTGCTAACTCCCTCCCATTCCCTTTCCTGCTGGTCTTTCTTGAGCGTTTGCAGTTAGGATTGGGGGGTGGGGTGTGACTTGAGATAAGGAAATCAGAAACAATGAGGTGCTGCCCCATTCTGAGTGGACCTGTCATTCTCTGTTCTCTCCGTGGATCAGGTAATCTGACATGAGCAGGCAACTCGGTGGAGTGTTTTCACTGCTTCTCAGTTGTCTGTATTCATTGTCTGCTGAGATAATAGTGAACAGAGAAAGAAGAAAATTAAAATAGGAAGCTGGGAAGGGCAGGAAGAGAATCGGGAGGCCTGGTACACAAAAGTTGGCTGTAACATGAGCCAGGATATGGAAGCACGACCAAGTACTTCTGACCATCTCAGCGCAGGCCCCCTGCGTTTTCATTTCAGTTGGCTTGTCTCCTTGCCTCACTGTTGCCACCATGTTTAGGTTAGTCTTTTTTGTTGTTGTTTTCTTGTTTCTTTGGCTGTTGTTTCTGAAGAAAAAGAGATGGCCAAATAGATATCTTGGAATCAGAGTTAGAGACTGGATGGGACTATGTCAACTTCCTTCTGATAAAAAATGTAGGAGCTTTTGTAGGAGACCCTCTCTTCCTCTTTGCTGTAATGAGAGGCATTCTCAGCTTTCCCCCCTTTATGGGTAGGGGTGTAATATGGTGATGTTTGTAGGGCTTATGAAGGTGAATGAAAAGGCTGGAGGCAGCCAACCTTGGAGGCACTGGGAGTAGGATCTTGCCGACTGCCTCAGGCGTATCCTGCCCCATTGTGAGGCCAGAAGCACCAACTGTATTGGAAGCTGTTGGTTAGCAGTGTAGGCTCTGAGATCTAGGGTTAAGGCTCCCATCCCCCACTGATCATGTGTTTTCCTCCCTTGTGGTACGAAGTGCTAAGAAGTGAGATCTGGAAGCACCTAAGCCCCACCAGTTCCTGCAGGTAGGTGGTTTCAGTGCATCCCTCCCCGAAGTCTGCAGGGTCAGGAGAGCCGGGGGCTCGGCAGTCTCTTCCCATGTTGGACAGCTCCACTGGTGGAGGGAATTCCTCCTTCTGTTCAGCTGTTATCTTCTCCATTCCTCCCTCTGGACTCCCCCCGAGGTAGGTCTCACCATTTTCCGTATTCCTGGCTGTCAAGCTTTCCAGTCTCAGGGTAACTGGACCTTAGGTGGGCTGTGCCCTTCTTACCTTTACACATCCTGGCGAAAAGAGTGGGTTTCTGCAAGTTGCATGTTCCAAAGGATGGTCAGTGGATCCTGGGACCTGATATAATATATATGTTCCAAAGTCCATATCCACCACGTTATATTAAAAAAAAAAATAATGATAATCCCGTCACCTAACAAACCTGTTCTTAGTTGAGTGTTTCCTTTGTCTTTATTCTGATGAGTCCATATTACGAATTACACTCAGAGTGTGTACACAGAGTTTTGGTGATTTCTTCATTGACTATGCAGCAATTCACCCCACAGTTCTTGGGCCTTTGTCTTGCCATGCCTAGAACACAAACATCTTGTGGTCGTAGTAAGCAGTGGGGGGACAGCATCTCATTCTGTGCAACAGATAGAGAACCAGTTATTAACCAGTGACACCAACAAGTTCTGACTGGATCAGTGATGTCATGGTCCCCTACCCCTGAGAGAAAGCAGGCACATCGGGGTAGGGGAAGCATGAGGTAGTGCCACATTCCCGTGTCCCAGGAACATCTCCGTGTGTAGGACAATGAGCTCTTTAGAGAGGAAAGGAATAAGTTTTCTGAACTGTTTTAATCTTTCAGACAAAAAAAGAAAGAAAACAGTGCCCTTTTTACATACTTTTCAGAATTTCCTGTGTTTCATGTTAGCCGGTTACTGTTTTGGCTTCCTTTCATGGTAGTAAACACAGTTTGTTTTGTTTAGCAATTTCCTTCCCCCTCAAATACCATCACTGATCAATCCTGCCTTTGCTGGAGTCACACATTCATGGGTCTCTTTCCTTCCACCTCTCACCCCTCAATTTACCCCATTTGTTGAGCTCCTGCTAAGCACTAAAGATTCCAGAAGGGGCTGGCGGGGGGGGGGCTGGTTGTAGGAGGGCAGTGGGTGCTGGAATCCCAGCATCTGGATGCTTCCACCCACCTTTTTAGAGGGCTCACTCTCTCCAGGCCAGGAATGCTGACATTTAATGAGCACTTACTAGATAGTTATTTGTCTCTTTTGTATCTAGGGAAATTGAGATCTAGTTGAGTCACTAGAATGAGGTTGGCATGGCCTCAGCTAAAGCTCTGGCTTAGCTGTGGTTGCCACCACTATCCTGTTAGAGCTTTGAGAGTCATAGAGACAGTCAGGGCTACATTTATTTATTTATTTTTTTAATGAGAGAGAGAGAGAGAGAGAGAGAGAGAGAGAGAGAATTTCAAGCAGGCTCCACACTCAGTGTGGAAATATGGAGCCCAACTTGGGGCTTGATCTCACAACCGTGAGATCATGACCTGAGCCGAAGTCAAGAGTCAGACATTTAACCGACTGAGCCACCTAGGAGCCCCTAGGGCTGCATTTTAAAACAGTTGTCTTAGATGTTTCAAGTTAGGGGTCATAGAGGAGCCTCAGCCAGCCCTGCTGAGTTTGGGCCTCCTGACTGCAGCCCACTGTGTGTTAGTGGCGTTTGGGTGGAGGAGACCATCAAGAAGAGGGTGGAATGGAGGAGAAAGGGGCTGTTAACCCAGAATGAGACAAAGTGGCCACTAGTGATGGTAGGGCCTTTCAGAGTCCTCTCCTGGGAAACGTACAGGTCCCGGATGGTTGAGCTGATGTGAGCTGGATGTTTTTTTTATAAATTTTTTTAAATGTTTATTTTTGAGAGAGAGAGAGATAGCATGAGCAGGGGAGGGTCAGAGAGAGAGAGGGAGACACAGAATCTGAAGACAGGCTCCAGTCTTTGAGCTAGCTGTCAGCACAGAGCCTGATGCAGGGCTCGAACCCATGAACCGCAAGATCATGACCTGAGCCAAAGCCGGACGCTCAACCGACTGAGCCACCCAGGCGCCCTGAGTCGGACGTTTTTGAGCCGCATTCCCTCCAAAGCCACCCACGTTCTGCAGACATTGTCGTCTTTTGCTCCATAACAGTAAAAAGAGAAGAATTGCCTTTTCTGCCACGTTAAAATCAATAGAGCCGCTCACCTTGAACTCAACCTGATGTTGACCTTTCCAATGAAATTGGGAACACCTGGATTTTGTTTCCTCCCAGTTGGGCACAGAACAGTTTCTCATTTTCCTTGGAATGAAACACAGTCTAAATGCTGGAGCAATGGTTCTCAAAAGCATCCGGATCACCTGCAGGGCCTGCGACAGCTTGCTGGGCTCCGCCCCCGGAGCGTGTGATGCAGTAGGTCTGGAGGGGGGCCTCAAGAAGTTCTCCAGGGATGATGGTGTCGCTGGTCCAGGACTGCACTTGGAGCACCTCTGTACTAGAGCATCTATCAGAATTGGGCCTTGCTTCCCCCTCTTCACCTCCCAAACCAACACAGTTAGTGTGGCAGAGAACCATTGTCTGAAAGAGGATTGATTTGCGTTTCAGCGTAGAGTAGTCAAGAGACTTTGGCTAAGCCCCAGAACTAAGCTGTCTCCAGGCTCTGCCCCTCACACCTACCCCCTGGGGCTGAACCCCTCCATTACCTGCCACCCAGTGTGGGGATTAGAACAGGCCGAGTGAGCCGCCCTGGTGCGGAGGGGGCCCCAGTGCGGTGATGGGTTCTTCCTTTCAGCGCGTGGAATTTAACAAGCTAAGCGTTTTCCATAGTAAGTGAATAAAAAAGATTTCTTCTCCTTTTTTGAAAGAAAGAAATACAACTGGTCTCTTGAGTCATAACTGTTGTTAAATGCTGAATGAGAAAAAAAGGCAGTTAATGTTCTTTTCTTCTAAACAAATTCTCTTTCTTTAGCTCTCCAAGACCCCTAGAGTTAATTTTTAATGGTTTCAAGGATGCGCAGGAGTCTCGCTCTCCTGCTGAGCGTGTAGCTCAGCAAAGGCCCTGGGAATAGCCCCGAGCCCAAGTGATTGGCCAGGTGGGGCAGAGGGGCACCCACCCGGGAGAGGGTCAAGGACACCCCCTTTGGGGAAGGTGGGGAGAGATGTGTGGCTGGGAATCTGATGTTGAGCCCCCAGGCTTTCGATCCGCAGAGTGCTCTTTCTGGTTAACTTTGGGCCAGCGATGTGTTAACCAAGGACCTGGCTGCCTGTTTTGTCTGCTTGCGGGACCCTTGCCATCTCAGCCTCATACGGCCAGACCCAGCTTGTTATCATCCCCACTCAAATGTGCATTATAATCCCTACCCTAGTGAATCCTCGGTTGTCCATACTGCATTCCCCCTTGGCCCCTGCTGCCAGTGGCTCCCCAGCCTCTCAGGGTCACTGTTTCTGTTAACGCCTATGCCACCTGCTTAGTTTGCTCCTGGATTTCTCACCTCGACTATTACAGGAGTTCTCAGCCAGTCTCCAGTCTATCCCCTTCCCAGTCCATCCTTCCTCCCACCGCCATATCTCTGTGCCCAGGCTGCTCCTCAAAGCCCTTGACAGTTTCCCATGGCCCATGAGAAGAATTTCCTTTTCTTGGCGTCAGAGCTTTCCCATCTGGGCCCATCCTGCCCGGCGAGAGTAATAGCGGGGATGCGTGTGGGGGCCTTGACAGTCACGACGGCTTCTGAAAGGAGTGCGTTTGGCAAGCTGATGACTTGCCAGAGAACAGCCAACAGCGAGAGGGTTTGCTGTCCTGGCCCCAAGCATGAAGGGGGGAAGAGAATACCAGGGAGGTGGGGGAAGAGGCCGTGTCACAGGCAGTGGGGGAAAGCCTGGGAGAAGATCAGTCGTAAGGAGCCTGGGTAAGAAAGACCCCATTCTGGGCACTTGACTCTCCCTGCGGACAGCTAACGAGGCCTGGGGAGTCTCCTACGTCTGCTTTTGATGGTGCTTGTGCAGGACCCTTTGGAACATTCTGGGATGCTAACCCTTAGGAGGCCCAGACTGCTGACAAGCCAGGCTGCAAGATTAGGTTCCAGAAGGAGTTGGGGCTTAAAAAACTTTGCTGAAGACAATAGATGGGCTTTTTAGTTTGGGCAGTGTTCCTGATGCTTGGGGATCCATGATGTCTTTTTTTTTTTTTTTTTTAAGTTTATTTATTTTTGAGAGAGAGAGAGATACACACAGAATGCGAGCAGGAGAGGGGCAGAGAGAGAGGGAGACACAGAATCCAAAACAGGTTCCAGGCTCTGAGCTGTCAGCACAGAGCCTGACATGGGGCTCAAACCCACGAACTGTGAGATCATGACCTGAGCCGAAGTCAGATGCTTGACCGACTGAGCCACCTAGTAGCCTGATGTCTTTTTTTTTTAAACTTAATTTTTCTTTTACATTTTTTTAAAGTTTATTTTTTTTTCCTAATCTTTACACCCAACATGGGGCTCGAACTCACAACCCTGAGATCAAGAGCCGCATGCTCTTCCCTCTGAGCCAGGAGGTACCCCCGTGCTGTCACTTTGATACTATCTCAGCTCCGTTGAGGAGTGGAATCTTAAACAACACAGAGGGAAACATGGTCTGTGTCTGGGAGGACTGTTGGAGGGGCTGCCAGAGTGTTCTTCTGCCCCATCAGAGCCCCTGGGTGAATATTGGGTCAGTGCCATGACTCAGATGTTAAGAGAGAGTTAGGACTACTGGAGTGTGCCCTGGGGGGTAGTGGTCAGGTCAGGGCGCCATGAGGTCCTGAGTCTTACCAGAGGAGAAGACACTTTGCTGAGCTCTGGAGGGAGGGAAGAGAAGGAGGGGACAGAAGCTGTGCTTTGGATAAGCTGAAGGGTGCCACAGGCTGCAAATTCGGCTCTTTAGAAGCTGAATCTTCTTTAGAAGGTCAGATCTGTCTGAAGGTGGAATAAGAACCCAGCATCAATAATAATTGCTTATTTTTTTTATGGCACACTTTACAGTTTGCAAAGCATTTGCATGAAAGGTGGTAGGCCCTCCTTTTCTGGAGGGACTCGAGTCCAGGGAGTGATGTTGTTCAGGGCATTCAGACCCTCCTGAGAGTAAGATGGGTCCATGTGGGTGTTTCCCGAATGTATCGGAATTATGCTTTCAAAACATTCAGTATTTTCCTCTTCCCGTTAAGTGGCCTGAGGTGATCTCTTTAAATGCTTGGCTCTTCCCTTGACCCAGAAAACACTACAAAATCATGCAAATCAAGAGGTTCTAATCTTCATGTTCACTTTAAGAACACACGTGAAATTGCCTAGGCCACCAAGGGTATGCAGATCCGAAAAGCCACCGACTCTCTGAAGATTGTCTCTTTGCAGAAGCAGTGTGTGCCATTCTGGCGCTGCAGCGGTGGGACTGGTCGGTGTGCGCAGGCCAAACAGTGGGGCGGGACACGGGGTTGGTGGCCCCCCCAAAGCAGTGCTGGTTTTACTGTACATACTTAAAATGCAGAGAGTAATGTTGAACTTAAGAGTTTAGGGGCTCCTGAGTGGCTCAGCCGGTTAAGGGTACGACTCTTGATTTTAGCTCAGGTCATGATCTCCGGATTGTGAGATAGAGCCATGTGTTGGGCTCCACAATGAGTGTTGGAACCTGCTTAACATTCTCCCTCTCTCCCTCTGCCCCTCCCCTGCTCTCTTTTGCACACACTCTCTCTCAAATAAAAGGAGTTTAGGTGTAGATTCTCTGGTCATTGAGCACATCTGGGGGAACAAAGCCCTTAGGAGGCGGCGTAGAATTTACGGGGCTCATGGCCAGATTAACCCACACATGAGCTCTCCCTGCCACACTGAGATGATGCTTACTGAGAAAAGGCAGACTGTTCCTAAACCAGAAGGGGTGGTTTCATAGAAGAAAAAGATGTCCCAGAAGAAACTGAAGAAACAAAAACTTACGGCCCGGCAGTAAATTCTGTGTAACATAAATGCAAATAAAAGGACAAACAGAAAAAAAAAATTCACTCTCTTGGGGCTTGCCACGACCTGCTGAATCCCGAGGGAGGGGCCCGGGAACCTGTATCGGGTTCAGGCGGCTGGTCTGCCCAGCCTCCCTAGAGAATGTCCACCACACGAGGCAGGTGGACACGTGCCTGTCCTGTTCACCGCTGGATCCCCAGTGCCTGCCACACAGTAGGAGCTCGGCAAATGTGTGCTGAGTCTGTGTACTGACATTTGCCAACATACTTAACCTTGGTCTCTTCTGCCGCCTTCCGTGTTGTCAATGGTGTAGCACGCCAGACTCCTTCCTGCTCTGTAAACACACTGTGGGTGTTCGCTCTGGCCAGCCTTTGCTCATAGCACTTTCTCAGCCTGGGTCTCTCTTCTACCTTTTCTGCCGCAGAAGTCCCACGTTTTTGGTGCATGCTATCCATATGGTATGGAAGGCTGTATGCTAGATCAAGCTAGCCCATGACATATGCTGCCCCCTATAACAGGTCTTCCTCAACCTTCCCCCTGTGTCCCCACTAAGGAGAGAGGTCCCTGGAGCTTCTCTCAGATTGTAACATTTTTTTTTTTTAGAGTTTATTTATTTATTTTGAGGTAGGGGAGTGGCAGAGAGAGGGAGCAGAGAATCTGAAGCAGGCTCCTCACCATCGGTGCAGAGCCTGAGGCGGGGCTTGAACCCAGGAACTGTGAGATCACAACCTGAGCCAAAACCAATGGTTGGATGCTTAACTGACTGAGCCACCCAGGCGGCCCCTAGATTGTAACATTCCTGATAGCACCTAGGTGCCCTCCCTGGTGCTTCTCAATGAAAAATACTTTCCAGCTCAAAACTCTATGTTTATGAATATATACACACACATACATTCATATATATTTTTTTATAACCTAGAAATCTGCAGAAATGCAGAAATGAATGTGCTTAATTGAGTTTAATGCTTAATTAAATGGCTTCACTATGTGAAGTCATCACCGCCCGCTCAGTCCCTTACTCAGCTCAGGACTGAGCTCCGTCCAGCATCATAATCCTGAATTTTTTCGGATTCTCTTCTATGGAGGATATGGGTTCGGGAGCAGTTCTGTGGTTGTGAGCACCCCTTTGCCTTTATCTTCTGGCCCACACTGGTCTCCCCTCCTTGCCTTTCACATTCTCCCAGAGGTTAGTGACCTCCTTAAGTGCGGCTTGAGGAAATAATAACCATAATAAGAGTAAGAGCTGACCTCCTTGGAGTGTTTCCTATGCACCAGGCGCTGTTCCAAGTGTCTGTTTATTCCCTCGTGGAATCTTCTTCATAACAGCCTAGGAGGTTAGGACCTATCATCCCTATTAGACCTGTTTTACAGGTAGTGAGACCGAGGTGCTGTGAAGTTTTGTGATTTGCTTAATGCCACGTGGCCAGCAAAGAACAAGTAATTAGATCGCGTCCTCCCTTGCGGGTCTGAAGCACACGATCCCCGGACGCGGCTCCAAGTCCCACCTTGCTAAGGGCTCATGCCAGATGCTCACCTGTCGGTGGCACGCAGAGGAGCTGCTATGGGGTGCTCAGCGGATTCTCCTGGTAGAAAGGAGAGAAAGGTTTCATAGATTTCTGAGGCAGGCTGCCCAGGGGCCCCTCCTGACATGGGCTCTTGTTGGGAACTGGGAAGAAGGAAGTACAATGAGCAGGGGGCACCTGAGAGAGGACTGGATCACCTGGTGAGCAGACCTGTCCGACAGGAGTGGCCAGCGTGCGTGGGGGGTGGGGGGAGCGTGGCGGGAATGCATTCCTTGTTCAGTTTGGTGTGTGGCCAAAAATGAAGTGTAAGTACGTAAGCCACGTCCTTTATTTTTTTTTTTTTACTTATTTAAAAAAAATTTTTATTTAATGTTTTATTTATTTTTGAGAGAGAGAGAGAGAGAGAGAGAGACAGCGTGAGCAGGGGAGGGTCAGAGAGAAAGGGAGACACAGAATCCGAAGACAGTCTCCAGGCTCTGAGCTAGGTGTCAGCACAGAGCCCGATGCAGGGCTGGAACCCACGAACCGCGAGATCATGACCTGAGCCGAAGCTGGATGCTCAACCGACTGAGCCACCCAGGTGCCCCAAGCCACGTCCTATAAAATTGCCCAGGAAGAGGCCCTGCTTTGGAAGGTTGAAGGAGGTCTGGGAGGCTCTCAGAGGAATGTGTGCTTCTCTGCTGGGCCCGGGCCCTGCTTGCTGGCGATAGCAGCAAAAGGAATAAATAGCCCACGGGAACAAAGAATATGTGATAGGGAGAGAGTCCACCACAGCAAGAGAATCCCAGGAGAAGCCCTCTCTTTTGTGATGGAATGATCATAGAGGAGCAAGAGGCTGGCTGGAGGGGAAGGGAGAGAATCTGCTTGGAAGAGAAAGTTTGGGGCCCAAGTGTGCCTGCAGCAAAGAAAACTGGTCCACATCTTAAGTCTAGGTTTATTGGGGGCGCCTGGGTGGCTCAGTCGGTTAAGCGTCCAACTTCGGCTCAGGTCATGATCTCACAGTCCGTGGGTTCGAGCCCTACATCAGGCTCTGTGCTGACAGCTCAGAGCCTGGAGCCTGCTTCGGATTCTGTGTCTCCCTCTCTCTCTGCCCCTCCCCCTCTCACTCTCTGTCTGTGTCTCTCAAAATAAAGGCATAAAAAAATTTTAATCTAGGTTTATTGATCCTGTGGTTATATGTACAGTGTCATCGGGGCACTCACCTGGGTATCACTGGTCCCCCCAGTACCTCACTCACTGATCATTAAGCAGGCATTTAGTGAGTGCCCTTTGTGTGGTGCCAAGACTGGGGGTACAGGGAAGACATGCAAACATAGTCCCTACCCTCCAGAAGGACTGTCTTTTATGGGGAGACACAGACCTCTGGGTAACATACCTAAACCGCGTGGGGTGGGCCTGATGATATCTGAGTCCACACTGAGTCTCCGTCATAACATGCCTAAAGATGCAGGAGAAGGGAGCAATCAGTGGATTTGTGGAGGAGGCAGGATGTGAGGGACATCTTGAGGAGTAAGTGGTATTTCATTTGGAAGGAAAGGCATAGACAGCAAGGAGAGGCAAGGCCTTCAGAACCGAACTTGACTGTCACGGATGGAAAGGTGGACAGCCCAGCCTCTCAAGACAGCCTGGGACCTACAAGAGCTGCAGGCACAGGGGCCCTGATATTCGCTCTCTGTGAATTAGGGCCCAGATTTGGGGGATGCCCTTAAAAGACAAACAGGCCGCTGTTGGCCTGTGGTGGCAGGCGGCCTGTGGCAGGCAGGAGAGCCGGAGGGTGGCAGGAATGTGTTAACACCAGCAGCTGGCTGCTATCTGATCCTGGCCCTGCAGTGACTTCCGCTTCCCCCATTGTTAACATACCAGCCAGCCTGTGAACGAATGAATGAGTGGGTAGAAAGGGTACCTGTGCGGGCTCTCACAGCCAGGATAAAATAACCCCAGCTCACTGCTCTCCAGAGAGCTGGGAACCCCCAGGTGGGAAATGGCCCCAATGAGTAGAAGCCTAGTGATTATTAGTGTTTTTATTGGGACAGAATATGCCAGAATACATACTTTACAAAATAACCTTTCAAATGGCTTAATTATTACAAGTTGATTTCTATCTCTAGTGCAAGTCTGTAGCACTGTGCTTCATTCTGGGACCTAGACGTTTCCATCTAAAAGTTCTGCCATCTTTTGGAGCAGTGGTTCTCAACTTGGAGTGTGTATTTGAATCACCTTATTAAGACAGATTGCTGGGCCCCATTCTCACAGGGGTGGGCCTAAAAACCTGCATTTCTCACATGTTCCAGCCGCTGCTGCTGCAGGAACAGGGGCTGCATTTTGAAAACCACCGTTCTGGGGCGCCTCGGTGGCTCAGTTGGTTGGGCGTCCGGCTCTTGTTTTTGGCTCAGGTCATGATCTCGTGTTTCGTGAGTTTGGGCCTTGCATCAGCTGACAGTACAGAGCCTGCTTGGGATTTCTCTCTCTCCCCCTCTCTTTCCCCCTCCCCAGCTCATTCTCACTGTCTCTCTCGAAATGAATAAATAAACTTAAAAAAGGAAAAAGACCACTTATAAAAAAAGGAAGGAAGGAAGAAAGAGAAAAGAAAGAAAGAAAACCATTGTTCTAGGGCTTCATGGTTCTCCACTGAAGAAGTTTCTATATCCAGTACTGGAGGAGGAATGAGAGAGAGCAGAAGTCAGTCATAGTGGTTCCACTTAATTCCAAGAAAGCCTGAGAAATCTAGTCTTTTTGTGGGCCCAGGAAGAAGATAAAATGGCATTGTCTCTGCCACGGTTAAAAAATGCAGCACAGTTCCTGATTGCCCATGATGTGTGCCTGAAATACTAGGTTTCAAAAAGCATTTTACATGCGTGGAGGAAATCGACCGACATATGGTATTTGCTCGTGGTACAAGTGCCTTTCAAGAAGGCAGCACGTTCATGGAGGTCGTTATTGAATTTCCACCTGGTCCCACCATGTTAGTCCAGACGTGAGTCATTTGAGACTCAACTTCCTGTGATGGATAGTCCATGGTATCCCTAGTCCAACCTTTATGTCTCAGGCCTCCAGAAGAATGCTGCACACAAATAATTATTGTCCACGATGGACTTTGTTTTGGATGATCCCAGTTCCTTCTCAGTGTCTTTCTTCATCTCTGTTGCCTGCTTACTCTCAGACCAATACTTGAGCTTGCTTGTATAGGGCAGAGAGTGTTTTGTAGTCTGACTCTTAGCCATGGTGACTAGGCATGTCCTTTAGTTCAGACCTGATTTGGGGTAAAATTGGTGGGTGAACCAGTGGGTAGTGTCACTATGTTGTAGTGACACTCCAGAGGATGTAAGAGGGGATGCCACTTTCGTGAACTTAACTAGTAATAGAGGCCAAAGCCATCCAAATAGAAGAAGGAGGGCTCGGTGAGGATGGCAAGTGTCTTGGCCAGTGGTCGCATGAGAGAGCGCAGCTCAAGGTAGAGAACGGCCCCAACAACTCTGTACTGCTCAGCCCAGTTCTAGAGCTTCGGGCTTAGTTCTGGGGGCTTCAGTTTCAGCAGGTCTTAGACAAAAAAATGATAGTGAGGGGTGTGTGGGAGGTCTGGGTCTGGAGAAAAGGGAAGGTGATACTGCATGTTGGCCACCATGACCTGTTTGTAATGGCGTGGGAAGGGGGGTGATGTAGTCCCAGCAGGAGGACAAGGGGAAGATGAGGTCCGAGTGGGAGCCAGATGGCTTGAGATGGGTCTCTGATGCAAGTGTAGAAGGAGAGCTTTAGGACCATATGGCAGTCCAAGAGCATGGCCCACTGCCGCCTCGCATAGCACCAGAACTGTCCGTGTGGAGTTTGGCAGACTCCGTCTTAAGGCCATGTCTTTGGGAGAGAAATTGGATTAGAGGAAAAATGAAGTGTCTGTGTGGACTAGAAATCTGTAAGGATCTTTCTGTGTGCTTTCTGTGTGCTTTCTGTGGAGCGGGTCTTCAGCCAAACTGTGAAGGCTAGGCAGGACCTGGGCAGATAGAAGGGGGAGAGGGTTTCATAACATATACACAATCAAATCATTGCATTGTACACCTTAAACTTACACAATGTAGTGTGTCATTTATGTCTCAATAAATCTGGGGAAAAAAGGAGGGGAAGGCATTCTAGTCAGCAGAAGGACTCTAAAAGTAGGGCACAGAAAGGGGCCTGAGGAATGGGCTGAGCTGGCCTTGACAGCCAGAAAGGGGGGCTGGACCAGGCCTGGCAGAGGCAAAGTTACAGAAAGTAGAGTCTGGCTACAGATCGTGGGATATTCCAGGGGGAAGGTGACCTGAAAGTGATTTTAGAAATTGGTGACGAGTGCCCAGATTGGCAGGGAATGAAGGGACAAGGGGCACATTTAAGAGTCAGCTTGCAGGGAATAGGTGTATATCAGTCTTTGGTAGTTCTGGCATCTTCGTGATGGTGATTACGAAGAGGCCTCCTTACAACCCCAGCCTTCAGAGTGTGAAGGTTAGAGGTCGGCTTCCTTACCTGGAGAGCCCGGTGCAGGGTGATCTCATGAGTCAGCCCTTTCCTGGCCCATCCTTGCCAGGTGTAAGTGCAGGGCTGCAGCGCTGAGTCCTCTCCCAGTGATACCACTGTGCTTGCTCTTGGTGTGGAGGTGGGCCAGGGCAAGGCAGGCTCTCAGTGACTGTGCTCCCTCTGTTTGAGCATCTGGTCCTCTGCTGCTCTGCTGGGCCTGCCCATGTCAGGAAGCCGGCCTCTGCTGGGCGACTCGGCCCAAGAATTCCTGTGATGGCCAGTTGTGAGGTCTCTTGCGTGAGCCCTCCTTTCTAATCCCCACAGCAAGCTGAAGACTCTTACCATCTCAGAGAGGTCAAGGACCTGTCCCGGATGTCACAGCAAAGTCGAGTGACAGGGTCTGCCTGTGTCTCAGTTCTCAGAGTCCACATTCGGAGCTCATTCCAGCATTCAGGATCTTTCTTAGGCTTGGGCAAAGAATTTCACATTCCTTAAGAGTGTGACTGCCTAGGCAGGGAGTCGGAGACACCTGGGAAGTCCGCTCTAGGTGAGGGTGCACTAGGCACAAGGCGTGCGATCGTAGTAACCAGCTGCACTGAGGCCCTCCTCTGCCAGGCCGGCGTGTTGACTCATGAATCCGCATCACAACGTTTTACAGCGGAGGCAGCGGAGGCACAGAGGTCTGCGTGAGTTGCTCAGTCCCAAGTAGGAGTCAGCCCTGACATTTAACCTCGGCGCAGCTCGGGCTCCTCACAGAAGCTCGCTTCGCTCAGAGTGGCCTTTGGTCCCCAGAGGGCTGTCCTGCCTCCGCTTGTGAGTTTTCTCAGGAGGCCGCCTCCAGTGAGAGAATGGCCGTGTCCAAGCCTGAGGTGCCACACGGCACTCAGACTGTGGCAGCTCATGGCCTATGGTGGCTTTTTGTGACCAGCTGGTAGAAAGGAACATGGTCGGAACAAAGAGGGCCCTCACTGCCTGTGTGGCTTACGTTGGTTGAGGCCCTGCCTCCTGCTCTGTGTGTGTGCTCTGCTGCCTCATTTTAACTTGAGTGCCATATTCTCCGAGCAGCCTGACCAGGAGATAAGGGTTTCCTATCCCAGTCAGGAGAGAATACAGGGAAAATGTTTTCAGGGTCCCTCCCTTTTCCAAAGGGATATGGAAAAGCTGAGGGCTTGCTCCAACCTGCTGTGACTCCTCCTTGCCCTCAGGGGGTGCTGTGGAGACTTGATGCCTCCTCTCTGAACACTCTTCTTCCCACGTGGATGGGAAAAACAAGCAATGATAGCCTTAGATCTCATGGGACACACTTTCTGGTTTTAAAATGTTCGTTTCTGTTGCTTCTATAATGCTTATTCTTTAGGTTATATGATACAAATTTATGGTTTGATAAATATGATAACATGACCATATGACATCCATTGTGTCTTCTGAATTAGCCTAGGTGACAATTTTGTTTCTACAAAGTTTAGGGTTAAAAGCTCTTGCTTATTTTTGGTTCTTTTGATATGTCCAATGTGTTTGTATCTAGGGTACTCCAAGAGCGAGTCCCCCAAAAGGCATTTGCCTGAGTAATTCTATAAAACATCCACGTAAAAGAGATGAGAAACCCAGGAAGGAAACTGCTGGATAGGTAATGAATACATCATCCATACTGTTATCCTATTTGGAATAGAAATCATTTGTTTTGTGCTAGATTTGTACTATACTGAGGAAACACCCACAACCCCTTACCCACTTAGACCTACGTACACTCTCTTTTCTTTGCGTGTAAGTTGGTGCACGCCCCGTATGAGGGTCTGCTCATGTTGCGTGAGTGTTGTTTAGTGAAAACCCATCACCAGCCTCACTATCACCAATGACTGTGAACCAGAGGGGATTTTGGAAGGACTGACCTTGGCATTGTCAAGTAGATGGAACTTGTCAGAAGGTCATTTTTTTTCCTCTGATTCCTTTCACATGCTCTCCATTCCCCCAAGTATTTAGTGCTTTTTTTCATGTTCCTTCTTTAAAAAAAAATCGTTTTTTTAATGTTTATTTTTGAGAGAGACAGAGACAGAGCGTGAGCAGGGGAGAGGCAGAGAGAGAGAGAGAGGGAGACACAATCCCAGAGCTGTCAGCACAGAGCCCAGTGCGGGACTCGAACTCATGAACCGCAAGATCATGACCTGAGCCGAAGTCGGATGCTTTAACCCACTGAGCCACCCAGGCGCCCCCGTTTTCCTTTGTTTTAGAACCTCCTCTCAGCTGTCAGCTGGAGAGCTCTTGAAACTTGACGCACCCCAAGATTTAAAGTTCGTATGTTATCTCTCCCAAAAGAATTTTACGGAAGAGGCCCAAAGGTATGACTGTCTAATAATGGAATTTCAATCTTCTGGGACACATCAGAGAAGATGTGTTAAGAGGCTCTTCCTGGTGTCCTGTGAGTTACAGAACTCAAGTTATCTCCCTGATTCCTGTTTTGTTTTGTTTTGTTTTATTTTGTTTTTTCCCTGGAATTTTATAGTTGTATGTTTTACATTTAAGTCTAGGATCCATTCTGAGTTACTTTTTGTGTAAAGTGTGAAATTGAAGTTGATGTTGATGTTATTTGGTGTCCAATTGCTCCAGTACCGTTTGTCGAAAAGACTACACTTTCTTCATTGAATTCATTGCACTGTTACCAAAAGTCACCTGGGCATATTTGTGTGGGGCTGATTGTGTGATCTCTCTTTTGTTCCATTGATCTATGTGTCCTCTACCTCCATGCCACCACTATTACTGTAGCTATATAGTAATCCTTCACATTGGGAAGAAAGATGCCTTTATTCTTTTTCAAAATTTTTTATTATTATTATTTAAAAATTTTTTTTTTATGTTTTATTTATTTTTGAGAGAGAGAGACAGCATGAGCAGGGGAGGGTCAGAGAGAGAGGGAGATACAGAATCCAAAGACTGGCTCCAGGCTCTGAGCTAGCTGTCAGCACAGAGCCGGACGCGGGGCTCGAACCCACGAACCGCGAGATCATGACCTGAGCCGAAGCCGGACACTCAACTGACTGAGCCACCCAGGCGCCCCTCAAAAATTTTTAGACTCATTTAGGGCCTTTCTCTTATGTTCACAAAGAAACTTATACATGAATGTTCATACCACCATTACTCCAAATAGCCACACAGCAGAAACTACCCAGATATCCTTCAATGATGAATAGTGGAACAGACTTTGGTATGTCTATACCATGAAATGCCACACAGCAATAGGAAGGAACAAGTCACCAATGCATGCAACAATGTGAATGGACCTCAAGGACATGACACTGTGTAAAAAAAGCCAGTCTCCAAAGCCTACATACTGCGCTATTTATTCCATTTGTATCACATTCTAATAAAATTAGAGATGGGAACAGTAAGTGGTTGTCAGGAGTTAGGGATGGGGTAGGTGAATGGTGTCCCCATGAAGAGGGTAGCAAAGAGGGAGACTTGGAGGGATAGTTCAGTTTAGTATTTTGATTGTTATGCTTACACAAAGCTACACATGAAAGTTTCACGGGACCCCCCCCCCCCGCCCCCGAGTGCTTGTCAAACTGGTAAAATCCTAGTATGCTCTATGGATTGTGCCTGTGTCACTCTCCTAGTGTTGACAGTGTGCTGTAATTATTTATGCAAGACATTCACACTGGGGGAGTCTGTGAAGAGCGCGTGGGATCTTCCTACTAACTGCTTTTCAGTTTCCCGTCCGTCTATAATTATTGCAAACTAAAAATTAAAAGAAAACACACAACAGTGTTATGGTCTGTTTATGTTACATCAATAAAGGCAAATCTGTAAAAACATGGGCGTGTTGTCTCTGCAGAAGCAGGTGGCTTCTTCTGGTTCTGTAACGTTTATTTCTTAAAAAAAAAAAAAGGGAAACCAGCAAATATAACAAAATGCTAACAATTTGGGTTGGTGGGTTTATTGGTTTTTATGTTTTTCTCTGTCCTTTTTTTTTTTTATATGTTTGAATTCTATTATTTAAAAAAATGAAATCGGTGTAAGAAAGCCAGTCATTGTGCCCGGGTAAATACCTGTCTCCATGTTATCTTGGTCTTTTCACAGGATTTGTCTGAATGTTTAATATTTCCTTAGTAAAACTGCTACTCAGTCACAGACTTCTTCCTTCTCTCCATGAATTTACTAACTTTGGGTCGGGAAGCCTAAGAATGTAATCCATCTTTTTTACTATGACAAGCTAATTTAATTTTAATTGCTCTTTATAGTATTGCATTATGAGGAGGAACTATCTTTAATTATCTTTTTGGGGGGTTGTTTCTAAAGTAATGTGATCTCAGGAGCTGAGAATCATCCTTTGCAGAGTAGCCACCTGACTGTGAGCGTAAAATGTTTGTGCGCCACAGTGTAAATAGACTTCTCTGCTCCTCTGACTGGCAGAGCCTACCCTCCCCTTGAAGCAATTAAAAGAATTCCAGGTGGGTGGTTCTCCCCTTCCTGGTCCTATTTAAACACACAAGTGTCATTTCAGAGATCCCCCCCCTCCTCCGGAAAACGCGGAGTGGCACAAGAATGGGAACAGGTTTCTCCAATCGTCATTTAAATATTGGCTGCGCCCTTTCAAGATCATTTTTCTTGGTGACATGTTAAACAATCTCAGGTCAGCCGGAGTCCTTAAAGGTCACCGTGGGTGTCAGGAATGCAGCCCTAACCAATGTACAAGATAGGCACATGGAGGCGCCCTTCAGCGACTCTGGCTCCGAGCCCCATCTTGCTATGAAAGAAAAGGGTATTCTGTTTATTTGTTGTTTGTTGGATTTTCATTTCTACCTCTACCCCCTCAGCTTTCTCCATACACTGCCATCGTCTGCTGCTGTTACCCCCTTCGAGGTTGGTGGGGGTGGGGGCGGGTCCTGTGTAGTTGGCGCCCAGAGATGCCATTGAAAGTGTAGAGAAGTCTTCACACTGCTCTTTGTGGAGTGGTGGCCTCCCTTCCCGTGGGCAAACCCCGGGGCTGGAGCCCTCCCGGCTGCCCAGTGGCTTTTGTGTGTGTGCAGCTTTCAGCTCCTGTCCATCAGTCTGAATGGGCCCATTCAAGGGCATTCATGCGCCTCGGAGACCCCGGCCGCCTGGACACAATCAGCTGAGAAGGGCGCTGTGGGCCCTGCACATGAGAATGCGCCTGCTCGGCCTGTCTCCAGAAGCCCCGATTGTTCGGCGGAGCCCGGGGCCCAGGAGTGAGCCCAGAGGGGTGACGCTGGACAGCCATTTGGGGCTCATTCATTCTGTGCACTTGAGGGCTCAGCGAGGGAGGGGTGGGAATACCTTGCAGCAAAGGAGGAATGTGCAAGCTCAGACCTGCTTGAGCTTATCTTTGGCTCTGACCTTCAGCTTTTATCTTTGTGTATCACCCATCTGATCCCCTGCTTAAGAATGGAGACCTTGCCTTTTTTATCTTCATAGTCCTCCATATCCGAGGCAGTCAGTGAGTGCTTGTTGAATGAGTGAACTAAGCTGGTGCTCCTTCCATTTAGGCCTAGGGTGCATGGATGGAGAGGTATTTTACTGTTCTTTGACGAGGCTTCAGTGTCTTCTGTTCCTGGGATATAGACAGCCTTCTGAAAGAATTGGGATTGTCTCATATTTAGAATTGAGACTCTGAAGAGACAAAAGGACATTTTCAAGGTCACGAGTGGCCATGGAGAGGGGTCTCGTGGCGGCCAGGGACCTGCCGTTAGAATCTGGAAGTTCAGCCATAGGCTGGTTTGCAGGAAGGGGCAGTATCTTGGGCTGACTTGGAACCAGTGGTGGTAAATGTGGATTTGGGAGTATGGACTTAATTGACTCCCTGTGGCTTGTGCCATTTGGCAGCCAGCACCCTGGAAACCTCTGGCTCTTAGCTCTGGCTTGTGTCCTCACTATGGCTTGGGTACCCTAGGGCCATGCTGAGAACAGTGCAGGGCTGGTGGGGGGGGGGTGGGGAGAATAGAAAGCATAGACCGAAATGCCAAGGGGTCCTTTTGTTCCTCAGCTTTGCAAAACTGTGTGTGGTGATCACAGCAGCACTAGTGGTATTAGCAGAAGAATTAGAATTTTCCATTCTTTGGGAATTTACTGAGTTAAGTGCTTTCTATGTAATACTTCATTTGACTTAAGCTATTTTATGCGCGCACGCGCGCGCACACACACACACACACATTTGTAAAAATATGCATTATAAGGGTTTAAGCACTTGGAAGTAGGAAAGATTATTATTCCCATTTACAGGTGGAATAGCTGAGGCTCAGAAGTGTTAAGTGGCGTCCTCAGGCTAGTGGCAGAGCTTCAGTGGAGACAAGGGCTCAGGCTCATCGTAGCCAAGGTGACAGCTGGTGCAGAGAACCAAGTGATTGTCGTCATTTCTACTTCAGTAGAAATAAGATTTAAGAACAAAGGAGAAAAGGAAACACACCCCTTTATTGGGGCCATGGCATTAAAACAATAGAAATCTTAAGAAGTCTTTCAGAGCCTCATGATTTAGCTGGGGAAACGTTACAACATTTACAAGCTGCCAGCAGCCAGAGGCACAGCATCCTCCGTGCTGAGGACAGGAAGGGAAGAGCTTTCCCACGTGTCACACAACCTGGGGGGGGGTGGTCACAAATCCACTGGGACAAATGCATGGCCTTTCCGCCCGAGGAAGGAGTTAATCTGCTCCATAGCTAATGGAAGGATGTGGATCCTCTTAACATGATGCCAGTTCCAAACCATCTGGCCCCAACAGCTTCTCTTGTAAGGTGCCCACACTAGGTAAGGACTTGCAGACGTCTGTCCTGTGTCAGCTCCGTCCAGGGCAGGTCATGGAACTGCTTGTCAAATGGGATGGCACCCTCATAGGCTTAGCCAGCACTTGATGCAGAAGTGTGTGCCTGGTCCTCTTCTAGTGAGTGCATCAGAAGCTGATTATTTCATTGGATGTGGCCAACTTCCTCCACAGGTATAAGACTTCATATTCAGCTGCACAGGTCAGAGCTATGCCGAGGGAGGAGGCAAAAATTCAACTCCAGGCCACAAGGAGAAATTGTTTTGCAGCATGGAACTTCGTGTGGTTTTGTTTTCACTGTGGTCCCAGGATCCACTTCTCTGCCTCGGGGATTGTGTGCTACGTTTGTCCAGAGCATTCTGCTGCTGTGCAATTGTGTGGGCCCTGTGTCTGGTGGCCGCAGTGGTCTCTCTTTAGAGATCTGCCTCCCTCTCACCTCGTGGGCTATTTCAACCTAGTGAAGGTTGGTCAGACTGCAAATGACAAGGCATGTTCTTCCATCCTCATTTCTAATTCTGTAAGCATTGGAAAGATCTTGAGCAAGTTACTCAACCACTACGAGCTCAATGTTTTCATCTGCAAAGTGGGGATGACTGTAGAAACAGTGGGGTTTAGACGAGATGATACATGTGAGACATGCATGTAACGACCTAGTAAAGTAATGACCTAGTAATGATCCAGCAAAAGTAGTTTCAATTTTTTCAGTTGAAGGGACTGTGTCTAAGCCTGGGGGAAGCTGAGGTTATCACAGTCGTTGTGACCCTGCTGACTGGGTACCTTTGATATACAAGGGCTACAGTGCCCTTGGCTTCTCTGCCCTTTTATCCGCGTGGGTGATAGAAGGTGGATCCCAGAGAGGACTGTGACTTGTCCAGTCTGGATGGACAGGTCTAGAAATTGGGAAGTTTCATTCTAAGCAGTATTCAGCCTGGACTGAATCCCGGACCATGGGTTTGTTCTTTGTTTCCCCCCCCCTCTCTGAAGGACATCACTGGGACAATTGGCAACAGTTGAATAAAGTCTGTAGATTAGATGATATTATTGTATCAATGTTAATTTCCTGATGAGGTAAATAAACTGGTACTGTAAGAGAATGTTTTTTTTAGGAAATGTACACTGAAATATTTAGAGGGGTATCTTGTGTGCAACTTAGCCTCAAATGTTTCAAAGAAAAAACTATATGGAGAGAGGACAGATTAAATATACACACTTGGGGTCTTTAGTAGGTGGAGTCCATTTTACTCACGTAACTTTTCAGTAAGTTCGAAATTATTTCAAAATAAAAATTAAAAAAAACCCATCATCTGGGGGTGCCTTGACTCTTGATCTCAGGGTCACGAGTTCAAGCCCCATGTTGGGCATGGAGCCTACCAAAAAAAAACCCCAAAGAACCAAAAAACCAAAACAAACACAAAAAATCCAAGCCTCATCTGGTGAGGGCCCATGTGAAATAATAGCACTTGGGAGTCAGAAGGATCAGACCCGTAATCAAGGTGGTGTTTCTAGTAACTCTTGCCCTTGTGTGGTAGTGAGGGGTTTGTGTGAAAGGGTGGGGGTGCAGGTGGCCCTCAGGAGTTCAGTAAGATAGACGATCTAAGTGAAGAAAGGAGAAGAGGGTGGATAAACTGAGAAAGAAGTGACCTGTGAACATGGTACCCTTCCACCTCCTTCCACCAAAGGAGGGATTACTCAGGAAATGATGTGTGCAGAGAATAGGAGAAACCAAGGCTGGCAGGAGAATTAGCTCTGATCTGGGCCTTGGAGAGTGAATTGGGTGTGGATGACAGGGCAGTAGATGGGTGGGTCCGAAGCTCTAGGAGGGTGACTGGGACCACATAGTGCTTTAAGACCAGACTTGAGGAGTGGAGTGTTGGACGTGGGCTGCCAGGTGCCCTTGAACCCAGAGCTTGTATGATCTATACAACTAGCCTCTACTGGTGTGCCACATCACAGTAGACACCTGGGGCGTGGATTGTCACAGAACCAGGAGGAAAACCCTGGCATGAGGTATGGGGCTGAATCCTCCTCAGGGCCTTGGGAGGTGGCAGCAGGGAGCTACTGCAGGCAGTGGAGTCTCTGTTGCCGGGGCCTTTGGTGTGCAGGTACCCTAGTTCAAGTTTAATCATTCCACAATGCTGCTTTATCTGAATGTAGCACATGAATGGTTCTTATTGTAAAAGATTCAAACATGACAGAAGGAACACGCCCACAGCCTCCTCCAGCCCGGCCCCGGCCCCCTTCCCCCTTCCCCCTTCCCCCTTCCCAGTCCCATCCCAGAGGTAACAGGTGTAGACACCTCCTACAGTCCTTCTTCACAGTGTCAGCAGAATTATGTTTGCTGAATGGCTGGGTCTGTGGGCTCTGGAGCCAGACTTCCTGCATTCTCGAATCACCTACAGACTACCTACATACTTTGTAACTTTGGACATGTTACCTACCCTCTTCAAAGCCCGCGTTCCCTCATCTGTAAAATGAGATTCCTCGAACAGACCTAACAGGGTGGTTGTGGACACCAAGTGAGTTGGCACCTGAAAAGTATTTAGAACAGGGCCTGGCACATAGTAACTGTCTCAAGAAATGTTAGCCATCCTTATCTATCGACCTATAAGGACCTATTTTTTTGGTTAAAAAAGCAAAAAGTCCTACCCCGAATATTTTCATTAGTAGGCTTCTTAGTTACAAACAATAGCTCTCAACGGGCTGATAGCGATGGAAAAGGAATTTCTTTAAAGAACATCAGGCTGGTTCCCGGTCTTGCTCTGGGCCCAGATTGTGGACACCAGGCAGCTACCCAGACCACGGCCACCATTATGCCACGAAACCAGGCTGATGGCATCGCTGCAGTTAATGTTACCGGCATTTGCAGCCCCCAGAGCGAGAGGTGGACCCTGCCCCCGCCAGGACTCGAGAAGGCAAGGATTCCTAGATTCGAGGAGGGAGTTCAGATGCCAGGGGCCCAGCATCTCCCAGAATATCATGTTATCTGCCTGAGCTGTCAGTGTCCGTGGAGACACACCCGCTCAGCCATTTTCGTGGTTGCATGGCATTCCCGAGATGAACACTGATGTGCCTGAGCCTTCCCCTAGCGACGAACCGGTAGGGTTTTGATGCTTTTTGCCCTGTTGCAACATGCCCCACTGAGCGCACTTGGACATGTATCTTTATGGCAAAGTGGCTTTTCTGTTGGATGGATTCTTAGACCTGGAAAAGTTTAAATGTATGCTTTTCATTACTGTTCAAGTTAACATTTCTTGTATTCTGTGGACATTGAACGACGTTCTGAATGTAAGTAAACAGTGTTTTAGGCAGTTTTTTAAAAAATTGTGGTAAAATACACATAACTAAAATGGACTGTTTTAGCCGTTCTTAAGTGAACAGTTAAGTACTTTCACACTATTGTGCAGCCATTACCACCATCCATCTCCAGGACTTTCTTCATCTTCCCAAACCGAAATTCGGTCCCAACTGAACAGCTCCCCATCCCCCCTCCCCACGGCAGCTCCCTTTCTACCCTGTGTCTTTGTGGATTTGACTGTTAAGCGGTTGTTAGAGTTTTCTCATGAAAGGCATCTGTACGGGAGTGATTGCTAGATGGCTCAGGGATGATTTTGAGCTTGAGCGTCTTGGAAGAGGGGTAGGGGTGAGGCCTGGACACCCCTCTGTTGGTAACAGCTAGGAACATTGGAGTACTTCCCCGGGAGCTCGGCATCCCACCCTGCTCTGTGCGGTGCTGTCTCCTGCAGCTGTGTACCCCGCCCTCGTGGAGGGAGCTTTAGCCATGCGGGAGGCCTGGGCCTGGGCCTGGCCCGGCGGTGGACCCCACCCGTCAGGACTTTACAAGGTTCCAGGTGATTCCAGTGTACAGGCAAGGTCAAGCACCCCTGCTCGAGGGTAGCTGCACTGAGTCACCACCCCCATCTGGGGTAGGGATTAGGATTATTCCTAATTTGGGGTGCCTGGGTGTCTCAGTCGGTTAAGCGATGGACCTGGGCTCAGGTCATGATCTCACAGTACATGAGTTCAAGCCCCGCATCAGGCTTTCTGCTGTCAGCACAGAGCCCTTTTCTCTGCCCTGCCCCCATGCTCTCTCTCTCAAAAATAAATAAACATTAAGAAAAAACATCCCAAATAGTGAAGTCTCTCCCACTAAAAAAATAAATAAATAAATAAAAAGGATTAGGATTATTCCTAATTTACAGATAGGAAACCGGGTCTGAGAAAGTGTTAACACAGCCAGTGAAGGCCGCCCCGCCTCCTGGCTCAGACACCTAACTGCAGTGATTTTACTGCTGCCCATCTCTGGATGGGGAGGGGAAGAAAGCCCCCGCCCCCACCACGGAGGAGGCTCCTGCCTCTTCCTCTTCCTCTTCCTCTTCCTCAGTGTCACCCACCTGCTTTCACATTGCCCAAATGCCACATCTCTGGTCTCCCTGCTTGGGGCTTGCTCTGCCTAGAATGTTCTATCCTTCACTCCTCAGATAGTTTTTGCTCACCTGCCCCAACTCTTAATTAGGCCTCCTGTTCTTTTTCATTCAGAATGCTAGAAACAGTATGTGATAATGTCTTTATCTGCCTCACTGGCCCAGCTGCTGGCACGCAGTAAGTTAGGGAGGCATGGATGGGAAGAAGGCAAAAGGAACAGGAGCCCGCACACAGGTGGAGGCTGAGAACTCCCTGCTCACTCAGTCGTGGCACAGAACACACACGAGAGTGGCCTGCTTTGCAGGGGCAGATGAGGGGCTTGGGCCAGCTGGCTATGACTTGCTCAGAGTTAGGCTTTCCTTCTGAAAGTAGGGATGCCAGACAGCTCTCAGGCCCCTTACACATTGGGGTCACCGGGGAGCCTGCCACCTAGGGCTGCTGGGCCCAGCCCCAGACTTGGATTGAACTTGTGCCATGCATGGGTCTTTTGTGGGAGGCCAGGGTGTGGCTGAGTGACATGGGCTGGAAGGTCAGAGCGGGGAGAGGTGGGATGCCCGAGCAGGAGCTAGGTGCGGAATATGGTGCAGGAGGCTGGGTTGAAGCTGTCCCAGCATGTACAAGCAGGCACCCTCAGCCAGACCAGAGGGCCCTGGAAGGTTGTCAGGTGATTTCAAAGTCTCTGCTATGGCCCAGTCCTTTGGGGGTTTCTCAAATGTTGGGCTCAACCTTTTTTTTTTTTTTTTAATTCTCTTTTCACCACTTAAAAATGTGCTACCAAAATAAAATATGTCTGATTGAATACCCCACGTTTCAACATAATGGAGCCCAATGATGCACTAACTGGAACTGCCGGGGTGGCTCGCACTGGGGCAAGTAAGTCCCTTGCCTTTTTTTGTCTGTGTTGGAATTCTTGGAAGTGTGGTATTGGTTAGGAAGCCTGTAGGCAGCCCCAGGTTTGTTACATATTCAGGCCCGCCTAGAACGCTCCCATGCTATTATGCAGATACTCACCTGTGCTCTGGGTGGGCCTGGCTTGGGGTGTCTTCATATCTCAGTGGCCAGTTTAATAATGTATGATATGTCACTTTGTGGAAGCATCTTCTGATAGGTGGTGACAGGCTTACTGCAGGGTTTGGGTGCATCTTGTTTGATTTCTATATTTGTGATTAGGACACAAGCAATTGTCTCGTATTGTGAGAGACCAATATTGCCTAGTGGTTCAGGGTGTGGAGCCTGGGTCTTGATTCCCACCTCTGCTGCTTGCTACCTGTGTGGCCTTGGGTAAGTCACCTAACCTCTCTGTGCTTCCCTTTCTTCATCTATTAAATGAGGATGATAATAATAGTATTATGAGCTTACATAAGTACAGGTGAAGTACTTAGAATAGTGATTAGCAAATAATCATTATCGCCTCTGAGTTTTCTATTGTTGTTTCCAGTACTGCTGTCATTTTAATGATTGTACTTTGAAACAAAAATAGTCCACCACTATTTCAAGCCCCGGATCAACTGAAATTCTGTATTCTCAACCAGAGTAGTATTGCCTCCAAAAGAAACTCTAGCTATGACAGTGGTGCACAGCCCTTTAAAGGGTCATTATACATAAAGAGATACACAGTATATCTATGGTGTTAAGATTTCCTAGAGGAAAGAGAACACAATTAGGAAAAAATGTCTACCAAGGCTCCTTAAGGAGGGCGATAATGAAAGAAAGGCCGAGAAACCCCAATTTACCTTAAAGACCGTCCTAAGATCAAAAGGGAGTCTCCTGAAAGCCTGTTAGCATTTGCTACCACTTACCTGTGGAAATCGAGATTTTTTTCCCAGTTCTCTGCAATTAAAAACAAAATTCAGAAAGAAATGACAGGACAGTGTGGCTCGACTGCAACCTTGGATTTCGGGGTGCAGCAAAACACCTTTGTTCTCCTTGACATATCTGATGTTTATGGCAAGGATTTGCATGCTCATAGTTTCCCCTGCTGAGGGGTGTGAGCAGCCTCTTGGTTGCACAGCGGTGGTCAGCGTGGTGGCTCTGGTCAGGTTAGGTGGCAGGTGGCTCGGTGAGCAAGCCTGCCTGTGGCTGGGGAGGTCGGTCAGGCAGCAGGCTCTTTGGAGAGGCAGCTGCTTTCGTGAGCCCTGGGCGAGGTAGCAGACACGGAAAGGGGCGTGCAGGGGTGTTGTGAGGCTGTCTGCGGGACTCCTCAGAAAGGTTCAGGGCCCACGTTCAGTGCGACAAAAGACAAAGACCCTCTTTATGGCCCCAAAGGTGGGGGGGGGCTGAAGCCCCGAGATGGGGTACAAGCTTGAAAACCAAATCAAGTTGACCAACAACCTTAGGTTACAGTCACATGGCATCTCCATTACTCCTGAATTTCCCATTTGGGGTTTTATTAGCCTGTAGTCAAAGGCAACATTGTGAAGAAACCCAGATTAGAGTTCAGCTTATAAAACAGCTGAGAGCAGGAGGGTGGGATGGGGAAGCCAGGGAACTGCACAGAAAGTCATCGAGAGGTTACTCAACAAAATCAGAACCCAAACGACCACTGTCCGTGTGTGTTCCTTGTGGGGAGGGAAGGAGCTCCAAGTGGGAACCCAGGGAGAGGCGGAGGTAGCTCCTCGTTTCTGTTCTCGGGCCCGGAGGGTCCTCTGATCTGGGAAGAATTTCCCACGGCCAGGGACTGGGTTGGGGCCTGGACCGCCTCCCACAAATATACTAATGAACAACACACACTGGCCATGACTTTGCCAATTGGAAACAGCTTTGGGGCTCCGACATGAACGCGGAGACTAATGCAGACCTGACGGGGGTTGCACCAGCTTATGGGAAAATAATGAATATCAGATAAGCAGTGCTCCCAATAAGTGAGCATTTTGGGGTAGCTTACCTGAGATGAGGAGGTGAAATAAACCTCTTCTTCCCAGCCCTGTAAGGAAAACAGGTTTGTTTTGGGGAGGGGTGGGTGCAGGAGAGGGGTGGTTCTGTTTTACCAAATCGGAAGGTGAAGACAGCAGACTTGAGAGTTTGCAGTGTTCCCAGACTGAGGCTCCATCCAGCCTTCCTGCCTCTGGTGCTAGTGCCTGATGCTGCCTGTCCCTGCCACCCGTGCTGAGTGGCTGTTCCTCCTGGTTCAAGTTAGAGTCCTAGGTTCCCAAGGACGAAATTGTAATCCGATCCCCACCCCAACTCACTATGGTGACCTCAGTATGTGTCTTAGACATTTTGTACTTTGGATTCTCTGTCTATAAAATGGCAACCTGCTGATCCTGTTGTTCTTTTTTTAATGTGGAAGAGACAATAAAATAAAATCCCCGTTCTAACAGTCAGAAACTGTGAGCCATTTAAAATTTTGTCTGTCTCATGTTTATGAGAAAGGATATAAAATAGCAGACATCTAACCCAGCACCAGGGACTCTTTTAAAAGCTCAAGTTGTAGGGCAGTGGTTCTTAATTCTGGCTGTACATTAGCATCAGCTGGGGAGATTTTGAGACATACTAGCCCCCAAGCCCCACCCCAGACCAATTAAATCATAATCTCTGAGAAGGGAAGTCCAAGCATCTGTGTGTTTTTAAAAGCTCTCCCTGGGTGAGTCTAATGGGCAGCCCTGATTGGGAGCCATTGTTTGGGGTGCATACCCCCAAACAATGGATGTGAATTTGAAGCTTTCAGGCTTTATTTCCAGAAATACTGGACAAGATAATTTTTCCCTTTATCTCTTTATGTAATTAATGGCTTAAAAATACATCCCATCTATTTATTTAATTGAGATATAATTCACGTACTCTAAAATTCACCCTTTTATGAAAGTGAACAATTGGGTGATTTTATTATACTCACAGAATTATATAATTATCAACACTACCTTGGTCTAGAACATTTTCATCACCCCAAAAAGAAACTCTTACCTGTTGGCATTCCCTCCCTCTTATCTTCTTCCTCCAACCCTGGCAAGCACTAATCTATATTTTGTCTCTCTGGAGTTGCCAATTCTGGACATTTCATAATAAATGGTGTCACAGAGGGGCACCTGGGTGGCTCAGTCGGATGAGCGTCCAACTTCAGCTCAGGTCATGATCTCACAGTTTGTGTGTTCAAGCCCCGTGTCGGGCTCTGTGCTGACAGCTTGGAGCCTGGAGCCTGCTTCACATTCTGCATCTCCCTCTCTCTCTCTGTCCCTTCCCAGCTTGTGTGCTTGCTCTCTCTCTCGCTCTCTCTCTCTCTCAAAAATAAACATTATTAAAAAATTTCTTTAATAATAAAATAAATGGAGTCACAGAATGTGTGCCCTTTTGTGGTTGGCTTCTTTCACTTAGCACAATTTTTTCAAGGTTTATTCATATCATAGGATGAATCACTACACACTCCTTTTTTATGGCCAAATAGTATTCCATCACATGGATATACCACATTTTGTTTATCCACTCATCTGTATAAATTTTTTTTAATATTTATTTATTTTTAAGAGAGAGAGAGAGACAGAGACAGAGTGTGAGTGGGGGAGGGGCAGAGAGAGAGGGAGACACAGAATCTGAAGCAGGCTCCAGGCTCCGAGCTGTTGGCACAGAGCTCAACGCAGGGCTCGAACTCATGAATCGTGAGATCGTGATCTGAGCTAAAGTTGGACACTTAACCACCTGAGCCACCCAGGTGCCCCTATCCATTCATCCATTGATGGACATTTGTGGTGTTCCCACTTTTTGACTATTGTGAACAATGTTGTTATGAACATTATGTACAAGTTTTTGTATGAAAATAGACATACACTTTCAATTCTCTTGGCATATACCTAGGAGTGGAAGTGCTGGGTCCTACAGGACCTTTATGTTTAAACATTTGAGGAATCGCCAGCCTTTTTTCCAGGTAGCTCACCAATTTACACTCTGCCTTTAGTAGCATATGAAGGGTAGTTTACCGTCACTGTTTCTCCGGTCTACACTGTTTCTCGGGTCTACCTACAATAAGATGTGTATTGAGTCTGTTTTCCTGCAGCAGAGGTACCACACCTGTGTTGGACCTATTGTCACCTAAAAGTTGAGTATTTCAAGTCTTGAAATAACAGGTTTGTGTGCAGATATATTGTATGCACCTGCACTCCGGGCAAATTGATATTTTGACTTCAATTTAATTTAATTTTTATTTTATTTTATTTTATTTTATTTGAGAGACAGAGAGAGAGAGAGAGAGCACTTGCAAGCGGGGGGTGGGGAGAATGAGAATCCCCACGCTGAGCATGGAGCCTTATGCGGGGCTCGATCCCATGACCCTGGGATCATGACCTGAGCCAAAATCAAGAATTGGTTGCTCAACCAACTGAGCCACCCAGGTGCCTTTGGGTAGAAACCTTTGGGGGCAGCAGGCAGAAGTGCTTGTCAGCTCATGTCCTTTATTCTAGTTTGTTCACATAAAGATTTCCAGGTGGTTTCTCCACTCCTGTGCATTTTTAAAACAGTGAACATTATGTAAAAATTAAATCACCACTTCAGTTGGACTCTGGGGATTGATTAGTCATTGATAAGGACTGTCATTGACTTGGATACTTTCTTTAGAGCCCTGTTACAAAGACTGGTCAGCAGTTGTTTCCTTGACATGACTCCCATCTGTAATTCACAGCTGACCTTTTATTATTGACTAAGAAAAATAGTTCCAGATGAAGGTACAGCCACTTAAGGACATTAACTCTCACATGTTAGGCGTCTGCATCCTGCCTGGAGGGGCTTGGGGCAGTGACCATGGTGGAAGGTGAGGGTGTGTGGCCCCAGAGCTGGCTCTGTGACTTGTCCATTGGGATTCCATCCACCTTGTTGGGAAGTTAATGGCTGTACTTCTACCCCCACAACACTGATCTTGCCTTGTTGGTGGCCCTTTTATCCCTGAGACCGTTTGTGTTGATTGTTGACCAGACAGGCTCTGCAGTCCTCCAGGGCCCTGTGGATTATGACCACAGAATGTGTCAATGGGTCGTAGTTTTGTGCCAAGTTCAGATTCTGATAGAAAATGGTTAAGGTCGTAATGCAAAAGCTATATGAATATCTTGGTTCTGCTTGCATTTTAGGGACAAAACAACAATCCTTCTTATTGATTAACCTGCTAATTGATTAACTGCCAAGTCCTGGGCTTCAGGATAGGTACTCTTCCTAAGTTATTGTCATTTAATTTTCTGTAAAAGTCCGTTTCAGAGCCTGTGATCCCTCAGCTAGCATGCGGCACACACTGAATCAAGAGCAGGGTTTGTGCTAAACCAGACTAGCAAAATCTTGGCTAACTGAGGCCCGTTGATCTCATTAGGCTTGTTTTAAAGGACTTTTTATGGGTTGAGAACTGTTCTTGGTGATAGAAATCCAGAGATAATTAATGCCTCCCTTAAAGGAGCTTATAGTTCAGTAAGGGGGCCGTCATTTATCTCCTGCAACATAAAATTGTTGCATTTATTATAATTGTGGTAGGAGAAAATGAATCCAGGACAGGTTCTAGCAGAAAAGCAAACACAGTCTTTTAAGTATTTGTCCTTCAGCCTATATACGTTCAATCCAGTCTCCTAAACGTGAACAGTGACTCCACTCCCTAGTCAGAAATGCCATTTGGAGCGACAATGGGCAGGAGCTGCATGATACGCTATCAGCAAAAATGTTTGAGCTACGTATATTTCTCCTACCGTGGTTTTCTCAGCTATTTAAGAAGCATCCTCATTGATGCAGAAACAACTGGGGATTTCAACCCATATTTTAAGATTAAATTTCATCGTTTTTTATAATTGGTATGGAAAGAAACATTTCAGTATTGTTTATTCCTTCTCCAAATCTCGTAAGCAGAGTTGATGCCTGATCATCCCTGACTGGTTTGGGTCCAGGTTAGCGCCTGCCTGCCTGCCATGTACACCTTGGTGATGGAAGGCCGGGAGTGGTCTGATTCCTTGTCCTTTGTGCTGCTTTCTTCCTTGTGCCCAGCCACCAAGCTCTTCCTGCCGTGGACCTTCCCTTGTGCTTCCCATTCACCCCGTTCTGCATCTGGGTAACCCCCTCTCAGCCTCTGCGTCCCTTCCTTGGGAGGACTTCCCTGGTCCCTCAACTTTAGAAACGCTGTCACCTTTTTCTTTCTCACAGCTTCCTGCTCATTCTCCTCAGACACTTGTCTCAAATGTATGTGCACCTGCCAGGTATTTTGAATACCCACAGCTGCCAGGTATCTGTCCCTCCAGGAGCAAAAACCATGTCTAGTCTTTACCCTCATTTACAGAACATCCATCATGATGTCTAGGTCATGGTTGGCCTAAGTGGGCCATGTACCTAGACCATGGTTGGTACTAAGTGGGTAGATATCTCGGAGAATCGATAGACTGGTGGATAGATTGGCAGGTGGAGGGGGTCCTTCCCGGAATGGATACTTGAGTTCAGTGACATGGCAGGCACTTTCAAGGTACTGAGCATATAGTAGTAAATAAAATGTCCGTTCTCAAGTTGCTTACCTTCAGATTGAGGAGAGAGATCATGAACAAATATACAATGTGGCAGGTGGCGGTAAAGAAAAGAAAGCAGAGTAAGGCCATAGAGGGTAAAGGTCAGGATGCTGTGCACATGGGTGTTAGGAAAGGTCTTGCAGAGGTGATGTTTGGGCAGAGACCTGAAGGAAGTGAGGGAGTGAGCCATATCTAATTTATCAGAGAAAAGCTAAATTCTTACCATTCCTTGTTTTCAGAATGATTTCTAGGTATGTGTTTATCTTGTCACATAAGCAGTTTTAGTTTTTGCCACAAGTCTGGAGCTGAATACTCAAAGCCCAGTGCATGGGGAGCCTCTGGAATGGTAGGAGCTGCCTTTTGTTGTGGAAGAAGCAGTTCCAGGAAAGGGGGAAAATAAGTTGTTCATGGAATACATTTTTAATTTTAATTTCTTATTTTTGAGAGATAGAGAGAGAAAGAAAAAGAAAGAACATGAGCAGGAGGAGGGGGGAAGGGCAGGGCTCTATCCCATGACCCTGGGATCATGACCTGAGCTGAAATGAAGAGCTGGACACTCAACCGATTGAGCCACCCAGGCGCGCCTGGTCCACAATGTTTTATCTTCAGTTCGTTTTTTATTATCTTGAAGTGATAGATCATAAAATTTTGATTTTATTTTTTCCTCTTTCCCCTTGGGAGTCAGTATGAAATTTATAAGAGCAAGGTTACTTTTCAAAACATTCTGGGCTTTGCATGTTCAGAATCATTTGTATGTCATTGATTTCTTTTTCCTTCACATCCTTCTATAGAATTTTACGGTAGTCATAGAATAATAGGGTCAGATTTTTCTCTTAATCTAGAAAGCGCCACATTAAAACAGGTGCCTAAGTTATGAGAGTTTTCTTCAGCGGGCATCTAGTGAAATAGCCGGTGAGCCATGCAGGGGAGGGCCCAGGTTGTGAATGAGGCCATAGAATCCTAGGCAGCATCCCAAGGAGGAAGGTGGTTGGGACTTAAATGGAAACCCAAATGACATCTTCACCTTCCTTTGCTCGAGCCTGTGGACACAGTCACACATGAAGTCACTTGTCCTGCTTGGGTACATGAATGAGACAGGAAGACTCAGCTAGATGTTTTGCGCCCCCTTTCGTGTCCCATCGTTTGGGGATGGGGGCTGCGGTGCCGGGAGCTCTGGCCGGCCTGCTTCTTTTCCCATCGCCCATGCTCCTGGGAGGATCTGCTTGAACCCTGAATATCTGGAAGGGCTTCTTGGGTCAGAAGAGGGACTGGGGAACTATAGGGAGGTTGCTCAGAGGCTTCGACCTGCAGAACCGTCAGGCAGTGATTCTCAAAGTATCGTCCATGGACCTCCGCTTCAGAATCATCCCGGGTGCTTGTTGAAGTGCAAGTTCCTGTGTCTTCCCAAGGTGCAGCATTGACACTGACAGACTGTCTCCCAGGGCTGGCTTGGGGAATGCGTCCAGGTAACAGGGAGTAACACCTTTGCATGAAAACCTATTGCTGCAAATACTGTATTTTCAAATTATAAAAAATACTCCTCCCCCCACCTCCCAAAAATGTGCCCTATATACACTTTCCTCAGGAGTCCAGTTGAGCAGACAGGGAAATCAGAATGTTAATGAACTAGGAGGTGCCTGGGTGGCTTAGTCTGTTAAGCGTCTGACTCTTGATTTCAGCTCATGGCATGATCCCAGGGTCGTGGGGCTGAGCCTTACATCGGGCTCTGTGCTGACAGCACAGAGCCTGCTTGGGATTCTCTCTCTCTCTCTCTCTCTCTCTCTCTCTCTCTCTCTCTCTCTCTCTCTGTCTCTCTCTGCCCTTCCCCAGTTTGTGCTCGCTTGCTCTCTCTCAAAAATAAACATTAAATAAATGTTAATATATTAGGAAACTGTCTACCTTCTTTGAAAGGAACTCCATTTGAGATATGGGTGTCTCCTGGTAAGAAAAGACGGGATTTGAGAGGCACCTGGGGTGGCACAGTCGGTTAAGTGTCTGACTCTTGACCTCGGCTCAGGTCATGATCTCGAGGTTCGTGAGTTCGAGCCCCACATTGGGCTCTGTGCTGATGGTGCAGAGCCTGCTTGGATTCTATCTCTCTCCCTCTCTCTTTCTCTCTGCCCCTCCCCCACTTGTGCGTGTGCTCACTCGCACGCTCTCTCTCTCAAAATAAATAAACTAAAAAAAAAAAAAAGGAAGAAAAGCCAGCATTTGGATCTCCATATACCTAAAATCCTGGAGAAGGGGAGGATCTGGAAGGACATGTCTTAGTCTGTGCCCATGGGGATGGGACATAATCTTCACAGGTCAGTGCTGATTCACCAGTACTTGAGTCTCAGCCCTGTGTCAGGCCTCATGGGGGACACTCCCCATGATATGACCATTACTGGCTCCTTACGGTGACCTCAGCTCTGCCTCTCCCTTGCCTCCCAGGTCCCCTCTCTTGCCTGGCTCTTCCCCGCACATGCCGAGTATCCCCATCTTCATTCCAGGTTCTCCTGGGAACTGTGTGCCCTGCTGGGGAGGCCTTGGGCCTGTCACGGCTGTAGTCCCTCCCTGGCACCCTGAAGTTTTCCCGATGGCCTGGATATCTAGCAGTATCTCAGGGGCATTGCCAGGTAGACGAGACAGATGAGATGTGCAAAGGGCCAGGAAGGGAGAGAACAGGGTTGCATTGGTACAGTAGCCAAGACAATAAAGACTGGAAAACAACCACTGTTTGTAGAATGCCTACCTGAAGAACCCAAGAGGATCAAGCGAAAACCCACCATAAACAATGGGACGTGGCCAGGACCGTCGGAGGCAGGAAAAGTTTTCAGTAAGCCATCAAAGGAAGCATCAGATGACAGTGTGAAGGGCTGGGTTCTTCCGGGTTGTTCCCGACCCTCTGTGCTTGTCTGGTAGGATGTCTCCCTTCCATGGGGGATGACAAAGGAGGAGCAGTTGGAGGTTCTAAACAATAACACCACTTCTGGAGTCCTGCCATGTGCCAGACCTGATTCTAAACAGGGACTTCAAATAATTTAATCCTCACACCAGCCCTGGGAGGTAGGGACCCCTTGTGAGCACCGTCTTCGTCTTCCCCATTTTTAGGTAGGGAAAGTGAAGTGTTGGAAAGCAAGGCAATTGTCCCAAGGGTCCACAGGGCTCAGGAGTGGGAGAGCCCAGGGGCCACACCAGGCTTCACCCACATGGGACTGCCTCTTGCCACACAGCGTGATGGGTCTATTCGTGGAGATAGTTTTGCTTTTTCACTTTGAACAACCCCCATGTAGTGGGGATTTGGTAAACACTGCTGAATAGGCCTGTATTTCTCAGACAGTGTTCAGGCTTCATGGCAGACAACATGGCCCTGAAAGCTCTGAGAATTTCGTTATCCAGGGACCCAACTACTTTATTATTTACTGAGAGCCTTTGAAACATAAACAGTTCCCTCACTAATTAATTTAGGAATTGATTTCCCTGCCTGGAACCACCGACATAGAGCATCTCAGCAGTTATCTACTTCTGTTCCAAGAGCTGGCAGGAGCACACGTGGTACAGCCACTAACGTCTGTGACTTTAGGTAAGAGACTGAACCCCTCCAAGAATCACAGTCTTAATTCATGTAAAAAGAAAAAGCTAGGTGGGGCACCTGGGTGGCTCAGTCGGTTGAGCATCCAACTCTTGATTTTGGCTCAGGTCATGATCCCAGGGACTTGGGTTTGAGCCCCATGTTGGACGCCACACTGAGCATGGAGCCTGCTTAAGATTCATTCTCTCTCTCTCTCTCTCTCTCTCTCTCTCTCTCTCTCCCCCTCTGCCCCTCTTCCCCACTCTTGCTCTTTCTCTCTCTCTCTCTCTAAAATAAAATAAAAAATTTAGGGGCGCCTGGGTGGCTCAGTTGGTTAAGTGTCCAGTTTTGGCTCAGGTCATGATCCCATGGTTCATGAGTTCGAGCCCTGCATTGGGGTTTGTGCTGACAGCTCAGAGCCTGGAGCCTGCTTCAGATTCTTTGTCTCTCACTCTCTGCCTTCCCCTGCACGCACGCCTGCTCTCTCTTTCTCTCTCTCTTTAAAATAACATTAAAAATTTTTTTTAATTTCTTTTTTAAAGAAAAGGCAGGGCGCCTGCGTGGCTCAGTTGGTTGAGTGTCCAACTCTTGATTTAGGTTCAGGTCATGATCTCACGGTTGTGGGATCGAGACCCACAGTAGGCCCCACACTGAGCATGAAGCCTGCTTGGGATTCTCTCTCCACCCCCCCCCACCCCTCTTCCCCACTCACAGTCTCTCTCTCTCTGTCTCCAAGAAAGAAAGAGAGAGAGAGAGAGAGAGGGAGGGAGGGAGGGGGAGAGAGAGAGAGAAAGAAAGAAGGAAGGAAGGAAGTAAAGAAAGAAAGAAAGAAAGAAAAAGAAAGTCTAGGTTGATATCACCGAACTCAACAGGTCATTGTGGGGGTTAAATGAGCTGGTACATGGAAAGGTCTAGAACAGTGCTGGCACATAGTGGGGTCTCTGTGTAGGCAAGTCTCTCCTCTATTCTATCCAGGACGGCACGAGGCTGTGAAACCATGATGAATTTTAACCCCCTGCTCCTGTCCTCCATTAGCTTATAACTTAAGTAAGAACAACTATCGGAAACCACAAACATTTATATCATAAATCTAGGCGTGGAAAGAGAGCCCTCACATAACAGTGCCTGGTCAGATGCATGATGTACTGTTCAGAGCAGGCCTGACCCGTGTCCACTGTCCCAATCTCCTTTCAGATGTGGCTTGGGGCTGGAACTTTTTACAAAGTTAAAAAATGTCATGTAAAAGGCCATATTTCCAGCACCTCTTGAAACAAGAAGGGTAGAGAGGGTCTCAGAGATGTAGCAATGCAAGTCTCACACTCCTACATGGTAACAGCAGTGCCCCTCTGATGGGCTGTACCCTCCCCTCCCTCCTAGCCGAGTTGTCTGGGCTAAAGCTTGGGCTGGGCTCAAACCCTGGCCCCACCACTTAGCAGTGGGCATGACCTGGTCTCTCTCTACATCTGGGTAGTGATGTGCCTCCCACAAAGTCTTGTGGGCATTCAATGGGTTAGTCCATGTAAAAGGCCTGGGCTCAGGGCCCGCCTCCTCAGATACACCCGATAATTATTATTGTGGCTTCTATTATTATTGTGACTACACTCTGCCTGGCCCTGGGAAGCATTCGCATATTCGACCTGTGGTTCTGGGGAAGGAAGGCTCATCGAAGCCTGGGGTCCTGATGGTTTTTTTTCCAAGGAGCTGTGTATTGAAGAGCTGGACTTGGGAGAGGGAGGAGAGAAGATGGAGCAGGGGAACCCACAAAGGTAAAAGTTTGGAGGTCGGAAAGTGTGCGGTACTCACGTTGCTGCAGATGCGTGCAGTCTTATTACTGTTGAGAGTTTTCTCATATTTCCATGCATGTGCACGTCAGTATCTTCAGTCCTTGAGGAAGGAGGTCCTCTTTCACAGGCTGGGGGTGCAGGCTGCTGAGCCGGCTGTGGTCAGGGCCACTGTGGGATCCAGATAGAGTCATGGGAAGGGTCAGAAGACCCTCCTGTGTCAGTTACAGGATTAGCAAGTAGACCAGCTTTAAAAACTCACCCAAGACTAGAACCAGACACAACCCGTCCCCCAGCTGAAGAGACTGTGAATGGAGGAGTCCTGGAAGATGGTGGGGTAGGTGATGGGGTGAAAGGGACGTGTACAGGCTGAGTCTGGGGAGGTGAGGTGACCCGAGGGAAGCCCAGAAGATGAAGGGGAGAACAAAGAGAAGGAAGGAGAAACCTCCAGTGGTCCTGTGTGCCGGGGGCAACGGAGGCCTTTCAGGGCACGGATATGGGAACGGACTCTAGCCTTCTTTGGATCCTGAGCCAGCTGCAACAGGAGACTGCTTTGGGCTTCAAAATGCTGAACTTGGGAGTGGCCTTTGTCTCCCTCAATTTCAGGTTCTGAAATTGTCTAACAGTCTTCATCTCAGACAATCTGACATATCCCCGCACATCAAGAATATGCTCTGATTCTGCTACTTCTCCATCCACATGACACCTCCAAAAATACCCTTTGTGAAATCCCATGCCCTGATGTTTTATTTGGAAGGTAGGGTCACTGTATTTATGTGTCAGCCATAAATACTTGGATAAGAGTATGAATTCCTAAGGGTCTACCACTTCCGGCTGATAGTATTAGATCCTTTGGAAGTGTCCTGTGTCGTAATATGCCAACAGATTTAGAATTTTAAGCAGTCATGGAAACAAACAGGTGTTCGGTGCAGCTAAAAATAACTACCCTGGGAAGTGAAATTGGGGCCATGCCAAGGAGTTAAGGTGAGCAGCACTGTGCTTTAGGAGGTGGGCAAGACTGTGGGGAGAAAAGAGGAAAAAAAAAAAAGACTGTGGGGAGAAAGCCAAGAAAAGAAAACCCCACCCCCTCTCAGCATTCAAGAGTGATTGCCTTTTCTCAGAATCTCTTGTCTGTCATATTGGCCGTTTTCAACCTCTCAACTAGAATTGCTTGCAACCCGACCCCACATCTAGCTTTTCTGCCTAGATTTCTCAGAGAAAGGCCCAGCCCAACAGGGGCGGCTCCTGTGTGGGGATGGTGAGTGGGTGGCGTTCTCTTGCCTTAGTGGAATGCGTCCCACTGAGGGTCTCCTGGGGTGATTAGCGGTGTGAAGGTGGCTGGGAGCGCTTTGCCTCAGCAGCCCGAACCTGCAGAGGACTTGGAGCCCAGACATTCCAGACCATTTAATCCTTCCCCTCCCGGGAAGGGCCTCAGCCACATCCTCCATGCCCTGCTGCCCTTCCTGAGGAGTGAAGGGTGGTGGCTGTCAGCGTGTCAAGGATGGAGAGTGACAAGTGGGGTAAACACAGCTTGTTACTACCAGATTCAGTTACCGGCCGTGCTTGAGGCTCAATGGCCAGGGGCTGGTCCACTCCTTGAGGACAGGGTATCTTAGACACCACCAGCAGGGTTCTGGGAAGAGGGGTTACAAGTGTCATGGAATAGTCTCACGAAGCTGATGTCTCAGGCAGAACTAATTATGTTATCTCGGGTTTTCAATTGCTGGTAGCTTTGAATCGGGAACCTTGCTTTGACCCTGAAAAGTAACCAAAGCTGCTTTACACCAAAGGCAGTAGACCTGCTTTACACCAAAGGCGCAATGTTTGATTCAAAAACAAGCAAAACTATATATGGTGATAAAGGTTAGAACAGTGGCTTACCTTGGGGGCAAAGGAGTGTTGACTGGGAAAGGGACATGCAAGAACCTTGTAAAATGGGTTCTAGAAGGCTCCATCTCTTCATCTGGCGGTGGTTACCTGGGGTTATACGCATAAAAAAATAAATTGAGCTGTTCCTTTAAGATATGTGCACATTACTGTATGTGTATCTCAATAAATAAGAAAATGAAGGAATACATGCATAAAAAGGAGGTCTATGAAGAGAAACACCTTGGCAACATTTGGTAGCCTAGCTTTTTTTTACCACACTCGGAGTTTGCTGTTTCATGGCCCCAGGTCCTAAATATCTGACTTGCTTCGGCCAAGAAATCTAAAACACCAGCCATCTACGGAGAAATAAAATAATGAAAAGTCTCTTCCAAGTTTGACAGTCAAGAGAGTAAGTCGGAAAGTGCCAGCCGTGCGTCCTGAATCAGTCTCTCCATCCTTCCACAGTTTAACGAAGTTATTGGGTCATCACGATCAAGCTGACCCAGCTGTAACTTGCTGCTCTGCCACTCAGTAGCACTGGGACCTTCTAGAAAACTGTTGCCATCTCTAAGGCTCAGTTTCTTCAACTGTGAATTGAGTGCTCCTCAGCGAGGGGGTAGCTGCAAAGTACTCAGCTCAGTGCTCAGTACTTCGCAAGTGATGGGTGAATGTTAATGCTGCCACCACCTGCAGTCGGCTGCTGCTGCTTGTCCGTGTCACCCCAGTCACCGAATCGTGCAGGCTTGGAGGGCGTTCCGGGAGCCACACTGCTCCCCAGGGACGTACCTTGCATCTCTGCAGTCACCCTACCAAACACTTCCCACACGCCCCAACTTTTTGTACAGTTGGGGCTGCTCCAGGGCGTGGAGGCCCCCTCTGGCTTGGCAGGATGCTCTGGCTGGAGCCGCTGCTGGTTCTCAGAGCAGGAGCGTGGTCGAGTTGGACAACAGTGTACCCACGTTGAAGCAGCTGTGGCGAACATCTGGCTCTGATTATCTGGCTGGGAATGGCTGGGGGTGGGAGCTCCGTGATTTATAGATTGCTCCTCTGGCTGTAAATCCCATCTCTAATTGTGACTTCTCTGTCCCTAATTGTTTGCAGAGAAGAGAGGAGCTCAATGGCTTACAATCCCTGGCAGGGGCAGGAGGCTGCTGGGGGGGTGAGGTTTGTTGCTAGGACACCACCGTCTTTGTTTTGGTCCCTGCTCAGCAGTGTTTTTAAGGCCCTGTATACATTTCTCTGTATTGTTAATATAATTTGTTCAGGCAGTGAACAGCCAAGTTCAGCCGAAGGAATCCGATACTCATAACAGAAACACCAGAGGCCAGGTTTTTGTGGTCAAATTAGGGTTTTGAGGCCTAGGAAGAGAATGAAATGTTTGAGCTGGGCCAGGGGGACAATCTAATCTCCCTTTCTCCTCTGTGCTAACGCTGGCCTGGGTTCAGCATCCTTGCGGAGCTTGGCTTGGGGGGCACCACGTCCACCGCATTCAGGGCTGTGTTAGGTGGGGAGCAGGGCTGCCCTTCTCCAAGAAAAGGAATGCAGATTTTATTCAAAAGGGATGAAAGGAGGCTCACAAAGTGTGGGCAAGTTTGGGCCCTCTCTGCCCAGCCTTCTCCTCGCCCTGGCTCCAGGCACCTTTTATCTACTCCCACTCCTGCCCCTGAATAACTGGACTGGTGCGGAAATCATAGTCGGGATCTGTTGAGAAGGTATATAACTGTGCGAAATGCAATTGGCCCCTCTCCGTTGCCTATGAAGACGCAATACCCCACTTGCCACCTGGGAACTTCGCGCCCTGCTGTGCTCGGAGTTCTCCGGAATGATGGATTCCAAACAACTTTCAGTGGGTGGCTAGTGATGTTAACTCAGTTCATCCTACCCTCTTCATTTTGCCTCAAAACAAAACAAAACAAATACATCAATCTGCATCTTCCGCGCTTTCTTTTGCTTCTAGAATGTGTGTACATGTTGAGAAGTTAATCAGGCCAACGTTACCAACCCCCTTCCTCCCTGCCTGCCTGCTTTGGAAGGATGCCTGGTGTGCACGCATCCGTCCATCCATTTAACAATTACTGAACACCTTCTGTGGTTGCCATGTAGAATACGATAGAGTCCTGGCCCTCAGGAGCTTAAAATGCAGGGGGACAAACGCGAAGACCAGTCTTTACAAAACATGACAAGTGGCTGGCAAGACAGAGTGAACCGTCACCTGGAATACCTTCAGATTCTCTGTCTCCCCCCTCTCAAAATAAATAAACATTAAAAAAAATTTTTTTTTGATGAAAAAGGACTACTCAAGCCTGGAGGAGGGAGCAGGAGGACCTGGTGATGAGGCATTTGGGCTGTGCCTCACAAGGGAACACTAAACACTGATTCTCGTAGTAGCCTGGAGCCCACTAGCCTTCCTTCCCTCTGTCCAGTGGCTGGAGGGACCCTGGGGAGGGGAGAGAGATGTCTTCTTGATGATCCCGTTGTCCCTAGAATGCTAGTGATTGGCCAGAAGTTGTCACAGGCTGACCGTCTTCAATTCAGAAGGTGAATTGCATGTGTGTTGAGCATGACTCATGGTGTGACCCCTCCCTCCCTTACCGTGTCTGGACACTAACATCTTCAATTTAGAACACGCTTCTGCATGATGGGTGTTTTCACTCATCCTAAGTGTTCATAAATGGCTTGACCAAATCATCCAGTGAACTAAACTATTCTTGGTCATTGCAAACACAAGATAAGTAGGATTGAAACCAACCAGGCAAATTATACCAACTTTCACCTGCAAAATGCAACCTGCTGTGTTAGCAAGATACTTGATCTTCATATAACAAATTGTTCACAGAAGAGGAAAGTTAGGGTGTTCTGTACTCTTAATTTCCAAGACCCCCATTTAAGGTGAATTAGCCTAAAGGAGGGGAACCACTTTCTGTTCACCCTCAAAGTCACGACTGGTGTCAGAGCTTCATAGCTTCTTGAGCCTTTGTCCCAGCGCCATGCTCTGAAGCCACGTGACTTGCAATGTTCTGTTGCTTACTAGTCTGTGCCCGTGTGCTCGCCACCGCTTCTTAGGGTTCTATTGGCATCTTTTATTCTCAGAGCAGTTTCTTGACACCCCTACCCACCACTGACTTAGAAATTCCTTGCTTGATTGACTTCTGTATCCGTTCCCCCAATACCCTATGCTAGCATTAGTTTATAGCACTAGGTTATATTAAAACTGTTGTTTTCATCTTTGCCTCCTCCATTAGATAATGAATTCCTTGGGATCTCCTTGGGATCAGAAATGGTGTTCTTCTCTCCCATGCCTAGAAGAGTACCTGAGAGGTGTCCGCTGTGTATTTACGGTGTAAAAATTTCATGTATGTGTCTTCTATCCATTAAGAAATTCAGTTTTCCAGACATTAAATGCTCCCTCATCAAAACGCTAAAATTAACTTCAGCTATTTTGGTGGAAGTATTCTAAAATGCATCCTACACTTTTCTGACTTCTTAAATTATGAAGAGGGAATCTTTTCTGTTGCATTTTGTTTTGTTTTCGATGACTCAGGATCGGCTTTATGAACCCCAGTTTTATGCAGGGCTGGAGTGAAATGAATTTTTCACAGGCTTTTATGGTATTGTAAAACCATTAAATGTTTGAGTTGAAAGAACAAAACTTTAAGCCATGTAGTTTATCTTCTCTTACAGACTAGGAAGATGAGCTTGAGCCAGCAGCCAGGTCTTACTTCCTAGCTGGGTGCATATCCCATCATCACCCTCCCCCCAACCTCTTCTTTCTGCCCCTCCCCCTCCTGAGTAATTGAAATGAGGCTGCTCTGTGTTCCCTGCAGTTGACTGCCTCAGGCTGGGAGGCTGTACATCTTTCTGTAAAGGTGAGCCTATGAGATCTCTAACCTCTGTCTTGTTCATTTTTTGCGAATTCCCAGAGTTGGGAGTTAGCTCCTCTCATCTAAATATTACACTTCTGGTGGGTTAAGCATCTTTCATGTAATCAAGAACTAAGAAGTGTTTTGTTTCACTGAAAAACTGGCATAGTGTCTTTTACTATAGTTCTTGCTCTTTCGTCTATAGGAGTCGTCCCTGGACCTTTACCTAAGGTTTACTAACTTGATTAAAGAATGGTACTTGGTTCTTGGACATCCTGATCGTTTGCAGATTAAGTGCAGGTGACCATCTAGACAAAGGGAAACACTGAAGTAATAATACAGAAAGGTACTTTGTAATGGAGGGTCATGATGATAATATAAGATGTTCAGAAAAGATTAAATGTGTTCTTTACTTTCTGTTTAAAGAAAGATGCAGGATCAGAGAAAGGCAAAATTAAAACCATAATGAGGTGACGAATATTAAATTATGAGAATGCAGGTGTCAGCAAGGATATACGTTAATAAATGATGCTTAAATCATTATAAATACTTTGAGGGATGATTTGGCAATATCCGTGCAGATGTACAGGGATGCCTGGGTGGCTCAGTCAGTTAAATGTCCAACTCTTGATTTCAGCTCAGGTCATGATCTCACAGTTTGGTGAGTTAGAGCCCCACATTGCGCCCTGCACTCACCATGCGGAACCTACTTGGGATTCTCCCTCTCTTTCTGTCTCTCTCAAAATAAATAAATAAACTTAAAAACAAGTTGAAGATGCACGTATCTTATGACCCAGCAGATCTCTCACATGTGGCACAAGAGACACAAACAAGAATAGCCATTGTTACATTGTATGTAATAGCATAGACTAGAACAATATAGTAGCCACTGATGTATAAAATAAATAGATACGTAAACACAGCCACATAGTGGAATACAGGGAATTAACCAGATCTACACATACTAGCACAAACAAATTCCAAAAGTCTAATGTTAACTGGAAAATGCAAGTTGCTAAAGAATACCTAAACTGTGCTGGCCATTTATATGAATGTTTAAAACTCCCAAGAGAATGATAATCATGTTGTGGTTATGTAGGAGAATGTCCTGGTGCTTAGGAGATCCATGCAGAGGTACTTTGGAAGATAAGGTGTGGCAGTGTCTATAAATTGCTTTCAAGTGGCTCAGCAAAATAAAAGTGTGTGTGTGTGTGTGTGTGTGTACACACATATATAGGAGAGGGAGGTAAACCTAAGGCAAATTTGGGAACATGTTAATAATGGTAAATCTGGTTGAAGGAAAAATGGTGTTTCATTATACTTCTCCTACAACTTCCCCATAAATTTGGAGTTTTTCAAAATAAAAAGTTGGAGAAAACACCTAAATTGAGCCTGTAAATTGTGGATAATACATATGTAATGAAAGTATTAAAACATGCAGAGGCATGCAAAACAGCGTGTTTGGAAAACAGTTATGTCTGGGGAAATGTATGACTGAGATTGGGGGCTTCAGCTGTATTAGTATCACTTTATTTCTTTTTTCAAAAAAGTTAGGTGATGGGGTGCCTGGGTGGCTCAATTGGTTAAGCCTCAGACTCTTTCTTGATTTTGGCTCAGGTCATGATCTCATGGTTCATAGGTTCCAGCCCCGAGGTGGGCTCTGCGCTGACAGCGTGGAGCCTGGTTGGGATTCTCTCTCTCCCTCTCTCTCTGCCCCTCTCCTGTTATGCATGTGTATGCACACATGCTCTCTCACTCTCTCTCAAAATAAATTAATTAATTAAAAAAATAAGGTGAGGGTTCTAAGGCCAATATGGAAAATGTTATGCTGTTTAATTTAGGTAATGGGTATGTTAGTATTTCTTGTTTGTCTTCTTATATAAGATATAATTTTATTTACAGAGAGAGAGTTCCTAACTGGAAATAACACTTTTAAAAAACTACAAACAGGTAAATGAGCTAGTTTCATTTTTAAATTAAAAATTATTGTTAGATGACTGATACCAAATCCCTGATACCAGACAAGGACACCATGAGAAAAGAAAATCACAGACCAACATACCGGGTGAATATAGTTTCAAAAATCTTCAAAAAAAAATGTTAGCAAACTGAATTGAACAATACATGAAAAGAGTCAAGTGGGATTTTTTCCCCAGGAATGTAAGGATGGTTCAACATTTGCAAATCAGTCAGTGTGATACAACACATTAACAAAATAAAGGATAAAAATCATATGATTGTCTCACTAGATGCAGAAAAAGCATTTGACAAAATTATGATTCAAAAAAACCCTCTTTGGGTATAGAGGAACATACAGCAAATAAAGGCCATATGTGACAAGCCCACACCTAACATTATACTGAATGGTGAAAAGCTGAAAGTATTTCCTCTCAGATCAGAAGCAAGACAAGGATGCCCACTCTCACCACTTTTATTCAGCATAGTACTGGAGTTTCTAGCCAGAACAATTAGGTAAGATGAAAGAAATAAAAGGAATCTAAATTGGAAAGGAAGAAGTAAAACTGTCACTGTTTCCAAATGATATTATATATAGAATACCCTGAAGATTCCATCAAAAACTGTTAGAACTATAAATTTCAGTAAAATCAATACAGAAAAATCTGTTTACATTTCTATATAATAGAAATAATGAATTATCAGAAAGAAAGTTTTTTAAATATTTATTTATTTTGAGAGAGAGAGAGAGAGAGAGAATGAGTAGGGGAGGGGCAGAGAAAGAAAAAGAGAGAGAATCCCAAGCAGGCTCTGCACTGGCAGCTCAGAGCTTCATGAGGGGCTCAGTCCCATGAACTACGAGATCATGACCTGAGCTGAAATCAAGAGTTAGACACTTAACCAACTGAGCCACCCAGGTGCCCCAAGAAAAAAAATTTTTTTTAATCTCATATACAATGCATCAAAAAGAATAAAATACCTAAGAATAAATTTAACCAAGGGAGGTAAAAGGACCTATACTCTGAAAACTACAAGAAATGGAAATATATTCTGTGCTCATGGATTCGAAGAATCAATATTGTTAAAAATGTGCATTCTACCCAAAGTAATTTACAGATTCAGTGCAATTTCTATCTAAATTCCAATGGCCTTTTATAAATAGAAGAAAGAATTCTTAAATTTTTATGGAATCATGGGTTCTTAGGTGGCTCAGTCAGTTAAGTTTCTGACTGTTGGCTTTGGCTTAGGTCATGATCTCATGGTTCATGAGTTCAAGCCCCACATTGGGCTCTGCTCTGGCAATGCAGAGCCTGCTTGGGATTTTGTCTCCCTCTCTCTTTCTGCCCCTCCCCTGCTTGCTCTCTATCTCTCTCTCAAAATAAATAAAAATAAACTTAACATAGCTGAGTGGAACAGAATAAAGAGCCCAGAAATAAACCATGCATATATGGCTACTTTATGACAGAGGGTCCAAGAATTTATAATGGGGAAAGGACAGTCTCTTTGATAAATGGTGTTCAGAAAAGTGGATGGTCACATGCAAAAGAATGGATCTCGGCCACTATCATACACCATACACAAAAATTAACTGAATGTGGATCAAAGACGTGAATGTAAAACCTGAAACCATAACATTCCTGGAAGAAAACATAGGCAGTAAGCTCTTTGACAGAGGTCTTAGTGATGACTTTTTAGATTCTGATACCAAAAGCAGAAGCAACATGGGGCGCCTGGGTGGCTTACTCAGTTAAGCGTCTGACTTTGGCTCAGGTCATGATTTCGCCGTTTGTGATTTCGAGTCCCATGTTGGGCACTGTGCTGACAGCTCAGAGCCTGCAGCTTGGTTCAGATTCTGTGTCTGCCCCTTCCCCACTCACACTCTGTCTTGGTCTCAAAAATAAATAAGCATTAAAAAAAAAAGCAAAAGCAACAAAAGCAAAAATAAATGGGTAATAAAATAAAACGCACACTACAGTTTCTGTATTGCAAAGTAAACCGTCAACAAAATGAAAAGGCAACTTACAGATTAGGAGAAAATATTTGCAAATCAAATATCAGGTAACTCATACAACTCAATAGCAGAAAAACAATCCAATTTAAAAATAGGCAGATATGAATAGATATTTGAGTAAATGCTTTTCTAAATAAATATTGCTCTCTGATAGACAGCTGTCAGATGCTCAATTGGGTGTTGTTTTGCAGCATGCTGTAGTTTTATAGGTTCTCGGAGCCAGATGGGAGTAACCAGGACTGCAGGGAGACCGGACAGCTTTAGACCTGGCCCTTGTGGGGAACAGCCTTCCGCCCAAGTCAATGTCAAAAGGGCAAGGCTCATTCAGGCTTCATCTCAACCCCATCCAAGTCTGTCTGTGAGTGCATGGAGTTCCTAGAGGAGCAAAGACTAAAGTCACATTTCTGCTGTGGTTTGGGCTTGTCTGGTTTGTGCCGGGTCCAGCTCTGGGGTAAAGTTGGCTAAGAGTATGCAGGATGTCACACCTCCAGCTAAAAGCTGGGCAGGCTTAAGTCCCAAGGACAGAGCCAGACTGGAAATCAGGAGACCTAGGCAGAACCCAGTTATACAAACACAATTATTTGTCTCTCCCTAGTGGATATGAATTAAGGACCAAAAGAAGTGCCAAAAAGCAAAAATCTGAACTGTTTTCATTAACCATGTTGGTGATGATGATGTTGGTGTTGTTATTCCGAGTGTTTTGTGTACTGTATGTATTGTGTAAGGAGTAAATGAGTAATTAATGTTGGTGTCACTGAGAACAAGAATTTTCAGTGTAGAGGCAAAGAGGTACAGATGAAAGATCAAGGAAACTAAGAAAAAAAAATCTTAGAGTCCTGAATGCAAATTGGTAGAACCAATATAAACTCTCTCTCTCTCTCTCTCTCTCTCTCTCACTCACACACACACACACACACACACACACACACGGAGAGAGAGAGAGGGAAAATATCTTTCCTAACTCTGTCCACTGAAAAAGCCTAGAAACAATCATCTCAGTAGCAGTGAGCAACGCTTGTGCTCAGATTTTGTTCTCTTAATATCATTTGCCACTTACAACAGGGCATCTAGGAAAAATGATCTGCTGTACAAGACGAACCCAGAACATGTTGTTATGTAAGAAAGCGTGAAAGCTGTCAAAGACCACTAGAGACTCAAGTCTACTCGTCCACTATTATGGATCCAGGTATTAGGACTACTAGGTCAGTAAGACCCAGGAGCCAACCTGAAGAAGAAAAAGGTAAAATAATTTGAGTATCAGTAACATACTTATTTAAATCCTTCAGTTCACAATGACTGTAAATAAATTAACCAAACTAACAACAACACTGGTTGGTCTCTCTCTCTCTTAATTTATTTATTTTGAGAGAGAGAGAGAGAACACGCATACATGAGCAGGGTAGGAGCAGAGAGGGAGAGGGAGAGAGAGAATCCCAAGCGGGCTCCATGCTGTCAGCACAGAAGCTGATGTTGGGCTCAATCTCATGAACCGTGAGATCATGACCTGAGCCAAAATCAAGCCAGGTGTTTAACCAACTGAGCCACCCAGGTGCCCAAACACTGGTTTCCTTTGGAGGACAACAGGGAGTTAAGTCATTATTTTAAACCTGATAAATGAGGGGAAAGAATCACTTATTTGTCTTGCCTGTGTTGTGTGCCCTATGTTGCTGGAACATCAAATAGAAGTCAGGAAAGTTTTTCTTTACAGAAGTATCCCAGCTAATAAATAAAGAAGAAGAGGTGCCTGGCTGGCTCAGTTGGTTGAGTGTGCTACTCTTTCTCAGGGTTGTGAGTTCGAGCCCCACGTTGGGTAGAGAGATTACTTGAAAGTAAAATCTTTAAAAAAAAGAAAAGAAAAGAAAAGAAAAGAAAAGAAAAGAAAAGGGGGTCCTGAGTGGCTCACTTGGTTAAGTGTTCAACTCTTGATTTCAGATTCTTGCTTGGCATTCTCTCTTTCCCTCTCTCTCTGCCCCTCCCCTGCTCACTCACTCTCTCTCTTGCTCTCTCTCAAAATAAATAAATCAATAAAATTTTTTAAAGTGCAAACAAAAGTCCAGACAGTAGAAAACTCTACAGGACCAACAACTTGGTTTCTTCTACAAATGATACAGAAAAAGAGGGAAAGTGAGGGACCCCCTAAAGACTAAAGGGCTAAAAAAGATTAAAGGCTAAAATAAAATAATATGGACTGCTATACTTCTTATAGCAATGTATGGACCACATTTGGATCCTGATTGAAATAAATAAACTATAGGGGAAAAAATCATGTATAAGACAATCAGGAAGGTATAAAAGCATAACTAGATATTTTATAATATTAGAGTATTCTTGTCAAATTTTTATTTTTTTTAAGTTGATTCATTTTTTGAGAGACAGAGACAGAGCATGAGCGGGGGAGGGGCAGAGAGAGAGAGGGAGACACAGAATCTGAAGCAGGCTCCAGGTTCTGAGCTGTCCACACAGAGCCCGACGTGGGGCTCAAACCCATGAACCATGAGATCATGACCTGAGCCAAAGTCGGACACTTAACCAACTGAGCCACCCAGGCACCCCGAATTATTGTTAAATTTTTTAAACATGATAAGAATTTCATAGGAATCGAAAAAAATTTCTGTCTTCTAGAGATACACACTTACCAATGAAATGATATGCAATAGTTTGGGGCTCAGGGTGGATTTGGCAGGAGGCAGATAGGAGATAGGTGACCCAAGCAAGACTGGCCATGAGCTTAACCATGGACCATGAGTGATGGATTAACCAGGTTCATTGTATTATTCTGCTCCTGTATATGTTTGAAATTTTCCAAAGTAGAAAGTTGTAAATATTTCATTTTTATTCACCTTCCAAGATAGGTGTTGAAGTGCTTGCCAGATAGTTGAGTGTTTGAACAGGACCCCTCAGGACCAGCCAGCAGGGAAGGAGAAGGACCAGTGAGGGAGGGCCTTGTCAGGAGAGCTGTGGGAAGGTCTCCCAGAAGCAGATGTGAGGGTGCGGGCATCCCCAGCTCAATCTGGGTTCAAGCGTGCCGAGAAAAGGAAGGAGGGAGAAGAAGGAGGCTAAGCCCAGGGAAAAGTGCACACGGGACCACGGACAGTAGAACGTGGCAGACTGCAATTTAACATTGCGTGGCCTGCGCTTGCTAAGTCTTCACAACTGACATATTCTTTAGCCCTCAAAGCAACCCCCTGCGATGTGTGTGCCGGTCTTTATCTCTGTTTAACACTCGATGCCACCGAGGCACAGATAAATTACTTTTCGGAGGTTGCCTCTGTGTAAGTGGCAAGGGCAGGATTTGATGCAGGGCAGACCTAGACTCAGGGTTCTGGACCACTGTGCTCTGCTGCCCTTAATGTTCATGCCATTTCCGTGTTTTAGTGGAAATCTAAGGCTATAAAAGTTTGTCCCCCCAACTTCTCTATTCTACCGTACTTCCCATTCTCCTGATCACCTAAGGCAGTCTTCAGTTCCTCTTTCCCTTGTGTCCCATGATCATCATTCAGTCCCCAGGTCCTGTTGATTCTCTGCCACTGTCCTCCAATCCCAGAATCAACTCCTGCCTTTCCCTTTTCTTTATCCCCATTGTTTTTTAACCTGCAGCCGCATCACTTTCTTCATACCGCTCTCCTGCCTGCAACCCTCCAAAGCATCCGCACTGACTGTACGATGAACACAGGGTCTCACTTCTAAAGGCAGGGAGCAGAAAGTGGACTTGGGTCCGCAGACCACCTCTGCCACTTTCTCACCCTGAAACTAATGCATGGGGTCCTTTGCAAGATGGGGGCTTCGAGATGGTCAGATGTGGGGAAAAACGTGCACAAAGTGCCTGGGACAAGACAACCGTTTGGACCCAGAGTGAGTTAGTGCTGAGTTTTCTCTCCGACGTGGTTTTACTGTTTTTCTAGTATCTGCCTTATAAAAACAAACTACAAACATCTTTGGATTCCTCTTGGCCCAACGCTGGTGCACTTTGGGCTCTCATCACTGGTTTGGTCTCCTCTCTGCTTACAAAATTAAAACCACTTCTAGGACTCAACTCAAAGAGTGTCTCTCTGAGGCACTGGGGATCCGTTCCTCCCATAAACTACTAGAGCATTGGCCACCTGGACCCCACTTCTGGGTCTCCTGGATCATTCAAATTTCAGAAAACTTGGGTAAGAAGAGGGGTTGCAGAACACCAGCCTGCACTTGTACCAAGAAACAATATTAACAGAAAAAACTACCCTCCTATCCCTATAGCTTCATTTCGAAAGGAACATTTTAATAACAATAACCAAGAAAAGGAGTCGGGGGCGGGGGGGGGGGAAGGAGAGAAAAGAAATTCACCCAATGGGGCGGGACGGTGCTGTAGGCTCTGTAAATTTAGCTTAAGGAAAGACTTTCCCCTTAGTCCCTATTTCTACCGTTTTGATAGGAACCGCTGGTGTTGGCTACATCTTTCAATGCATCTGTGTCTTATTTCCCATCCTCATTATAAGGTTTTGGCTTTCTTCGAATTTGTCTTCGCTGAGAAGTTTCTCAATAAATAGTTAAGAGATTTGATTGGTTTAAAATCGGTCATAAACAATTTGGTGGTATGCGGGTATTTGTTTTTTACTCAGTCAGCTCCTAGCAGTCTGGGGATGTCTTAGGGACTGAGACATAAAACAAGATCAGGTCCTCAGCCTGGTGGGACTGCGTTTCCAGTGAGGGAGATGAGTTAGTGTCCAGTTATGGGTGAGGACGTGGAGCTGAGGAAGGCACAGCCTATGAGAGTGTGGGACACAGACTGGCTCCTAGGGAAGCCTTAAGGGAAGAGAGGGAAGCGTGGGTCGGGGCTCTCTCCAAGGTGTGCAACCTGACTTGGGGTCCCCAAGGAGTTCTTAATGGTTTGGATTTAGTCAGAGGAAGCAAGGAAGCACATGTTGAAATACGGGCTTCACAGTTCTTAGAAATTAGGGCCTTGTTTTGAAGGAAGCTGAGGAGCTATTGGAAAAAGTGTGATATAATTCTAATTTTGTGGAAGGAAGGAGGGAGGGAAGGAAGGAAGGAAAGAAGGAAGGAAGGAAGAAAAAGATGTGACCATCTGCATGCATATATGTTTATATGTGGCTGTACATTCTAGAAACGAGATGGGGAAGTTTCACACCAGACTGGGGAGAAGCACGTACAGGGGGAATATTTTCTTGTGTTAATTGAGCTATTGGAAGAGAGAAAGGGAGGGGAAAATAATGTATATTAAAGAAAAGTTGGATATTGAAGGAAGGTTTTTTCTTTTTTTCTTTTTCTCTTTTTCTTTTTCTCTTTTTGTCTTTGTCTTTCTTTTTCTTTTTCAAGATCACTTAGTAATCCTGTCACCTAACCATAATCATTCAAATATATTGGTCCAGCTTCTGGAAGACCTTTCTTGTGGTGTGTAAGTTTTATACTCCTTTTTTTTTTTTTTTTTTTTTTGAGAGTGAGCACAAGCAGAGGAGGGGCAGAGAGAGAGGGAGACAGAATCCCAAGCAGGTTCCGCACTGTCAGCGCAATACCTGGGGAGGGGCTCAAACCCACGAACCATGAAATCGTGACCTGAGCCAAAATCAGGAGTCAGACGCTTAACCGACTGAGCCACCCAGGCTCCCCTATATTTCTTTCTTTGTACTCATCAGTGTCTTCTTACCGAGGTGTAATTTGGAGTCTTCCTTTTTTCATATAATATTCTCCCATAACATCTCCAATTGACACACTTAACCATTCCTCTATTTTTAGAAATTTGGAATTTTCTGGTATTTTACTGTCATAAGTAATAATGCAGTGCATGTCTGTTATGTACAAAGCTTTTTCTGAATTTAGCATTTAGCATTATTACCCTAGAGTGGATTCCCAGACATGGGCTTGTGAGAATAAAAAGTTAGGGGACATTTATAAAGCTTTTCATTGCCAAATTTCCTTGCGATGGGCTGAACCCATTTATACCTAGGGCTATCGCTGAGCACCCATTCGTTCTGTACCCCTACACGGCACTCTCATTTTTGTGGTGCAGAGTCCAATGGATTACAAGTCCTTTAAAAAAAGTAATAGCTTCAAGTTTTCACTGTTTTTCCTTGGCTCTACATGGTGTACAGTTGGCTTGATTGTGTTGCCAGAGGAAAAGCCTGAGGGGGTGGGTGGATATAGCGTTTTAATTAGCTCTTAGTTTGTGTAAAGGAACAAATGTCTTAAGCTTTCCAAAACGTAGTCTAAGCTTGGATAGATCCCTTGACTTTTAAAATGTTGGTTCCCTCAGGATGAATGCTCTCTTCAGGGGGGAAGAACATATAAATGTTCCCAGAAACATTATAGGGCACGTTGAAAATACTTTGAAACTGCAGGAATCTTGTTGATGGGCAAGGGTGCTAAGCTTGCCCAAAGGAACAGCTCCTTTCTATCACTGATGGTCAGCACCCTCGGGAAATCAGGTCTGGTTGGGTGCCCAGGACCCCAGGACTGCCATCCTGCGCCAACCACAGAAGAACATCTCTTCTCAGCTGGCTGATGCTTCCTCCCAGCAGCCTTGTTTGTATTTCTTCTTTGAGTTGTAAGTGGGTTTTTCCATTCCTCAATTGCTCTTGGAGACCTGAGAATCACTTCGCATCTGAGAATAATTAATCACTGGCTGAGATCACAGGCCTATCTGGTCCAACAATTTGTTGTCTGGCCTCTGCCTGGACACCTGCAGTGTTCAGGGCAGCCCAGAGCGGATTGAATTCCTCCCTGTCCACGTGACAGCCTTTCACTCCTCAGAAGACAGCCTTCTCCTGTTGTCTTCTCTTCCCACTGAACATCTCTAGACAACCTAGTTTTGAACATCTTCAGCCTGCTGCTCTAATCTGGACCTCCTGGAAGGGGGTGTATTTGAAGAGCAGAACACCATTCCCTGGGCACCATTGGAGGATGTCAGCCATTGAAGGAGCTTCCTGTTTCAGGCACCTGTGGGGCAGAAGTAACTCCTTCAAAGTTATTGTCACATGTGTAGCTGTCAGTTCAGTCATATCCCACTTCTATATCCTCAGTGGTGGGATGTCTGTGGTTGTAGTACTTTGTCACTGTTAACTGTTGTCTTCATGGGTTTGCCCCATTTTCCCATAACATATAGGGGTTATGTGTGTAGACCATCAGGACAGGATGGGTTCAGATCCTACCCTCAGCTAGTCAGATAGCTTCCCTGTGCCTGTTTTCTCATATGTAAAATGGTACTAACAGCCTCACCTGAGATGGCTGTTGTGAGGATTAACTGAGTTAATATTAGCACAGTACTTAGTTAGAACAGTACCTGGACACTAAAAGACAATAGAAAAGTTAGCTATCTGTCACTGTCTCTCTGTTAAGATTCTTTGGTGTCTTCATTGTGTTCTCTTTAGGGCCAGCCAGGGACGCTCCCAGATCAGCAGCCCACATGGCGCACGCCCCTGGGCTGAGCAGCTTAGAGCTGGAGAATTAAGGCTCCCGTGCCATTCGTTCTGGCCTGCCTGCTTTCTGTCTTTTGTTTTGAGGTTTATTTTGTTTCTGTTTTTGCTTTATGTGTGTTTGGTTTTGTAATTGTTATTTTATTTTATTTTTTTAAATGTTATTTTATTTTATTTTTGAGAGAGAGAGAGCCAGAGCGCACGCAAGCAGGGGAGGGGCAGAGGGAGGGAGACAGAGGATCCGAAGCAGGCTCCATGCTGACAACAGAGAGCCGATGCGGGGCTCGAACTCATGAACAGTGAGATTGTGACCTGAGCTGAAGTTGGACACTTAACCGACTGAGTCACCCAGGCGCCCCTGTAATTGTAATTTTAAATCTCAGGACACTTCATAATACTGAGCTTGACCCAATGATGTGTATAAATCCTCCACATCAGAGGTATTTCTTTACTGTTTCTCTTGAATCAGATTTTCTCCTCTGAATTTCTGCCCTCACTTACTCATTACTCAACCAATACTGACTGTGCACATTCTGTGAGTACCATATTCTTTTGGACACAGGCCACAGGAGCGATCTGAGTGTCTTGGTGAAGCTGTTATTTTAGGGATGTAGGTAGACATCTCTGGGTCTCTGCCTCTAGGTCTGGATGGCCTCTGTGAGGTCACGTTCACCCTTTGCATGAAGACCTTGAATTTGATCACTCCTGTTCAACATATGGCCATGAACCCACTTGAGACCATAACTGGTGTCTTTTCATCCGTCTTTCCACTGTTTTCTCTTCTACCCATTAAGGAGCATCTCCTCCACTGTTATTTTCTCCTCAGTTGGCATACTCACAAAGAGCAACGTCTCAAAAAACATAAATATTGACGTTCCCCACCCAATCGTGGGTGTCATTAGAGGAGTTGTGTTCATCTATCCAGCGCTTCAGTTCTTGAATATGTTCATCTTTACCTCAACCTGGTCAGAGATCACAGTAACAGAGATTTAAAAGAGTGGGCTGCACTTAGAGCTTGGCTGATATAACTTAGGAGAACAAAGCAGATTTGTTATTTTATCCTGGTCTGCAGAGTCAGCACACCGTTTTCTTGCTTGTTCTCTAAAGGGCTAAATTTAGACCTTATTTATTTATTTATTTATTTATTTATTTATTTATTTATTTATTACATACTGTGGGATTCACTCTTTGTGGAGTACATTTCTATAGGTTTTAACAAAGTGTACCACCACACTTACGATCTAGAACAAGCCCACTCCACCCCCTCAAGTCCCCCTGGGCAATCCTGTTCAGTCAACACCTCCCCTACAGTTAGTCTCAAACCCTGGCAACCATTGATCTGGTCTCTATAGTTTTGCCTTTTCCAGAATGACACAGAAGTGGATTCATACAGTATGTAGCCTTTTCAGTCTGTCTTCATTCGTGTAGTCAAATGTATTTGAGACTCATTCACGTAGCTCCTGCTCATCACTGATTAGTATTCCATTGTATGAATGAGCCAGTATTGCTGATCCATTCACCTGTTGATGGACGTTTGAATTCTTTCCCATTTTTGGTGGTTATGTATAAAACATTCATCTAAAATTCTTATGTGAGAGAATAATCTTTTTAATAAGTCTTTTTGCCTTTTTACTGATTTTACTTTTTACCTCTCTTGTTCTGCCCTGATTTTAAAGGCTGCAGAAATATTGGTAGAATGTTTAATAAATTACAAATGGCAATGCAACTTTGGAAGGAATGCCTCCATTCTTTCACAAAACGACATTTCGAGAATTCCCAAACAAATGCCAAAGAATCTCTCTCATCTCTCAGAAGTACTGATTTTGAACCGCATTCACCATCCACTGGAACTTATTTTATGCCTGAAGTGGATTGTCTACTTAAATTTTCATTCTTTGTTTATGGGTTGATGTCTTTTTAAGTCACAAATGCACCACAACGCTCAGCAAATGATACAGATGCCAAAAGTCCAGGAATCTCAGAACAAGGGTTTATCCTCTCAACTTTGGACATGTGGGAAGAAGGGTAAGGTGAGCCAGAGTGTGTGGACACTGGCATTATTCTAGCACAAAGGGGGAGTGTTGGGAATGGGATGAGACCTGGGGATTTAACTTGTTTCTGAAGGGCATTCCCAAATCCTGCCTTGGAATAATTCCCCAACTACCATTTAGTCAGCTCCATTAAACCCTGCCCTGTCTAGTGCACTGTGCTCCAGACACAGCTCTCCTGGGCTCTCAGTAATAGCTCAATTGTGTGTAAGTGACTGTGAAGAGGCTCTGTGTGCTGGATGAATAGCCCCCGTCTCCATGGAAACCAGTGCAGGCTGAGGGGCTGACCTTTGACCCACTTGTTGCCACCATACTGTTAACCACTGGTGCCTCTTGGGTGGAGAAAGAAAGCAAGGAAATGGCTGTCAAAGTTGTTTTTATTTTCCTTTAGTTTAAGCATGGATCCACACTAAGTAGATATAACACACCAATATTAGCCCAAAGCACTCGGACATTCTGAGTTTAATTTACTTCTAGATTCTGCCTGTCCTCCCCAACTCTCCCCCAAGCTTTTTCCATATCCTCCAGTGCAGAACTCAGCCATATGTGGTGGCATTGGTTTATCATCACCCTCTGGAGATGCCTGGCAGTATAGTTCCTAAGGGGCAGTGTGGAAAAGGGGCAGGTCCCCATCCTGGGAGTCACTGTGGTGTGGCCATGGGCACATTTCCTCTTCTGTAAAATGGAGTGAATATGCCATCTCAACCCAGACCCTCGAGGAACTCAGCTGAGATGTGGCTGAAGCATTACAGCCATAAGGCTCACCATTAACCAAGGCGTTAGGACCACAAGGGCAAGGGTAAACCATGTACCTTTTTGGTGACAACAAAAACTTGGCCACACAACAACCTGACACTTCAGGCCAAGATGACTTTAGCAACACTGCAGTGCTTCCTCAGCTTAGGAAGCTCCCTCTGTGTCAGCAACTATTTTAGTCCCTGTGACATGCTGCACATAAGCAGATTTCTTCTGGGCTCCATCCTTTGCTCTGAGCTAACTTGGGTCATCATGGTTGTCCTGGACCCCATGAAGACATCACAGACAGAATCAGGTCTGTCATTACCAGGATTCTTTGCAGAGGGGCCTTTGAACTGGGTCAGACCCTGAGGGTTCCCCTCCTAGGGGTGTGTTTCTGGTTCGGATGGCGTAAACCTGCTACTGTGTCCCTGGAGCCCAGAGTGAGGATTTCAAGAGAAAGTGTGTCAAGAGACAGGCAGGTGCTGGGCTTGTCAGGTTTCTGGCTAGAGCCACCCCATAAGACAAGTCAGGTAATCTCTTGGAAAGGACAGTTTTTCGTTCTGTAAGTGGAAAAGGAAAGCGACCTTTGGTTCTTACAGTACAGATTCCTTACTGAGGGTCATTGATGGTATGTATCTATCCCTAGGACAGTGTGTCATCCAGGAGTGAGTGGGAACACAAGACATAACAAGAACCCCTGTCTGAGTTCCTTGAAGAAAGTTAGTCAGAATGAAAAGTGACAGTTCCTCCTTTAGAGACGGAAGCCTCAAAACGTCCATGACTTTCCAGGAATTATAGAGTGAGAGGGTTGGAAGGAGAAGAGGGAACAGTGGCCGTGATTGAGATTTCCCAGTGCTTTATTCCCTAAACCTGTCAACCATCATGGGGGGGGGGGCGGTGGTCAAAGCACCAGCTTCATCCTGTATGTTATTTTTCAGACCTGAAGTCAGTGCCGTGAGTTCTTTTATGAGTGCTCTGATCTTGTCTAATCCACATTAGTTGGGGATGCCACCATTACTACCATAGGCTAATAAGTAGTACTCTCTGTGGCTGGTTGATTCTCTCATCTTGCCTGACGTATGGTTCAGGAGGTCATTCTTTGAGAGAAATTCTTAGGATGGAGAAGCCTAAAATACTTTAGGTCTTTAGTTATAGTTCTCAGATATCTGTTAGAATTGGATAGTTTGTCAAAGGGGGATTTTTTTTTTTTAAATTTCCTGCAACTTGCCCACAACACTTGGTCAAGCCTGGGACTCTCTCATACCCAAATCAAGGATGGGATGCCCATTCCTAGTTGCTGGTTGGAACTGTGTTCACCTGGAGGTCTGTCATACGGCCCCTTCTCAGTTCCTTAGGTAATGGGGCTTTCCTGGTGTGGAACAGGTGCTCTGTCGTGGACTGCAGAAAGTCTACGTGTACCCCGTGTAGGCACCCACAAGACCTTTTGCAGAAAGCAGTTTAACACTCTTTGCCATCCCCCCAAAGTACGATTATCAGCGTATGGACTATTTACAGGAGATTGGGTTGGGTTAGCATTCCCATTGCCCCAAGTTGTAGGGAGCCGGAAATACACATACATTAACCCTGGGCCGGGGGTGGCGGGGAGAAATGAAAGTCCCTTCATTCTGCAGCTGTGTAAACAGTCCAGGGGGAGACAGCCTGCAGCTAAGGATAATGGGGGAGGAGGGGGGGTGCTGTGTGCAGGGGCTGCCCAATCAGGGGGCCTCTACAGGGGCCCTCCAGGACTCGGAGCTGGGTGGGGGAGGGGCTGGCACCATCAGGAGGCATGGGGGCGCACAGGCTCCCAGATTTTTCACATGTAGAGGGCACACTCACGAAAGTAGGGGTGATGCCAAGTGACAAAAAGTGCAAACGGTCTGGGCCTACCTGGCTGAAGGAAAGCGGAATGAGAGGAAGGTGTTTCGGGAAGGCTGGGGAGGCAGTGGCCTTCCAGATGAGAGCCTCTTCCCCCTAGACAGGCTCTGCACCCCTGGGGGCAACATGGGGAGAGGCTCTTCTTGACTCAGGTGGGACATGGGCCCTATTTACAGAGTCCCTAAGCCCGTGGGGAGGAAAGGCCAGCATACCGCCCTTTGTGTCCCCAGAGGGGTTTTGGAGGAAGAGAGCACCTGCGGTGGGAGGAGGGCTGAGGAGGTTTAGCGAGGTATGTCTTCCAGGTACTTAGGGAAGGGCCAGCAAAAACCGGCTAGAAATGGCGACAATGGAGGGAGGAGACAATGAAGCCAGACCCCAGGTGAAATCCCAGCCCTCACCAGGCCCTGCATGCGCCCGGCTCCTCCATTTCCTCTGAAACAGATAACCTTGACAGCTCCCAGGGCGGGAGGGGTGGGGGTTAGGTGCAGCCCCTGTCCTGCGACCGGGGTCACCATGCACTGCAGGGACCACCACTTGGGCTCCTCTGTTCACTCTTCATTTCAGCACTCATTGACAGATTGCCTTCTGTGAGCCAGTCCCTGTCCCAGGATCGAGGTCAGGGCAGAAAAGCAGACGGTCCAGGGGCTGTGCTAGCGGGCCAGGGGGCTACTTTAGATGGGCGAACTCTGCGGTGCCTTTTTGGAGGTGCGTGCAACCTCCCTCCTCCACTAACCGGCAGGCCCAGGACCCCCTGCACTCCCATGCAGGCTCCCATCCAGGCAGCCATGGGGGCCCGGCCCTCCCTGGGGTCCTTGTACCCTCCTCCCTCTGCTGCCATGAGGGTTGGAGCCCTGCCCTACCATGGACACAGTGGACAGGCAGATACTGTCCCTCCTTCCTGGGCACAGGGCAGACCAGTTTTTCTCTTTATGCAATGCTCTCCCTGATTCCTCACCCCCTGGGGAACTCTGTGCCCCCCACATGCAGTAAGAGAGTCGTTAGCCCAGGTCTATCCCTGGCCCTCTGGATGACTTTGCATCCATCCCCCGAGGGCAACACTGCCCAATAACAACATAATTTGAGCTGTAGAGGTAATTTAAAGTTTTCCAGTAGCCTGCTTAAAAAAGAATTAAAAGGAAACTACTAAGTTATTTTTATTTTTAAACTGCTTTTTTAAAAGTTTATTTATTTTGAGAGAGGGAGGGGCAGAGAGAGAGAGAGAGAGAGAGAGAGAGAGAGAGAGAGAGAATCCCAAGCAGGCACCGCACAATCAGTGAAGAGCCTGACGCAGAGCTCGAACCCATGAACTGTGAGGTCATGACCGGAGCTGAAATCAAGAGTGGGACGCTCAACCGACTGAGCCACCCAGCCACCTCCTAAATTATGTTTAATAGTGCATTGAATTTAATCCAATTCCTTTACAATATTATCATTGCAAAATATAATCAATATAAAAATAATTACTGAGGTCCTTCACGTTCTTTTTCCATACAATGTCTTTGCGTGTGTCTTATGTGTTACCGCACATCATTTTAAGTATGCCAGCCGCATGCGGGTGCCCAGGACAGCGCCGGGAGTCTGCCTTTCCTATGGGCAGGTTGGAGGGGACACTGCCCCTTCACCTCCTTCCGTCTTGAGTACAAACAAGTGGGAGCCTGAGGAGCAGGCAGAGATTTAGGATGTAATGTCCTTAGGCTATCATCCCTGAAGGTGTGAATGGGAAAACCCAAAGGACTTGGTTTGATGTGGGAATTTCCCTCCTGATTATGACAGCATCATGTCACAAATGAGAGAGGTAACTGAGAAACCCATATGGACAATTAAAACCATAAATGGCCTAAAATGGTGCACATGCTTACGGACTAACGTATGCAGGGGCAGAATTTAGCGTCTCGCTGAAATTTGAGAACGTAATCTTGCAGTTTTTTAAAAAAAAAAAAAAAAAAAAAAAGGAGAGAGCGAAACGTATTTTTTCCCTAAACCACGGTAACTGTAAAAACGTGTGATGCTGTCTGTTAAGTTGTATTTTAATAGAAATATTAAGTCTGTGGCTTTTGTTTTTGTTTTTAAGGAAATGGAGAAAGGAAGGAAGCTGGAAGGTTTAAATTCGTTATGCTAGCTTTGGATTCTGCAAAATCAGGAAATCAGAAAGTACAAGTTCTCAGAGCGGTGACATTTAGCTCCGTTGGGAAGGGCACGCCCAAGGTCACTCTTTTAAAGGGTTTGTCTTCCTTTTCAACGTTTTTATACAGCATGCCCTTTGGAGCTCAGCATTTTTCAGTGTGGGAACAGAAGTGGGAACACTAGGGTTTTCTCGTTTGACTCTGGGAATGCCCCGTTCTCAGTGCTTTCTACATGATGGCACTCATTAGAAGTTTGTTGACTGACTCGCAGACTGTGGCTTGCGGAGTAGCCCAGAGGACTGGATGCATTTTTAAGCAGTCCTTGTTCCTGTGAGATAATTCAGGCCCCAGGTATATTTTTAATTTGTTGGTGACCTTAGAAGTTTTTAAAATAAATACAGGCACTGTTTATTTTTAGTATTTTAACTAAACTCTCATTTAGGACTTTATTTGTGCTTTAGGACCTGGACAAGTACCTGGCTCTAGGAATAGCTTGTTTCTATTTCTCAGTAAATATTCAAGTTTCTTTTTGCTTTCTTTCTTTTTTATGGTGAGGGAAATTTTTGAATTACGCAGAGTCCAAAACATCGAGCTTTAAGGAGGTGATCAGTTCAAATCCAACCAAGCATTTACGTACAGGACCCCATTGGGAGGGGGACTTCCATGTCACCCAGCAGGCCTTCCCCATCTGATACTTATGATCCCATAATTTTGCCATGGGTACCATGAGGCTGGTAGCCTTATGGCTGCTGGCTGCCCCGGGGCATTCCTGCTAGCCCTGGGCTACCAACTGCCAGCGTGGGACCCATGTCAGAGCAAGCCCCAGCCTGGTAAAATGCCAACGTCCGACCAAATCCACATTCGTCCATTTGTGAACACCTGGCACCCAAGAGTTTCCTCCCCTTCTTTTTCCGTGCAGTGTCTCAAATAATGGCAAGAACGGCCCTACACTGCCTCGAGGACTTTTCAGCTTCACTTTCTCATCCAAACCTGACACCATGGTCCTTATAACAATATGAGGACAAGCACCCTCTCTCTTGACCTCCAAAGCTGCACTCTGTCGGTTCCACATCCACTCTTATTCTAGGGGGCAGTCACTGAGGTACATCTCCTGCCTTCCTAATCCCCCAGTGGGGCTTACCAGGTGGGGCTCTCCATTCCCATTTGTGGTGAGCAGGAAAGCCAGCACTGGTCCCCAGGCTCGCACTACTTGAAGACATTTCCCCCTGAGCCTCTTGCTCATGGTACCTCCTCAGGCTTCTCCTTTTCTGTGTGGGATGTGTTGCTTGCATTTCTTCTCTTTGCAAATTTCTTTTTTTTTTAAATGTTTTATTTATTTTTGAGAGAGAAAGCACAAGCAGGGGGTGGGGGATCAGAGAGAGAGGGGAACAGAAGATCCAAAGCAGGCTCTATGCTGATAGCAGTGAGCCCGATGCAGGGCTCGAACTCCCAAACTGGGAGATCATGACCTGAGCCGAAGTTGGACACTTAACCAACTGAGCCACCCAAGCGTTCCCGGTCTTTGCAGATTTCTAGTTTTCAGCCTCCTTCAAGATATCTCCACAGACACTCCTCTCTCCCTTCTTTCTCAGCCTCCCTATTGTTAGAAGCAGCTATTTTGCCTCAAACTTCCCTGGTATGCTGCTGCGTTTAAAAAACAAAACAAAACAAAACAAAAAAACCCCTCTTGAATGAAAGGGCATGGGTTCTTTTTCTTTTTTTTTCCCTTTCCCTATTTAGATTACAGACCTCTCAAGTGGAGCCTCTGGCAAGTCTTACAGACCTCAACGCAGCCAAGTGTCAGCACGTAGTAGTTATTCAAAAATGAGTAACTTGAATTGGCTTCCACTTGAACCTCAGGTACCTGGGTGAACATGTGCAAGATTGGTATGCATTCAGCTGAAGCTTCTCCACCCTCAGTGTTTTTGTAGTTTATTAATCATCATTTGGCACGGTGCTTCAAGAGAACTAATTTCGCAGTGTGTTACGCTACTCCTTGGCGTCACTATGTGTTTGAGATCCCCATGCTGTCTTTATGTGTTTTGATGAGAAGGGAGGGGGCGCCTGGGTGGCTCAGTCGGTTAAGCGTCCGACTTCGGCTCAGGTCATGATCTCACAGTTCGTGGGTTTGAGCCCTGCGTCAGGCTCTGTGCTGACAGCTCAGAGCCTGGAGCCTGCTTCGGATCCTCTGTCTTCCTCTCTCTCTGCCCCTTCCCTGCTCGCGTGCTGTGTCTCTGTCTCTCTCTCTCAAAAATAAACATTAAAAATTTTAAAAAAAAAGTGAGAAGGGAGAACCGTGGTGTCTCCAGCTATTGTTCAGAGGCGGGGACAAAAAAATGTGGTGATTTTAGCTTATTGCCAGGAATGGTGAAGCCGAATGGAGGCTTTTCAATAACTCAGATAGAGCTTCCACACTTAGTTTCGGGTCCCCAAAGGGCCATTTTGTACCTTACTCGTGAGAAGGCATTCTGGGACATCATGCCTACCTCTGTACTGGGTTGGAGGAGAAAGGGATTGTGGGGACATGCCCAGTGACGCTACGTGGAGGATCTGTGTGTACCCACCATTTACGGGAGATCCCGTTTTTTTAAACGAAATGGCCCGTTTCATCTGTGAAACCACCGTCTGTGTCTGAACAGCACAAGAGGTGCTGGAAGGTCAACAAGGAAAGGGAGGGAGCAAAATGGGGTAGAGATGCCTGGAATGTGAGGTGGGGAGATGAGAGCCACCTGGCTAAAGAGGCACACCCAAGGCACGGGTCTAGGCTGCCAAGAGGGCAGGATTCTTGTTCAGTGTGAAAGGTGAGGCAGGGTTTTTGGTTCACTCATTTGTTCAGTAGATATGCACTGAGCCACCCCCTCTGTACCCCCTGCTTTATGTGAGGAGGCAAGTATGCGTATTTTGACACACAAGATACATGGTGCCTGTTCTCATGGGCAGTGCAGGCTAGCAGACTGGTCTTCAGAGTCAGACCCCTGCCGGTCATGGACCGCATGGTGAACAGCACCCCCTGGAGGTGTGAGGTGTGGTGGGCAGAGGGTTCAGGACCCAGCCCCAGGGAAAGAACGAATGAGCAAGGCGAACTGGAGTCCCAGCCCACTAGTGAGGGTTCGGGGGAGAGCCACCGGTTAGTTCATTTGTTCCTTCATTCTTCTAACAACTCTTTATTGAAGGCCTCCCTGGGGGCGTGACTTTTCAGTAAAGACTGAAAAGAGCCAACTGTCTGGCCACACGGGGGAAGAGCATTCCAGGCAGAGGGCATGGCCAATGTGAAGGTCCTCAGGCGGGATCATGACTGGCTTGTTTGAGGAAGCAAGGGAACCCATGTGGCTGGAGCAGAGTGCACAGGGGTCTGTGGGGGGTGCATTGAAGAGGGTGTAGTCAGAAAGGGAACAGAGGGCCAGTCGTGGGATTTTGTAAGACATGGTGAGGACTTGGGTCATTTCCTTTGAGCAAGATGCGAAGCGTGAGAGGTTTTGAGCTGAGAGGTGACGTGATCTCATCGATGTTTTAATGGAGCTCTCAGGCTGCTGTGATAAAAATAGATTGAAGGGGGAGGTAAGCGGAGTTAGGAGGTCAGGGTAGTTCAGATGGTGGCAGTAGAAATGGGAGTGGGAAAAGTTGTCCGACTGTGGATCCGTTTTGAAAGAGAAGTGAAGCAGGATTTTCTTGCTGGGGTGTAAGAGGAAGAAGAGTCAAGAATACCTCCTGAGCAGCAAACAGGAAGGATGGAAATGCCATTAGCCAAAACGGGGAAGCCAGAGACCAGCAAATCTGGGGGGGGGGGTGCAGATAACCAGGAGCTCTATTTAGGACATGTCACATTTGAGCAGTTTGGTCATCCAGTGGGGAAGGTGATGGGCAGTGAGTCTAGATTTCAGAGAGAAGGTCTGTGTTGGCGAGAGAGACTGTAGGGTCATCAGCATATCGAGGCACCTAAAGCTCGAGACTGGAGGAGGTCCCTGGGGGTTGGGGGCTGAGTCCTTGGCACCAGCTTTCACCCACAGGAGAAAAGAGCAGGAACTGGTGAAGGGGATTGAGAAGGAGCAGCCAGAGAGGTAGGAGGAGAACCTATGGGGATCAGGTGCTGCTAAGAGCCAAGTAAGGTGAGAGTTTAACAAAGGGAGGTCATTGCTGTCCTCAAAAGAGCTATGGCCATGGAGTTCCCAAGATGGTCTTGGCACTCTTCTGGGTAGCAGGACAGATTCCAGAGCAGGGAATGAAGGTAGATACTGGGTAAAGGAGGCCCCCCTCCAAAATTCCAGGCATGCTGGGCTGCTGAGGAGCCTCAGGAGAGTCCTTGGAACTCTGCACTGCACGTTCCCGTGGCAAACAGGGCTGAGGCTGACTGGGGCCGAGGACTGGCTTAGAACACGAGACCTAGGGGATTCCTCCTCAGCGTGCAAGGTGAAGGCAGGCCTCCTTCACCAGGCCTGTTACCATTCCTCCTGCCATCTTAGGTGGGCAAGTGGGTAAAGAGGCTTGTGCTGGCCACAGTGTAAACACAGGGCCCTGGATTGGGAACTAAGAACCACGCCTCGATTAAGCCCAGGGCCTCCATTGTCCATATACTGGAGGCAGTTTGTCATATAGAAATGGATAGAGGCTGGCCTTGCCCCACGTGGGTATCAAGTGACTGGCCAGCTGTCCTTCCCACAAGACAGTCTGCATCTAAATGGCAGCCAGGTGTTCCTTCTGACTAGTGGCTTAGGGCCGAACCGTCCACATCCAGCACTGACCCCATCAGTGGTGTTATTTATGACTGCCGCTCGTGATGGAGGCGGGCTTGGTTCTGGTCTCCAGATGTAACAGAGCCATCTTGAGAGCTTAAATCATACATTGGAAAGGAATTGATGATGGACATCTCAACGCAAGTTGCGTGGGGTGGAGTCGTATCTTCCAATTACTCATAAGCTTCACAGGCTTAAAAGAACCTTAAGCTGCTCTCAAAGGAAACTCAATTAGATCAAAATGGATTTAATTGCTTAATGAATGCTAAATGTGTTAAAAATTTAAAGGCAGGCCTGTCTGGGGGCCAGAGACGGGAAACTACTAGGAGGATTGTCACATGCTTTTTATGACAGTGAAGAAGGAATCTCACCCCCTAACACACCCAGCCTCTCGCCCACGGATGTCCCAAATTATACCATATATGCTTGGGCTATTGGCTGATTGACATACCCAGAGACAAACATCCATTATCTCATTTGAGCCTCAACATAGTTGTAAGAATTAAGTGAAGCTGGTATAATCACTCCTGTTTAATAGGCAATGAGCTGAGGCTTATCGGGGTGACAATTGCCCCTGGCAGGACCAGGCTGTCTTCTGATTTCCGCATCTGTCCGTTGCCTGGTGGGGGAGGGGATGTGGAAGTAGCCCCCCTTGACAAGTGTATTCACGGATATTGCCACCGGCATTTATTAATAACAGATGGGCCAAGAATTCAGCAGAACTGCAATTCTAAGGACTCCCAAGCATTTAACTCTCGAGACATTTTTAATCTCCTGAAATCAGGCCGGCAAGCCATTATCAGATATGTGCATCCCAAGAAGGCTTTCACGTGCGTCGGCTTGGTAGGTGAGGATGACGAACAACCTTCCTCCCCTCCCGGACACTTGTAGGACCAGACCTTGTCACCACAGGTCCTGGCTAGTCCCCTGTTCTCTGTAAAGTGCAAATGCCAACAACTTTCAAGGAGGTGTAAGCCATTGGAGTTGGAGGATTTTGTAGCCATTTCCTTCATAACCGAAACGATTCATTGATCATGCTATCGCGGAGTTCTGTTTGCCCCTACCGGGTCTGCACCCCTCCAGGGGGCCCCTTCTGTCTTTATCCAGATGTTTGAGCAAATACACGTGCTGTGAGCAGTTCAACAGACACCATATTCCTGGAGAAGATGATAAAAGTGAACAAAGCTTCCCAGGACCTTGTTTCCCCACAGATGGCCAAATTCACACAATACCTGTTATTATAGTACGCTACATATTACACAGATTCTGGTAAAAGTAGTATGTTACTTACTACACATTGTATAGTAATGTGACCACTGTTATTAATAGCCTCTCCCTCCTACACACACATTCATTCCTATACATCCCATTTCAGAAGGTGTATCTTTTTATTTCTTTTTAAAAGCTCATATACTTGGCACATTTTACTTAAGACCGACAACAGGTACAGGAGACCAGAAAGCAACAGCAAAGCTCTAATTTAGTCCTAAATTCCAGTGCTTTATTAGAATAAATCTCTTCCAATGATGAGACCTTTTTTTTTTTTCCTGTGCCAATGTGAATATTTTGAGAAACTTTGGATCAAACCTATTCAGATATTTTGTATTTAATTTGCAGAACTTAAACACGTGGACTTTTTCAATGTGATTGTTTCAGGATTCACAGGAAAAAATTAAATCCTGTCTCCTTTTCAAGCAGCTAAATTTAAGCCAAAATTATGAGGGTTTGAAAATCGGCTTTAAATTTAGAGCAAGCCCGTGGTGAGGTTGTTCATGTGTCCTATGGCTCTGTAGAATTAAGCATTAATGTTGCAGCTGGATTCTATTCCTTTGTGAACATGCAAATTAACATTTTCAGTGGTTCCCTCTGCCTGCATACTTATATACCAGGCTCCAAATGTGTTATTTGTTATTAAAATCACCATATTTATGTGTGGGGGGTTTGCGGTGACTTCCCCAGATGCGCTGACCCTAATTGTAACCATCCAGGTTATTCAAACATACTTGGTTATTTAAAACAGAAGAAAATCTAGGCCAGCGTGCACTGTTAGTTGAGTGAAATGCAGAAGTGGAAGGAAGCTTTGTGGCACACTGCATTCAGCCCTGTTAGGCTCTAAGAATGCGTCTTCCTCTGTTGATTACATGAATGTGTAATTGACCTGGATCTTTCCAGGTGACTTATTTTTAAACCAGGAGTCATAATAGAGTTACAAATCTTTAGGCTTTACTAATACTTGTTTTTTTGGTGAACGGAAAGTCTTGGGAACCTGCTAACTGGTTCCTGCAGTACAGAGGACAGGTGTTCCCCAAATGGGACTTTGGGGGAGTCTATGGGGTTTAATAACAAACAGTTGCCTGGTTATATGGGCTGTTGCTTGTCAACTTGCAGGTACGTGGGAATCACCTGAGGAGCTTGCCGAAATGCAGGTTTTGATTCAGTAGGTCAGGATAGGACCTGAGACTCTGCATTGCTAACATCCTCCCACGTGCCGCTGCCGCAGCTCCGTGGAGGGTACCAAGGCTCTGGAGCCAAGCAAATAGGATCCAGCTTCCTAACTAGAGACGGTCAGGTCCCCAGAAGACTGTTTCCATTGGTCCTGGATTTTCCTAGCCTCCCCCTCCAGCTCACACACATGTACATTCGCAGAAGAGAAAATGGTGAACATCTGACATTTGTTTAACTAATTTTGATTGTTGTGGGGCCCTTTGGGAGTTGAGGGAAGAAGAGCGTCTCGGCCGATCCCCAATCCCCACCCCCCCAAACATCAAGATTGTGACATTGTGCTTGTATTTTTCCAAAAATGTGCATGATCATGGCGGATCCACCCACTCTGGCATTACGATAACAGAGGCCACTCAGCCAGAAGTGAGTGATTGGCCCAGAATAAACCCACCCAGGGTGGCAGTCGGTTCTTACTGCCCTGTTTAGACCTGGCCTGAGGATTGACATTTCCTTTTACTGTCTCAAGTGAGAACTATCCTGGGCTTCTTCCAGCAACCCGTGTCTCCTCCCAGACTCTGCAATCCTGTGGGCGCTCCATAAATATTTGTTGACTGACTTGACTCATTCCCTGGACAAAAAAAAAAAAAAAAAAAAAAAAAAAAAGAGGAAGTAGGGAAAAGGGGAGTGGACTTGATTTTCTATCTCTCCTAAGTATCATAAGGAAAGGCCTAGCCTAATGTCTGATTGTTTGCAGGATATGGTTATTTTCATCCTGTGAAGTAGCATTAAGAAATTTAATTTTGGTTATTCATTAATTGCAGAAGGCAGAATGCTGTTCCCTCCAGAATTTCCACCCAGGAATCCAGAGGGAGAAACAGCTGCTATGCCCCCGTGACTGCTGGGAACATGTGGCCCCTCTCTGTCCCTTGATGGTGTGCACCCTGTTTCTTGTGCAGTTACCCTTGCAAGGGTGAGCAGAGGCCTTCGGAGGGGTTCGCTCTGGCGACACCCAGCTTCTTGATGGTTTGAGGGCTGAGTTTTTCCCTGGTTGGTCTGCTCTGAGAATCTAAGGATGTATTTGTTCTCTCATAATTGTACTCTCCTTGCTTTCCTCCCCTCCAGAAGCGGAAGGGGGTTCCCTGGCTTTGACAGAGTGTGCCAGGAGAAGGGGGGTTTGTTGCAAGGAGCCCATGTAAAAACCCCTCTTCCGCTCCGCAAGCTGGCCTGAACTGCCACTTAACGGTGTTCCCTGGGGTCTCTAGAACCCTCCTCAGAGCTTACATAATTTTTGTCACTTCCAAGAACCCTTCCTGGAACAAAGCCTCCATGAAATGATTTGCTCCTGAGTCTGAACTCTGGTAGAGTATTTTCTTGAGTGTTTTGCACACAGGCCTCCACCCACGCCTCTTTAGAGGACAGTAGGAAACTCACGGGGTGGGGAAGAGCCCTCAGTTTCCTCATCTGTGAAAAGGAGATGATAATAGTTCTTTACCCACACCGTTGGAGTAAGGAGGAGTGGAGTAAGCGAGTTTACTTGTGTAAAAAGACAGGCCAGCGCTAGACAGAGGAAAAAGTTCAATGTTACTGTTGTTTTTATGTGGTGGAAGGTGTCCTGATTTGTAGTGTTGGTCGATTTCCCGTCTTCCATGCTGTAAATACTCCCACCATGACCAATTTCAAGCTACGGCGGCAGTGCCGAGCACTGAGTTAGGAACTGCTGATACACCAGCACCGGCTGCTTCTTGCACACCATCGGGAGGCATCTGTGATCGCGGAGGCCTCCCCGCCCCCCGACCTCACAGATGAGCTGGGAATTGGGCCTTTTTAAAAAGAACTCAGGGAGAAGATCCTAAGCATAGACTCGTTCAAAAGCAGGACTTTAAATAAACCTGTGTAACTTTGTATTACACTGTTTTGTACAAGCCCCCAAGTTGTGTTGTCGCCTCCAAGGGAAATCCTGAATACAGGGAATTAGGCACATCTAGGGGACAGGATAACGAACCTTTGAGGGGGCACCTGGTTGGCTCTGTTGGTTAAGCTTCTGACTCTTGATTTTGGCTCAGGTCCTGATCTCATGGTTTGTGAGATCGAGCCCTGCTCTGGGCTCCATGCTGCACACAGAGCCTGCTTGGAATTCTCTCTCTCTCCCTCCCCCTCCCTCCCTCTCTCTCTGCCCCTCCCCTGCTCACGCTTTCTCTCTCTCTCTCCAAATAAATAAACATTTAAAAAAAAAAAAAAGAAAGAGAAAGAATCTTTGAGAGAGTTTTCAGGAAAAGGAAAGTAGAAACAAGAGCCTCTGGAGGACAGTTCGTGTTCAGACTGAGCAACGGAAAGGCAGTAAAGAAATAAGGAACAGCAAACAGCCCGATTCGCAGAGGAGCTAAATTAGGGGCCAAAAGCCGAGAACATGGCCTGAGGCCACCAGTAGGGGGAGAGTGCTCAACCAGCCCCACTGCTGGAGCGAGACAGATGTTAGTTAGCATCAGGTCCTACTTAGTGTGTAGGAGGTTGGTGTGGTTTGTTTGTTTTGGGGTTTTGGTCTAATTTAACAATTTAGGAGTGGAAAGAAAAATTAAGCAATTATCATGCTGCCTGTATAATGTTTTGGAATAACCAAGAATAGGTCAGTGTACCAAGTGGGTAGGTCATTGCCCCCCTTAATGACCCATATCCTGGTAGCATTGCTGTCTAGAGGGATAACCAGTACTGTTCTCCGTAGACACAAAGAGAAGTCTTGTAGGAAAGAAATAAAAAGCCTCTGCATTTTACTGTCCACAGTATATAATGCAAACAGTGGGTGCCTAATACATGATTGTTTCAGTACAGGCTTTTCCCAGCAGCTATCCTCAATGAGGGGCGGGACCTGCCTAAGGTCAACACTGCTGGTTGGGTGAAGTGACCAAGCCCAAGTCTCTGGGTCCGGCCTCAGCACCCCATAAAGGACCAGCAGGACAGAAGGTTCATGAGGAGAGGATCAGACAACAGCGGTGTATTAGATCCTAGTCCTCATCTCTAGGATCTCTCTTGTGAGTCTCTGTTTCTTGATCGCTCCCTCTGACTGACACCTGTTTCAGAAAATGTCACAAGGAGCGATGTTCTGCTGCTTCTTAAACCAGCTGACCGTTTCTCATTCTCATTCACACTGCATTTGAGAGAGGCCCTAGCAGCTTCCTGTTGGAGATGCTGCGTACGTGTTAGGAGAGGAAAGGAAAGGAGAAACAGGAAGGCTGAAGGAGGGACGTATAAGAGAATGGACTGAAGGACCACATGGTCACCCAGCAGCTCAGGAAGCCCCGGGTCTGTCCTCCCCGCAACTCACATGGGTTCCCCTGCGCCTCTGGTTTCCCAGTGCTTCTCAGCTGAGAAACACTCATTCCTTGTGTTGAGCCCGGAGCCACGGCCTGAACTGGCAGCTGTGGGGACTGGCCTCTGCAGAGTGTCAGGACCCAGAGATAATTCGCAGACACTACAGCAGGCAGTTGTACCTTTATCATGACATGAAGACAGCTCTCCAGCACACAACACAAGTCTGCTTGCCGTTACACCCTAATCCGGGCCTCGGTGTGGCCCCTGGGCACAGACCCTCCAAAAGAGGCCCATGCCACGTACTTCTCTTCCCTGGGAGTGCGGGGAGTCCCTGGCTCCAGGGAGGGATGGGCTGAACCGAACCCAGAGGGAGGAGGAGAAGTCCATGGAAGAGTGTTGTGTGTAGTGGAGAGGCGTTCCAGAAACATCTGCCTACAAACAGTGTCCTCTAAATAAGCGTGTGGTCCCCAAGCAGCCCCGCAGAAACCCTGGACCTTTGCCCAGGCCCAGCCCTACCTGAGGAGCCCTCGCCCGGACTCAGCCACTAGTACCCAGCTCCATGGGGAGGCTTGCCCCAGAGCTTAGTCCCACCACTCTTGGGGCCCAAAGTGCAGGCTCACCTTCTAGGGTTGAAGAGCTAAGAGCCCAGGGGAGCAGTGCTTTCTGGTCTTAAAACCTCAGAAAACGTAAAAACTTGATCTTCATCACATATAACTATAGGAAATTAAGGCTGGGGAAACAGCACAGCAGTTTTTCAGAAGGCCTAAAATTAGAGCTATGCCACCCCCAAAGGAGATCGTGACTGTCATGGCCTGGAAGGGGTGGTCCCTGACCTCATGACCAATTTCCTTAAAAAACAAGGTAGGACGTATGGACGGTGCAGTAAGACTGTTGAACAGCACACTCTGGGCCCGTGTCACATTGAGTATAAATGTGAGGGATCGCATTTCCGAAGAAGAATCAGAAGGCCCCTGAAACCACAGAGGTTTGCGATTACTCATTGTGTGGCAGACATACGGTGTAGTGTTTCATTGAAAAGAAAAAAAAAAGGGTGTTGGTGGTCATTTTCATGAAGAGTTTGGCACCAGGTCAGAAATGTAATTCCTGTTTTACCATTGTTCCTAAGGACAGAAACGGAACCTGCTTACGATGGGTGGGAGGCTAGTTTGCGCTGTTGCTGGACCCACCTGGTGTGGCGTCCGTGCTTTGTCCTGTGTCGGCTGGTTCATGTGGAAAATCAGTGCGCACACCGACCAGGTTCCTGTGGATTCCCAAGCATTGGGTTGAGCATCACAGGAGATCCAAAGATAAGTAAGACCGTGACTTACTCCGTGGGGGAGTTTTCTATCTGCCAGGCCGACATCAAGGCAACAAGACTAGAAGCCGAACTGACTGTCAAGCAGAGAAAAGTCAGTGTCTCAAGAGAAGAATGATGCCTTGGAGCCTCAAAGGAGGAGGGGTGTTAGACCATCTCTACTGCGCTAATAAGAAATGTCCCCTTTTTATTACCATCCTAAGAGCCTACCTAGTCCAGGCCCTATACTTGCTAAACATTAACTCAGTTAAACCTCAATACAGCCTTATGAACTAAGTGATACTAATACCTTTTTAACAAGTGGAAACCGAGACTCAGAAAGGGTAACTTTTTTTTTTTTTTTTAAGTAGTCTCCACGCCTACCTTGGGGCTCATACTGTACTCACAACCCTGAGATCAGATTTGTATGCTCTACTGCCTGAGCCAGCCAAGCACCCCAAAAGAGTAACTTTAGATCAAGGCAACACAACTAATAAGAGGTGTGGTCAGGATTCAATCCTAGCTGGGCCGGACCCCACTATAGTCCTTCCAGGGTTTGGGGCAGGAGTGGCAGTAGGGACCCTAGGGCCTTTGAGAGAGTTTCGATGTTAGAAACCTGAGCAGAAAGCCCTGCTGAGCACAGTGCAGTGGGATGAGTGCTTTATTTCAGTTTTGTTTTGTTTTGTTTTTAATGTTTATTCATTGTTGAAAGAGAGAGAGAGAGCACGAGCAGGGGAGAGGCAGAGAGAAAGAGGGAGACACAGAATCCAAAGCAGGCTCCGGGCTCCAAGCACAGAGCCCGACGTGGGGCTTGAACTCACCATGAGATCATGACCTGAGCCAAAGTCCGATGCTTAACCAGCTGAGCCACCCGGGCGCCCCTTGAGGTTGTTCTTCTATCATCTCATTGGAGATCATCATTTGTAGACTTGCTGCCACTGCAAACTATAAGCCCTGCTCAAATCTCTGCAGCAATGACCGAGAAGAGATTCCCTTAGCAGTGTATAGGGGCCCCCAGGGCGCTGTCTAGAAACACAGTTAATTCAGACTTGGAGAGAGTGTCAGTGTAAATGAGGAACCTTCTGAATAATAAAACCTTTCCGAAGGAGCACAGGTAGGCTGCATCTGAACTTCACCAGGAATTAAAGCCATGAAGGCCAAGGCTCTCTGAGCAAGGGCCTGTGTGTGTCCGTTACAGGTCAGCGGTGTGGTCGCCCACATCTGGAAGGCACAGCCTTTTAAATATCCCCATTGCAGTTTTTGTTGGCTCTTAATTTGTACTGTCTATAAAGAAGGGTTTGCCTAGTAAAGGTAAACTCCAGCACCTCAACCCACACTCTATTAGAGTTTTGCTTGTGTAAACCATATTAATTGTGGTTGTTGCTTTTTAATTGTCCTTAAGTTTCTTGGATGTTAACTGCCTCAGGCCTGGAACTCTGGTTTCTGTTTCCACCAGGGGCTCTATTCCCAGCCCTGCCCCCAATAGCCTTACCAGTTTGCACCCTGCCCCCACCCACCCCCTGTTTGGTATTAGTTCTGTGAATAGAATGAGGATCAGAGAAGTGGCCTAGGCTAGGAGGCACAGACATGCAGGGGAAAAACAGGAGGGGAAACCAGAAAGTTTTCTTCCACTCAAGAGAAGAGGGACTGAGAGGCAAAAGAGGGATTGTGGTATTGGGGTGGGGAGGTCGTATCAAGATAAGGAAGGACTCAACATAAGGAATCAATATAAGGACGCAGAGGTGTGGACAGCTCGGACTGGCTACCTTGAGAGAAGGGTTGACACTGAAGAGTATCCAGAGGATTCGGCCTCCTGCTGAACGTGCTAGGTCTAGCGCCTAGCGCACAAAGGTGGTCCTGGACCAGCATCACCCCAGAGCTTGTTAGAAATGCAGCATCTAAGGCCTCGTCCCAGACCTCTTGACCCAGAATCTGCACTTGAACGAGATCCAGCCTGCTTCATGGGAGCGTTCGCTTAGAGAGGCTCTGTTTTAGGACAGAGTTGCATTAGAAGTACCTGGAGGAGATTTGTAAAATACGGATGCCCAGGCTGAGAAGCCAGCGGTCTAGGATGTTAAAAGGCCGTTTCCGTACCTGATACTTCGGGTTCTCTCCTCTTCCCCTTCTGACCGGCTGCTGCCTTTCCAGGTTTGTGCGCCTGCGTGTACGCCTGCACACGAGAGTAAGAAAATGGCATTGACGTGGAGTCCTGTCTACCAGTTGCTTCAGTCAGGACCTGCCAAGAAAACCGGCAGCTTTCTCAGGAAGCCTCAGGGTCCCAGCCAGAGGCGTCTGTGCCTGCTGAATCCCCTGAGAGCTCCGTTTTACCTGCAGAGAGGAGAAAATCTAACATGGGGGGCTGGGTCTGCCAGGCCTGCCCAAAGGCACCCCATCCTAGCACATTAGCCCTCGGTCTCTGCAGGCCTGAACGCAGGCACCACAGGGTCACGACATCCAGATTCGACCTGGTGGGGATCCTCTCCTCATTCCTTAGGCCCTTGCTGGGGTAGCACACCCAGCCGTCCGGAGTCCTGCACGGGGAAGAGTCTGGGAGCCCCTCTCCTTGTGGGCAGTGATTGACTGGGCCCGGTGCCTGGAGCCTTTGTCTGAGCCCCTTGCATCCCTCCCCC
>CM053576.1:94130363-94161466 GCA_028646485.1 Cryptoprocta ferox
GCTGAGGGGGAAACGCACGGAATTGTTAACAGTGGGGCCTTGTGTGCCTTTGGGAGTTCCTAGTAGGGGGGTCAAAGGGGGGGGAGTCAGCTCACATGTCCTGTGTTAATGCTTCACAAAGAGAATGTGTTCATGCGTCACATCTTCAATTTACAATCAGTTTTTAAAACCTTCTGTATCTTGGAGTGACTGGCTGGCTCATTCAGTAGAGTGTGGGACTGTTGATCTCCAGGTTGTGAGTTCAAGCCCCACGTTGAGCGTAGAGTTTAAAAAAAAAAGTCTCTATCTTGGTCTGGGTGGTAGTTACATAATACGTACTTGTTAAAAATTCACTGAGCTTGGGGCGCGTGGGTGGCTCAGATGGTTAAATGTCCAGCTTCAGCTCAGGTCATGATCTCACAGTTCGTGAGTTCAAGCCCCACATTGGGCTCTGTGCTGACAGCTCGGAGCCTGGAGCCTGCTTCATATTCTCTGTCTGCCTCTCTATCTGCTTTTCCTCTGTTCATGCTCTGTCTCTCTCTCTCTCAAATAAATAAACCTTAAAAAACAATTTAAAAAAATTCACTGAGCTATATGCAGGATTCGTGTACTTCCCTATATAAATTTTATACCTCTATTTAAATTTGTGTGTTTTTTTAAATGTTTGTTAATTTTTGAGAGAGAGGGAGACGCAGAATCTGAAGCAGGCTCTCCAGGCTTTGAGCAGTCAGCACAGAGCCCGACACGGGGTTCAAAACGTTGGATCATGACCTGAGCCAAAGTCAGATGCTTAACTGACTGAGCCACCCAGGCACCCCAAAACATTTTTTTAATCAAACTTAAAAAAAAGAAAGAAAAAAGATTCTCCGTCCAGACCCGCAAGGCCCGGCCTGGTGGCATCTCTGACTGCCCTGGGTGGCGTGGGTGTCTGAGCTCCTGCCCTGCTGTCTGGAAACAGAATGAAGTTGCACTCAGCCAGATGCTGGGGCTTCCCCACCGCAGCGGGCCACGTTGCTCTTGGGATCTGGAGAAAACACCAAAGGCAGCAGCTATAGGAAACAGCTCCCAGGGCCCTGCTTGGGGTGAGGTCACCTTCCTAGCCGCACATGCCCTGGCCACCTGCCCAGCCCAAGTGGCTTTCCCCGGCGTGGAGCCTGCTGTGCGGTGGGAATGGCTCGGCAGGCAGGACAGACCCTGGATCCCTCCTCGGCCGCTGTCCACCAGCAAAATCACCGCTGGGAGGATCTGACAGTGAATTTCATGGTTCCCTCTGTCTCTGATTCCATGATTCATGATCAGGAAATCATTTTTCTCTGAGCATTTTTCAGCCACGAGACTCAGTATAGCATTCAAATCCTGGCTCTATCTACCACTCCTAGCTGGGTGCCTTGGTTAAATTAAAATCTCTCTGATTTCAGTTTCCTCATGTGAAATGGGAATAATAACACCAAGCTCATAGGCTTGACAAGAAGATTAAGTGAAAACGAATCTAATGTATTCATCATCTGGGATAAAGGTTAGCCTCCGGCATCATCGTAATCAAAGCCCGATGACACTGTGCCTCACAGTCCGGTGAACCCAGTCCTTCTCTGTACACAGTGTCACTCTTAGGCCTGAGCTAGAGGGGCCTCTGCTTCAGACCTTCACTTTACTAAGCCGGCTGTTTCACCCTCCTTCCTTACCTTCCCCTCAGACTACAGCATCCAGGGGGCACAGAAGCCAAGAAGTGGGATTTTGAGACTCCCTGGGGTCCATCCTCCTGGGTGTGGGCTGAGCCCCTGGTGTGCACACTCCTCGACCGAGGGGGGCCTACGGGCTCTTTGTTTGCCTGGGGCTGAGGTGTCCTGGGCATTCCCTTGTGTGGTTCCAAGACCTCGTGGTACAGGATGGGACTGAGGACGGGGTGAAAGGAGGAGGTCAGACTCTCCCACTGGCACCACATTCTGGTCTGGAACTCAGAATTCTAGGAATTCTTAATTTGAGACGAGAGGCTCACATACACTGGGAAGGTATTTGTTAAGGTAGGATGGTAGAATGTATATAACATTTTGTTAGCTTGATCTGTAACTTTAATTTTTTTAAGTTTATTTTATTTTATTGAGAGCACGAGCATGAGTGAGCACAAGTTGGGGAGGGGCAGAGAGAGAGAGGGAGGGAGAGAATCCCAAACGGGCTCCGTGCTGTCAGCGCAGAGTCTGATGAGGGACTCCGTTCCACAAACTGGGAGATCATGATCTGAGCTGAAATCGAGTTGGACACTTAACCAACTGAGCCACCCAGGTGCCCTTATAACTTTTAAATATGTCAGCATGTGGGCTTTCATCTATATCTTGTCCTGGGCCTGACAGATTGTAGGGGTGGACCACCCTGTGTGCCCCTTTCCCCAACGGGTAACAACCACTGACCTGTGAGACTTTCTCCATAGTTGTCTTTCAGAATACATCGCCCTAGATCCTTTCAGTTCAGAACTTTTGGTTATTTATTAATACATTAGTTCTAGAATAGAGCCCTGCTCTGTGCAACTCGATCTCCATTCTTCAAAGTCTAGGTCCAGTCCCACCTCTTAGCCCTCACTACTCACTTGCACACTCCATGGCATTCATCACTTGGGACACAAGTCCTGTCTTCCCTACTGGGCTATGGCCCCCTCCCAAACCACATTGGCTTTGTGTCCCCCACATCACCTCATGCAGTGCTTGAACCCGCTAGATGTACAGCGAGTATTTGTGGAATGAGGGGTGAGCTCACTGCAGACTAATTAGTGTCCTGTGGGCCTGTGTTGATTTTCCTGAACTGCTGTGTCAGTCAGGGTCCCCCCCTCCCTCCTTTCCATGTAAACCTTTTCAGGCCCTGAAGAAAATTAGGCAGCCAGCCTCTAACAAGCCCAGCAAACCCAACACTCATTTTTATTATCTTTGGGGTGGGTTTGCTTGGGAATTTGTAGAAAAACTTGTGTTTGCTGCTGCGAGGTGAATTTTTTGCATTCATGTATGCTTTCAGCGGTTTGGCCCCACGAAGCAGAGGGCCAGCCTGAGGGGAAATTGTGAAAGAGTCCCAGTTTGTCTGTGGTGGTAGGAATTAAACAGCTTCTCTAGGCCTTGCCCTCAAACTTCAGCCCAGTTTACTATTGAAAAGTGCGTCTCAAGGGGGTAAAGAGAGCCGTGGGATAATAGAGACTAAAGATTTGTGAGCTTTAGCCATTTTGTTTTCTTTTTTCCTTGGAGAATAATCTTTTGGGAAAAAAAAAAACTTGGATGGAGACCCTTAGAACCACACGGTTTTTTCAGATGAATCCAAGCCTCAAGTTGTGGCTTGATTCATTCTTTCTGAACAATGGACGGGCGGCGCGGGATGTTGACTGGGGACAGAAAGCGCCCTGAGCACCGCGTGCGCCGTGGGGGAAGTGTGAGGGAGGGGGCTCCCAGAGGGACGGTGCACCCCTGCAGACCTCTCCGGGCTTACCCAAACGGCTGGATTATCTCGCTTCTCCATTTCTGGGACCGCACCTGGAACTAAGACATCCCCGGACGGGGGGAGGCAGGCCTTGCAAACTCACCCTCGTTCATTAAGGCCAATGCTGCTCCGTCCACAGTGTGATAATAGCACCAACAAGAAGGAAGGATGGTAATGGCTAATGCCTATCCAGTGCTTACAAGGAACCAGCACTGCTGTGTGCCGCAGGCTGGAATTTAAACAGAAGAAGAGAGATTCGTGTTTCTGATTCATCATTTTTTTAAAAGCTTATTTATTTATTTTGAGAGAGAAAGAGAGTGTGTGAGCAGGGCAGGGGCAGTGAGAGAATCTCAAGCAGGCTCCGCACTGTCAGCGCAGAGCCCGACACGGCGCTCAAACTCACGAACCGTGAGATCATGAGCTAAGCTGAAACCAAGAATCGGATGCTCAACCGACTGAGCCACCCGCGCCCCGAGTCATCCTTTAAAGAAACCTTGTCTGTGAAGTTCAGATGAGAGCCTGGCCATTTGTTAACACCTGTTTGAAAGGCGTTTTAGTGGTCATGTAACAAACATGTGAATACTGTGCTGTGATCGGTTCCACAGATACAGAAGTGAAAGTAATAATCATCTTTCTTGCCTTCAGGAGGCTCGGGATCACGTCAGCCCTTGCTGTGTAGGACAAGGCCCAATGGCAGACTGTCCTCAATGCTAGGATGTAGAAGTAGTTCTGCTGGGATTTGGGGGTTTTATTGTCATTTCTACACCTTTGCTCACCCTCAGTGATCACATCTACTGTGACAGGCCCCCAAAAGGTCTGCTGAGATCCTTCCTGCCCAAAACCTTTCTGCCATTTCTAATCAGTATCTTTGTGGTTTACGGTTACTGTGTAGTAGTTGAACATACACTCAAGAGCATTATTATGGTTTTCAACTACTTACAGAATTATTTCTGGGGTGTGTGTGTGTGTGTGTGTGCGCGCGCGCGCGCGCACCAAAGCCAAAGCTTATAAAATTTACTTCTAATAATATCAGTAGAATTGTTTAAGCCTCTAAAACCCACCATAAAAGTTAACTGTAATACCAGAAGGCCCTCAGGCGAAACCTCTGGATTCCCCACGCCTGTGGCCACTCAGTGCAGGCATTAAAGCAAAGAGCGTTCTCTGTGGGTTTGTGATTAGGGAGCATGTGAGCTTGGGCCACAGAGCCAACCTGCTGAAGGCTCTGCCATCAATACCTCCCGGGTTGGTACGAGAGGATGTTGTAAAGCGGGGGATAGAGGACTCCGCCAGTGCCCATGTGTCTTGACAGTGGTCATAAATGCCAGAAGATAGGCTTTGGCTGTAACCAAAAACCAGCCTAAGTGGTCAGGGCAGGAAGAAGCAGCTGTCATCAGACCTAAGAAGGCTGTGCTGTGGGCTTGGGACTTCCTCTCCCAAGCAACTCTGTCTGCTCCCTCGGGCCTCTGATGAGCCACATGGAGTGAGGGAGGAAGCAGTCTGCAGGGGCAGAGGCTGGTGTGGAGGACCTTGTGTGCCTCAGGTCTCCAAGGCCCTTGTTAAAGGTCCAGGTTCCAAGTCTCCTGGAAAGATGTTCCCCCCAAGATGTTGCAAAAGCAAAAGAGAACAAACTGCAGAAGAAGACATGGGTGACACATGGCCACCGTAGGGTTCCCTAGGAGTCCTGAAAGCAGAGAGCAAGAGTGTGGAGATGACACCTGAGGCTGTCCTTGAGCAAATCCTCCAGAAGGGTCCCTTTGGATACCCCCCGGGGAGTAGCCTAATCATTTGCTACTGCTGTGGCTTCCGATACCCTGCCCTTGCTCTGCAACTCCAGAAATAATAGGCCGCTATAAGGGTCTCACTGTCTGTCTGTCTGTCTGTCTGTCTGTCTCTCTTATGTACACTGTCCTCCAGATGCACCTGGGGAGAACTGAGGTCCCTTAGGACTGCCTTGCCAGCACGGGCCACCGGCCAAAGGCGCCCACAATGGTGTTCCAGCCCCGGGCAAAGGCAGCTTTTTGCCAAAAGCTCAAGGGCATGAACAGTGAGACACTCAGAATAATGTGAGGTAACCGGCACCGGTAGGAGGGTGTTGTTGGCGGCTGGGGGCAGGTGGCCAGAGATGGCAAGAGCAGGCTGGGGCCTTACTGCCCACTGAGCAGGCATGTTTTGTTTTGCAAGCACTGGGGAGCCACCAGAGCTTCTGGTGACACCATCAGTAGTGTGAAGGGCGGGCCAGTCCAAGGAAGGGTTGAGGTAGGAGGTCAGTTAAGAGTCTCTGTAGAGGTCTGGGGCAGCAAGGAGAACAGACTAGGGGAGTGATTTGAGAGAGGAGTCAGAGTTAGGATAACAGGCCTTGGTTCCTCCATCAGATTTGAGGGGAAGGGAAGGAGAGAAGAAACCAAAACTATCCCCAAGTTTTGTACAGTGGTCAGGGTGACCATATTCATGGTCTACATTGGTTGTCTAGTATATCAGGGTTCTCCAGAGAACCCTGAACCAATAAGGTGTGTGTGTGTGTGTGTGTGTGTGTGTGTGCGCGCGCGCGCGCGTGCATGATTATGGAGATGAGTGAGTCAACAAGCTGGGGGACCAGGAGAGCCAGTGCTGTTGTTTCCATCCAAAGGCTGACAGATTCGAGCCCCTGGAAGAGCTGATGTTTCATTTTGAGTCCAAAGGCAGGAAGAAAGCCTGTGTCCCACTTTCAAGGTCATCAGGCAGGAAGAATTTTTCTCACTAGCCTTTTTGTTCTAGTTAGGCCTTCAACTGATTGGATAGGGCCCACATAATTGAGGGAAGGCAATCTGCTCTGCTCAAGTCTACCAATTCAAATGTTAATCTCATCCCAAGACACCCAGAATAATGTTGAGGAAATCTTTGGGAACCCAATGTCCCAGTCGAGTTGACACTTAAAATTAACCATCACATCCAGTATAATTGTTAAAAATGTTCCCCTTCCCTTTCAAAAGAATGCTGCTTTGTAGGATATTAGGAAACTGGATCGGTGCTGGGTTTTGATGAGTATGTGTGGGATTGGGCTGCCTGTGGCAAGATGTAGAGGAGGCAGCTGGCAATGAGGGGCGAGGGGTTCAGGACAAAGGTTGGGGGCAACCACAGAGATGAGAGTGATCATCATGGGGCTGCTGACCAGCCCAGGGGCGGGCAAGAGACACAGCAAAGACTGAAAACACCAGGGGTAGGAGGGGGGAGTGTAAAAACTAGCAGAAAGAGGGGAGGGCAGATGTAAAGGCTTGTTAGGGAAGAGACCTGAGATATGACATTGGATTTGGTAGTTAAGAGGCCAGCGGCAGCCTTAACAACAACAGTGTCAGTGGTACGGAAGCCAGGTTGCACTGGGCCAAGGAGTCAGAAAGAGGGGAAGGGCCAAGAGTTCGGTGTCTTTGGTTTTTATAAGAAGACTGTAAGGGAGAGGTAGCAGCAGTACAGGGGCCCACCCAACTGTGTGGCTGACCGACTGCACTGGTTTTCTTTCTTTGGAAGGGAAAAATGGAAACCGAGGAGGAAGAAAATAATGACCCACTCAAACCATGACTTTGAGTTCTTCAGTATTGTGTTTCAGTGACTCGGAGTGAGTATGCCTGACCCCAAGGAACTGATAAGTAGTGTGGGACATTTAAGAATACAGCAGAGACGGGGGCTCAGTTGGTGAAGCGTCCGACTTCGACTCAGGTTGTGATCTTGCGGTTCATGGGTTTGAGCCCTGCGTCAGGCAGTGCACTGGTGGTGCAGAGCCTGCTTTTGATTCTCTCTTTCTCCCTCTCTCCCTCTCTCTCTCTCTCTGCCCCTTCCCCACTTGTGCTCTCTCTCTCAAAATAAATAAACATTAAAAAATAAAAGATTGCAACAGAGAAAATCAAGGTGAATCAAATAGAGAATTTGGCCAATTCTGAGGGGGGAAAAAGGATTTGGACGAGCCACACTTCCCCAGTCCGGCTCTGTGTGCATGACGGGTCTTGGGACCTGTGGATGGCATTGTCACCCAGTTCAGTGTTTGCCTTTCAGAGCCAGTGTATAGGAACCAGGGCCTCAGGAAGGAAGTGGCAGGATGTGGAAGCTTGGGGTCATCAGGCACAGGCCCTGAACGCGACCTGACCATCTCCCAGACCAGCTCCCCAGACAGCTGTGAGAGAGTCGAGTTCTGTAACCAGCCTCATGCACTGGCTGTGCCTAGAGTTGGTGCACCACCAGGCCGCTTGGAAAATGACATGAGATTCGAGAAATGTTTTTAGGGCTTCTGTGCTCTGAAATGTACCCTCTTCCCCAACCCAACAAGCCTAGCCTGGATATTTGAAATTCCATAAAGACCAAGCCCTCAATTTGGTTGGAGAGATTGGGGAATGTGACACAGCCCCTCTCCCAACCCAGAAACGAGGCATGTAATTGTGCTGACGCCATTAGGAATGTTAAAGGAATATGGTGAATTTGCCCAGTAATATCAGCAGGAATCACGGTTGCAGGCATTTCCCATCTAACCGCCCAAGCGGGGGCTGCTCTCAGGTTTTGGATTCTCCATATTTACCAGAAACTTCCTCTTGGAGCCTTATCCGTATAATCATTCCTCTGTAAGAAAGATAGTATTCTGGGCAAAGATTTAGGCAGCGGTGAGAGCCCGGTACCTGGCATGCAGTAGCACTAAAAACTATTTAGTGGGTAGGTGGGTGGATGCTTGCTCTGGGGGATAAGGAGAGTAGACAAGGGACAGGACCACAGATCCATGGATGCCACCTTTGGAAGAGAAGCCCAGGGTGTAGAACTTCAGGAAGTTATTGGAGGGGGAGGTTTTGTTAGCATCTGTCGAAAAGCTCACAACAGCATCACCTGAAGAGCTTTAAAAACAAACAAACAAAACCCAAACAAACAAACAAACAAACAAACAACAACAAAAAGTATGCTTAAGCGCTACCCAAGAACAATTAGACCATAATGGGGCCTCCAGGCAGCTCTGATGCCCAGTGAGGTCTGAGCTCTACAGCTCTTCCCCTCTGAGAAAGGCACTCAAATCTGCCCCCCTGGGGGCCCCCATCTATGTTCAGGGGAGGGACAGAGCAAGAGGAGAGCGCCCTAGTGCACGGCCTGCAGAGTGGACCCTTCCCCAACTGGGGAAGGGCCCGTGCAGCTGGCGGTCACGGCACCGCGGGCCCAGCAAGCACATCTTGTCCCGGGACCAGCAGAGATTCCTAAGTGGCTGAGATCACCCTTTTCCAGGCCCGAGTGGGGATGGTTAGAAAGAACCGTCAGGGGCAGGATACTACTAATATTCCAGGGAAAATAGCACGTGCGAGTTCAGAAATGTGAGACTGGGGATTTGGATGTAGTTTCTACTGCTGTCGTTTTTTTCGGATTGGTTTTATCGGTCTTTAAAATGTCTCAGCGAAAAGTGATTTTCATTGCATGCGTTCGTTTTCCCATTTTACTTATGAAAAAAAATTTTTTTAACATTTCTTTATCATTGAGAGACAGAGAGAGAGAGAGAGAGAGCATGATCATGGGAGGGGCAGAGAGAGAGGGAGACACAGCATCCGAAGCAGGCTCCAGGCTCTGAGCTGTCAGCACAGAGCCCAACGCGGGGCTCGAACCCACGAACCATGAGATCATGACCTGAGCCAAAGTCGGACGCCCAACCGACTGAGCCACCCAGGCGCCCCCATTTTCACATTTTAAAAGCAATACGTGTGTAGTCAAAAAAAGAAAAGAAAAATCGCCCATAATTTGGTCATCCAGAGATAAGTTCAGTTCACCTTTTAAGAGTACCTTCTTCGATATCTCTGATCAAAACATACACAAAGATGCATATTTTTTAAAAGCTCTTTCAGTTAACAGTATATAGTAAACACCTCTCTTTGTCTGTAAATACTCGCCTTCTTCATAAATTCAGATAGCATAATTGCAACATAATGTACTTAATATCTTTCGACCATTATAAACAACATTTCAGTGAGCTTTCTTACAGCTACATTTTGCTCACATCCTTAATTATTTCCTTAGGATACATTCCTGCAGGTGGTAGACCTTTGGAAGACTTTGATACATATCTCCAAATTGCACAAGAAAGGTTTACTAATTTACTCTCCCACCAACAAGATATGAAAAGTGCCCATGGTGATTAAAAAGGAGAAAAAAGCCTCTGCCAGTTTGACAGACTAAAAGTATTTAACTCATTACTGAGTTCATAATGTCTTAATCTCAAATTCTGCTACCAAATGGAAGTGGAACTCAGACATTTTCCTTGACCGCTTGGGTAAGGGCCTGGCCCTACAGGATCTTTTCTGTCAGTCCCCCTAGGTCACTGCCTCTGGGTTTTCTAAGGCCTTTCCCTGATGTGGTGTTCAACATGGCATCTATCTTTTTTTTTTTTTTTTTTTTTGAGAGGGGGTGGTGAGGCACAAGTGAACGAGGGGCAGAGAGAGAGAATCCCAGGAGGGGCAGAGAGAGAGAGAGAGAGAGAGAGAGAGAGAGAGAGAGAGGGAAAGAGAGAAACCGAGAGAAGTGGGGCTCAAGTTCACAAGATCATTATGGCATACCCTTATCCAAAGCCTGTGTTCCCCCTCGTCAGTTGGCCTAGCCTGCTTCCGGTGTTTGCATGGGGACCACCAGGGGGCAGTGTGGAACTGTGACCGCACTCTAGTGAAATCTCGATTAATACAATCATTCCTTTGTTGTGTGTTCTATGACTTCTGCTGGTTGGCATTCATAATGTTGATTTGCTTAGAGTAATATTTTATCCCCTTCCAATTATTTTTATATTGTCCCCTATAGTTTATACGTTGGTTGCAAAAACTAACCTGATCTGGGGTGCCTGGGTGGCTTAGTCGGTTGAGTGGCCACCTCTTGATTTCAGCTCAGGTCATGATCTCACAGCTTGTGATTCTCTCTCTCCTCTCTCTCTCAGCCCCTCCCCTGCTTGTTTGCATGTGCACACATGCTTGCTGTCTCTCTCTCTCTCGTTCTCTCTCTCTCTCACTCTCAAAAATAACTAAACTTAAAAAAATAATAATAGCCTGATCCATACAAGCCCCAAGTGATTCTAATCATAGCTCTGCCAGTGGCCTGAGAGCCCTTATCTGACAAATGCCAGGATGGGCCTGGAGGAGGGCTGTACGTATTTTCTCCTCCAGCACCTAGTGTAAATGAAAGCGCTAATAAGATGACAGGACTTGGGCAGGTTACTTAAATTCTCGATACCTTAATCTCTCCCATCTGTTAAATGGGGAAAATAATAACATCAGCTTATGAGGCCGAGAGGGTTAAGTGAAATAACACATGGAAATAGCTTGGTACAGTGCCTGGCACAAGGTAACTAATCAGTAAATATTATCTTTAAAGAAATCTGTTTGCTCTTCTGCTCAGACAGTTTGCTGTCCTTGGCTCTTGCACCTACTTATCTGCTTACCTGTACTGAGGCTAATATCAAACAATATGATTTCACTGAGCAACACACTCCCATTGCCATGGCCCCTACTATAGAAGACCTAAGATATATCAAGTTATATTTTATAATCAACATGTACACTATAGGGCAAAATACAAAAATAGTTGGAAGCAGATATGATATCAGTGAATGATTTTATCAGTCTTACTGTATTAAGTAAAAGGAATCTTTATTAGAGAGTAGGTTACCCATTGGCAGTGGACAGACCCATTCACTCTATCCATAGTCTTCCCAAAAGGCTGTGGTTATCACTGCTCTTTCCCTGGGTCAACAAGATTAGGGTCTCTGGCAACAACCCCAGGAGCATGGCCACTGATGGCCTTTGGCTTTTGGATGTATTTCTCCCCTGGAACTGGCTGGGAAGCAACACTTGGAGGGAGAAACACTTGAGTCCCTAATTAACTCTAAAACATGCTGCCATAGTTACCAGGCACCTCTCACAAATGGTGTACTGTGCCATGGGCTGTCGTGATCCAAGGGACAAACGAATTCTGATTCCTGTGCCCAAGAAGCTTAGGAGGAGGTAACACAGGATCCATGAGTCTGGCTGTGGGGCAGCAGGGGATGTGAATGACTGGGAGGAGGGACCGAGCCAAGGCCAGGAGTGGTGAGGCAGTCACTGCAAAGTCAGGGGTGGGGTGTTAGAAATGGAAAAAATCCTGTGGCAGCCAATGGACAGGACTTAGTGACCGGCTAGCCAGCAGAGAGCGAGGCAGAGCAGGGAGGGAAAGATTTCTAAGGTCTTGACTTGGGAGCGCACTAGTGGACGGTGGGTCTGAATGAGAAGCATTTGGGAGAAAGACACTGGTGTGTCTTGGCACATGTCGACATTTAGATTTGTGTGCAGAACCTCTTCTGGTTCCTGATATCCTCGCCCATAATTTGCGGTAGCCTCTGGATGGCCATAAACATGTGATTCTACAACAGTGTTCCTTGAATGGCACCTGTATGCCACGTAGCACCTACGTTATTTGCCTAATATTTTTCTTTGAGTTGACTCGCTTTCTTCCCACTTTTTAAAAATGGCGCTTCATTGGGACACCTGAGGGGCTCAGTCAGTTAAGCGGTGGACTTTTGATTTCAGCTCAGGTCGTGATCTCGCAGTTCGTGGGATCAAGCCCCACATCAGGCTCTGCACTGGCAGTGCTGAGCCTGCTCCTGATCCTCTCTCTCCCTTTCTCTCTATCCCTCCCCTGCTGGCGCTCACTCTTTCTCAAAGTAAAGAAATAAACGTAAAAAAATGATTTTTAATGTTCATTTATTTGTGAGAGAGAGACGGAGCGTGAGCAGGGGAAGGGCAGAGAGAGAAGGAGACACAGAATCTGAAGCAGGCTCCAGGCTCTGAGCTGTCAGCACAGAGCCCGACGCGGGGCTCGAACTCGCGAACCGCCAGATCATGACCTGAGCCGAAGTCGGACACTTAACCAACTGAGCCACCCAGGCGCCCCTAAAGAAATCAACTTTAAAAAAAATTAAAAGCAACAGTGTTTAAGACATGGGTTTTCCTTTTTTATATGTAGAATACGTATATATTTTAATGCCTATTAAAATGAAGAGTTTAAGGACTAAAACAAAAATGGCTATTATTTAATAGAATTGAATGGGAACTGAGAACGAGGTGCAGGACCCTCTCAGGAAGTGAGGAGGGGGAGGAGAAGTGTGAGTTTGGTGCCACGGTAATGTGTATAAAGTATACACAGTGTACCCTTGGCAAATGTTCATTTCTTAATTTTGGCGTCCTCACTTCAGTACAAATGCAGAGTCATTTTGTGATGCCCTATAAGTGACCAACCCACTTGTGTGCACCTATACTGCGCGCACACCGGGTTGGGATGCGGGAATCTGTAGTTCAGGCTCCTTTGTTAGGAGTCATGGTCCTGTGTCAAGACAGGTGCCGTGGCCTTATTCTTAGCATCCTCTCTCGCCAGTCGGGTCTGAGAGCTCTCCCAGAACTGCCCACCTATTGAGGGCCCTCCCCAGACATTTCCCACTTCCTGGTGCCCGGGAGTTGTTGACTTTGGCCAGCCGCTGGCTGCAGGAGTGCTGGAGAAGGTTTCTGGAGAGAGGCCCTTGCAGCTCCGTGTGCGGGGAGGTGGCTCCAGGCCGCCTGGCTGTCCTTTTGTGTTGTGTATTTTACTGGCCCACGATAAGCACTTCCTGTTCCCCATTGATTATACACAGATCCTGCTTCCTTTCTCCTCAATACCTGGGATGCTTTCCAGCTTCTCCTCCCACAGGGGAAAATCCATAAACTTCAGAATTCCCAGGCCTGCTCTTTGGTCAATGGGCTCCATGCAAGTCATTACTCTTTTTGCTATCCAGTCACATTCTTTGTGGCTCCTCCGCCTCTGTCTGGAAACTTGAGTTCCTCAGTGTGCCGGTCTGGAGACAGTGTTCCTGAGGCCTGGTCTTCCCCCACCCCACCCCCCCTTCTTACTAGCCAAGATATCTGTATCGACCTTGAGGCTTAAATCAGACAGAATAAATAGACTGCACCTCCCAGATCAATTTGGATCAACTGTTAGTGGCGGCCTGGTGTACTGGGTTGAACATTCTGAGGTCTTAAGGCAAACAGGGAAGAACACCATGATCTATAAGCAATGTCTGCCATGGGCCCAAGAGGGGGTTGTACTGGCTTTCACTGTCTGTATTTGCTACCCCTAAGATTCCAAGGTGAGACGAAGCTTCTAGAAGACCAGAAATGTGCTCTTGCACCCTTTGGGTCATACCATAACAGTCCCAAGCTCTGTATTCTAGTGCCAGCTGGACACCAACTAGTTCATGACCATGGGGAATCCTAAATCCAGGAGCTTCCAGCAGTCAGTAGCTCAGTCGGTGAAGCGTCTGACTTCAGCTCAGGTCACGATCTCCTGGTCTGTGGGTTCCAGCCCCGCATCCAGGCTCTGTGCTGCAGCTTGGAGCCTGGAGCCTGGTTCAGATTCTGTGTCTGCCTCTCTCCTGCCCCTCCCCCACTCATGCTCTGTCTCTGTCTCTCAAAAATGAATAAACATAAGAAATTATAATAAATAAATAAAATGAAGAAAATACCTGCCTTATCTATCAATATCTAATGGTCATTAAGCTGAAATGAGGTAATTAATATAAAATGCTTTAAGAAGTATGGGACACCTGGGTGGTTCAGTCAGTTAAGCACACCTGACTCTTGGTCTCAGCTCAGGTCATGATCTCATGGTTCGTGAGTTCAAGACCTGCGTCAGGCTCTGTGCTGACAGCTCAGAGCCTGCTTGAAATTCTCTCTCTCAAGAGATAAATAAGTAAACTTAAAAAAAATGCTTTAAGAAGTAAATGACTACAAAAGTGTATCTTGCCTGTGTGACCCAGCTCTCGTGCCACCTCCTGGATGAAGTCTTCCAGTTTTTTGTGAGAGTTCTGCTCGCCGTAACCCCTCTCTTCTGTGAACCTGTCATTTGCTGACTTACATTCTAGTTATTTAAGCACTTAAAAAACCTCCCCTGTGGCATGTCATGCACCTGAACCTGTGTAGAAGGTGCCCATGTGACATCTATGGAGTGCTCTGTACACAGCTGTCATTGCCTCTCGACCAGTTCTATAAGGAGGCCTTTCTATAGGAATGGGAAGCCGCCGGCCATCTTGAAATAGCTTAGTTTTATATTAGAAAGATATTTGTAGTGGCACGGGATGGGTGGACTGGAAGAGATAGGGAGGGAGACAGAAGCACTGGGGCCACCATGGGGGAGGATTTGGGATGCATAATCTTCGTCCAACACCCTGCTCTTTGATATGGATACCAGATATTTTGTCGGTCTGAGATAAAGTGACCCTCACCAACAGCCCCTTCAGACTGGCTTGCTACCTCCTAGTGCCTCCTAGATAGAGTGTGGAGCAGAACTGCACCAGAGCCGGGAGACCAGAAGCAGACAGAAGGCTGCTACGGTAGCCCCGTCGTGAAATAAGGAGGCCTGAATCCCTAAAATCTAGGAAGAGGCCTAGAATCCATGGAACTTTTTGGCCAACAGGAGGCAGGGAAAGCAAAGACTTGAAGGCGGATTCTGAGATTTCCAGTTGGAAAAACTGAAGGCACGGGCTGGGCCAAGAAAATTAATCTGGGATTAATTTTAATAGCTTTGCTTATTCTTGCTATGATATAGGACATGGTCATTGTAAAATTTCAAATGAATAAGACAAGCACAAAGAAAAGAGTAAGGAAGTTTGCCTGAGATGCTGAAGCCCAGTGATGACATTGTGGTGCCTGTCCTTACAGGTTCTTTAATTGGCTTTTCTCCCTAAACAGTTTGTCTGAGACATTTATTCAGGGCAATCCAGGTACCGGAGAGTACAAGGAGCCTGAAACCATAGGAGACCAGGGAGGGGAGGGCTTCCGTGCAGGAAACGAGTTTCCCCAGAGCTTCTAAATAAGCTGAGGCCCGAAGGACACCCATGGGATTTGGTAGGTACAAGGCTGCTTCCCTGTCTCGAGTGCTCAGTGTCCTTGCAGGGACAGAGACAGGAGAGTCGCTGGAACAGAAGCTACACTGGAAAGGAGGGAACGTGCAGCCATGCGCCAGCCTCCCTGCCTCCCCAGCCCTGAGCATCAGCGGCTTCCTGGGCTCTCCTCTTTCCCTCCCACACTCATCTACCCTATAAGCCGTGTCCTCAGCTCCTGTCACATCTGCCCCTTCTTTCCCCTGAGTGAAGGTCACATGCAGTACAGGTTGCACGCCGCTTTGTAACTCGAGAGGAGCCACAGAGACCCCTCTCCTGCACAGCTCACCCAGCCTTCCATTCTACCTGTGGAGTCCATACCCATTCCTTCCCTCCCTCTGCCTTGTAAGCCCGCTTCCTCTTGTCCACACACATCTCGTCTAGCCCTTGTCTAGCACTCAAATCATTACCTACACGTGTGGCAGCTTCCAGTCTCACTTGTAGCAAGAGAAAAGAGAAACGCAAATTGTAAGTAAGGAGCTACTGTTTTCCACCTGTCACTTTGGCAAAATTCAGCAAGTTTGAGGACACTGTGGGCAAGGGCATAAGCCCCCTTCTATGTTACTGGTAGCAGTGTAGACAGAGAAATTCGATAATACTTCTGAAAACCTCAATGTACGTACCTTTGACCTAGCAGATCCCCCTCCCAGCTGGAAACATCCTACAGCTGTGTTCCTGTGTGAGCAGAATGATGAGTGTTCGAGGATGTGCACTGCGGCAGGAGGCTGGGAAGCACTTACATGTCTGGGAATAGGGACTGTGTAGTAGAGTATGGCATTTCTGTACAGTGGATCCCATGGAATCGTCACACAGAATGAATCAGCTCTAATATGTTGCTAGGTGATCAAGATGGGGGTGCGTGTGTGTGGGCCAGAGAACAGGGCACAAAGCTGCGCCAAGGCAGAGGCTCTTTCGGCCGAATCCGAGCCCACAGTGGGGGCCAGGACACATGATCTTTTGCGAAGGGAGGGGACTGCTGCCATCATCCACCAGACATGGCCATGACGAGACCCAAGGCAGAAGGGAGAGGAGGGGTCAGGCAGGCTTCAGCTCAGGGAAAGGAGGGCCAGGCGTCCAAGGCCAGTTCCTACAAAGAAGCTTCTCTGTGTGTGTACATTGTCAGGCACTGAGCACAGAAACTGCCCGGGCCCAGCAAACCGCAGGATCACCGCCAATGTGAGAGGCTGTGTAGCCCAAGGAGGCCTATAGTTCTAGGCTTCAGAAATGATGACCCCAAAGCAGTTTGTTTCACCTGGACTGTTTTTCTGAATGCCTAGTGCTCTGGGGGCAGAGTTTCCCTGCTCCTTCTAAAAGGAGCATGCAGCTGCCAGAAAGATCTGCCTGGCCAAGTGTCCAACTCTGCTTCCAGACCTTGGGCCCACTTCAGCCGAGGACCACATGTGTGAGCCATCCAGTCATCTGTGAGCAGAACCAGAAGCCCCCTCCAGCCAGGGCACCCCTCAGCACCTGTGCGCAGGCAGTATGTGCTAGAGCCTGCTGCTACCTAGCCAGCCGTTAGCGTTTCTTCCCATCCCTGCCGTCAGGGACCCACCATCATAGCTTGAAATCAGAGCCATGGTGGGAATATTTACACTTGTGGATACCAGCAAATGCTACAAAGCTGGGTTTGTGTTTGTGTTCTTGCTCAAGAGAGCTGGTTGTCACACATTTACTAACGCACTACTGAGCAGGACCCCTCGGCATGAAGCACCTGGAGAGGAGTGAATGGTCAAACTCTATGTTAGTTAGCTCTTCCTTGTCCCTGGGTAAAGTGCAGGTAGTAGGCTCATTGAACAAAAGGAAACTTAAGTTCTGGGGACTAAACACCTGTTTCCTAAGAGCTCTCCACATGCTCAGCCCTCCGGGTTGTCCTTTCCTGAGTGACTGCTGCACTAAATTACAGCAATTCTGCCAGATGGGAGGTGCTGTTATTCCCATATCACAGGTGAGGAACCAGAGGTTCTGAAAGGTGAGGTCGTTTTCTCGGGTACACAGCTTGTAAATGGGGATCCACGAGGACTCCTGAGTCTATTTATTGAGTACCTCAACGCAGTCTCCACTCCCAGGAACCCACTGGGGTTTAATCAGACATTTGATTTTTTTTTTTTTTCTTCCATGGGAGGCCATCTGGTCCAGGTCCCTGCCTTCAGGCCAGTGAAATAAAATACTCCCATTTTAAAGGTGAAATGATCGAGTCCAGAGAGGTTAGAACAAGCCTGGGACCCTGGTCTCCGCTTCCCATGCTGTATCCTTCCACCACTGGAAATTGGCCTCTGCGGGGGCGGGGGGCAGTGTCTAAAAACCAACCTTTGGTCAAGTCTGGTATGCAGAATTGCCCGATTCTCCGAGTTGGAAGAGGAAGAAAATAGTTTAAGGCCATCCGGGAAAGAAGGGGGATTGTTTGAGGGTATGGGCAGGGAATAAGTGTTTATGGGAAAACTGAATCCCAACCAACCCACTCTTGAGTTTACTCTTCAGTCGTGAAATATTTTTAGAGCCCCCTTCGCTGCCAGTACAAAGGAGGGGCTCCAAAAATATTTGCTGACCCAAATGCTGTGACAGGTGCCTCAGAGAAAAAAGTCATTTCATTGGTTTAAAACATTGCAAAAATGTGGTTCTAAATAACTATTCCAAGGAAAATTATATGTGTTGTATGACATGAAAAAAGTAGCTTGCATTAAGACATTTTGGATTCATTTTTAACAACTCACCTATTAGCAGAAACTTAAGGAGGAACTTGTACCGTGAGTAAAACAAAGATCGTGCGATTGTGTTGGGGATTTAGCGCCATCCACGAAATGAAGCAAAGGCAGAAACTACTCATCTTGAGAAAAGAAAATAAGGGAGAAGAGTGTAAACTTTGCTTTTTATACTTTCGCTCTGGGAACTTTGTCTAATCCATCATGTTTGGAAACCAGTTCTCCTAAATACTTTCGTTTTATCTTGTTCAGTGATTTCCTGAAATGAAACATTTGTTCTCAGTCGGGAGAGCGGTTCTCTCTCCCCGCTAATGAGCCCATTGCTCAATGTTGGTAGACTTTCAAATTGAGATCAACTTATGTCCATTTTGACAGAAGACAGAGGATCTTAAACAGGCCTCCAGGAAGGAACTGGCAGGGTTTGGGTATCAGAGCCTCCAAGCTGCATTTACAAATTCTTGGCAATAGTAGGCCAATTAATGTGAGAACCAATCACTCAAGAGTGAAAAGAAACTCCGTTAAATGTGTTCCACATCTCCAAAGGATTCAGGAAGGGACTGGACAACCCAGTGTTACAGATGTGGAAACTGGGGCTTATGAGCTTGATGAGTGCTTAAGCCCAAGGTGGGACAGGGTCTGGAAGCATCATGAATGCTGGCTTCTGGGCGAGGAACTGGGGATGTGGACGCGACCCTTGAGGAGCTTACAGTCCAAAAGATGGACAGAATTTGCAAATGAATAACAGCAACACAGCATGACGAGTGCCATGGGAACACCAAGCTGCCACAGAGGTGAGAGTGACTGGCTCTTGTGGGGAGCTGGAGAAGGCTTGTCTGGGAAGGGGACTTTGGGAAAGGGTTTTGAAGAAGAGGTTCGAGTTTCCTGCTAGTAAAGGATACTCCAGGCTGGGGAGCAGCCGAGCAAATAGCACAGAATATTGTAGGAACTTGAGTGCCGCTGGTGTTGGCCGGCGGGCAGGGAGCAGGGGAGCCATGAGGGCTGGAAGGACAGGTTGGCCCCGGATTGCTGAGGACGCGGGGTGGGGGGGCTTGATCCCTTGACCCCAGCAGCCAACCAGGAAAGGATTTTTTTAATAAGCAAGGAAGCGATCTGATGAGTTACGGTGTTGTTGTTTTTGTTGTTTTAAGTAGACTCCACGCCCAACATGGGGCTCGGACACACCACCCTGAGGTTAAGAGTCGCATGCTCTACTGCCTGAGTCAGCCAGGGGCCCCCTGATGATAAACTCTTGTCGAATTTGGGAGGCCACTGCAGTAGTCTTGATGAGAAATGATTCCATCCCTATCCCCAACTGTGGCAGGAGGGAGAGTAAAGAGAAACTGATCATTGGTTCACATTTTTTCATTTAGAATACAATTCTTCGTGTTAAAACAATTGCATTTTGCACAATGTCCTTGCCACTCTGTGGTGGACAGCCTGAGGGGGTTTCTGGCCTGTTTTGCTGGGTGGCTGCACTGAAGAGTTTCCTAAGAGGGAGATCTGGGAAAGAAAGCCCTTTTCTCTGTTCCAGGGGCCCTGGCTTTGGGGTCCCCGAGTGTCTGTTTATCACTATGGACCAGAGAGGCAGGAACGATTGGTCATCTCCACTGGCAAGCTTCTGCTCCTGAAGGGTAGAAACTGCGAGACAGTAAAGCTAGAGGGAAGAGCCCCTCACTCTGCTTCAGGCCTGTCACTATTACCAGGAAGTGGAAGGAATTCTGTGGGGTGGCGTATTCTCACCTGGGAAACTTTTGGAGATGACTTGTTTCCTCGCTTCCAACTGCCTTGCACTTCTTCTGCCAGCTCTGCTGTTGCTTCTGTAACATGAGGCTTTGCTTCCTCTCTCGCCTGGGCCCTGCCTAAAGGGTTTTCTGTGAGAACCTGTGAATGGGGAGAATGTGGGCGGTACCCAGAGTCCTGTAGAGTCCTGTCCACACCAAAGCAAGCTTGGAACAGGGGCAGATCTGGCTGGGGGTCGGGGGGCGAGGGGAACGTCCCTACCTTCTGGGAGGTGGAGGGTTAATCTCCGTAGCTCATTGGCAGTTCTGCCTCTGTACGGGGCATGCTGGGATTTCCTCCCAGCTGTTTTACATCATGAAGATTTGTATGTTGGGGAAATTCCAGGGCACAGCTGCAATTAATCTGCTGCACAGTCTTCAAGCTAAGCAGGGATCCTGTAGGACCGAGTCTCTGCCTCCCTGCAGGAAATGGGGTTCTGGCTCTCCGGTGAGAGCACCCTTCAGAGGGACCCTTCCCTGGGGCCGAGTCGAATGGAAATAGCCCACCTGGCCAAGGATTCACCCCCAGGAGGGCACTTAGGAGGGGGACCCAGAGCATAAAAAAAAGTGGTACAGCCCCCTTTATAAATAGTAAAGCCAAAATAACACTGATAGCAACACTTGAAAAATAGCACAAAAAAGAAAACTTTTATTCACTCTCTGTTAGGAATGTTGAAGTAAAAATCTTAAGAGACTCGTAGTTAGCATTCCACAATACGGTACAAGAACGAACAAGCCACCATGACCAAATAGGGTTTACCTGGGGCATGCAAGGGTGCTCTTGTGTAAGAAAATCTATCACTATGTGTACGTCTCACGACTGAGTCAAATAAGAGAAACGACATGACCATTTTGGTAGATCTGAGAGCATTCAATAGCTATCCCAGTGAAAACGACTTAAAAAATTAGGAACAGGGGTGCCTGGGCAGTTCAGTCAGTTGAGCATCCAACTTCCGCTCAGGTCCTGATCTCTCGGTTCATGAGTTCCAGCCCCACGTTGGGCTCACTGCTGTCATTGCAGAGCTGGCTTCGGATCCTCTGTCCCCCTCTCTGCCCCTCCCAGCTCGCTCGCGCTCTCTCTCTCTCTCTCTCTCTGTCCCCTCTCCTTTCAAAAATAAACGTTAAAAATAATAATAAAACTAGGGACAGAACCATCCTTCCTTAATATGGTAAAGACAGGTTCTAAACCACAGCCTCAGTCTACTTAACTGTGACCACAAGTTCCCCAAGGGTGTTCTATGGAACCCCAATCCGCAGAAAGAGTTTCCCAAGTTCAGTAAGATTGGGAAACTGCCCATCTGTCCTGTCTCAAGAGAGTCACAACCTACGGTAGCATGTGTAAATCGAGAGTGCTAGTACTCACCATTTGGGTCTAGTTTTCTCTTTCTGTTTGTGGGTATCAGAAGAGAGTCCTTACCTCCTAGACAGTGTTCCATGAGTGGTAGCCCTTGCTGTTACTTGGCCGTGGTTGCTTGGCATTGCTTGTGCATTGATGCCACACAGGTTCTGTGTTTTGCATTCCAAAGAGCATCCCCAGCAGGGAGGCCGCCGTCACATCCTCACTGCGGCAGCCTGGGCATGGGACACTGGCCAGGAGCCACCTGGGGTCAGTTGGATGGAACCTAGACGAGGCTTGGAGGAACTAGCATTTTTAATTTGCCCACATGCCGTGACCATGCAAAGAATCTAGGCTCAGCCACACCTCTCTTACGCCCTGATAACTGATCCGCCCCGGGGGTGATTGTGGGGCTGGCTTCAGATGAGAATTGCAGCCAAAGAGAGTTTTATTGCCCCTAAACATGGGGGTAGGCCTGACGTGGGAATCCAGAACTGCCCGGCCACCTCCACAGATCTGGCTGAGGTGGGAGAGGACTGCAGAGGACTGCCTCCGGCCCCTGCTGCCCTGATTATGGTTCTGGGAAGCTCAGCTGGCCCTTTTGAATGCCCCTTTCTTCAGAATTGCAACCCAGGGGCGTTTGGCAAAACTGCAGCGGGCTCCAGCTTCTTTTTATAGGTCTTCCCCACCACCCCGCATCACTTGTTTCAAAATCTTAAAAAGGCAGAAAAGTAGAAAGGGGGAAGGGACAATCCTCTATTTCTTCATCTCCCAGAATGAATCCTTCTTTGTGCACATGCACACCTACCGGCCCCATATTGGCTGGAGCAGGAAAGGTCCTGGGCCTGATGTCCACCTTTGCTAGAACCCCTCTCCCCACTTGTCTGACAGATCTCTGTGGGGCCAGGCTTTGGTGGTGGACAAGGCTAAAGATTTTCACCCCCTTCTAAGCTTTCAGGTCTCAGTTAAAGTCATTGAGTGAGAGGGAACCCTACAGAGATATGGGGACACTGGGGCCTCTTCCTCCCCCTGGAAGTCCAGGCCCCAGGTAGGTAAGGCACCAAGCATCACCAAGTGATGGACAACCAAAGACAGTAGCTGTTACTAAAAGCACTTGCTCAGAGTGTGTGTGTGTGTCCGTCCATATGTATATTTGTACCTTGATAGTCCCAGGATGAACGCAGACCCTCATGCAGCTCATAGTAGAGCAGTGGTTCCCGTTGGGGTACAGTTTTGCTGCTCCAGGAGACATTTGGTAAAGTCTGGAGACCTTTTTGGTTATTGCAAATGGGCAGAAGAACGGGAGCTACTGGCTTTTGGTAGGTTGAGGCCAGGGATGCCGCTAAACACTCTACAGTGCACAGGACAGCCTCCACAGCATCCCAAAATGTCACTAGTGCCATGGTTGAGCAGCCCTGAGCTAGACTCCTACAAGCCCGCTCTACCTAGCAACTGAAAAGCTCCGCCGATAATGTTCTTTCCCAAGCTAGGATTCAGACAGATTCCTAATTTGATCTAAGAACATCCCTGGCCAACAAGAATGATGAGTGTTCAGCGTTTGTCTTTATGACGCCAATTAGGGAACCAGATGCTGGTAGAGTGGGGTGGGCTTCAGGCGCCCCTCCTACTATGTTGCATATTGGGGTGGATTTGGGATGCATCTCTTTAGCACATGATATTTGTGGTTGTAGTTCAACTTCAAACAAACGAATGCTCCGGTTGTTGCTCCTAGAGAAACAGCATGATGAACAGTGTAAGCTTGGGTCACCTCAAGCGTCCCTATGGGAGACCATTGATGTGTATATATTCATTCAGCTCTGAGGCGGCCAGCCTTGGGCGAGACAGAAAGGGAGGGAGAAAAACCCATCCGAGCAAAGAAAAGGCTGGGGTGGGGTGGGGTGGGGTGGGGTTTCGAGAAGGTGGTGTTAAGGAAAGTTTTATGACTCCTGTTACAGTGCACAGCGCGGCGTGGGGTTTGAAGCCAAGAGACCTCAGCTCCAGTTCCCATCATAAAGTTGGGCTAGTCACTCGCCCTGTATTTACCTCCATTAGCTCATCTGAAAATTTGGGACAATCACCCCTACTTGTAATAGCAGGGTTGTTGGGAAGAAGAAACTGGTTTATGTGTGTGGAAATGCTTTGGAAACTGCCAGTATGGCCCAAATGTTATTCACTGAGGAAATGAGGGCTTTTTTAAAATGTTTATTTATTTATTTTTGAGAGCCTGCATGAGAGAGAGAGAGAGAGAGAGAGAGAGAGAGCGAGAGCGCATTCGCACGCGAGCAAGCAGGGGAGGGGTAGACAGAGAGAATCCCAAGCAGGCTCCCAGCTGTCAGTGCGGAGCCTGACTCGGGGCTCGAACTCATAATCTGAGATCATGACCTGAGCCGAAATCAAGAGTCGGATGCTTAATCAACTGAGCCACCCAGGCACCCCAGGAAATGAGTTTTAACTCATGATTCCAGTATTTGTCCAGTGTTTTTAATTTGTCAAAGGCATTGAAATCCCAGTTAGTTAGTCTTCAAAGTGTAGACTCTGGGTAGGGAGAAAGACGGGTAGGGGTTAGTAGGGTCAGCAGAATGCAGGGACAGGGATGATATTCCGTGTGGCCACAGGGATGGAGGGGCAGGCAACAGAGGGCCCAGAGTGGAGACTGCCCTTATTTATAGCACCCCCACAACCCCCTTTTGTTCCCACCTCCCAAGCCTCCCACAGCCAGGCCTCATTGGCCCATCCCACCTGCTGTCTGTGCTACTCACTGGCCCTTTGTAGATGTGTCCTAGGGCCATTATCCTTGCCTGTGGACATTGTTGTGAAAGTCCAGCCCCTGCCCTCTCAGTCCATTTTTGTGGTTGATGGAGAGGAAAGGGGCACTGCCCATCTTAATTTTCCAATCCTGTGCACGTAACTCATGGCCGACTCATGATTTCTTTTTCCCTAAAATTGAATGACCAAGCAAAGGGATAACTCAGAGACTTATTTCTGTCTCTCTATGAAACTCTTCCTTGAGCCATCATTTCCTGTTGGAGGTGTAATTTTCAAAGTAACCTCAAGAATTCTGCAAAGAGGCTGCATAGCTGGTCTGCTGCCCAGAAGCACCATGTCAGAGCTGCCACTAGGACAACATGTGTGCTTTGCCCTTGGCAAAGACTAATGGTTTGCTTACAAAAATACTAGCTGCCATTTATCGAATGTCTCCCACGTGTGAAGCATTGTGTTCAATACTTGACATTGTCCCTGATCCTTTTTTTTTTTATGGTGTGTGTCTCATTTTTTAAATTTTTTTATATCTTTATTTTATTTTGAGAGAGAGAGAGAGAGACAGAGAGTGAGCGGGGGAGGGGCAGAGAGAGAAGGAGACATGGAATCTGAAGCAGGTTCCAGGCTCTGAGCTGTCAGCACAGAGCCCGATGCGGGGCTCGAACCCACGGACGGTGAGATCATGACCTGAGCCGAAGTTGGATGCTTAGCCGACTGAGCCACCCAGGCGCCCCTGTCCCTGATTCTTCTAACAACCTGGTAATGTTACTGAGAGTAGGCTTACCTTACAGATGAAGATACCGAGACTCAGAGTTGTTAAGACGCTTGTCCAGGGTTGCACAGCCTACACTGGCTGAGTGAGGCCCTGAGCCCATGAGTGTTTGACTCCGGGCCCCAGGGGGAGCTCACCCACTTCCACTCACTGCCTCTCCACTCATTCCTTTCCAGGCCCTTGCTAAAGACTGCCTGCCAGGGTTGAGGAGAGGCTTTTTTAAATTATTTTTTTTTACTTTAGGGAGAGAGAGTGTGCAAGCAGGGGAGAGGGGCGGGGGGGGCGGAGAGAGACGATGCTCAGTGCAGAGTCTGACGCAGGGCTTGATCCCTTGAGCCTGAGATCATGACCTGAGCCAAAATCAAGAGTTAGTTGTTCAATCGACTGAGCCACCCAAGTGCCCCAAGGAGAGGCTTTTTGTTTAAAGAAAGTGTATGTGCATGTGTGCGCATGTAGAGAGGGTTTACTGTTTGGTTTGGATTTTCTGCAATAATACAGGGTAAGGTACTGGATAATCTTTTCAAGGCTGAGAAACACTATAGCTAGAGGTTAAATCAGCACTGTTGAGTACGGACAGGTACTACCCATGACCCTGTGAGTGTCAGGCAGATGGTTTTTATTCATTTCTTCACCAGATACTTCTGGAGGCCATTTCCCAGGGACTATTGTGTGTGATGCTGTAAGCGATGGGAATGAATGGGGCAGGGTCACCATGTAGGAGCCCTCGGTCCCTTGATGAGCCCTGCTTGTCCTATGACTAGAGCAGGAACTTGACCCTCCGCAATAGGTTCCTTGGACACTTTGGTTGGTTGTCCTGTTGTGCGTCCCCCACAAAATGACAGAGGTGGCTGGTGGTGGTAGTGGTGATTCTGAGTGTGTGCGCTCCCCTGAGATAATCGTGTGGACGCTGAGCAGGAAGGAGCGTGTGCGGTTACAGCGAACCAGCAGTAGCCCTACCTGCACAGCTCCTCCTCTGTTCACTTGGGGGTGCTCACCAGGCCTCATCTCACCAGATGCCTTGTGTTTTCTGTCCCCTGCGCAGTACCTGCAGATGAAATGGCCCCTCCTCGATGTCCCCTCCAGCGCCACAGTCAAGGACACCAGGTCACCATCCCCAGCACACTTGGTAAGTCTGTTTCCCCTTCAAGTGCCAAAGGGGTCTTCTCGCTCCCCTCACCCCATGTAATTGCGTCCCGTCCACCTTCCCGAAGCTGATGGGGTCTGGCGGTGTTGCCTCAAGTGTGTGCCTCAGGTGACGAGCTGAGCAGTCTGGCCTGTGGCAGTGTCACCTGTGCACCTTTCCATCCCTTCCACCTCAACACACACACACACATACCAGCTGGAATGTCGTATGGCTAGAAATGCCGGCCCCGACCCTGGCTGGTTACCCTGGTCCTTCCCGCTGCCTTCAGAATCCCTCTGCCCCTCCACCTGGACAGCGGTGTCCCTTCTCTGTTGGAGCTCATTCCACACTGCTGCCACTTCTCATCCCTGCCGGCAACAACGGTTGAAGCGGCCCTGTGCAAAGAAAAACCCCAGTGGAGCAGCCGAGACCTTTGTGCCAAGCCCTGTGACAACTCAGGTCCCAAAGGAAGATCTGGATGGTCCTGGGAGGCGGGAGCAATGGGGTTCAAGCAGGTCTCGCCTGCTCAGGGCTTGCAGTGGACTGAAATCGATCAGAGATGGTCCTGGGATGTCTTATTCCCGGACTTTTCTTAGGAGCTTGGGGCATCCCTAGCCTTAAGACCCACACACCCTTCAAGCTAACTGGTGTTATGTGCTGTAAAGCGAGCCTCTGAGTCACAGGGTGCAGCTAGAAGGAACCCCATGGGCACGACCTATGCATTTTAGAGACAAGGAGTCCTGGGAACACATGGTATCTTTAAAAGCATTATTACAGAAAATTTCACCTGTTCCCTTTACCCACACTCCTACTACACTGGGTTATTTTAAAATAAATCCCAGACATAGTATTTCATCTCATTCAGGACATTTTTAAGATACCCTGCCGGTCCTTTTTCATTTAAAAACTGAGAGTCTTGATATACAGAGAAGGTCCATGAGGGCTCAGTGAGTCCGTATGATTTCCAGTAACTGTGAGTGGTTTACAGTGGCAGAGCCCTTGGAAGTTTATAAAGCAATGGTCATGCACAGTCGTCAGATGACTGTAGCTGCCATCCACTAGGGAGACAAATGGGAGAACTGGTTCCCACCATCCCTAGGAGAGACCGGTGCCTGTGTAGGGAGCAGTGAGCAGCCAGCCATCTGGTTGAGGAGCCTCTGTGGCCACCCTAGGAATAGGCCAGGGTGGTGTCTCTGGTCCCCCAGAGTCTTGTGTGGGATGGCCTAGCGCAAGGTCCCGATGCCCTCTAGTGGTCAGTCACGGTGGAGGACATGGCTTCCCACATCCACCCTGCCACAGACCTGACTTGTCCCCTCCAGGCACAGCTGTCTCTCTTTAACTGTTTCAAATCTCTGCTCACCCCCCACCCATCCTGTGGTACCCCCAGCCACTCCAGCGGACCCCGAGATGACCTATCTGTTCTTCCCTCCACATACTGTCTCTCTGCATAGTGTATAAAATCTCCCATCAAGTTTTTAAAATTTTTTATTTATTTCTTTATTTTGAGAGAGAGAGAGAGAGAGAGCAAGCGAGCAAGCAGGGGAAGGGCAGAGAGAGGGGGAGACAGAAGATCCCAAGCAAGCTCCACGTTGTCAGCACAGAGCCCAACGTGGGGCTCAAACACCCAATCCGTGAGATCATGACTTGAGCTGAAATCAAGAGTGGGATGCCCAACCGACTGAGACACCCAGGCGCCCCTCCATCTACCTTTAGAGGGAGTGAGTTCCCTTTAAAACCAGCACGGGTGCTCATGGAGCTTCCCATCCTTCCTACTGCACAGAGCGATCCGTCTCTGAAAAAGAAAATTAAAAGCCCGTGTCCAGCCCTCCTCCTGCTGCGAGCTTTATCTTATTTCCTGTGTGGCGTCCACCACCGGCCTGTCCCACAAGAGCGGGACTTCCACCTCTGTCTCCGCATCCTCTGTTCTGCCAGTCCACCGCACCCTGGCTCGGAGCGGCGACTGCGTCTCGTGCCTCCGTCCAAGCGTCTCCCCTCCTTTTTCTCGACACAGCTGGCATCAGCCAGTGTTTGCAGCCCTCTGCTTCCTGGGCTCGGGCTTTCATGACTCCAGCAGCCTGTGTGCACACACACCAACAGTTCCGGGCCCTCTCTGCGCTTCCGTTCTCTTTCTGGACTGTTTTCCTCAAATAAGTTAAGGTCCCCATTCTCACTTATTACCTCCATGTGAGTGACAGGAAGATACATGCAATCACTAACCTCTCAGCAAGGTTCTGGGCTCGTAGCTCCACCAGCCAGCCAGACACTCACTCGTCCACTGCAGACAGTGCTCTGCAGATACTGGCCCAGCTTGGCGGGGGAACAGGGGCTCCTTATTTGTCAGGGTGGAGAAGCATGCCCAGTGGATAGTACACTGTAGGTAACAAAATCGTTAATTTTCTAGTAAATTGTATATTATCGCACTCTATGTTCTGCTGTAGAAAAGCAGGGGCCCCTGGGTGGCCCAGTCAATTGAGTGTCCGACTCTTGAATTCAGCTCAGGTCATGATCTCAGGGTTGTGGGATCAAGCTCTGCATTGGGCTCTGTCCTGAGCATGGAGCCTGCTTAAGATTCTCTCTCTCTCTCTCTCTCTCTCTCTCTCTCTCGACCCCTCCCATCCCCCTCTCAAGTTAAATAAAAAAAAAAAAAAGCAGAGGGGAGCCTGACTGGCCCAGTCAGTGAAGCATCTCGATCTCAGGGTTATAAGTTGAAGCCCCATATTAAGTGTAGAGATGACTTAAAAATAAAAAAAATTTTTTAAGGCATAAACGGGCCTCAAAAGCTTAAGGAACAATTTACGGACAAAATCCTTAACATTAACTTGAAATCCTACAGATTGGGAGAAGACCCCCATTCTCAGTTTTCAGGTTGGAGCATCTCATTCCACCTTCTGAGATACATGTATGTGCGTGAGCAAAGCCTGACACACCTGGGGGGGGACCCTCTATGTTCCAGAAGGTGTCTAACACCGTGGGTTTGAATCCCAGTTCTGCCTCTTCCTATCGGCACAGCCTTAGCCACATTTCCTCATCTCTCATTGCTTCAGGTTCCTCGTCTATAAAATGGGAATCAGAAGAGGCCTTGATCTCAAGAGTCATGTGCAAATGAGCCAGTGCGTTGTAACGATTTTAGATTTGCGCTTGGCACGAAGTAATCCTTAAGTAACTGTTAGCTCACTGTGGGCACCACCACCACCACTGCTGTTATTAAGACAAGGAAAGAGCAATTAAAATACTGTTTAATTAGCAGATGAAGAGGTGATGAGGGCCTGCATTAGGTGCCAGTTCGAGTGCACAGATCCTAAGGGTAAGAAGGTAATGAGCCTATAGAATCTCACATCTGCTCTCCCAAGGATATGATTTAATTGGTGGCATTGGTATCTGAGTTTTTGAAGCTCCCCCGAAGATCCTAAGGGGCAGCCAGAATGGAGAAATCATTGCCCTCATCGCAGATCAGAGGCTAAAGGGAAGAAGGAGCTAGAGGCGATCCCAGTTTGCTGGGGGCCGGTTTCTCCCGGCTAGAGGTGGAAGCAGGACTTGGAGGTTCCCGGAAGTAGTTGTGGAGGTTTGGACATGGGTGTTTTTATTAGAAAATTGAAAACACTTGATTATGAAGTTTCATTTAGAATCACGAGCAAAATATTTTAAGATGAGGTTGGCCCTGGGGGAAGGGCCAATGAAGGAAACAGCCTGCATACTTGGCAGAGATTTAGTGAGTCCTATCAAAGCTGCCTGTCAAGGAAATGGGTATAAACAAGCCATAGCCGGGCTAGGGCGGGGATGGAGTTCAGTGTTATTACTCCTTAGACTAATGCCTTAAAAACAAGCTCTAAGAACCGGATATCTGTGATATTTTATATGTAATGATTTGTAAAATCTGATCGCTGTAATCTCTTTGCATGTAGACTGTCATCCAGACCGGTCACCATGGCCCTGTGGGCCTGGCCCCCGTCTTTTCCCTCTTCTCTCCCTGAGCACTGTGCCCAGCCACACAAAACAAACAAAGGCACTTTCAGAATTTAACCAACTCGAAGAGAGGAATCCCGTCTGCTTTGCTCACATTCGTTTACCCAGCACCTGTCCTAACACCTAGTACAGAGTGGGTACTTTAGAGCATTCAAGAATGAATGGAAGAATAAATGATGGGGGAAAGGTTGATACCCCTCTCTCCCTCTTGCTCCATTCCCTCTTCTCATACAGGACTTTTTTTTTTTAACTAAAATCTTTTTTTGAAACCCTAAACGTACTGCTGGTGTTGTGTGAAACACTTGGGGAATTGCCAAAGTGTACAGAAGGAGGCCTGTAATCCCACAACCCACACACCTTTTGTTAATACAGCATTTCGTTCCCTTCTGTGTTTGTGGCTGCACCTGTAACTTGCTTTCTAGAAGATGGCCAAAATGCTTCCTTTAAATAGTAAACACCCCATTTTGTCATTAAATATCGGTCCACTCTCAGAAGCAACTTGCTGAGCCTCAGGTCCGCTGTCTGATTGTCGAGCCAGTGCCTGGAAGCCCGTCTTCGGAAGAATGGCCACCTTGCTGCTCCACCTTTGAGCCGAGAAGCCTGACTTTGCTTAACATGCCAGTTCTCAATTGAACACATTTATCAAGGGGGCGCCTGGCTGGGGCAGTCGGTTAAGCATCCGACTCTTGATTTTGACTCAGGTCATGATCTCACGGTTATTGAGATCAAGCCCCACATCGGGCTCTGCACTGACAGTATGCAGCCTGCTTGGGATTCTCTCTCTCTCTCTCTCTCTCTGTCTCTCTCTCTCTCTTTCTCTCTCTCTCTCTCTCTCTGCGCCCCTCCCCCACTCGCATGCTTGCACACGTGCTCTTTCTCTCAAAAAATAAATAAATGTAAAAAAAATGTATTGAGGTTTCCCTTTTAAAATTGTGCTTAGTTTCTCCATCTTCTTACCAGCACACCTGTTGTGGACCCAAAACACTTCAAAACTCGAAACTCACACATAGCCTGTTGCTGCTCTGGTTTGCCTCCAGTACTGATTTCAATTCTTATTGTACAGGGGAGCCTGGGTGGCTCAGTCAGTCAAGCATCTGACTTCGGCTCAGTTCATGATCTTGCGGTTCGTGGGTTCGAGCCCCGCATCAGGTTCTGTGCTGACAGCTCAGAGCCTGGAGCCTGCTTTAGATTCTGTGTCCCCCTCTCTCTCTGCCCACCCCCCTCCCCCGCTCATGCTCTGTCTGTCTCTCAACAATAAATAAATGTTTAAAAAATTTTTTAAAGTTCTTATTGTACAGTATTAACTTTTTTAACTTTCAGAAAAAT
>CM053576.1:94161966-94180557 GCA_028646485.1 Cryptoprocta ferox
TTTTTTTTTTTTTAAGTTTATTTATTTACTTAGAGAGAGAGAGAGAGCGATCATGAGTTGGGTAGGGGCAGAGAGAGAGGAAGATGGAATTCCAAGCAGGCTCTGCGCTGTCAGCACAGAGCCCACCCGACACAGGGCTCGAACTCACAAACCGTGAGATCACGAACTCACAAACCGTGAGTCTCACGACCTGAGCTGAGATCAAGAGTCGGATGCTTAATGAACTGAACCACCCAGGCGCCCCACAAATTATGGAGTTTTAACTGAAATAACCCACGAGGAAATGTATAAGTAGCTTTGAAAGATTCCTGCAATAACCTTAGATTGAAAATACTACTACTAAGAGCACAAACCAAAAAACAAACAAGCAAACAAACAAAACATGGCAGAACTGACCCTTTTTATTGATTAAATTGTGTGGTCAAAAAAATTTTTAGAGGGGCACCTGGGTGGCTCCAGTTGGTTAAGCGTCCAACTTTAGCTCGGGTCATGATTTCACAGTTCGTGAGTTCGAGCCCCACATCAGGCTCTGTGCTGACAGCTCAGCACGGAGCCTGCTTCCGATTCTGTGTCTCCGTCTCTCTCTGCCCCTCCCCTGCTCACACACACACACACACACACACACACACTCTCTCTCTCTCTCTCTCTCTCTCTCTCTCTCTCTCTCAAAAATAAAAATTTTGAGACCCCTGGCCGAGCTGACCATCTGTCACAGCTAGAATTGGAGTAACATTGAACTTTGCAGCTGGAACCAGCAAGTCCTTGGGAAACCTCTTTGGCAGTTGACTGTTCTCAGCAGATAGCCCTGCACTGGGAGAAACTGGTCCTCTTCTGGCCTCCGTGACCACATCAGCTCCTCTTCCCCTCCCACGGGCATTACAATGCTGTGAAAATAGGCTGATATTTTAGCAATTATTCCAGTTTCCTCCCCCCTCCCCGCCCCCAGCCCTGTGGTTAAGCATAGTCTCTTTACTCATTTCTGACCCCCCCCCCCAGAGAAGGTTGTTTCCATCAGTAAACAGATAAATGGATGTAGATAGAATAGAGTTCTTAAATACATAAAATCAGATGCAGTAAGCAGCCCATCGGAACTCAGTATCTTTCCCAGGCAGTCTGTTGGCCAGTCTGTGGCTGCTTTATGAGTTGTATCACAAAGCCAAGGCTCATCTTTGCCTGATCTACGAAACCTTATCCTTTTGATCTCTGAAATCAGGAGGAAAAGAGAATAGTGACTGAACAGTGGGAGCCCGGAAGGTTTGTGGAGGCTTCCAACGACCAGTTGAAGGAGAGGGGCCTTGTGGAGGGAGGATTTCTCCGGCTGTGCTGGAGCTGTGTGGTGTTAGCTTTACTTTAAGCTTGAATTTAAGTCCTGAATGATGGGTGAGGAAGCATTGCTTCCTCAAGGACCCGGAGTTTAAAGAACTTTAGCTTGGACCAACTCTAGAGCAGACTGAAACATTCGGGAAGCACTTGAACTGGAAAAGGGTTGGGTCTGCACGTCTGCAGAAGGATTCAGGTCCGCGATGGCTGTGAGACGCTCTTCCTCAGGTAAATCTGAGCTCGGCTGCTGAGTGAACCCCGTGCCTTCGCCTGTGCTTGTTATTTGTACTGAGGTTTTCCCACGGGGAGGTGCAGCGTGGTTCCTGACGTTCCTGCGCTTGGCCTGAGTTTATGCTGTGGACATCCTGCCACTGAGGGCGGCTGAGGAGAGAAAAGAGCGGGAACTTTTACTGGAATGGTAGCTCCCAAGGAGAACCTTCCCTGGGTAGGCAGTTCTCAATTATCGGTCCCAGGGGCCATGTCCTCCAGGCTGATAAAAGTTAAAGTTTACCCTCCTGTCTCTTTTTGTGAACCCACCACCTCCCAGTCCGTTTTCTGGACAATGATGCCACCTAATGGGAACCGATAATAACTCTCAGAGCATTTAAGTGAGGATGCCTACCCTTTTTAATATAACTCACGTGTCTCTGCTTTGTACTTTGCTACCTGTTCGGTGCTGTTTGACAGCTTCTGATTGGCCAGACTCACCAGTACATAGGAAGTCAGGATTTCATAATACTGTTAAGTATTTTTAGATGGCTACTTATAAATATATAGAAGAATCACACTGTACACTTCAAATAGATTGCAGTTTTACTTGTCCGTGATACCTCAGAAAAGCTGAAAGAATATTAATTTTAAAAAAGATGGTTACAAATAATGTAAATTAATGTAAATAAAACAACAGATGTACACGAAGTAGAAATGAATGGAGATATACCAAAATGGTAATAGGGGCTGGATTAGGCTAGTGTGGTTGTGTTTTCTAAATGCTTTATAATACAGTTTGTATTTCTTTTTTTTTTTTTTTGTATTCATCATAAGTATACTTTTTTATATAGATAGTAATTAAAGTTGGAAAATACAGAAATAGAAACAAGAAAAACAAAATCACCCATAACTCCACCATTCCAACATACCTACTGTTTACATTTTGGTGTGTTTCTAGTCTTTTTTTTTTTTTTTTAGCGTTTTTGTATTTTTTTAATTGTAATCATTCTAATTCTTTTATCATTTACTTTTACTTTAGTAATAATTGTTGCTTTTACAATACTAAAAATCATCCCTTAGACAGTCCTGTTTGCAGGAAACCCTAATGCACCATTTAAATACATTAGGTTCCAAGAAATCTGACCTTAAAATAATTTTTATATTCTTATTTGTGCTGTATGTTCATGTACATGGAGATACCTTCAAAAGCCAGTAAGGGAACAGGAAAAAAAAAATAAGGAAATAATTTTAGAATTTATAGGCAATGCCAATTGAGCCCACTGGGGTTGAGAGGTAATAGGAAGTGGTTCCAGACGCACAGCACCTGGTCATGGGCCAGCGCCACCTGGTGGTTTGGTTATGAACAGTCTGAATTCTCTGCCTCCCATCTTCAGGTCTGGGAGCTGAATTCTCCTGGTTGGGGACCTCGCTACAGGATTCTGCCTCTAGTCTCTGCTTAGCCTACTGCAAATAGAGCAAGACTACCTGTCAGCACACGGATATGTAGACGTACAGATCTAGGTTTGCATTATGAGCAAATGGGTACCATGAGAAAGAAAAAAAAAAGGGGGGGCTCCCAGAATCTATGAAATGAAAAATTTAAATGGGAAGACAGCAATTTGGAAACGTAGCCCTTGGGGGGGCCTCCAAATCATCATCCATTTTGCAGATCTCTTTTCAGAGCAAATCTCTTCTCCACTTGCAACTCATTTCCCTTATTTTGCAGGAAAATGTATGTCAGTCTTTTCTCTCTGACAGAGACATATGTTTTGATTGGGCTCTTGGGGAGGGAGGCAGGTAAGACCAGAGAAAACACTCTGGTTTGTTAGAGCTGTAAAGGGCTGACATGAATCCAGTTCTGCCATTTAGTAGCTCTGTGTCCTGGGCTAAGCCATTTGATCTTTCTGGGCTGTTCCTTCATCCCTCAAATGGAGATAATCACAGCTTCTTTGCTAGGTTATAAGAAATAGATGTATTGCCTAGCCCTGTGCTTGTAGTGAGGGGCTCAATAAATTGTAGCTTTTTTTTTTTTAATAATAAACCCCTTATTGTTAACTCAGATTGGATTAAAACAATTTAATTCAGTTCACCAATCCTAGGACACACAGGGTTTTCCCGTTTTAAATCTCTGAAATCAGGATGTGTCAATGGCATGCCAGTGTTTTTTTCCTTCTTAACAGTTCTATAAAATAATGGTACTTCTTGCATTTGCCAGTGTTTTAAAGGAAATGGGGTAATTAGGTTAGCCGTGTTTGAAGTGCTGCAGGAAGACCTGTTTTAAGTGCTCTTGGATTTTGTCTGTAAAGCCTGAACATGACAGCTGGTTCCATGAGGTCTGATGGTGGCAATTCCCCACTGGTCTGTTCCCAGTCTCAGACTTGAACTTGTGAGCTACTATTTCTTTGAAACTTATTTGGAAAGCGTGTGTTGAACCTTTTAAACTTCACTGAGATTATGCAGAGCACAGCTGATAATTCAATAGCCTATATATAGCACTTAGCACCGCACAGCATACACGGAGTAAATGAATGTTGTTTTAAAGAGTAGGTGTGTTGGAGAGTGGGTATAATCCCTCTTCTAATTCTGTTGGGTCTTTCCCTGCTGTGTAGACTGCTACTTTCTTTCCAGGGCTGTCTGAGGGCTGGATGGACTATTGCATGGAAAATACCTGGCACATATTAGACACAGTAAATAACAGCAGATTGTATTCTCTGTCTCCTTGGCAACCATGCCTAGTCTTTTTCTCTCTGTCTTTCAGTCTAATAAAGTTCCTGTTGTTCAGCCCCCGCATCACATGCACCCGTTGACACCCCTCATCACCTACAGCAACGACCACTTCTCCCCTGGCTCCCCTCCCACACATCTCTCCCCAGAGATCGATCCAAAGACAGGTGAGTCGTCTGCCGCCCAGCCTGGCCCCCAGGCAGAGCTCTGGTGGGGCCGGCTTGTCTTCTCGGGTAACATAATGGCCCTGGAATCAGGCAGCCCTGGGTTCAGGGCATGTCTTCAATCCCAAGAGCCCATAACCCTGCCCACTGACATTAGCCCTTTCAGTTTTCTCATCCACCTCCTGTGTCCCTTTCACATCATCAAGGCATTGTGAGGATTAAGAGAAATTTCTCTGAGGCAATGGACAGGGCCTGGCTCCACAGTAAGGAGATGGCACTATTCTGCCATTGATTCTTTACTTTAGACTCTCTTACTAGTTGGGGGGGTGCAATGCTGGAAGTGGGATGGGGGATCTTTTTCATTGACCTTGAACTCTAGCCCAGCTGGAGGCTGTGCCTCCCTAAACCAAGACCGTTGCCTTACACTGAACATTTTCAAATAGAGTAACCAGTCTAGCCAGACATCTAAGTATAGCTATAAAGCAGTAAGGCTGGGCTGGCATTTTTTCTTCTTCTTCTTCTTCTTCTTCTTCTTCTTCTTCTTTTTTTTTTTTTTAATTGCTCACCAGAACTGTCCATCTGAGGGAAAGAGCCTCATCAAATTCCCAGAGTTGTCGTGGCTCAAAGCATTTTTGGAGCCCCTCTTTGAGGAAAGCAAAGTTACTGTAAGTTACAAATAATGAGGAGGACAAAAGTGGACTAGAAATCCAAAGTTCACTTTTCCGTGAACAGGGCAGGTTTTCTAAAGAGGTAGTTCGCGGACAACCCTAGGGGATGTCTGGGATCTCTCAGTCCAGGATTTCCGGACCCTTTCTTGGATGACTCCTATGTCAGCAGCTGGAAATTACTCCTGCTGACAGAGGTGGGATCCGTGTAGCCAGAGAGAAGCTGTGTTAGTCCTGCCTTCCTTGAACATGTCCTTGACTGACCGGCCAGCAGAGCTGGGGAGATGGCAGAGGACAAGGACACTGAAAGGCCTTCCATGCTCCAGCACACTCGGGGACATGGGGCAAGGGACTTCCTGTGTGGTGTTATTTTAAGGTGCTTTGGCAGGACCAAAGGGATCGGTCTGACACATGTCTCTTTGAAGCAGGAATCCCCCGGCCCCCTCATCCATCTGAGCTGTCTCCATATTACCCACTGTCTCCCGGAGCTGTCGGACAAATCCCCCATCCCCTCGGCTGGCTCGTCCCACAGTAAGGAAACTCGCAGACTTTCTTACCGTCCTTCCTTCCTCACACCGCGCTCTGCCTCCTCTGCCTCCTGCGTACTCTGGGGGGGTCTGTGTGCAGCACCCCCACCTCCCACAGTGGAGCCCTCTCATCAAAGCCCACAGCTCAGATCTCCCTGCTCTCCCTCGGGCAGCTGGCTCCCGACTCTTACTTCCTACTTCCTGCCCTTTATCTATCATCCTTTCTTCCCAGCCCCCTCTCCTTCCCTGTCCTGAACAGTGCCATTGTAGCCAATATGCTGACCAGATTTCCTTGCTCCCGGCCCTTATAGGCAAGGACAGCCCATGTACTCCCTTCCTCCTGGTGGCTTCCGGCACCCCTACCCTGCCCTCGCCATGAACGCCTCAATGTCCAGGTGAGTCCCGGGACTGGGGCTGTGAGCATGAAGTTCCCTTGTAGAATGGTCCTCTACTAGTGCCCTTGTCCTTTGTGACGGTGAAAAGCTTTCTCTTTGCCCTAACCGGGGAGGCACGGGCTCACCTTCTTCCCCACCTGTCTTTGCTAAGGCACCTCCTCGTACATACCGTATGGTTGGAATGGAGACCACAGACTTGGCTCGTTCTTTTCCCATCTCTCTAAGGGAAGAATTTCAAAGCCCCAGTACTCAGGCTCCCCACACGTCCCCCTCCGCGTGCTGGGCTTTGTGGCACTGAAACCAGAGACTGGAGAAGCTTAGTTTTTCCTGAAATGATGTCAGGAGAGGGAAGAGTAAAGGGGGCTTCTGTCTCAGGGGCCGGATCTACCTGACAATGGTACCTGTGGTCACAAAGGAAGTGGAACCCACAGCACATGCCCTTATTTTCCCATTGTAGACCCTGGCATCTGACCTGCTACACCTTCTTTTGCGCTTTCAGCCTTTCTGCGTCCAGTACCAAAGACAGGAGGCCTGTGGGTTTGTGTGGGAAGGGGAGGTTTGTTGGGTGTTTCCCAAACCTAGTTCTTTCGGGGCAGTGAATGGGCTTCCATTCCTCAAAGTCTGCCATAGCAGAGGTATTTGCACAGCTCTGCCATAAAGGCAGCCAGCCACCGTGTCCTCTGCTAGGTGACAAGCATTCAGCCCGAACCCCTGTGTTGTCACTTGTTTCCCCCTGATACACAGCCTGGTTTCCAGTCGGTTCTCTCCTCACATGGTGGCTCCGGCCCATCCTGGTCTACCCACCTCAGGGATTCCCCACCCTGCCATCGTCTCCCCCATCGTCAAGCAGGAGCCAGCGCCCCCCAGCCTGAGCCCCGCTGTGAGCGCGTGAGTATCAGGCAACCTGCTTGGGACGGTGGCCACTCTCTAAGTGGCAGATGCCACTTATTTTTCTCCCTGGTGGCATTTAGCAGGCAGCCAGCAGCCTCCCTCAGCCACACCTTTGACTCTCTGTGTTCCCATCCTCTCAGCCATCTTTTCTCACAGTAAGCAGAGTTTTACAGGCAGGATTTAGAGGCTGAAAGAGGACCTGAGAATGCTCTTGGCTTCTTTCCCACCCCACCATTCTTAATGCCCCCACCCAGACACATGAAAGTGTGAGCCCTAAAGGGAGGGTTTTCTCCAGGTCCATAGCTGACTGTAGCAGAGTTGGGACTACCAGCAAGGCCCGCGCTGTGTCCACTGAGCCATAAAGATGGCAGGAAAGCCAAAGTCAGTGCCTCATGGAGGGAGACTCCCCCTCTTGCTTCTGCCCAAAGCGCCCTGCCCCCTTTCTGCTCTGTCACCTATTACAGAGGCCTCCCGCCAGCCCCTCTGCCCCTTCCTCAGGAGCCTTTCATAGACTATGGCCTGGGGTCATCCCAAGGCTGAGAGCTACTGTGGGAGACGCTCGGGCTACAAGCAGCCATGGCAACTTGAAGGGATGGATTGCGGTCGGGTGACTGGATGAAAGCTGACTCGGGCTAACCTACAGCTTTGTGACTCCCCAGGAAATCACCAGTCACAGTGAAAAAGGAGGAAGAAAAGAAACCCCACGTGAAGAAGCCTCTTAATGCCTTCATGTTATATATGAAGGAGATGAGGGCCAAGGTGGTGGCCGAGTGCACCCTGAAGGAGAGTGCGGCCATTAACCAAATCCTGGGAAGAAAGGTACTATCCGCCGTTCCCCTCCAGGCTGCGTGGACAGCATCCCCCGCATTCCCCGCTGCCCGTCATCTCTGACCCTCTCTCTGCAGTGGCACAACCTGTCCCGAGAAGAACAGGCCAAGTACTATGAACTGGCCCGGAAGGAGCGGCAACTTCACTCCCAGCTCTACCCGACCTGGTCAGCCCGGGACAACTACGTAAGTGCCCCCTCGGCCCCGACGGCAGCACCTGCGAGAGGAAGCGGGGAGGGGGCAGGGCAGGGCTACGTTTATAGAGGACTCTCAAGGCCAGGGAGAAGGCTATATTGCTCTACAAATAAGGCAGTTTAATTCTCAGGAGGTCAACAAGGTTTTGGTGTCCTAAGAAACGAGGTAAATTTGTACCCTCTCCTTTGAGGTACATTTAGCCTTCAAGTCCATAATTAAGGGCACAGGGCAAGCGGTGTTCTGGCTCTGATGGTGAGGTTGTCGCTAGTCAAGGGTTCTGAACCTGGGGCTTGGGGAACAATGTCTGAGCCTCAGCTGGCATTTCTTTTTTTTTTTTTTTTTAATGTTTATTTTTAAAAGAGAGAGTGCGAGCAGGGGAGGGGCAGACAGGGAGACAGAGACTCCAAAGCAGGCTCTGCTCTGTCAAGCACAAAGCCCAATGTGGGGCTCAAACCCACAAGCTGTGAGATCATGACCTGAGCTGGACGCTCAACCGATTGAGCCACCACAGCTGGCCTTTCTAATAACTCTTTGAAACTGGACAGATTTTTGTATGTCTGGTTTTTTGTTTTGTTTTTTTTTTTCTTTTCTGGTGAGAGGCTTCAGAGCTGTCTTAGATTTTCACTGGGGCCTGAGTCCCCTCAAAAAAGGTCTAGAGCCACACTGGAGCAGTGCCCGAGGGCACTGAAGGGTGAGGCCTTCCAGGAAGGCCAGGACACAGCGTTGGAGGGAAGAATCAAATGGGGAGGGGAGGGCACATTCCAGGAAGGCTCAGCCTCCCTCCTCAGAGGCTTCTGTGGGCAGTGTGACCTGAGTGACTCCCTCCTCCACCCCCAGCTTCTCACCCAGGGTCAAGGACAGTACAGGTAATATCTTCTCTCCCCCACCTTGTATCTGCGAGTCCCCCTAAAGAGCTGTCCCTGCTTACCTCTTTCTGTGGCCATAATTTTCAGGGTAAGAAAAAGAAGAGGAAGAGAGAGAAGCAGCTGTCCCAGACACAGTCCCAGCAGCAAGTCCAAGAGGCAGAGGGTGAGTCCTAAGGAGGGCGCTGGCTCGTCACAGTGGCGTCTGCCTCTGCATCATTCCTGGGTCTCTGAAGGGTACAGCAACAGTCCTGTTTCAGAATAGCTGTCATTTTCAGGGCCTCTGCCTCTTGGGAATCCTCTTGCACACCCAGGTGGGTGTTATTATTATCCCCTTTTTAGAGATGACAGATGAAGAGGCTCCGAGAAGTTGGGTCTTCCCAGTCATTCTGCTTGTTAAATGGCGGAGGCAGGATTTGATCCCAGCACTTTCCCACTTCGAAGCTTAGGCACTTTTCATTTCAACTGAGTTGCATCTTATTTGAGGGTTCTCAAATCAATGTATAAGGTACACGTTGGAGATATTTGAAATGACCTTTGGAATTCCCTCTGGAAGGGGGCGCAGTAGAGCCTGACATACCACATTCACATTTGTGAATCTAACAGAAGCAGGTTTCCTGCAAGATTTGGTTGGTCGAACGCCAAAAGAGTTTGCCTAGTATGGGGGCCACTTTGTGCCGAAATGATGTGCTCTGTCTTTCCACTGTACGGTCACACCTGGCACAGATGCTCACGTGGTGACAGGCGTTTAGGGCATGCCCCTCACCGCGTGCTCACTTCTAGACAAGTGTAGAGCAGCTGGTACCAACGTGCTTTTAGTCTCTCTCCTCTCTCCCTTTCTTTCTCTTCCTTTTCTTTCATCTATATAATTTGTACATTCATTTACACAGGAGGACACATAAGTAAAGTAGGTACGTGCTCCCACACCCACTGTAAACCTCCCTGCTTAGCAGGTGCTGCGCCCACTCTGACAGCACCCTGAGGCAGGGAAGGTGATGGTGTGATAGACTGAGCTGTTTTCCCTCCTGTCAGATACCAAATAGGTCTCTGTCGTTTTGACGTTGCCCCTTCTCGGTGCTCTAGGTGTCCCTGAATGCAGCTTCCTAGTCTTGAAAGCCTCAGATGTAACTTCAGGCCCTCCCTTCCCTCCCACTAAGCATCCTTGCATTCCACCTCACCCACAGCCACTAACTGCTCAGCCTCTCGTGTGTTTTTCCCCCCTAGGTGCTCTGGCCTCCAAAAGCAAGAAGCCATGCGTTCAGTACCTGCCCCCCGAGAAGTCCTGTGACAGCCCTGCCTCCTCCCACGGCAGCATGCTCGACTCCCCGGCTACCCCCTCCGCAGCCTTGGCGTCACCAGCTGCCCCTGCTGCGACCCACTCGGAGCAAGCCCAGCCCCTGTCCCTCACCACCAAGCCGGAGAGCCGGGCCCAGCTGGCTCTACACTCGGCTGCCTTCCTGTCAGCTAAGGCAACAGCCACCTCCTCTGGCCAGATGGGCAGCCAGCCCCCACTCCTCTCCCGGCCCCTCCCCCTCGGGTCCCTGCCCACAGCTCTGCTGACTTCTCCCCCCTCCTTCCCGGCCGCGCTCCATGCCCACCAGGCCCTCCCGGTCCTCCAGGCCCAGCCTCTTTCCTTGGTTACCAAGTCTGCCCACTGAGCTGCCCCCCGACCTATGCAGGCTGTCAAGTGACGCGTCGAGTAGTAATGATTCAGAAGAAACAAACAAAAACAAAAAAACAACAAAAAAAAAAAGGAAACTTTATTGGTCAATATTTGACCACTCTGGACTGTTCTGTAAAGTGACTGGTAACAACAGCACTTTACGTTTTGTAGATGTAACCAGTAGCTGATCTTAAGGCTTTTTTAAAAAACAAAACAAAACAACAAAAAAAAAAAATCTTTAAGAGAAAGAGAACTGCAAAGTAGTGTGTTACTCTTCCCATACGCGCAGTGGTGGATGGGCCCGGGCAGGAGACCCCCTTCTCTCTACCTCTTTCACTTTCTGCCCTGCTCCCTATTCTCATCGTTCCCCCGTGCCCCCCTTCCCTTCCCAGTCTGCATGTGGGCCATCGCTGGACCTTTAGCCTGCTGCCTCTTCATCTAGATCCCGTTCCTGGACATTCTCTTTTCCCTCACCAAGTTTTTCTCCTTTGCTCGACTCCGTGGGCTCTTGCCTTCACCTTCGTCCTCTGCCCAGTGTAAGGCTGTCATCACATGAGAAGCCACCTTTGCCTGGTTTGTCTCCACCAGCATCCCTTTTTCCTCAGTGGGCCCTAACCCAACAACTGCCAGCTTGTGGTGGGAAAAGAGGTCCTCTGAAATGGTTCTTCCCCCACATTTAAAGGGATTCAAGGTGCCTGCCACTTCCTCAGTGAAGAAGTCTCTGTGCCACCCCCTCACCAGTCCAGACCTCGTCTCATGGTCCCAGAGTGGCAGACGAGACCTGGCCCGAAGGCCTGGCTCTCGTCCCCTGGGTCAGTGCTAGCACAATCTGCCAAAGGTCGAAACTCCCTCCTCCCTCCCCCCCATCACCTCACATGCTTCTTCTGTGTGTATTTCTTTTTGTTTTTATGGGGTTTTTTGGAGCAATTTAAACTTCCAGTTGTTTATTTTCACAAAAGAAAATAAAATTGCAGTTGCAAGACCTTTTCTGAGTATTTTAGTCCCTCTGTTGAATCAAGCCCCCATCTTCATACCAGACCCTGTGCTAGATTTTTCGAGTCCCAGGAAGGGAAGAACATGAAAACATGGCCAACAAGAAAATGCAACCCAACTTTCAGCCTCAAATGTACAGAGACCAGTCAGTATCAATAACTGAGATCCAAAGAGAGGAATCTTTATTTTCATATATCTTATAATTGCCAAGGTGTAACAGGGGTCCTTTTGTTGTTTTGCATGATACCTAGCACCACCATTAATTTTTTGTCTAATGGCTTTATTGAGCTGTAATTTACATAACATGCAATTTAGCCATTTAAAGTATACAATTCAGTGGGTTTTCTATGTTCAAGGTTGTGTATCCTTCATCACAGTCAATTTTAGAACATTTCACTGCCTCAAAAAGGAACCCCAAACCCTTTGGAAGTCACCCCCAATTCCTCCCCTCACACCCTGCAGTCCCAGGCAACCACTCTATTTTCTGTTTCTAGATTTGTTTATTCTGGACATGTCCTTTTTTTTTTTAAGCTTATTTATTTGGAGAGAGAGAGAGTACAAGCAGGTGAGGCACAGAGAGAAGGAAAGACAATCCCATGCAGGCTCCACACCATCAACACAGAGCCCAATGTGCAGCTCCAACTCACAAACAGGGAGATCATGACCTAAGCCAAGATCAACAGTCCGATGCGTAACCGAATGAGCCACCCAGGTGCCTCTTTTTTTAAACTTAGTGGTGTTAAAGTACATTCACAACACCATGCAACCATAACCACTGTCAATTTCTAGAACTATTTCGTCATCCAAAACACAAACTACCCATTAAACATTAACTTCCCACTCTCCCTTCCCCCCCAGACTTCACAAACCTCTAATCTGCTTTCTATTTATGAATATTCCTATTCTCGGTATCTCATATAAGTAGAATCCTACAATATTTGTCCTTTTGTGTCTGGCTTATTTCACTTAGCTTAATGCTTTCAAGATTCATCTACATTGTGGCATGTATCAGAATTTGATTCCCTTGTATAGCTGAATAACCCACTATGTATATACACCACATTTTGTTTATCCACTCATCTATTGACGAGTACGTGGGTTTTTTATACCTTCCAATTTCTCCACATCCTCACCAACACATTTTTTCTTTGTTAGTTTATTACAGCCATCCTGGTAGGTATGAAGTGGTATCTCAATGTGATTTTGATTTGTATTTAACTAATACTAATAATGTTGAGCATCTCTTCATATGCTTATTAGACAGTTGTCCCAGACTATTCTATTTGTTGAAAAGACTACTGTCTTAGCACCCTTATTGAAAATCAGCTGACCATAAATGTAGAGGCTTATTTCTGGACTCTATTGAATGCTGTCCAACTCAACTATAAGTCTTTATGCCAGTACCACACTGTCCAAGTTACTGTAGCTCTGTGGTACATTTTATTTTTTTAATGTTTATTTTTGAGTGAGAGAGAGCGAGAGAGAGTGGGGGAAGGGCAGAGAGAGGGGCACTGAGGATCCAAAGCGGGCTCTGTGCTGATAACCGACAGCCTGATGCGGAGCTCCCAACTCATGAACTGCGAGATCATGACCCTAGCTGAAGTCTGATGCTTAACCAACTGAGCCAGTCAAGTGCCCCTGTAGTAAGTTTTAAAGTGGGTAAGTATCGGGGCACCTGGCTGGCTCAGTTGGTAGAACATATGACTTGATCTCGGGGTTGTGAGTTCAAACCCTACATTGAGCACAGAGGTTTCAAAAGTTGAGAAGGGTGAGTCCTCTAACTTTGCTTTTTTCTAGGCCTGTTTCAGCTATTCTAGGTCTCTTGCATTTCCATGAATTTTAGGATCAGCTTGTCATTTTCCATAAAGAAGCCAGTTGAGGTTTTAATAGGTTGGTAGATCAATTGATCTACCAATGTGTTGGTAGATCAATTTAAGGACCATAGCCATCTTAACAAAATTAAGTTTTCCAATCCATGAACATGGGATGTTTTTCCATTTATTTAGGTCTTTAATTTCTTTCAGTAATGTTTTATAGTTTTCAGAGTATAAGTTTTGCACTTTTTTTTTTGAGAGAGAGAGAGAGAGAAGACACAAATGAAGGAGGATGGGGAGAGAGAGAGAGCGAGAGAGAGAAGCAGGGTTCACCCTAAGCTGGGCTCATGTTCACTCGAAGCAGGGCTCAGGCTCACCCAATACAAGACTACAAGACTCTTAACTCATGAACCGTGAGATCATGACCTGAGCCAAAGTCAGATGTTTAACCAACTGAGTCACCCAGGTGTCTTCTTTTTTTTCTTAACCTTATTTTATTTTTTCCCTTTCTTCTTTAATGTAAGCTCTACACCCAACATGGAGCTTGAACTCACAACCCTGAAATCAAGAGTTGGCTCTACCAACTGATCCAGCCAGGCACCCCAAGTTTTGCACTTCTTTTGTTCTTTTTGATACTATTGTAAATGGAATTGTTTCTTTTTTAATTTTTTAAAAATTTTTTATGTTTATTTATTATTGAGACAGAGAGAAACAGAGCATGAGTGGGGGAGGGGCAGAGAGAGAGGGCGACAGATTCTGAAGCAGGCTCCAGGATCTGAGCTGTCAGCACAGAGCCCGACGCAGGGCTCGAACCCACAAACCACGTGATCATGACCTGAGCCAAAGTCAGACGCTTAACCGACTAAGCCAACCAGGCGTCCCTGGAATTGTTTCTTAAACAGTTTTCATCTTGACATTGTCTATTACAAATGTGTACAGAAATGCAATTGATTTTCGTATACTGGTCTCACATAACCTTGCTCAACTTATTTCAATAAATTTTTAGAAAATCCTCAGGATTTTTACATGCAAGATCACATCATCTGCAAATAGAGATCGTTGCACTTCTTTCTTTCCAATTTGGATGCCTTTTATTTCTTTTTCCTGCCGAGCGATCCTGGTTATTTCCAATACAGAGTTGAAGTAGTTAGAACAGAAACCACTGTCTGTTCCTTATCTTAGAGGGAACCTTCCAGTCTTTTACCACTACATATAAAGTTAGTTGTGAGATTTTTGTACAATGCCCTCTTTCACGTTGAGAAAGTTCCTTTTCTTTATTTTTAAGTTTATATGTTTATTTTGAGAGAGAGAGCAAGCAAACAGGGGAGGAGCAGAGAGAGGGGGAGAGACAGGAGCCCAAGGAGCTGGGGCATGACATGGGGTTTGAACTCACGAACCATGAGATCATGACCTGAGCCAAAACCAAGAGTTAACTGACATTTAACTGACTGAGCCACCCAGGTGCCCCAAGAAAGTTTCCTTCTTTTTACAGTTTGTTAACTTTTTTATTATGAAGAGGTGCAAGGAAAATTTAAGATTTATTAAAAATCCCTGCTACCAGTCCCTTAACCAAAATTGGTGTGAGTGAGGAGTTAGTGCTGAAATCTGTCTCCTCTAATCCTATTTCAGTTAGAAGCTGTGCCTGAAAAAGACCCACACAACTGAACTAGGTGCCACAACACATTTGTGGTGCCTAACACCAGCTAGGCCTTCTGTGCCACTTATCGGTTATTATACTTGACCTTTATCGGCTCCTCTCCAAATCCCCTCCACAACTCCACTTTACCATTATCAAACCCCAAAATTAATCCCCACCTTCCCACTCTTTTTTTTAAATAAGTTTTTATTTTTAAATATTTTATTATTTTTTTAATGTTTAAGAGAGAGAGAGAGAGAGACCGAGCGCGAGTCCGGGAGAGGCAGAGAGAGAGGGAGACACAGAATCTGAAGCAGCTCCAGGCTCTGGGCTGTCAGCACAGAGCCCGACGTGGGGCTTGAACTCGTGAACTGTAAGATCATGACCTCAGCTGAAGTCAGACACTCAACCGACTGAGCCACCCAGGCACCCTTTATTTTTTTAATGTTTATTTATTTTAGAGAAAGAGAAACAGGCGGGGGTGGGGGGTAGGGACAGAGAGAGAGGAGGACAGAGGATACAAACTGAGCTCTGCTGACAGCAGAGGGCCTGATGTGGGCTCGGACCCACAAACCATGAGATCATGACCTGAGCTGAAATCAGACACTCAAATGACTGAGCCACCCAGGCGGCCTCCACCTTCCCACTCTTGAAGACAGGTGTGCCTCTTAGAATATCGAGAAACTTGAAGCCAGCTAAAATGCTCTTTTTTGATCTCCCATATCCCTACCTAAATCTCCCCTTACCCTCTAACCATTTTAACAGCCCTTCCATAGGTCTCAGAGTCAACCTGTGGTTCAACCCAAGGTCAACTACTCTGCTACACCCTGGACCCAACCCTTCATCTCTGGACCTGGTTCATCTTTGTACCTTGTAATCTTGGTCATTCTGTCTAATGAGCTCTTCCCCTCAGTCAATAAAAGAGTTCAATCCTCTTACATACCTAAAACTCTGTTTCACATGCAAACTTCCAGAAAAGGGTCATTGCTACTTACCTTCCATTCACTACTTTTCCCCCACTGCACCCAGGTTTGCCCTCAACACTCTACTGAAATATCTAATTCTAACTCCTTATCTTACTTCAACTTTGTGCTGTATTTTATTCTGTTGATTTCACTCTCCTCATAGAAACACTCAGTTCTATGACAAGTGGGAGCCCTCAAAGGATGCTGAGTAAAGAAACAGTGAAAAACAAGATGAGAGAGTCCCAGAAGATAAGTGGCTGACTAGTTGTAATATCAAAGCTCCAAAGAGGACCTGTAAGGTAAGAATTGTACGTATGGCTTTGTAACTTGCTTCATTTTCCATTAACAATCTATCATATGCACACAGATGCCTATTAAAAGGGAGAACTGACAAAATATTCATGATAATAGCTCTGGATTACAAGATATTTTTATTTTCTTACTCTGGCTTATCTTTATTTTAAAAATTTTTATATAATGAACATGCTAATTGTAATAATAACTTTGAGGAGTCTTAATTATATGCTAGATACTGTGTTAAATACTCTATATGAATTATCTAATTCTCAACACTTTTATTCCCATTTCATAACGAAGAAATTGATGCTTAACGTAATTGGGTAAATTGTCCAACATCATGTAAAGCACTTGTGAAATAAATATTAAAGAATAAAAGGCACTATTTTTCTCCTACCAAATTGGCCAATGAAGAATACTCGCTGCTATCCAATTGCATAAGACAACAGCATGACTTTCAGCAAGTTACGTGATATCCTTGAGGGTCTCTCTCATCTTAAAATGCACCTAACCAATACCTGATAATAAATAATAGTTACTACCAGTAGAAAACTGAAAATAATCCAGATCTCCAATAATAAGGGACTGGTCATAAAAATTATGGTAAACTCATAAATTATTTTTTATGAAACCATTAACAATTGTGTTTTTTGGACAATATTTAATTAGGAAAATGGTTCCTGTGTCTACCTTTGAACTTCGTGCTACATTTCCAACTAACCTGTCTTATAGGCATCTTACGTTTTTTGAATGTTTATTTTTGACAGAGGGAGAGAGAGGGAGGGAGAGAGTGAGAGAGAGAGAACGAGCAGGGGAGGGGCAGAAAGAAAGGGAGACACAAAGCAGGTTCCAGGCTCTGAGTTGTCAGCAAAGAGCCTGACACGGGGCTCGAGCTCACAAACTGCAAGACCATGACCTGAGCCAAAGTTGGACGCTTAACTGACTGAGCCACCCAGGCGCCCCTTATAGGCATCTTAAACACACCAACAGAAGCAAATTCATTTTCTACGCCCTAACCCCACCAAATCTGGCTTACCACACTTTGTTCACCATCACCCCTTTCCCCCATATCCAGTCCATCTCCAAGGACTGCTGGTATTACCTCCCAAACTTCTGCTGAGTCTAATCACTTTTCCCTCCGTTCTCACTGTCCTTGTGCTAGTCCTACTTGAACTGTTGCAACAGTCTGCTAACTGATTAACTCCTAACTCCACTCTTCTCTCCCCACCCCAAGAGTAGATTCTTCACCATGCCACCAGATTGATCCTCGAAAATTTCCAACTGGAATTATATCTTTCCCCACTTAAACCTCTTTAATGGATTCTCATTACTGTTAAAATAAAATATAACCCCCTAGGCATGGCCCACAAATTCTGCATGATTTGTTGGACACTCCTCTCCTGCCTCCTAATGTGGAGACCAGACTGAGCTTAACAACTCCATTCCCTTCCTTAGACACACACTCCTGCCAAGCCAATATCCTGTCATGTTAGCCAAATAGTTATGTGAGGGAGGTGGAAAGAGTTTTCTTTTCTTTTTTTTAGTTTATTTATTTATTTTAACAGAGAGATAGAAAGTAGGAGCACAGGCAGAGAACGGGCAGAGAGAGAGGAGGAGAGGGAATCTTAAGCAGGCTCTGTCAGCCCAGAGCCCAGTGCAGAGCTCCATCTCATGAACCGTGAGATCATGACCTGAGCCAAAACCAAGAGCTGGGCACTTAACCGACTGAGTCACCCAGGCACCCCAAGAATTTTCTTTTAGAAACAGATTCATGGAGCACCTGGGCAGCTCAGTCGGTTAAGCTTCTGACTTCAACTTAGGTCATCTTCTCGCAGTTTGTGAGCTCACAGCGCAGAGCCTGCTTCAGATCCTCTGTCTCCATCTCTCTCTGCCCCTCCCCTGCTCACGTACGTGTGCTCTCTCAAAAATAAATAAATAAAAACTTTAAAAAAATTAAAGCAGTTTTTTTTACTTTTTAGAGTATTTATTTATTTACTTTTAAGAAAGAGAGCGCACACATGCGCAAGGAAGGGAGGGTCAGGGAAAGAAGGAAAGAGGGGAGAGAATCCCAAGCAGGCTCCGTGCCTGCCTGACGTGGGGCTCTGTGCTCACGAACTGTGAGATCATTACCTGAGCCAAAGTCATGAGTCAGAAGCTTAACCAACTGAGCCACCTAAAAGCCCCCGAAAGTAGTTTAAAAAAACTACTGGCACCTGGGTGGCTCAGTTGGTTAGGTGTCCAACTTCCTCTCAGGTCATAATCTTGTGGTTCATGGGTTGAAGCCCCACATCAGGCTCTATGCTGACAGCTCAGAGCCTGGAGCCTGCTTCTGATTCTGTATCTTCTTCTCCCCTCCCCACCCCCCGCCCCAAACCCCGTCACGCTCTGTCTCTCTTTCTCACTGTGTCTCTAAAAAATAAATAAACGTTAAAAAAAAAAAAA
>CM053576.1:94181057-94381566 GCA_028646485.1 Cryptoprocta ferox
CCCCGGCAAGATGGATACCCAGCCACAGTCCACAGAAGATAGCTCTAACAAGGTGAAGTCCCAGGCGCAGTCCACAAACGATGACTCTAAGAAGGAGAAGCCACAGTCCACGGGAGACAGCTCTAACAAGGAGAAGCCTCACCTGCAGTCCACAAAAGATGGCTCTAGCAAGGTGGAGTCTCAGCCACAGTCCGTGGGAGACAGCCTTAATAAGGTAAAGACCCAGCCCCAGCCCCAGCCCCAGCCCATGGACGATGATGCTAGCAAGGAGAAGCTGCAGCAGCAGTCCTTGAACTCCAACAAGCTGGTCTCCTCTGATAACAAGGAACCCTCCAATCCTGACTTAAACATACCAGCTGACAAAGATACCTCTCTGCATGCTTCTAGAAGTGAATCTGGGGAGAGAGTATTACTGGACTCTGACCCCACTTCTCTGCAGCAGGAGAGGAAAGGTAAGTCTTCAGAGCTTACAGAAGACGTGGGGCCCAAGAAGGCTGAAGAAGGTGATACAGAGCCTGAAGAAGGTTCACCGCCCCAAGAAGAGAAAGAGATGCCCGGCCTTGCCTCCAGTGAGAACCGTGAAGGGACACTTTTGGATTCCATGGGTAGGGAGAATGATGACCTTTATAAGGACAGTCTCGGAAGTGCCAGTGCAGAGAGCAGCCACTTCTTTGCATATTTGGTGACTGCAGCCATACTTGTTGCTGTCCTCTACATTGCCTATCACAACAAGCGGAAGGTGAGTCAAGAGTTGCCTGAAGACGAGGAATGGGATGTCCTCCACCCTGAAAGTTTGGTGTGTGGGCCGGTATCTCTCACTCATCTGCCTGTGAGCACTGGGGATTTTAAGACACACTTCAGTTTATCCTCAGATCCTGCTAGGGCTCTCTGCTCTCATTTTATACATCATTTGTTTTCGTGTCAGATTCCTTTGAGTGCCCTCTGCTGCTGTATTAGGTGCTAAGTAAGGACATTATTGTGATCTGACCTGAATTGGCGTCTCCTTCCATAATCCTAAACTTAGGTCCTTGACAGCCTTAGAGAACCTTAGTACCTGGCAGTTTGTAAATACAGCATTGTCTTCCTGTTTCCACTCTGAAGATGATGATTTCTAGTTTCCTTTCCGCAAGCTTTCATCTTCCATCTGCAGTGGCAGAAAGAGTGGTTATGTAGTCTTTGACATCAGCAGCAGAGAGCCCAGGGCCTGTCTTCTACAGTCGGTTGAGTTTCTGATTAGAAGAATGGCCAGAAATTGCATGGAGGCACTCATCTTTTACTACTTCGGCAGCGTTTGGTGTAGAGCAATGTCTGTTGCTTAACAACCACTCTGAAGACAAAACGATCGCATTTCTTATTGAGTCCTAAGAATTTCGTAGTTTCTACAGCCTGGTTAAAATTGGAGAGTTCAATTCATGATGTCAAAAGGCCTATGGCTGTGAGGAATGAGGGAAGACGTTTAACAAAAATTCGTTCCTTATTCTACATCCAGAGATAAACCTTAGGTGAAGTGGTAAGGTTAAAATGAAGCAAGGTGTGGGGCGCCTGTGTGGCTCAGTCAGTTAAGCGTCCAGCTCTTGGTTTCAGCTCAGGTCATGATCTCACGGTTGGTGAGTTCAAGCCCTACGTTGGGCTCCATACTGACAGTGTGGAGCCTGCTTTGGGATTCTCTCTCTCTCCCTTTCTCTCTTTCTCCCTTTCTCTCTCTCTCTCTCTCTCTCTCTCTGCCCCTCCCCTGCTTGCATGCTCACTCTCTCTCTCTTAAAATAAATAAACTAAAAACAACAGCAATAAAATGAAGCAAGTGTGGGGTGAAAAAGTACATTTACAGATAAGAAATAATTATTGCGGGGTGCCTGGGTGGCTCAGTTGGTTAAGCGTCCGACTTCAGCCCAGGTCACAATCTCGCAGTCTGTGAGTTTGAGCCCCGCATCGGGCTCTGTGCTGACAGCTCAGAGCCTAGAGCCTGCTTTGGATTCTGTGTCTCCCTCTCTCTCTCCGCCCCTCACCCGCTCATGCTCTCTCTCTGTCTCTCAAAAATGAATAAATGTTAAAAAAAAAAAATTTAAAAAATTTATTGCTTGTGAGTAAAAAAGGAGTGTCTTATTCTAGAGCTCTCTGGGGAGGAGTTGGCAGATCTTTGTACTCTTGAGTAAATCACAGACTCCCACAACCTATAGCCCAGAACAGTCTTCCTCCGTCTGTTACTTCCTACTTAGTAGTATAAAAGATTCTGAGGTGACCAGAGGCCCTCTTCTCCTTCAAATTGTTACAAAGAGGCCTCTTTGTGGGTGTACTACTCTTTCACTGTCAGGGTCATTAACAAGTGTATTACCAGGGGATTACCTCTGATTTCAGAGACTGAACTATGTCATTGTAGAGTCACTTGTTGATTTCATTTTCCTTTCCCCAGATTATTGCTTTTATGCTAGAAGGAAAAAGGTCTAAAGTCACTCGACGGCCAAAGGCCAGCGATTACCAGCGTTTGGACCAGAAGGTAAGGAAGGAAGCCCCCAGGTCTGTGGGAGGGATAGGCAGTCTCAGATAGGCCCAGCAGTGCACTTATATTTGACACGATGGCGACAGTGGATTCTGGGGTGCTGCTGCCATCAGCCCACCCTTTGCGGACCGCAAAGTAGAGACATCCGTATGTACATGTCTGCAATATGAGAGCTAGAAGAGACCTTCAGCTCTCTCCCTTGCCAGAAGAGGAAATTCAGGGCCAGAAACCTGATTCCCCACCCCACCCCCGCCCCCCCAGAAGTTCCCACTACAAGTTTGTGGCAAAATCAAGACCTGATGGCAATTCCATAGTAGGCACCTATCCTGTGCTTTTTGCACTGAACCAGCACTTCACAAATTTTAGTAGGCACGTGGATCACCCTGGGAATTGTGATGAAAAATCTGAATGATTACATATGGGTGGAATCTATGCGTCTACATTTCTAGGAAGTTCCCCGGTGACATCACATGCTGTGGAGCCATGCTTTAAGTAGCAGAGCATTCGACTACATTCCCCAAATACAAATGAGTCCAGACATATGTAGGTCTCAACTTCTAGAGGTCAGCCCTGCTGATCTGTGGACTCGATTTCCTGAGTGCAGCCAACTCATGCCTGCCAGGAAGCAAAGCATTCCTTCCCCCCAACAGTGTAGGAGCCGAGCAGGATTCTCCCCAAAAGCAGTTTGAGTGGAAACAGGCTATTTCCACTGTCTTGCTGCCAGCTTGCACCCCTCCTTTCCCCTTCTGTGTACAGTCAGGACATTGGTAACAAATAGTTCGTGGCATGACTGTCAGTTTTCCCAAGACTCCCTACAAGGAACACAGTTCACAGGTAGAGCTCACACCAACAACAAGTCCAAAAACCTTAGCTAACTAGCCCAGTAGGTCAACTTCACAATCTAGTCTTGGCCTAGAACCTTTCCATATAATTGACTTTAAGGATTTATTTCCCTTTCATTTTTTTAATTCTAATTAAAACGCACATGTAAATAATTCCAAACAACACAGAAATACTATAAACCAAAAGCCAAGATTCCCATATTCCTATCACCAAGTGTGTATCTTTCTAGCATATGTTTGATTCCAGACTGACTTTTAAAATAATTTTATGTGCTTTTATTTTACTGATTGCTTTTTGTATGTTGGAGGGGCAGCTTGTCTTAATTCTGATTTTTTCCCCCTGCACTGCAACTCCTATAAGCCTAGATTCATAGCAGTGAAGTGTAGTCCCCTGGAAGGAGATTAACATTACCAATGAATTGTGTTGCTCTCGTTTCAGATTTGATTTCTGTGTTCTTGAGAACTTTGTCCTCCCTGCTGATTTGTTTTTAAATCAAGAGAAATGAAGAAAAAAAGTACTGTGACCTAAAAGACACCCCCTCCTCTAGGGTTTGGTGGCAAATCTGGGCTGGCAGAGGCAGGGGGTATTGCTTAGATTTTTGCACCTGCACTTTGGTGACCTTGTACTCCTGTGTCCCCATCACCTACGCTGGTGTCTTCCATCCTTTCCTTCTCTGAGTGTGAGTAGAGGGAGCATGTGGGAAGCCTGCTATGACCAAAGGGAGATCTCAGTCCCAGGCAGGCTACTGCTGCTGACTGCCTTCCCTTGGGCCTTGGCCCTTTCGTAGTTACCCTTTGCATATAGCATTGCACCCACCACTATTTATCTTTGCAGACCCAGGAGAAAACTAGGTTGAAAACTGAACCTAGGAGAAAACTCAACTGCAGGTTGAGGTGCTTTTATACCAAGGCCGCATCTGGGGGGGATGTGCCCTACAAAAGATGTAGAAGGGGAATGCTGACAGGCAAACGGCTACTTCGAATACCTAATTCTCTGCAAAGGCTTCAGCAGCAAACCAAAACAGCTTTTGAAAAGTGCTTTATTGCCTGCAAGTCCAACCTGTCTAGTAGAAATCCTTCACACTTTCCTGATATTTTCGTATTACTTAAGACATAGTGAGTCAACTTCCATTTGGTTGTACTGAGCATAAACCTGAACTTGGGGATTCTGGGAGTAAAGCTGTAAAGCCACAGTTCCCATCACAGATTTTTAAAAATAGAGTTATGATTATTGAAATACTGTGTTCGTCTATACTCAATGATCGTAACAGGAACTTTTTTAAATAGGTTAAGTTCATACTTTGCACGAGAAAATGTGCAGGAGGGTTTTGGTTTTGATCTGCATTATTTTCCTAGGGCTTTTATGAAAGGTTTCCCATAAACTCTGGCCTTTGTTGCCTAGAAAGACAAATTAGACTTGTAGTCAGAAACTAACAGTACTATCTCTTTTACCTTAATCTAGTTAATAGTTCACTGTCTGATATAGGATGCCAAGGGTAATTAGTCAAAACTCTCCTTCCACCCCATGTCAGCGGTTATTAAAATTCAAGAAATTCAGAGTTCCCCCCGGGGTAACTGAGGGTAGTGTTTTGGATCATGCTGTGGTTTGAAGTTTTACTTAAATCCGTTCTAGTTGTGCTACCTGTTATAGAGAGCCTAAAGAGAGTTGTGCAGAGAAAAAATGGAATTAGAATAGCTGATCTCAGGGAAACACAAAGAATGTGGGAGGTGAGGGGTGGGATGAATTCCGTGCTGTTGAGGAAGTTAGTCTGCAGAAGGGACCATCCCGTTGGCACATTACCTTGCACCTTGCTTAAAACAGCATGGCTTTGAGTTGAGATTTATGGAGACAAGGAATGAATGAATGCTCTTGGCGTCATGCTCTCTTCCTGTGCATCAGTCTTGCAGTACTTTCCTCTATCTGAGGAATCTTCTGTCAGGCTCTCCTAGCATTCTGGAAAACCATGGTTCCCCTTTGCCTGCCTTTCCTCCTCCTCTCTAATGTTTTCTGTTTCTCCATCTACACTAACTCCTTTCCTTCTGCCTTCATGCATGCCCAGATTTCCCCGTTCCCATCCATCCTGTTTGTTACTCCTTCCCTTTGTAACCTTTATACACTCACTTTGGTCCTGGTCTTCCTACCAGTAGTTTTTCCAGAGGTTCAGATCGCCAAAGGTAATGGCTTGTTCTCAAAGTTTAGTCTTGTCCTGCATAGAACTGGACATTATTGACCAGCCAAATTGAAATCCCCCTCTTCTGGTTTCTGTGACTGACTGTCCTGGCTTCTAAGAACTTTGCTTTACCCTGTGCTGGCGGGGGAACAGAGCCCTCAAAGGCTGGTTTCTCTCTTCCTTCTTCTTCCCAGAAATTCATCCATTCTTCATTCTCTGAGTGAGTGACTCCTAAGTGTTTATCCTTGGCCTAGTTCCCAAAGAATCAAATCCTGTTGTGTGCTGTTTCAGTTTGCTCTGTTGGCACTAGAAACTGAAGTTCTCTCTTCTACCCATTAAGCTGCCCATCTCAGCTGCCCATTTTAATTTTCTCAGCTCCAAACTATAGTCTTTTACCATTTTTTTCTGTTACAACAGACCTATCCATTGAAAAAAAAAAAGTCTCCAGTATCATCTTTCTTTCCACTTTCCTGTCGTCACACACCCTCACCATTTCACTTCTCTCCTGAATTCCCAACCCCTCCAAGAGGCATCCTAACTGGTTCTCCTGTCCATCTTCTCTCATGTGCAGATTGATCTTTCCAAAATCCTTGCCCTTGATCTAAAGCTTCTGTCTACCTCTCGTGGCTTAAGAGAATCTAGCTTTTATAGACTATAGCGTTCATGACTCTGTGGTTGGCACTTTCTTGCCGGTCTTTCTCTGCATCCTATCCAGGCCGAAGGCTCCTTTTGTCAGGCCCATCTTGGCCTCTGTGCCTTTTTGTTGTTGCTGTGCCCGCCATTCCCTGGCTTCCCTGGTGGTTCTTCAGTTGGGGCGCACTCTCTTCTCTTCTTTACTTGCCTCCCCCAGTGTTTCTTCAGGGCCCAGCTCAGGTTTTCCCACGCACCTTCTTAACTCCCCCACCACACATGATTGTTGGCTCTTTCCATTCTACTCTAATAATTCTTAATAATGCCAGTCACAAATTTTGTCACTCCAGCAAAAAAGAGCAGACATTATCTGATGTCCGTGTCTGGTCTCTCCTCCCCAAAACGAAGCTACTTGCAGGAGTGCCCTTGGCACCGTCTGCATAGCTGCCTAGTGTTGTGACGTCCCCTAGGTACTTCAGGAGTTCAGTGTCTTCTTGCAGAGACATTTTCCTCGTTCAGGACATCGGAATGTGACTTAACTGAGGTCTCACACAGCTCTTCCTGGCTACTCGCTGCTGTCCCTTACTGATGGATTTTGCTGTAATGAGGGGAGCAGAAAGAAAGATTGGTTTCGGGAACCAAGAGGTTTGGCACCAAGGGGATGTGTAAGGAGTCTGTGGAGTCTGCATAGTTCCATTTTTTGAGCGTCCGAGAAATACCATTTCTTGTGCTAAAAGAGTGCGATAGGGGCGCCTGGGTGGCTCAGTTGGTTGGGTGTCTGACTTCGGCTCAGGTCATGATCTCACAGTTCATGGGTTCGAGCCCTGCGTCGGGCTCTGTGCTGACAGCTAGCTCAGAGCCTGGAGCCTGTCTTCAGATTCTGTATCTCTCTCTCTCTCCCTGACCCTCCCCTGCTCATGCTGTCTCTCTCTGTCCCTCAAAAATAAATGAAAAACATAAAAAAATTAAAAAAAAAAAGTGCGATAGAATTTAAGCTTCACTGTAGAAATTACACTGAAGGAAATCTCTCACACCAGTGGAAAACTTTTTCTCAGTAGTTGTCCTTCTGAAGATACACTGTTGACAGCATGTTTTTCTGGAGGTGGTATGGATGAGGGTGAGCTGGCTTGAGGTGTCTCTCAAGCCAGGGCTGGGGGGGGAGGCGGAGAAGGGGTGGGCAGTGACGCCCCCGGGGCCATGAGAAGCACCACTGTCAAGACAGCTGTGTGTTTCCTTTCCTCCCCCAGCTTTTGGTTGAAAGTTGATTTCTAGTAGGAGGAATCTGCTTCAGCCATGGATGTCAGTCAAGGGGTTTGTTTTCCTGCTACAGATTACTGAGTAGACGTATTTAAAGAATCGACGTCTGGACTCTGGGGGAGCTGAGGCCAGTCTATCTAGAAAGGCTACAACAACTCAGAAACATGACAGCTAGCTGTATGGATGCTGACGTTTCTTTTCCCGTGATGGCTTTTAATGAAACGTTTGGTGGTAGATTAATTATAAACCTCTAGAAGTCCCCTGATGGTGATTGTCATTTTTTCTCTCCTTCATGTCATTTAAATCAAAAAAAGGAAGCCTGCTTGTTTTTACAGGGTAACTTGATACATAATGCTGTGTTATGTATGTGCAATGAAAGCTAGCACGCTTTGCACATGTTCTGAATCAATCAAGTGGGGCAGAGAGTATCTATCTTGTACACCAGACACCAGGTCCTGGTGTTCTTTCTGCCAGCTGTTTCCTGAAAAGTCTTGCTGAGAAGGTTGCCTTTGACATTGCCTTGCTTAAGGAAGAATCCTGGGAAGAGATTTTCAGGTTCCATTTAACTATTCATCCAGAGAAGGACTGAATCTCAACTCACCTAGTTCCGCAAGACACCTGTGAATTTCCTAAATGTCCCAGTTGAGAGACTCCTCTGTAACAGTGTTGGGTCTGAGCTGTGTAGTTTCAAGCTGCCAACAAAACCAGCCTCCTCACACTCTTAGATATTCCTTTAATTCAGAAGTTTCTCGTGTTAAATAAATGATTGTTGAAGCTGTCTCCCTTTTTTGTTTACCCGATTAGTAGAGTGCCACTGTTTTTGCAACGTTTTATATTTTCGGCTTTTTTTAACTTAACTATATAATTACTTAATTTTATTTTTTTAAAGCTTATTTGGTCTAAAGATAAGTATTTTTCAGTACATAATGTTTTCCTGAGCTTCTCTGAATGCCGTTTCAATGTAGTTTTGTATCATTGCACAGAAACCAAAATAAATTTCAAATATTAAAGCTATAAAATCATTAAATTTATTAAAATGGCAATAAAATTGACAGAAATAAGGCCTAATATAAGTGAAAGGTCTTTTTTTTTTTTTAAACCTTCAGCCTTTGTTCACCTTTCCATCCAGTCCCTGGGTATGTACCAATAAACGAGAACACCACCCATGGCCTCTGCACACATCCTATAGCTTTCCACGTTCTGATCCTAACTGATTTCCAGCCCCACTCCTCCCCACCAGGCAACCCGTGTTCTAGGTCTAGGAGATAGCTGGGTTATTTGTCTTACACTCAGTTACCTCTGTGCTTGTCATCTGCTGTAACCTTGGCCTCAAGTGTTCTTTCAGTCTGCTTCAACCCCTGTGAAGTCACCTTTCCAGTCCAGTGCCCTAACTGCTAACATCACCCTTTGCTGTGGATTTTTGGAAGATAAACTCTGAGGCTCGGGTACTGAGCTCCAAGAGGGTATCTAGGTGTTGACCTAATAAAGACCCAGTGTCACCTTGAAATTAAGGAAGACAAACCTAGGGCCTGCCTGCATATGAATTGGATATTCTAACATACTTTGCTAACGTCTTTACCCCCAGCCCCCACAACCACACTGAGACTATCCAAGGCATTTCCCCACCCTTTGAAAGACCCACTGGAACCAGCAAAAATGGCTTCTCTGGGGGGCCTCTGAACCCATGGAACTACAACAAAACCATGCCTAGGTTTTGACAAACACCTCTTTAGGTACCCTTTTTCGACAGTAGTGTGGAACTCCTTCAGTGCAGCAAGGAGAATGAGCCTCAGGACAATGGCCCAAGCTGCTTCAGCTGACCGAGACTTCGGAGGGTTCTGCCCCCCCTGACCAAGAGACTACTCAGTTGGGAGGCGATGGGAGCGCAGTGTACAAAGTCCTGCTTGACCAAACAGGCTGTCCAAGTCACTGGCCCACCCTAGGCCTTCTAGCAGGGACAGCAGTGTTAGCTATGAGCTGAAAGAGGCACAGCTTGAAAACTGTGATTGAAGAACTGTGACCTGTGTGTCAGACCTTTCAGAAATCAGAAACGGATTAGAGTGCCTTACGTGAGGAAAGTACCAGTATAGAAAGACATGGCTAAGTCAGGGGTTGTGCCATAGCACCAACCAAATTCCTCAGACTCCTCCCCAACTGGACTAATTCTTCTGCGCCTGGATCCTTGAGCTGAGCTTCTTAAGGTCTAGGTACAAGTTCCGCTTCAGGATGGCGCTGCTGCATAGCAGGGCCCCTTGCAAGGCCCCCACCAACCCACAGGTGAAGACATCCTGGCCTAGGAGACAAGAGCACAGGCCCATGAGCATCTTTCCCAAGTGGGGGGCGGGGAGCAAGGGCTCTCATGTTCATCCCTCCAAGCTAGGCCACCCACAGATGGCTTTACATCAGGACCAGGGTCCGTAGCCTGCTGGGGCAGCCCATCCCCATGTGGAAGGCTGAAGGGGACAATAGCACGTGAGGACAGAACAGAGTACTCTGGGTGACCGGGAGGCCCAGGGTTGTAGGCCCTGGAGAAATGGGGCAGTCAGTGTACCTGTCAAGTAGAGGTTGGGAATGGGGCTTTGGGCCCGCATGGAGGCCATCACGTGAGGGTGTAGGCGGTCCAGGTTATGGTCGGCCCCATAGCAGGCACCCCGGGGAGCACGCAGATAGAACTGGTGGGTCAGTGGGGACCCTCCAACCACACTCTCCACCTGAGGAGACACGAGACAGTCAAAGGGTGGGAGTGGGGCCTTGTAAGATCCTCGTTTCCTCCCTTTTCTGCCCTCCTCAACTGAACTATCTCCCTGCATGGGTTTCCTGCCCTTTCCTGGCGCTTAGTTATTTCAGGGCTTTATTTCCCTTCCCAAAAGAAAGAGCAGAAATGGCACCGAGAGGTTTGTTGCCACTACCACACAGTCTGCCCGCCTACCTTCCCCTCCAGCTGTGGGAACAGCCTCATGACAACTGACAGACAGGCTTCAACAAAGGAGTTTTTGAGGGTCTCGTAGTCGCTGCCCCGCTTTCCCTCTGCCTTCTCCTGCCACTCTTCAAACCACTCATAGCAGGTGGGCACCGCCACGATCATTGTGGACCGGCCTGGGGACACAAAGCTCGGGTTACTAATGCCAGCCAGGCCCCTTCGCCGCTCCAACCCCCACTCCACCCCCGACCCCCGGACCAAAAGCCCCACCTGGGAATCGGTCCTGCCAAGTGGGATCCTTGGCTGATGAGGGAGCAATGAAGAGACCTGGCATGTGCGCTGCAGCCTCTTCCCTGGGCATTGAGATGTAGTCCTCCATCCTGAGGGTGAGGGGTGTGGCTTCTGATCCCAGGCCTTGCTCCTCAACTGCCACTGCCCCAAGGACAGAACAGCCCCCAGGACCCCCCACAGGGGTGAAACTGAGGCCCACTCTACATCTGCTGCAGATTCTCCAGCGTCAAGGGACGAAGCAAGAGCCCTGTGGGCTGTGGGCCCCTGGTGACACCCTCCCCCCAACCATGCACACACACGCCTTACGCCTTGACGAGGTCTGTGTCAAAATAGACAAAGTAGTTGGTGGGCTGTAGACCCAACTCCTCCTTGGTGCCTCGCAGGCCGATGAAAACAGAGAAGGCGCTCAAGCCAGGCTGCACCATCTCCAGCTGCTGCCTCACACCTGCCAAAGTGTAGATGGGCACTTGTGGACAGTGGCCGGGAGAACTTGCTCACTTTACCTGCAGCCTTACCCTCGGCGACCGGCCTAGCACCAGGGCCGTCTTCACACTGTTATTTCAACACTAAAATAACAGTGTTTGCAGAGTCCTGCTCTTCTCCGGCTTCTCCCTGGCAAGAACACACCCCCAGGCTCCCACTCTTCTACCCACTCCCCACCTCTGCTCTAAGCCCCCTTAAAAGCCCAGGAGGCCCAGCTTCTCTAAGCTGGCTCAAGTGCCTGCAATCTTCCCCTAATGGCTTTAAGTTATAAGCAGATCACTGGGCCCCACACTATACAGACCACACGTATGAACAGTAGTTTGGTATAAGCCTTGATTGCCATATTACATTTAATACAATTCATCTAATAAGCATATATACATAATTCCTAATGTACTGAACAGGCCATACAAGACCTCAAAATGGTAACCAATGCAGATGAGCAAATGCCAACAGCATTACTGCCAGCTGGCACTTTGGGTTCAGGTAGGGGAGGAGGGAAGGAGAGCACTATGGAAGCAGGCAAGAGTCTCTGTGAGAGCCATCTGATGTCCCCCGGAGCTGAGAAGCCGGGCTTCCCCACCTCTTGACAAATGACCCCAGACCAGTCTTCTGGAAATGGCTCCCACAGAGTCTTATCCTTCGTTCCCATTCCCAGGACCACCACCTGCCTGAGGGGTAACTGGGCCCTGGCTGCTGTGCTTAATTTAAGTTGTTAAACAAGTACTTGTTGAGGACCTAAAATGTGCTGAATCCTCTGCTAGGCTTTGGGGACCCTACAAGGAATCAGATATGATGCCTGTCTACTGGAAATGAGGCTTTCCTGAAAGAAGTTGGCTTTCCTAATAGAGGCAACAAAGAATGCTATGTGTAGGGTGACCATAGGATTTATCATCCAAAACAGGCACCTTTTGAGAGTGAAAAGAGGCGGGAAAGCAATTACAGTAGGACCACAAGGGGGAGCCTGACAGATCACTGGGCCACGGGGGCGCAATCAGGATGGAAGGGGAATGTGGGTTTCCACAGCCACAGGAAGGGACGGCGGCTGTCCTGGAGCCGTGGGACCACCTTCTCGCCTGAGTCCCAGCATCCAGGGGTAATCTCACTGCCGGCTTCCCCTCTCCAGGTGGGATGGGGGTGGTCATGGAGAAAACGGGGGCCCAGGATGAACCGTCTAGGTCTGCAGAGGCCCTTAAAAACAGCAACTACCTCACGAGCCCCTCCTTTTCCTTTTTCTCTAACTAGAAGGATGTGATCCAGGAACCACATACCTGGCAGAAAAATAGAACATTGGGTCTCAAATAAGGCATACAACAATTACATCCAGGCTTTTTTCCCCATGCCAGCCTTAGCTTCCCTACTGATTCTGTCAGACCAGTCTTCCCCACTCAAACAACTTCCTCTCCAAACCATGCCCAGGAGCCTCCTCAAGGCTCAGCAGTGGAAGTAAGAAAAGTGCTCCTCTTCACAGAGGCTCCCTCTGCCTGACCACCCCACCTCCACACGACTCCAACCAGCACTGCCTGCCCCAAAGGCCACCAGATACAGTTGGTCTCATCTCTGAGAGGTAGATAGACCCAAAGCAGGTGGAAACAAAGGAGTCTCAGCGCCTCGGGGTCTCCTGAGTGAAGCATGGTGGCTGCCACTGCCTGAAACGCTCTCAAACTGGGTTTCATCTCAGGCAACATCCAATGCCACCTAAGGGGGGCAATTGGTTTTTCAGGCAGGTGGGACTGGTGCCATTAGATTAGATACACAGAAGCAGTGAACACTGTAACTAGTGAAGGGAGGGCAAGCTAAACATGTAACTCCTTGACAGGGCGACCTGGGAGGAGGCAGGGCCTGGGGAGGGGCACTGGGACCCATCAGAGCCAGGGTTCAGAGATCTTGGGAGGCAGGGAGGCAGGAAGTACCAAAGGCAAAGTCTTCCAGCTGCCCTGCCACTGGCCAGTCTGCTGCACCCGACTTGGCTCACACAGCATGAGGAAGGACAGGCCTTCTCTGGCAACAGATGCTGGCTGAGACCCAGCTGAGGCCCATGTTGCTCAGTCCAGATGGGGCCAAGGATCCAGGTTTTCAAGTCAGATCTGCCAGTGTTCTCTTCTCAGCTTTGCTGCTTTCACCCGAGTGGCCTTGGGAAGTCACTTCAGCTGTGTGGGTCTCATTTCTCCTCCCACTGCATAAACATTAGGATGATGACATCTGTCTCCCAGGTGGCAGTGAGGATCACGTACCACAACAAAAGTAAAGCCTCCCACACAGACTTAACCAAGGAAGGGCTCACCCATAGATATGCCTACTGCCCCCTTACCCCTCAAAACCAGGCTTTTATTATGTTTGGACATAGCGTATCAGAAGAGAAGACTGCATTGGGTGTTATTTCTATCTGGGCCCCAGATTTCAAGCACAAGCCCAGAGTTCAAGGGACAGAAGAAAGTCAGAAGGGTACTCCTGCAGCCTCAGCCCCAGTAAGGAGCTGGTTCCTGAAAGAGGCAAAAAAGTAGAACCCTGGGTCCCAAACAAAGCACACGACAATTATAGCAAGACTTTCTTCTCCATGCCGGCCTTAGCTTCCTTTACTGATGTCAGACCAGGCTTTCCCACTCAAAGTAAGTGAAGAATTTAGGGAAAAAAAGTAGGATTCATGCTGCAAACCCAAGAAATGTTCCTTTAGGACGCTACCCACCATCATGAACTATTAGATGATTTAAGATCTGGGGAAACTGGAAACAGGCAATGGAGACTCGAGAGAGAAGAGGGCAAAGTGGGTGAGGTTACAGGGGACAGGAGGTAAATATGCCAAGAGCGGAATGAGAGATAAGGATTCAATACAAAGAGTCTTTGGGGTCTTTGGGGGTCTTTGGGGGTGATTCAATACAAAGAGAGCTGCTTCCCAACCCCCAGACACAGAGGCCTTGCTGGGAACAGAGGCTAGAGACGGCGTGCTTGTGCTCACCTGTTGTGCTTAAGGACGTCACAGGGCAGTCAAGAGGAGCAAGAGCACCAGCCTGGCTAGTGCCCAGAGGGGGCACTGCTGGGAGCTCAGAAGAGCAAAGCAGCCCAGCGTTTTACCTGGCAGACAGCGGGCATTCTCTGGCAGTAGGTGCTGATAGGTATTGAAGAGTCCTGCATTGGAGATCACAATGGGGCAATAGATGTTCACCAGCTCCCGACCCTTCTTCACAGTGACACCTGCTGGCACAAGAGTTTGGCTGAGGTCCTGTGCCCCCAGAAGGAGGACAAAGGCCCAGATTTTACACAGACCTCCCCCAGCCTATACTTCATCATCTTAGACCTGGGCATCCAGCCCACCTGTGGTTATGCAGGCGGGCCCCAGGCAAAACTGCAAAGCAAGTGAACCGTCCTCAAGCACTCTCTGCCTATCCCCACAGTTGCCTGTGCACTTACCTTCCCTAGCTCTCTCCCCCTGCCATGTGGGCTCCCTTTTCTGTAGCCAAACCCTACAACCTCCACACTAACTGTGACAAAGCTCCTGGGCTGCAGCCCTTCCACTGGAATCCCAGGCCCTTCTTCACTGCTGCCACACTTCTATTTCCAAAATACTCGGAGACCCTCCGATGACACCACAATGTCTGTAAGATAAACTCTGAAGTCTTGTACCAGCCTTCCGAGATCTGGTCCCTTCTGTGTCTCCAGCCTTGTCTCTGGCCACGCTCACTAAACTATTAGGTGACACCATATCAAACAGCTGATATTCGACCACTTTGACCTATGAAAATGGTAGTGTACTTGGGTTCAGCCTACTTCCAGATTGCCTAAAAATAGTCAGCTCTTTCATGCATCCGTGTCTTCGCACATTCTTTTCCTCCTGCCTGGGAACAACATCCCAAAAGTTCGGGCTAGCTTCTTCTCACCTTTTATGAGCTGGCTCAAGCACCTCTGCCCTCCTTCTTGCATCCTCAGTCTGTGCCTCGGTATGATACTTTCATCTCAGTGATCTTCCCTATGATTGGAAACTTCTTGAATTACAGATATGCTTTATAGCCATCTTATCTTTTTATCTCTATCTTTTATCACCTAGCGCATGAAAAATACGAGTAACATCCTGAACTGAATTTAACTGAACTGATAAACCCACCTTGCTTCGTGGACCTCCTCTGGCTGGAAGGAGAACTGCTTGTGGACATCAGAGAAAAATCTCACACAACCTTGGCCCACCTCTCCCTTGTCACCCAGCAACTTCTTAGTCTCTTCTACAAATGCATTCGCAAAGATCACTGATGACCTTTTCTCCCTCGACGTTTTTGTGCAGTGTGCCATCCACACACTTTCTTCTTAACTGATTCTTCTGGTGGATTTACTGTCACACCAGCCCTCTTCTTTCAGGACTCTCTCTGTCTCCCTCCCTGATGTTTCTTTAAGCACTCCCTAATCATGGATGGCCTGTTCTCTTCACCGGAGTCCTTCCCTGAATACACCCTCTCCTCACAGAATTCATCCATGCTGGAATTTTGGTGTTCTGGGCAGGTGGCAGTAAAGACCTGAGCCAGGGTAACGAGAGTTTAGACTCCACTCTGCCATTTACACGTTGAAGGCAAGGCATCTTGCTGGCCTCCACAATGCCCTTTGGAGTGCCCAGGTAATTTATTCATCCCATTAAACACTAAACAAACATGTATTGAGCCTCTATTATGTGCTAAGATCTACAGGCATAAAGACAAAGCCCCCGGGGTGCCTGGGTGGCTCAGTCAGTTAAGCGTCTGGCTCTTGACTTCCGTTCAGGTCATGATTTCACAGTTTGTGGGTTCAAGCCCCACGTCGGGCTCTCTGCTGGTGGTGTAGAGTCTGCTTGGATGCTTGGATTCTCTCCCTCTCCCTCTCTCTCTCTCCCCACCCCTCCCCTGCTCATGTGCTCCCTAAATAAATAAATAAATAAATAAACTTAAAAAAAAAAAAAAAGACACGGCCCTTACATTCAAGGAGATCATGGATTACTGGATCACTATTTTTACCTATTGAATAAATGAATAAACTGTTCATTGGGGACATGCAATCCTTTATCTCTCTTGCGTCCTTTCCACCTCCAGACTAATCGCTCTCCTCAGCCCCTGCTCGGAGCAGTTTCAGCCTTGAACTCCCCACGAGGAGGCTGCTTCTTCTATACCTTGTGCTTGTTTCTCTCTGCATCCCAGTTCTCTCCCACCCCAGCCCAGGGGCCGTGAAGCACGATGCGGGGCTCTCACCACAGGCTTTCCCGGCGGAGTCCAGCAACACACTCTGCACAGCGGCACTGGTCAGGACAGCGCCCCCAGCCCGCTGAATCACAGAGATGGTGTGGAAAGCGATCTCACTGCTACCCCCTCGGGGATAAAAGGCCCCTTCCATGTAGTGGTTAGTCACCAGAGCGTGCATGGAGAAGGCACTGTGCCTGGGGGTCACACCTACAGAAGAAAGGAAGGGGCAATGAGGCAAGAGCTGGCGGACAGCAGCATTTAAAGAGGAACACAGATCCCTGTCAAAAATCATGCAAGCTTCAGTCTATCCATCCCAGGATCCAAATGATCCCCAGAGCTAAGGGCAGCCAAAGGGCCTGCTATTTCCATCCAAGCACAGGGTACCTTACAGATCCTAGGGCCAGTGGGAATGTCCTCCCTCAAAGTGCCATGCCGCCGAGACGAAGGATATGGCTGGTTGAAAAGGAAAACCATTTGGGGCACGGCACAGGGAATTTTTACCGGGGAGTCCAGCAGGTAGGTGGACAGACTTCTCACCCACGAGCTCCAGAGGGCCCTGGGTTTATACCACTCCACTGCCGTCAGTCAAGCAGCTTCAGGAAGAGAGACTGAGAGCCAAGAGGGCAACACCTCCTCCTCCAGGAGCCACCCAGGACTCCAGGCTAGTACCCACCATAAGTGAGGAAGTTGTAGCTGAGCACGGCCCGGAGCTCCGGGGAGGCCGGCAGCTGCCGCAGGACTTCATCCAGGCTCTGGGTGGAAGCCCGAAGAAACGCAGAGAAACGGGTGAGCGGCCCCCACTTGCTGAGCAGCTGAGCTATGTGCAACGGGAGGTTCTTCAACAAGATGGCAAGGATGACTCCGTGGGACACCTCCTGAGGAAAAAAATTCGCAGTGAGGAACCCCTGTAACGGAATCACCATTCCAACAGCCTGCGCACCAGCCCAGCACCAGGGCCCAGCAACATTTAGCCCTGACTGAACTTGGATTTCTAAAAATCTGTACTCTGTGAAGTTTTCCCATTCCACATTCAGATGAGTCCTTTTCTGTGTTCAGTGTCCTGCCCGAATCCCTTTCGAAAAATTTCAGCTGGTCTCAGATGAAGTAAAAAAAAGGTGTGATCTGACCACATAGAAGCCAGCTTAGTCCAAAAGGAGAACACAGTGCCCCCCTCACCGCCCCCACCAGAGGCCAGAGTGAGAGTGGCTGCTGTCAAGTCCAGGCTCCAGAGAAAGGCAGAGGCCAGCTAGGGTAGGGCTAAGTTCAGGGCAGACTTAACTGGTCCTCCCTTCCCACCTTGCCCACCAGTCACTGCACTAATGAAGGTCAGCCTTATTGGGAATAAACAGGAGGTGGGAGTGGGGGGGGTCCTCAGCACATCCATGTTACCTTAACCAGCTTTATATATTTGTCAATGGCAGCTTCTTCCTGGGGAAACTTCTCCTTGAGGCCCTGAATGTAAGCTTTCTTCCCACTGTACATGGGGAACTCCTTTCGGCCACTGGGCCCTTCTATTACCATGATGTCACAGGGAGAGGACAAGGCAGCCCATTCCAGCTGCCCCTCAGTGATCTGGTCCAAGATAAAACGGTCAATCTTGCCCTCTTGCATGTGCCCGACATAATGGATTCCTGTTGGGAGACAGAAAAACAAGGTGTCATAGGGATAAGGGGGCTAATCCCTGGAAAGACAGATAAAGGAGCAAAGTGGAAGAGGTAGTCCTGCACAGCTGAGCCCGGGCCGGGAGAGCGCTACCCACCCTCTCTATGGGGAGGAGCTGCGGCAGAAACCACCAGATCTCTGCCTAGTTCAGCTCCCAGTGGTGATGGCTGTCAGACAAAGAAAAGTGGTGCCCAGAGAGAAGATCGAGCCTTCAAAACAAGAGAAACGTCCAGTGTCATCCCGCCATGGCTGCTCCGAGCCCCTTAAAGTTACGGCCACGCTCCCAACCCCTTCCCACAGAAGCCTTACCTGTGTCAAATTCCAGGCCATTCTTTCCAAAAGTATGACAACAGCCCCCTGCCTTGGTATGTTGCTCCAGGACCAGAACTCGTTTGCCAGCTTTGGCCAGAACCGCAGCTGCAGCCAGGCCCCCAAAGCCACTGCCAATCACCACCACATCCAGCTTCTTTGGCACTCGGTTCACCAAGAAAGCTGCAGCAGCGGGAAGAGATGGGAGGGTGCGCTTCTCAGGCAGGGGCAGCAAAAGAGCAAAGATATGGACACCAAGGAAGACTCTGCTAGCTCCTACGATGCAAGAACACTCAAGCGCAGTGTGGCATGGAGCAACCTACTAAAATATCTCAAACATTTCACCTGGGAAATACTCAAGATTAATACTCAAGATTAAAGACAGTGATGTGGTCTTATTGGAACTGATTTAACTAAAACCAGTATGTGCCCGGGGATTTCTCTACTTTTAAAGAAAAACAACAAAACACAAACAAAAACAGAAAGTTGACAATAATAATACAGGCTAAGAAACTTAAGCACAGATAGAGAGCTAGGGAAGAAAGAAAACAAGGAAACGAGGAACAGAGGGGAGTGCTATGGGCAGGCTGCTGGCTCATGGAATTGTCCATTCACAAGTCGGTTATCTTTGGAAAATACCGGCTCTGTAGGCACCAGTGGAGCAACTTGTTTCTATAATGGTTCTTCAAGATCCTGAAGCAGAGGCTGGAGCAGGACAGAGCTGAGAAATCAAAGCACCACCCCTTCATATCGGAGAAGTCTAGAGGCAGGACTAAAGGACCAGCACCTAAACAAGATAAAATGGACAGCATGTGGTGCCACGTGGGTGCTTCCAACACAAGGTCTGTTCTTTATTTTATTTTTTAATGTTTTATTTATTCTTGAGAAAAAGACAGAGGCAGAGCATGAGCAGGGGAGGGGCAGAGAGAAAGGGAGACACAGAATCAGAAGCAGACTCCAGGCTCTGAGCTGTCAGCACAGAGCCCGATGTGGGGCTCAAACTCACAAACCATAAGACCATGCCCTGAGCTGAAGCTGCATGCTTAACCAACTGAGCCACCCAGGCGCCCCCAAGATCTGTTCTTTAAGGATCATTCTTGAAGAACTGAGATTTGGAATTTTTCCAAGCTGCAAGAGAACTTGGGAAACTTTTAACTTTTCAAACATTTTTAGAAAAACTTCTAGTGGAAAACACATTTTATATCAAAACCCAGAATATAAGTAAATACATAATATAAATAACTGAATTGAAGTTTCGCAACAACTGAAATAGAAGTTTCAGAGGGCTATGTATGATGACTCTGATATTTTCAGTTCTACCACATTTTGAAACGCAACCTACTAAATCAAGTTCATGATCCACTAATGGATCACACAACCTGGTTGGAAAACATTAGTCATCTCATTTTTAGACCAACCCAAGAGAAGTGGAGTGACATGCTAATAATGGCTATGAAGTAAATTAGTGACAGAATCCAAGCTAAAACCCTGATCTCAGAAGTTCAGACTAACAGTCTTTCCACTTAAAACAGTATTGTCTCTGCCTGAGTCACAAGATGCTTCACACAGAATTCTAAAATTTACAAGTGGGAGGGACCTTGGAAATCAAAGAGGAGATCTAATTTTTTTTTCTTAAAGCAGCACAGCTCTTTCTTTAAACCTTATGAGGAACCCCAAAGTATATTCTTTTTTTTTTTTTTTTTTTTAGTTTTTATTTATTTCTGAGAGAGAGAGACAGTGTGAGCAGGGGAGGGGCAGAGAGAGAGGGAATCCGAAGCAGGCTCTAGGCTCTGAGCTGTCAGCACAGAGCCTGACGTGGGGCTCGAACCCACGAACTGTGAGATCATGATGTGAGCTGAACTCAGACGCTTAACCCACTGAGCCACCCAGGCGCCCCCCCAAAGTATGTTCTAAAGATGATAGTGGAGATACTCTGGTTGGCCAAAGAGCAGCTCTCAGACTGAAGCACCCCCTGCTGAGCCTCTCCCAAAGTTTTAGAACCAACCATAAGAGTTGGGACGAGGCATAGCCACTCAAATCACTTGGTGGGCAAAATACAATTTCCCACACAGGTTGGAAGAAATGTGCAGCTCCTCCATGCCCTTGAACCATGGGGGAGGGTAAGGGGAAAAGTTAAGGTCCTATAACCAAGTGGGGGAAAGGTCTCTTGTCTATCCTGCGTGTGGGTCATGGACCTGTTCCTGGCTATGCCATTTGGTGAGGGAGCATGAGGCAGGCTGAGGGGCAAAGCACAAGCTAGCACCCCCCATCCCCACCCCAGGTGGGATTTGTGTGATATTTGTTGGACACTGTTGGCTACCCAAGAACAAAGGAAAAGGGTTTAAGTGCTTGCCGTGGTGATGTGGGAAATGAAGGCATATGAATAATTAAATTCCCTTACTGCCTAGAGCCCACTGACAAGTTCTTGAAACTGGCAGAGTGACCTCCCTCTCAGAGCTCAGCCACCTGGGTGATGGCACTTTGCAAGGGGCAAAAGAGAATCTTGGCTTAACATTATCCCAACTTCAAGGATCCTGTAAGTCAACTTCCTTTATCTCAACGGCCCCAAGATACATGCTGGCAATCATACTCCAAGCTTATGGCCCCCCATATACATCTAAAGGGTCTCATGACTGAGGTTTTATTAAACGGTAATAAGTGGCATTTCCCTAGCAACAGCTAGCCCTTCAAGATCCTAGAAACCTTGCTTCCAAAATACCTTAGAGACTTCCCTATCCCTGACCACCCCCCAACCTGAGGGTGTATAATGAGCTGTCACAACCCCAGTGCAGCTCTTCCTGTCCATGGGTCCTATCCCCGTGCCTTAATAAAATCACCTTTTTGCACCAAAGATGTCTTCAAGAATTTTTTCTTGGCCCCAGGCTCAGGACCACCCCACCATCACCTCAAAACTTCATCACCATGACCTTGGCATGACGAGGACAGGACCCCCCCATGGGGCGGGGGGCTGCCTGGACAAAGGCTCTCACCGATAGCAGACACTAAAACGGGGCGGCTCCACGTTCAAGGAAGCCCTCTCAGCACTTTACATACGGGGAAACTGAGGCCCAGGTGGGCAGCGGCTCGCCCTGTTGGAATCGGAACGCAAACCTGCGAGGCCGCCCAAGTGCAGCCTTGGAGCCTAAGTTCCCTTCTCGCTGACCTTGCTTGAGAACCTTTTTCCTGGCCTCCTTGTCGGTCACCAGCGGCGCGGGGGGCCGCCTGACGTCCTCGGAGAAGGGGTTCGGGGAGCTGCCTGGGAACGGCCACAGGTGCCCTTTGCAGAGGACCGCCAGCAGCGGCACGACCAGCAGCAGCAGCAGCAGCAGCGAAAGCCACATGGCGCCGGCGGGGCCCAAGGACGGAGTCCGCAGCCACGATGCCCAGACTGCGCCGCCGTGCCTCCGCCGCGCGTTTTTGTCCTTCCCGGCCGGGGTGCGGAGGCAGCATCGACCTTTGATCAGCCAGGACCTTTCTGGCCTGGAGCCAAGAGTCCGGCGCGGACTGGCCCTCTGAGCGGCTCGTACTCCCGCAGCGCCGAGTTTCCCAGGCTGCTGGGAGGTGGGGCGCTCCGGGCCCGGAGGCTGAGCCAGGACGCCGTGCGCAAGCGCGGCGAGGGACGGCCGGGAGCTGAGGAGACTGGAAGGCCCGGGAGCCCTGGGCCGCGGCCCGCGACCCCCCGACTCTGCGGAGGAGGCGTGGGGTGGAGATGGTCGTCCCGGACCTAGACGAGCTAGGGAGCTGTAGGCCCGAGAGACACTCCGCCCGGGACCCAGGAAGCCTGGGTTCTGGTCCGCGCTCTGCCGAGGGCTCGCCGAATGACCCGAGGCAAGTTGCTTACCTGTTTTCAGCATCAAGTGGCGCGGAGGTTTCCGTCCGGAATCCACAAAGCCCGTCTGCCGGGGTTCCTTGATGGAGTGAGATCTACTGAGATCGCGAGTCACCGCCGGCGAGCACCCAGCCCTGTGCCACCACCCCTCTCCCCCGCGAGGGCCAATCGTTCCGTCCGCGACAGCGGCGCCCCCCTGGATGGCGTTGCCTGCGGCGGGGGCCTGGAGGCGCCCCCATGCCTCTGACTGGGTCCTACGGCACCGACGCTCCCTCCGTGGAGCAGTGAGGGTCGGGTTGCTGCCAGCGACAAGCCTGGTGATCAAAGGACTGTCAGACCTACGTGGTCATTTGTATTTAAAGTACGGACCCAGTTTCTCTATTAAATACCTATTCAGAGAGTTAAATCTCCAGCAGGAAGTTTGAAAATCATCTCCCTTACTGTAGCTCCTTGCCTGAAGTGGGTGTACCATAAATCCTTAATTTGAAAAGGACCCAAGGCCATTTCCTTGGGCCCAACTATAAGGAACTTGCCTAATGTTGATGGGAGTGATTTTGTAACTTCCATTACTTGCTTATTTGACAGAATTTTTGTTCTTTTCTATCTCTGATACAGATAGTAACTTGTCCCGATTGAAGCCCCCAGAGCTCCAGCCAGACCTGAGGCACTAGCAGGTGTGTAAAGCTGGTCATGCTTCTACACTGCTTGATTCATTTCGCACACAGACACAGAAGAGGCTTCTTGATATCGTTCTTACCATACCTGCCTGTCACCTTCCCAGGGTTGGCTGATGTGTGAGTGGTTTGTTATATGGTGTCATGGTGGTCAAGGAGAAGGGAAAGGAAAGGGAACAAGATGTTGAGGCCCTAGAGGATACAATGAGAGAGAGCTAGTTCCGGACGTACCATGACCACCAAACACTGTCCTCCCCACTACATTACAGTGACCCAAATGTCCAGCCTAATAGCCAGGAGATATTCCCATTCTTGATGCTAGGAGTCAGTGCATCCTACCACTCGGCGAAGATTCTAGTTTGTTACTGGCAGCCAGTTCTTAGGGAATCTGGATAATGTTCCCACAATGGGGAGCTGACTTCAAAGAGAGGCCACCTTCCTCCCTGAGTTACCCAGGTCTGTGAAACGTGATGGTCAGTGGTGTGTGGGCTGTCTGCCCACTTATGATCCAGATTATTGTAACAGGCATCCATGATGTCTGCTTCTTCCAAGGTAAGTTGTGGGCCTGTCCAGCCCCCTTCCCAAGGTGGGCTCATAGGATCACTGCCTTAGAGTTAGCCCCACTGGCTAAGCAGCTGCGACATGTACAGTATTGGTGTTCACTGAGGAAGGCTAGGCAATGTGTTGCATTTTGATTTTCTATCATCATAAGAATCAGGCCTAGTATTATAAGCCCCCAGACCCAACCTGTGTCTGAGACTTAAGCAAAGCCTAAGCATTTTGCCCACCAGGATGCCACTCATTAGTTTCACCCCTTTGATAAGCTGCCCCCAAATCCCAGTGGATTCATTATTGGAACTGTCCCCAGCATTTACCAGTGCTGCTTCTGCCTTCCGGACACTTGAGAATCCAACCCTCAGACTCCTATAGCATCCTTCTTTTCATCCGGTGGCGTGGATAGTAAGAGTTAGGCATTTAACTAAAGCAGCTGATTTATTCAGAATAAGTTTATTGCTTAAAGATTTTTAAAGTCAATTTTACTTTACAAAGACTTTACTGGATGATGAAACTAGCTTTCTTGTTTAATTTTTTTTTTTTTTAACAGGGCTGAGACTTCAGAGACCTCAGGGACTTCTTTCAGGACTCCCAGAAACCTCCCACACCCTGGTGATGGCACATAGGGACTGTTTTCCTACTCTTAGTCTGAATGACTGCCAAGAAGGAAGGCAAAGGCAGAGCAATTGGGTCTCTAGCTTTCCCCATACTTCTAATCCTTAAACTCCTTTCTGAGCCCAAGGATAAAGCTCACTTAACGAATGACTTTGAGTCATGAATGCAAACTCTTGCTCTTTCCATGGGAAAGAATTAAGAGACGGACAGGTAAGCAAGCACTTCTATTTAGGAAAGAAGGTGTTGGTTGGGGATATATTATTAATAGTGATAACACAGAGGATATATCACGAGAATGTAGAACTTTAGAAATGTTATAGGAAAAGCCTCATTATAATGCTCTTTGTTCTATTAGGAGAAGCTTCTATTTATTCACCTCTGGGTCAGTTGCCTTTGCTAGTAGCTTATGTTCTAAGTGGGTTGTGGATTTTGTTTTGGATTTGCTTGGATGAGAGAAGAATTTCAACAAGGAATCCCTCAAGGTATTTGTGATTCATCAGTTTGCTTACGCCAAACACGTTTTGGCTTGATTATCCTTGGGACTGTGAGTCCAGGGTGATGACTTGTGAGCCTGGGAGCTGACCCTACCTCCCCTACCTTTCTCCCTACCTTGTCCAGAAATGGTCTTACATGGACCCTGTGGGATTTATTGGCCTCTGGGACAAACCCATTGCTTTGGGAGCCCAGGAAGGTTTTCTTCACTGTACTATAGAGAGAAGTCTTTGGCCACTGGAAGGGACTGAACTGGCGAGGGAAAGGAAGGATGAAATGAATCCTGAGTACACAGACCCCTGCAGGGAGTTGTTCAGCGTAGCGAATCATCACATATTTCTGTTGTGCCTAATACTGTCTTAATGGGTGTCAGAAATAGGAAAGAAGTATAAGAAAAGATTCCTCCACTCAAAGCAGCAGAGTGTGATTTAAAGATAGACTGTGTTGGGGGAAGTAAAAATTCTAGGTATTGGGCACCTGGGTGGCTCTGTCGATTGAATATCTGACTTCAGATCAGTCACCATCTCACGGTTTGTGACCATGCTGACAGCAGCGAGCCTGCTTCAGATCCTTTGTCCCCCTCTCTCTCTCTGCCCCTCCGCCTTGCACTCTCTCTCTCAGAAATAAACATTAAAAAAAAAAAACCCTCTAGGTACTATTTTAGCATACTCACAAAAAAGAAGTAGAGTCACAAGACTTACTACTTACAGACCCCAGAAACGTGGCAGGGGTGAGTGTGCAGAGGGCAGTGAGCCAAGGTCAGGGTGGTCCTCAGTCCCAGATCACGAGCGAGCACCCCTATTACTCATAAGATGAAGGTCATTGACTTTTCTTGGGCTCAACTCTCAGTAATTATTTTAAAAGATGCCCCAGAAAAAGCAAAGCAGGCACTCGTCACAAGAATCCTAAGCTCGGGTCCCTGTCTAAATGTCCAGACTCTGGCTGTGAACAGGTTTGTCATACTGTCAACACTGAGGAAGCAACTCAGAAGAGCTGTTTTCTCGTCACGCGGGCCTTTTGCAGGGAGCTTGTGCTGGCTGCAGGGCTTAAGGAAGGGGAGAGATCCTTGCAGTGTAGCCCCAGTGGGTAAGGTGGGCCACCTTGAGGAGATGCAACTTATCTTGAAGGGACTGGAGGCCACAGAAAAGGTGGCAGTAGGGGTGTATTCTGGAGGAAAACCACATGACCCAAGGTTGGAGGTGATAGGAACTACAGCAAGTGTGTTCACAGGACTGATGTGGGCAATAATAGTGAGAAGGCATCAGGGCACCTGGGTGGCTCAGTCAGTTGAGCAACTGACTCTTGATTTCGGCTCAGGTCATGATCTCACACTCCGTGAGTTTGAGCCCCACGTTGGGCTCTGGGCTGACAGCTCAGAGCCTGGAGCCTGCTTTGGATTCTGTGTCTCCGTCTTTCTCTGCCCCTCCCCCACATGCACTCTCTCTCTCTCTCTCTCTCTCTCTCTCTCTCTCTCTCTCTCAAAAATAAGTAAAGATTTAAATTTTTTGTAAAAAAATTAGTGAGGGGGCATCACAATGCCAGTGATGGAGGAGTTTGTTCAGCTGTGGTGTGTGTCGGCATCCATTCTTGTGTCCTGGTCATAAAGAAATCAAAGCTCTGTTTAAGGAGTAGTAGTTGGCAAAAGTATGTGGGAGGGATTAGAGTAGCAGAATAATCTGGAATTCTGGGACCTTGACATAAGCACTGATTTTTTTTTACTAGTTATTTTCTTTTAATTAGTTTCTTTCTTTTATTTATTTAAGAGAAAATGATACATTCACATGGTTCAGACTCCAAAAAGCACAGAGGATGTATCTATAGTGAAAAAACTGTCTTCTACTCTTGTCTCCCCAGCCGCCCAGTTTTCTTCTGGAGGCCAAGTCGCTGCTTCCTTGAGTGTAATTCTGGACATAGTCTCGGCAGAGCCAATCAAATGTATTTGTGTAGTTTCTGAAAATACACATGGTAAAATAGTGTATATACTCTTCCCTTTGCTTTTTCTGTTAGATTGATCACGTGGATTGTTCCATATTGTCCACAAAATACTTTCTTATTCTTTTTTTATGGCTATATTGGATCTCATTGAGTTAATATGCTTTCATGTGTTTAGTTAGTCCTTTAGTGGGCTTTCGGGGTTTTTCTAGCCTTTTACTATTACAAACAGTGCTACCGTGAATGGTGCTGTAAGCATGTCATTTTGCACACAGATGAGTGTATCTGTTGGGTAGATTCCTAGAATGCAGTTGCAGACCCAAAATGTACAAAGTATATCTGATTCTGTCAGGTATTATCAAACTGTAGGGTGGGAACAGTTTACCCTTCAGAGTGTCCTAACACTTGGTTTGCTAGCCAACACAGTGTGTTATCACACTTTTTGATATTTGCTAATATGATAAGTAAAAAATATTATCTCTGAGTAGTTTTTTTAATTTTTTTGTCTTAATGTTTATTTATTTTTGAGAGAGAGACGGAGTGCAAGTGGGGGAGGGGCAGAGAGACAGAGAGAGACGCAGAATCTGAAACAGGCTCTAGACTCTGAGCTGTCAGCCCAGAGCCCGACGAGGGGCTCAAACTCATGAACTGCAAAATCATGACTTGAGCTGAAGTCGGACGCTTAACCCAGGCACCCCAATCTCGGAGTAGTTTTATTTGACATTTCTCTTTTTTTTTTTTTTAAGTTTATTTATTTTGAGAGAATGACAGAACAGGCAGGGGAGGGGCAGAGAGAGAGAGAGAGAGAGAGAGAGAGAGAGAATCCCAAGCAAGCTCTGCTCACGAACCATCAGATCATGACCTGAGCCGAAATCAAGAGTCAGGTGCTTAATTGACTCAGCCACCCAGGTGCCCCTGACCTTTCTCTTATGAGTGCGATTGAGCATTTTTTTGTATGTTTCAGAACTATTTGTGTTTCCTTTTCTGTAAGCTGCCCACATCCATGCCCGTTTTTCTACAAGATTGGGTTTCTTTTCCTGACTAATTTGTAGGATTTGATTTCCAACATTATTAGGAAAATTAGCCCTGTCTTGGTTATCTGAATGGCAAAAGTTGGTCAAGTGGTTTTTTTAAGCTCTGATAGGGCAAGGTTTAGCTGAGCAGAATGGCCAAAGGTAAGGGAACTGCCTCACTGAACTTGACTTACTCAGAGCCCTGAGACGTTCCACGGAGCCTGGAAATCTGAGATAGCATTAATTAAGCTTTTTGCAGTTTTTCTTAAGACTAGATTAAGCAGGTTTCCCTTACAGTGTTCCTTATAGTTGACTTCTCAGGAGTTCAGCCATTTTCATGGGTGTGGTATTGGGAAAAGGTGTGACATTTAAGCTGTCAACTTTGGAGGACCAATATGTGCCCAAGAGGTTGACCCTGCTTTGTCTTACAGGTTGAAAGTGTATGTGCTGGGTGTCCTCCACCGTATGACAAGGACAGCAGTGTTCTTCAGGCTTTCAGAGGGATTCCTGTACGTATCACCCAAGCCCAGGACCTCTGAGCCATATAAGCTTCTTTTGCATGCCCGTCTGTGGTGCCAGGCACCAGGGACACAGGACAGCACAAACCTTGCCTCCAGGAGCTCACGCTTGGGAGTGGAGGTGTGGGGCACAAACTTGAAAAACAGCCTCTAGCTTGCAAAATAATTGCTCTAGTGAAGCAATTGTGCAGTGGGAATACCAAAGGCGCACCACAGTCTCAGTTGAGTGGTGTGAACTTTTGTTTACTATTCAAGGAGAGCATATGCTTGTCTGCATATTGCCCACTGGTACATCAGAGTTGGAGTTTTCCATGTGCTTCTCTTTTAAGATTGGCTTCAATCAGTTCATCCTTCTGGTCTTCAGTTCCAAGGGTGGGGGTCGGTTGTGTGGACGGAGGGGTGTGGATTTGCCCTCACACTAAAGGTCAGCTGTCCCTACAGATCTCAGAGTTGAAGAACAATGGCATCCTCCGGGCCCTGACAGCTGAAGCGATTGGATGGGAGCCAGGTGGTAAGGTCCCCTTCAGGGCCCTTGGAGCCTGGGTGGGACCCACGTTCAGAGCTCCCCATGTCTACTTTTCATTATTTGTACTTCTTTCACTACTTGTCCTATAGAATTTTATAGATTTATCATTCTTCAAGGAAAATTAGAATCAACACTGGATTAGGAGTCAAAAAGCTTGAGTCCTAATCTAGCTCTGCTAGTGGCTTACTGTGTACTTTTGGGCAAATCATATCATCTTTGTGTCTACAGTGGGGATATCAATGCCTCCTTTATCTTCAGAGTGATATTGTGACAATGAAATGATTCGGTGCATGTGAAAAGCCTTAGAAAAAATATCCTATTTTATCTGCTTTATGTGATTCTCTCATATACTGTATTTAAAACTCATTTCACCTGCTGATTTATGACACAGAAACACCTACTCATCAGTTGAGAAACACCTGTTCTAGAGTCCCATAACTCTGGGTTAAGCACTGCCTGTCTTGCCCATCAGCTGTAGGATCTAGAGTGATGTTTCTTAACGTTACAACCTTTACATAATCTATAAAGCTGGTGTGTGACAGGAATTGTGTAAGGAATAAGCTAAGTAAGGTAAAGTGCTTAGCACACAGACTATATAAATCTGTAGTAAGTGCTCATTGATTTATATTGTCATCTTTAAATTCCACAAACTGAAAATATAATCTCCAAAAATACGGGGCTTGCTAAAAATATCCTAATGTAGAAAAATTATTTGGAGATCTATGAAGTTTCTTCTAATAGAATTTTATCGGGGCACCTGGGTGGCTCAGTCAGTTGAGCATTTGACTTCAGCTCAGGTCTTGATCTCATGGTTTGTGAGTTTGAACCCGCTTTAGATCTTTTGTCCCCCTCTTTCTGCACCTGCCCCGCTCGCAACCTCTCTTAAAAATAAATAAACATTCAAAAAAGAAAAAGAATTTTGGGGCACCTGAGTGGCTCAGTCAGTTAAGCTTCTGACTTGAGCTCAGGTTATGATCTCATGGTTCGTGAGTTTGAGCCCTACATCGGGCTCTGCTGACAGCTCAGAGCATGGAGCCTGCTTTTGATTCTGTGTTTCCTCTCTCTCTGCCCCTCCCCTGCTCATGCTCCCTCTCTCTCTAAAATAAGTAAACATTAAAAAAATTTTTTTAAAAATTGTATCTTTGCTGTATGATGACAAACCTAACATTTATTAGACATTTTGCTTTAAATGCCAAAATATTTTATATTTCAGTACAACTGGCATTTATATGCCAGATATTTTTAATTGTATTGAATGATTACAGCTTTCTTCCAGATTGTTCTCAGCTCATTTAAATTTATAGGCTCATGAGGCTCCTGGCTGGCTCAGTTGTAGAGCGTGCAACTCTTGATTTGGGGTCATGAGTTCGAGCTTCACGTAAGGTATAGAGATTACTTTAAAAAAATAAAATTTGGGGGGTGCCTGGGTGGCTCAGTCAGTTAAGCATCCGACTTAGACTTAGGTCATGATCTCACAGTTTGTGAATTTGAGCCCTACATTGGTCTCTCTGCTGTCAGGGTGGAGCCTACTTCAGATCCTCTGTCCCCCTCCCCCTGCCCTTCCCTCTCTCTCTCTCAAAAATAAATATTTAGGGGCTCCAGGGTAGCTCAGTCAGTTAAGTGTCCGACTCTTGATTTCAGGTCAGGTCATGATCTCATGGTCTGTGAGTTCGAGTCCGTGTCGGGCTCTGCACTGAGTGCGGAGCCAGCTTGGGATTCTGCCTCCTTCTCTCATTGCCCCTCCCGTGCTTGCTCGTGTGCACATTCTGTCTCTCTCTCTCTCAAAATAAATTTAAAAAAATAAATAAACTTAAAAAGACAGGAAATTCTTAAAATATATAAACAAACATTGAAAAAATAAAATCTTTAAAAGATAGATAGATAGAGCTAAGCAAGCTTACTAACTCAGCAATGCTGTTTCCTACGTAACTGAAAGCGAGCCCAAATAAAGGGGGCAGTCAAAAGAGGAAGAAAGATCAAAAACTGTGCTAATGTGAGCTGCATTTACCCTCCTGAAGGTTTGTATTTTGCCTCCACTTTTTTCTGTTAGTCAGGGGTCCCTGCTATTTACATCAGGATCATCTTTGGATGGAGGAGGAGTCTCCCTGCTTCCAAGAGGAAGGGGAGGAGGTGCTCTTGCATGCCTTGGACATTTGTCCCCAGTGTGTAGGCACCGGAGTGCAGCTGCTGGCTGGGACCTTAAACTTCTGTTGACTGACCTGCAATCTCAGCAGATTTGTATACCTTGCTGGTGAGGCTTCTCCTCCCGAATCACAAACTTCTGCCAAGTTCCTTGTAGGTGAGGGTGTATGGGGTGAGAAGTTGACCAAGTTGCTTGGTACAAGGGCCTGTGGGGTGAAGAGTCCATGAAGCTGGGCGTTGGTGAGGTGAGGGGGGACGAGGCCCTCATCAGCGCCATCCTGATCGGTCCCCACTGCCGCTCCGCTCTTCTCTTTGTTCAGCCGCTTTCTCCCTCCTTTTCATCTCCCAGGGGTCCAGCGTGCTGGAAGGAAGTTTCATTTTCTTCACCACCCAAGGCCAGGTACTCTGTATCCTGGCAAAGTTATCTAGTTTGGAGGCCCTGAGGCTCGGGGTCCCAGTCCACCCCAGAGCGGGGCTGGCAAGATTGAATTTCCTAGAAATCCAGACCTGTGTCCCCTGCTGCCACTGCCCACCGCTCCCCCGGACCCGAACCCAGGACGGTCAGTAACTCTAGCTGACATGCACCGAGTACTGCTCTTAGGGCCACGTCCTGCCCTGAGAAGCTGAGGAGTCACGCCAGCCTCACGGCGGTGCGGGAACAATGGCACATGGTTAGGGCCTCACACATGGGAGCACCGCCAGGAGTGGGGGGTAATGAAGGGCTCACTGGCCCGAGGCCTCTGGAGTGCGCTCTCAGCAACAGCCCTCCATGGCTTCCCAGCAGCTTTCTTTTCCTCGACATCTGTTACTGGTTTGAGTTTCCGGTAGCATTTTATTGATTTTATTTTATTTACAAATATGCTTTCAAAACAGTTTATTGTCCTGTGCTATCCTCGGTCAAGACTGCATGGCCGAGAGGGCTGCCCCCTCACTTTTACCACTGGAGATGGAGGCTGGAGAGGCCATGATTTGGGGTCTTGGACTCAAGTCTCTCCGTTTGCTCCATTATCTGTTCATTTCCTCTCTCGCCAATGGGGAAACACACGCAACAGGACGGACGTGCCACCAGCAGTCTGGACTAGAGAGTGACAGCTGTGGTTTGGAGAAAAGGCTATTGAGGCTGCATGGTGGCCATAGGGAACCTCTCTTGCTTCTTTCGTTCATTCAGCAAGCATCTATTGAACACCTGCCCCGGGTCAGGCACTGAGCTAGGTTCTGGAGAACACTGCCGTTGTGTAGCTCCCGGTGTCGTGGGAGAGCCCGTTACGGCTCTGGTGAGCACTGGGTGTCAGGAGCTTACAGAGGAGTGGCTCCCAATCCAGACATCATGAAGTCAAAGAAGGCGTGTGGGTGAGGGCTGACGTCAGAGTTAGCTGGGGTACTGAGTGTCCACAGTGGGGGAACTGTGCAGAGGCTCCGCAGGTGGGAGGTGTGGAGGGACTCTGCATGCCCGATGTCACAGCTAGAAATGCAAGAAAGACCCAGATTGTGAAAGTATTTGGATGCTGTGCTGAAGAGTGTGGATTTTTATCTTGAGGATTATGGAGAATCCCTGGAGGGTTTTGAGCAGGGGCTGACATCGAATCTGCCTTTTCAAACGTTCACTCAGGCAGCTGTGTGGAGAGGGTATCTGAGGGCAGCGAGACCGAAGGCAGGCAGCCAAGGCCAGGGCGGCAGCAGCGATCCGGGCACACCTCCATCTCAGAAGGTCTCCTTTTCTCTCTATTACAGCTGTGAGTGTGGAGGTGCTCAGAGCCCAAGAAGAATGGGAAGCTGTGGACAACATCCAGACAGAGACAGGTAACCTCAGGAATGGCACTGTCCCCACACAGCCCTGCCACTAGTAAGGGCACCATCCACATGTGTGGCTAACATTTTTGTGACCCTGAGATTAGGAGACAATTCTCATCTTAGCTCCTGGACATAGAATAAAGTATCTTTCCAAATCCAGAGATGATGACATTCTTCCTCTGGAGGAAATGGGAACAAATGCCATGGGGAAAGGGCTGCCATCTACTCAGACCTGAGAGAAGACAGGGAGGACCTTGGCTTGGGTCAGCTTCTGCAGGGTGATGAGGTCGGGCAGAAGGATGGAGGCCGGCAGCCAGGGTCCCTGTCTAAGGTTGTTCACCGTACAAGGAAGTCTCTGGAGATAGGGGCAGAAGCCATCTGCTGGAAGGCTCTGAGGGCTGGGCAAAAATGGTCTCACTTCCTTTTCTGACAGGTTCAGATGGAGCTATAAGAGGGTAGAACTGGGACTCATACCTAGCCTGAGCTCTCCTGGAGCTCCTGAAAAGTCATTACAATGAAAAGTCATTACAATGGACTGTATCCATCATCACCTATATCTGCTAACTGATAAGTTAATTCCCTGTGGACGGTACCAAAGGACAGAGAAGGGGTCGTTCATATACAGGGTGTGAGAAGGGGCAAAGTCGCAGTTAGGAAAGGCCCCTAAACAGACCTTGACATGCTCCTACAGGGGCACCTACTTCAGTCAGTGACTTGCCTCCTCACAGATGAGTGGAATTTAGGGACCCCCCCTGCAGGGCTGATCTGTCCCTTCTCAACCGCAGAGGTCGGCCTAGCAAGCCTCTGAACAGCGCGGTCTAAAAAGGGAGCTGGCCCAGCAGGTGATGGCAGCCCCTCGAAAGAGGATTGGTTTTAGCTGTAGGTATCTGACGTTGGCAACTGAAGGCCAGCGCTTGGCTTAGAGGTGACAACCAGAGGGCCCTCAGTAAATGCTCACAGACAGAATGACTACCGTTATCAATCCTGGACTGTCTTCCCTTTTGCTACAGGTCAGGCCAGCTCAGACCAGCCGGGGCAGCTAATCTCCTTCAGTGAGGCCCTGCAGCATTTCCAGACTGTGGACCTCTCTTCCTTCAAGGTATGAAGTAAGGAGGTTTGGGGTCTTCCGGCAAAGCACCTTCTTCCCAAGGGCCAGGATCTATCCCACACTGGGCAAGCAAGATAGAAGCTTCCAGTTGAGGACCCTACCTCACCTAAGAAATCTTAGAGCACAGCATCAGGGGTAGCTCAGGACCCATGCTTCATAGAGGACCCCAGTGGCCTTTTTGGAACCGTGCCCCCAAAGTTCTTGTGGCCCTGTCATACAGAGGTCTGTGTAGCGGCTCCCTGTTCTTCCTCTGGAATCAAATGCTAGATAGTTCCTTAGGGAAGCAAGGCATCCTGTCTAGAAAGCTAAGAAATTCATGGCCATTGTAGGAAAATCTTCTCTTCCCTCAGGGAACCAGAAGTGATTTGAGAATTTTAAAAATATGTGAGGTTGGAAAAAGAAGAAACATTGAGGTGAATAAAAGCTCGCGGGCTTTCTTGGGCAACTTGAGTAACTACGAGTAACTTTAAAAGGATTGTGATTTCAGATCTCCAACCTAAAACCAGGTTTAAGAGAAGCTGCAAAGACAAGAATCAGGTTAGTTTTTAGGACCCACAGAGCTAGAAGCTCCCCAAATCCTAAAACTCTAAGACCTGCTGCGGTGGCGCTGGAGCCATGAGCCAGCATGACCTCCTTGAAGAGGTGCTGGTTGTGGTATGGACAGAACGCTCCAGCCACCCCTCAGGCATCCAGCTCCAAAAAAGTCCCCACCAAATGCCCCTCCCCACTGCCTCCCTCACTCTGGAAGCTGAGAGGACCTGCGAGACTTTTTACTTTATGTCCTTTCCAGAAAGAGACAGACCGACAAAAGGTAAAGCAGCCCTGCCGGGAAACCTGGCCTGGCTTGTGTCAGAGCAAAGCAGGGCTCCCCGTGCCAGCCATCACTAGCCTCCTTGGCAGTCAGTGGAATAGGTAGCTCTGGAGAAGCCCAGAGGAGCAAATGCGGACAACGGGCTAATAATGCCTGTATTTGGGGACGTTTCTTTTCTACTTACAAAACTCCTGGGGGCCAGAGAGCCTGTCTCCAGAGGTTGAGCAGGCGTTTCACAGCTTCTGCCCCCTTTTGCTGGCCCACAGGCCAGCCAGTTAGTGGGGGAGCTACTTCTTTCTGCAACAACAGTCCCTGTGCTGATCCTGAAGGCCAGTTTATTAAGCAGGTGAACTCAGAGGGGCGCCTGGGTGGCTCAGTTGGTTGAGTGTCCATCTCTTCATTTCAGCTCAAGTCATGATTCCAGGGTTGTGGGATCGAGCCCTGCATCGGGCTCTGCACTGAACATGGAGCCTGCTTGGGATTCTCTCTTTCCCTCTGCCCCTCTCCCCTGCTCATGCTATCCCTCTCTCTCCCTAAAATTTAAAAAAAAAAAAAAAGGCAAGTGAACTCATCCCTCTGCCCATTGCCTGCAATTTCCTCCCCAGAAAAGAATCCAGCCAACTATTCGAAGGACTGGGCTCGCTGCCCTCCGACACTGCCTCTTCGGGCCTCCGAAGCTCCACCAGGGCCTCCGTGAAGAAAGGGACTTGGTCCTGACCATTGCTCAGTGTGAGTGCACAGGGCTGCAGCTGTGGTCAGGCAGAGAGCACTGTTTGCCCACCTATTGTCGAGGCTACGCCAGAGGGCTTTACTGTACCATGTTGTGGGGGAGAGCGGGAGCTGTGGGATGAAGATGTTGGAGAACACAGTGACTTGAGTACAGTCCAGATCTATCTTGTGCGAACCATTTTCTGAGAAACTCTCAGTCGTCCCTTCAGAGGCCAGCAATCTGATGGGGGTGGGTTGTTTTTGGGTAGGTGGCCTGGATAACCAAGACCCAATGCATGGCCGAGTCCTCCAGACCATCTATAAGAAGCTGACTGGCTCCAAGTTTGACTGTGCCCTCTACGGAGCCCACTGGGAAGATCTGGGCTTTCAGGGTAAGAGACAGGAATGGTTCATCTTTTCCTTGACCCCTGATTCCACCACTAGAGCAAGAGCTCAGAGAGTCCTCTTCCTATCATGCCAATGCCCAGGCCGGATATCTGGGAGGAAGCATTCCAGGAAGAGGGTACAGGAAATGCAAAGGCCCTGAGGTGAGCATGTTCAATACACTTGAGAAACAGCAAGGAGTGTGGCTGAAGCGAAAAGATCACTTATGGCCTTATAGGCCATTTTCAAACATTTACTTTAAGTGAGACAGAAAGCATCAGGGTGATAGGATTTGTAATCTAGTGTTTTCTTTTTCCTCTTTCTTTTTACCACAGATAAAAATTTCGCTTTCTATTATTTTATTTTTTGAGTGAAACAAAATGATTTCAGCTGTTTTTAGATTATACAACTCTTTTTTCAAAATCATATCAAGTTACACTTATATGGAATAGGAAAATGTCTTCATTTAAAAAGGAAATTTTAGGGACACCTGGGTGGCTCAGTTGGTTAAACGTCCCTGCTCTTGATTTCAGACCAGGTCATGATCTCATGGTTCATGGGTTCGAGCCCTTGGGATTCTCTTTCCCTGTTTCTGTCCCTTCCCCACCTGTGTTTATACGCATGCGTGCATTGTCTCTCTCTTCTCTCTCTCTCTCTGAAAATAAATAAGTAAACATAAATAAATAAATAGGAAATTTTATGTACCCATAATTAATTGGTCCATTGGCATTGACAACGTTTAAATTCCTTTATCCTCCTTCATCTATAATATAATTGTCTTAAAATTTTCATCCATATGCAGTGAGAATCGTGTCAGTGTTACGATTTTTGTTTCAACCATCAAACAATTTTAAAAACCCAAGAGAAGGAGCAAAATCTGCTGTATTTACCCATACATTTACTCTTTCCATTGCTCTATTTTCCTTTTTGATATTCTGAGATTTCTTCTTTTATCATTTCCTTTCATTTTCAAGAACTTCTTTTAGCCATTTTCTAAAGTACGCCTGCTGGTGATAAATTAGTTTCAGGTATATAATATAGTGTTTCCACAATTCCATATATTACTCAGTGTTCATCAAGATAAATGTACTCTTTTTTTCTTTATTTATTTTGAGAGATACAGAGACAGCATGAGCAGGGGAGGGGAAGAGAGAGAGAGAGAGAGAGAGAGAGAGAGAGAGAGAGAGAGAATCCCAAGCAGGCTCCTTGCTGGCAGTGCAGAACCCGACATGGGGCTCAAACTCACTCACAGAACTGTGAAATCATAACCTGAGCCGAAACCAAGAGTCAGACACTCAACTGACCGAGCCACCCAGGCACCCCATTTGGCCTTGCTAGTGCCACTGGCTAAGAGGGGCACGGGTACCAAATTACATGACTCATTACAGGAGTCCCTGTAGACTTCTACATCTTCTACAGTGTAGACTTCATTGACATCACAAGGGTATGGGGGCTCAGTCCCAGCTCCCCAGTTTGCTGACATTACCCTGGAGAAACTAAGGGGCACCTTGTTACAGTCAGGCAGGGGTGGACGTCCAGACTCTGCACTTGGCCTATAGCAAAGGTAGTCAAGTCTTTGAAGCCCATGGGAGGGGGGACTTCATTTGGCATTGCTCGCCGTCACCCTCCATGCCTTCATCTCTGTTACAGGGGCAAATCCGGCCACAGACCTGAGAGGAGCAGGCTTCCTTGCCCTCCTACACCTGCTCTACCTGGTGATGGACTCGAAGACTTTGCTGATGGCCCAGGAGATTTTCCGCCTGTCTCGTCACCATATCCAGGTGGGCCTTTGCTGGGGAGCCGGAAGAAAGGGCTGTGGAGGCAGGATCTGGGTGCACGGGTGCTCCTGAAATCAGAAGAGCCCCATGGGGGGCTGTCTCTAGCGGCTGGGGGCTCTCAGGATGACTGGGGCCAAACCAGGACCAGGCTTCCCCCGCCAGCCTAACCTGCACTGGGATCTGAGCTCCACTACTTGTTAGCCTGGGTCTCAAGCAAGTGCTTCAACTCCTCAGAGCCTTGGTTGTTTTCATCCATAGAATGGAAATCACAGACACTTCAGCTGGATAGTTGGGGAAATTAAATGAGATAGTATACAAAAGCACAAGGTGCAGCTGTGATATTAATGTGTCAACTCACTGTCCTCCCTGAGGAAATCCCTTCAACAGTATTAGTGGGCTCTCCTGACCCTGAAGGAGAAGAGTTATGTGCCCCAGAGGAGGAGCTTTGCCTGTGAGGGTCAAGTGACACATGGTCTTACTGGCAGTCCACCCTAGGTCTGTCCCAACCTTCTTTGGGGTTGGGTTTCATGGTTTTCCCAAGTAGTAAAAGGTGGTAGTTCCACCACATTGTTTTTTGGTTTGTTTTGTTTATTTTTTTAAAGACTTTATTTTAAAATAATCTCTGCACCCAACATGGGGCTCGAATTCACAGCCCCAAGATCGGGAGTCGCATGCTTCAGGGACTGAGCCATCCAGGTGCCCCATCCCACCATTTTAGAAAACAAATTTGACCTGATTCCTGCCATTCATCTATGCCAGATGCATGGGACCTGGAATTCATCCACTAAACAAAAAAAATTTTAAGTTCTGTATTTATTTATTTTGAGAGAGAGAGCAGGAGAGAGGCAGAGGGAGAGGGAGAGGAGAATCTTAAGCAGGCTCCGTGCTGCCAGTGCAGAGCCTGACTCGGGGCTCAAACTCATAAAATGTGAAATCATGACCTGGGCCAAAATCAAGAGTCAAACGCTCAACTGATTGAGCCCCCCAGGGATCCCCGCTAAACAAATTTTTCTTCAGCATTCCCTATGCTAGTTATTGTGCTTAGTGCTTGGGATGCATCAGTTAACAAAGCAAAGATCCTTCTAGCACAGAAGACAAGGCAGTGAGACTAACACGTAAATGAATGATTGCGTATCCGCAAAGGTGATAAGTGCTAAGGAGAAAGAACAAGTAGGGTAAGGTTAGGGTGCTAAGCATAGCTCTCATGAGAGGGTGGGACTTAAACTAGACTTTGAAGGAGGTGAAGGTGTTGGCCCAGTTGGTATCTGTGGGAGAGCATTCTACACAGAGGAGCAGCAAGAGCACAGGCGCTGGGGAAGGAGTGTGTCTGGCATGTGAAGGGGTAGCAGGGAACCAGCCAGCGTGGAAGGAGCACAGGACAACACTCGGAAGGGAGGTCATATGGCTAACGGGGACCAGATGGCAGAGGGCCTGCTAGGTTATGGGAAGGACTTTTGATTTTACTCTGAATAAAGTGAGGGATTTCAGCAGCCTGGAGTATATGATCCAACTCAACAGTTTTAAATGTATCCTATCAGTGGCTAGGTTGAGAATGGTCTATAGTGAGGGCTTTTATAATCCAATCAGAGATGATGGGTATTTTTAGAGGAAGTGGTGTGAAGTGGTCAGATTCTGGATACAGAATCTTGAGCGTATGGGCTTAAGAAAGTAGAGCTAGTTGGGGTGGCTGACTCAGTTGGAAGGGCATGTGACTCTTGGTCTTGGGGTTATGAGTTCAGGGCCCACATTGGAGGCAGAGTTTACTTTAAGAAAGAAAGAGAGAGAAAGAAGAAAAGGGAGGGAGGGAGGGAGAAAGGAAGGAAGGAAGGAAGGAAGAAAGGAAGGAAGGAAGGAGAGCCAGCATATTTTTCTGATGGATTGATTATGGGTATCAGAAAAAGAGATTTTTAGTCTGAGCAACTGGAAAGATAGAGTGGCCATCAACTGAAGTGGAAAAGAAAGAGCAAGGTTGGGGGGTTCAGTTTGCCATAAATATTTTATTTTATTTTATTTTTTAAATGTTCATTCACTTATTTTGAGAGAGAGCACAAGTGGGGCAGAGGAAGAGAGAGAGGGAGAGAGAGAATCCTAAGCAGGCTCCCTGCCCAGCACAGAGCCTGACACGGGGCTCGATCTCACAGATCTTGAGATCGTGACCTGAGCCCAATTCAAGAGTCAAACACACCAACTGAGCTACCCAGGCGCCCTGCTGTACAAATTTTAGGCACCCTGCTGTACAAATTTTAGAGTGAGGTTATGCATTTTTGGCAAGAACACTACAAAAGAACAGTGCCCTACTCTCTGCCTCAGTTCAGGAGCACATAATGCCAACATGTCTTACTGCTGGTAAGGTTAACCTTGATCCTGGGGTTAAGGTGTCTGCCAGATTTCTCCCTGTAGAGTCATTATTTTTCCCCTTTGTAATTAGTAACTGTCTTGGGAAGATATTTTGAGACTGCGCAAATATTCTGTTTTTATATCCGTATAGACTCCTAGATACTTATTTTGTCCTATGGGTTATAACCCAGTAATATCGTTACTTATTTTGTTGCTCACATTGCTTCAAGCTCTTTGGCCATTTTCGGAGCTCTTTCAGGTGGGGGACCAGGGTGGAGGGGTGTTGCCAACTCCAAATTCCTCATTGTTTTCTTTTCTTTTTTTTTTTTTTAATGTTTATATATATTTTTAGAGAGAGAGAGACAGAGCATGAGCAGGGGAGGGGCAGAGAGAAAGGGAGACACAGAATCTGAAGCAGGCTCCAGACTCCGAGCTGTCAGCACAGAGCCCGATGCTGGGCTCGAACTCACGGACTATGAGATCATGACTTGAGCCAAAGTCGGACGCTCAACTGACTGAGCCACCCAGGCGCCCCTCCTCATTTGTTTTCAAGGACAGGCTTGAAGGAGGTGAGGGAGCAAGCCAGCCAGATGACTATGGGAGGAACATCCCAGGCAGAGGGAACAGCAGGATGAGAGAGAAGGTACAGGGTACTTAAGCTGCACGGACCCAGACTGACTGCTTTGACCAATCTGTTTCTCATCCGTTTGCTGGCTGGCCTTTATGGAACTTGCTGGGGATTTATGTTTACTCTGCAGTATGCATGTCGGCCGATGAGATGGAACAGCAGTTTAACCTAACAAGAGGGTTGTCATAGGCGTCAGCAAACTAGATGCTCGTTCCGTCTGCAGTATTATTATGGAGCTATGACATGAGAAAAGTCACTTAACCTCTCCAGGTCTTAGCCTGCTCTTCTATGATATAGGGGCTTGGCCTAAACAATTCTAAGGTCCCTCCCAGACTTATTCTAAAATTCCTTGACATACAAGCAATGCCAAGATTTTAAAGTAAAGCTTGACCTCAAGCCCTTATGAACCTTGAAAGCACCGTTTTCCAGGAGGCACGTGTGAGGTCACAGTAACAGCTGGGGGCCAGGGCTCTGCCAGCACCTGGTCCTGTTCGCTCCTCGGGGAAAGGGAAAGCTCCACATACCCATGGTACCTCCTGCTAAAGGGGAATGGGCAAAAAAGTACACATGCCAGGGTGGGGGTGGGGGGGCAGACTCCCACGAATCCCAGCAGGGTGGAAGTGTTTAGCCCACGCCATGCGGGGAAGGGGTGCTGTAACAGACACTGAGGGGTGCGGGGCACATCGGGCTACTTGCTGGCAGGCAAGGAAGCACCTTATCATAACGCTTGCTCATATACACACTTCTGTAGCCTTCCGCGTACTTTCCATGCATTGTTCCCTTCCGCCAACATGACAGGCCTGCGTAGAGGTAGGGTAGAGATGATCCCCGTAAATCTGTTTTCCAGCAGAGAAATGCGAGGGTCAGAGAGGACCTACGTCTCCTGACAGCCAGCCCTGCAGTGGGCTGCTTACAGCAGCGGTGGCCAGCCAGCAGCCCACTGCAGAGTCACCCCGGGGGGTGCAGGTGCCCAGGCCCCTCCCCAAAATGACTGGATTGAATCTCCAGGGACGGGGCCGTGTCAGCAGCCACCACAAAAGACTTCCTTGTATCAGTATTCAAAGGTGGTTAAGCCTGAATGTGAGAAATGAAAATGTGCAAGTCTAGTTTCCTCTGCCGGCTTTCAGTCAGTTCCTCAACACAGCCTCAGTGTAGTGTTTTTAGCTCTAGGCAACACGTGTCAGGGGCCAAGAACCGCTGAAGAAAAGGAAACATTTAGATCTGAATTCCAGTTTTTCACTGCTTTTTAGTAAATGGGCTTGGGAAGAATGTTCCCAAGAGCAAGCAAACACTAGGTTTAGCGCCTCTGTTAATTATGTTGCTATCATATTCTTGTTCCCGTGTTTATTTTTAGACTAAAAAAAGTCAAAGGAGGGGCGCCTGGGTGGCTCAGTCTGTTAAGCCTCTGACTTCAGCTCAGGTCATGGTCTCACGGTTTGTGAGTTCGAGCCCCGTGTCAGGTTCTGTGCTGACAGCTTGGAGTCTGGAGCCTGCTTCGGATTCTGTATCTCCCTCTCTCTCTGTCCCTCCCCCACTCATGCTCTGTCTCTGTCTCAAAGGTAAATAAACACTTAAAAAATTTTTTGAAAAAAGTCAAAGGAGGGGGCAATCTTATACAAGTATATATGGTAATTAAAGAGGCAGTACACGAAGGTATAAATGCGCTGCTGCTGACCTCAGCTACTCATGTTGAGGCAAGGATAATTACGAACATTTGTTAGCAGCTCCTAGGCCGGCACTGTGCTTAGCATTTTGCATATGTGATCTAATTGCTTGTGACAGTAACTCTGTGAGCAGGTTGTGGACTAGATAATAGAAAATGTGAAGTGTAGGTAAAAAAAACTTACAGCATTTTTGTAATGACCAGTGACTCGACTCCACCCAGCATGGCCCTTGTGTCAAGGTCCCCAGGACCACCCCAAGTTCAATGATTCACTGGGAAGACTCACAGGACTTGGCTTATAGTCACACTCACAGCCCTGATTCAGTCTAGCAGAAGCAAAATAAGCAAAGGAAAGGAGTGCCTGGGACAAATCCACGGGAAATCAGGCGTGAGCTGCCTTCCGAGACTCTCCTCCCGGTAGAACCACACAGGACACACTTAATTCCTCCAGTATTGAATCATGCGACACAGGAAATGTTGCCAGCCAGGGCAGCTCACTAGAGACTCTGTACCCAAGGTTTTTATGGGGGGCAGTCGTGCACACGCCCTCTGTGTACCACACACCAAAATTCCAGAGTCACAGAGAAAAAGCAGATATTCAGCATAAACCACATTGTTTGTCCAAACAATTGAGGCACATGAGTCGTCCTGAGGGGATGGTAGAAACCCTCCCCAAATCCAGGTTCCCAGGTGCCAGCCAAAGGCCACCCCTGCAGGCAGGGTTTCCTAAGGACAGCAGTCTCAGGCCTGGTGCATTAACTCTGTCCTGCACAGCACCCAAAGTTATTTCCTTTTTGGTTTTAAGAAGCGGAAAGCTAAGTCTCCTAGAGTTCGGGTGGCCTTCCTAAGGCCACACAGCCAGCAGGCGGCCAGGCCAAGGTCTGGAACCCAGATGTCATGGAAGGCCCCAAGAAAAATCTTTGCAGAGCTATAGAAGACCCTCTACAGTTCAGTGCTGTCAGATAGAACTTTCTGCAGTGACGGGAATGTTCTATATTGGCACCGCTTAATACAGTAGCTACTAAGCACAGGTAGCTATTGAGTGCTCTATATATAGTGAATAGGACTAAGGACTTCAGTTTTGTTTTCTTTTTCAAAAACATTTTTTGAATGTTTTTGAGTTTACTTATTTGAGAGGGAGAGACAGAGAGAGAGAGAGAATAGGGGAGGGGCAGAGAGGGAGAGAGAGAATTCCAACTAGGCTCAGGGCTTCATCTCACAACCGTGAGATCATGACCTGATCCGAGATCAAGAGTCACACGCTTCACGGATTGAGCCACCCGGGCGCCCCAGGAGTTCAGTTTTTTTTTAAACTAAGGAGTTGAATTTTTTTTAAGTTTATTTATTTAATTTGAAAGAGAACCAGCAGGGGAGGAGCAGAGAGAGAAGGAGACAGAGGATCTGAAGCAGGCTCTGTGCTGACAGCAGAGAGCCAAATACGGGGCTCAAACTCATGAACCATGAGATCATGACCTGAGTCGAAGTCGAATATTTAACCGGCTAAGCCACCTAGGCATTCCAAGGAGTTGAATTTTTAATTTTGTTTAATTTTTAACTAATTTATATACTTTTTAAGTTTATTTACTTATTTTGAGAGAGAGAGCACAAGTGGGAGAGGGGTAGAGAGAGAGAGAGAGAGTACAGAGCCCACTGCAGGGCTGGAACTCACAAACTGAGGTCAAGACTTGAACTGAAGTCGGACACTTAACCAACTTAGCCACCCAGGCGCCCCTAATTTCTAACTAATTTAAGTAGTTCTATGTGGCTACCTGCTATCATACTAGACAGCACACACAGTTCTGCACCATAATGTAATGGCTTTTTCTTCCCAGGGGAAGCAGATGGGATAAAGAGACTTCGGCTCTTGTTCCCAACTAAGGAGAGTACTGACTTGTGGGTGCCTCGCAGGGGGTGTCCTTGGGTATGTGCAATAGTGGAAACTAACATGTAAAGAGCCGAGCTGCCCCTGACCCTGTGCCCACTCCATTCCAGCAATTCCCCTTCTGTTTGATGTCCGTGAATATCACCCGTATCACAATCCAGGCCTTAAGGGAGGAGTGTCTCTCCAGGTGAGTCTCCACCCTGGTCACCCCCAGCTGGCTGAGGAGAGCTACGCAGCAGAGCCTGGTTCCCTCCCACCCCTGCCCCATTCTCCCAGCCCTCCCCTCTCCCGGAGCCCCAACAGAGTCCAGTCCCAGCGTGAAGGCTGCCTGAGGAATGGCTCCCCGGGGGAATAGAGGGCAGGAGGCACCTACCTGTCAGTTTGTCTGCTGCAGAGGTCACCCTCCTTGTGCTGTAGGGAGTGTAACCGGCAGCAGAAAGTGATCCCAGTGGTGAACAGCTTCTATGCCGCCACCTTCCTCCGCCTCGCACACGTTTGGAGGACTCAGCAGAAGACCATCGCAGACTCTGGCTTTGTCCTCAAAGGTGTGCTCTTTCTTCTTGGGGAGCTCTGAACTCCTAGGGTCCCCAGGTTCAGGGACCCCAGGATAGTTGCTAGACTGCTTTGGGTTACAGTTCCCTCCCCCATCCCCCATTCACACTTTCTCAAACTCCAGCTTCCCAACGTCTCCATCAGCCCACCCTCTGGGGCCTGCTGGCCGTCCTTTCTCTCCACCTCTCCTCCCCTTCCGACCTCAGATCCTACTTACTGAACCAAAAGCTGGGTCCAACTGTTGGACTGACCGTTCAAAGTAGAGACTGTCCTGGCCAAGGTAGAATGTGTATTTCCTGTGACTCACCTGGCCCATCAGCCTCCCCTCTCTGGAGAACTCTCCACCTTGGACTCTTTCACCCTTCTCTCCACAGGGTCTGGGCTGAGGGTACCCCCCAGAGCTGCTAGGCCCGGACTGGTGTGCAGTGCAAAGCGCCCTCAAGCCTTTTGTTCTCATTCCTATTCCAGACTTGGAAGCGTTGGCCAAGAAGAGCCCGAGGCGGCTGCTCAAAACCCTGGAAATCTACCTGGCTGGAGTGTCAAAGGGACAGGCCTCCTTGTTGGGAACACAGAAGTACTATGGGCCACAAGTCCCTCACTCCAAGGATCTCACCTTCACAGGCGTGTGTGACCTGCCACTGCATTCATCCACAGGCACCCAGCTGGTCTGACCAACCAGACGCCGACAGCAAGACCTAACTGCTGGGCCACAGGGCCTGTGGAAGGGCACAGGGCACATTACGCCGAGTGCACGCTGGCTGGGCCTGCTTGGGGAAGCCATGGACCCTCGCCCACGTGAGACTTTAGGGGTAGTTAGACTCACACCACTCCCCGAAGACCTGCCTCCAGAGCAATGAACTTGCCATAGTTGGAATTGGGCTAGTTTAGAGCTGGTTTCCAGGTAATCCCAGTGAGTGAACGGATCATGAGGCGGGGAAGCCCTCCCTGGCTGTTCTGCATATCCACACATTGAAAGATATGCCCACACAGAGGTGCCAGAATTCTGACTCACGGGGCAGCAGGCTTTCAGGCCCCGGGTGCCCACAGGACAGGGACCCTGTGCCTAGCATTTGAAGGGAGTAGCAGTGGCAGCAGCCAACAGGGGGCAGCACAAACCAGAGCAAGAGGCCTTCCTCTCCCTCCTCCGCAGGCTGCTACGGGGCCCCTCTGGGGTTTCTGGCCTTGCGTTACCCCACCCTCGTCTCCCCATGCCTCAGCCCCACTGTCAAGGGTACGAAAGCTTTCAGCTGGGTGTCTCCGTTGCTGCCTGTCCCCACCGCCCACCAGCTGGGCACCCCACTACTGCACAAACCCCACCCCGTGAAGGTGTGTGGTTCCCACCAGGGATGGTTTTCTGGCCCGGATAAAGGAGGAAATTCACACTCCGGCAGTTTTTGAATAAAAGACTTGTCCTAGGCCAAGGGCCCCGAGTGTTTCCCTCCAGGACAAGCCTGGTTAGAGCCAGGTGCTCCAGCTCAGGGAAGGCACCAGTCCCAGGCTCCAGGAGGGAAGGCTGCTCTGCCCTGGCCAAACACCTGCTGAGGGCATAGGTATCCACCCCGCACTTAGAGGCCCAGAGACTCCTCGCACACTCCAGCCAGTGGGCCAGGTGGCCCGAGCTGCCATGCAGGTTGCTGTGAGGCATCCGCGTGTTTTTCCTGTGTGTGCTTCTGGGAAGCTGGTAGCTCTGTGGCTCCGTTCCTCCAGGCCTCGGTTTCCTTAGCGGGGCAGCAGGGGGCAGCGGAGACCCCACGACACTACTCTCCTGTCTTCTGGCCACCAGGCAGGAAACTGGGCAGGGAACTCCCCACTGCTATCAGCAGGATGCCTTGACTCTGCAGTTTGCCTCACACAGCACTGTCTTGGCCAGACTTGAACTAATCCTTCATCCGCTTTTCTTCCTCCGGTCTGGGTGCTTAGCTGGCCTGCAGAGGTGGCAGGGAGCTTTATTGGGCTCGGTGGAGGCGCAGCACAGAAAGGAGATAGCTCAGCCTCCACTCCAGAGTCAGGTTCCATAGTTCCTTCCCTGCAGATTCCTTCCGCTGGCTCTCAGGCCGGAAGCCTAACTCAGCAGAGCGGGTGGTGAGTGCCCAGGCTGCGGCAGGCTCAGGGAGCAGTGCGCATGGGCCTCTAGCTGGACGGGGGCAGCTCTTTCTAACCAAGTCACTCCCTATGTAATGCTCTCCAGGGCGCTCATTCAGACCTCCGGACATTACCAACAACACAGTCCAGGGATTAAGTTGTGGTTCTGTTGGGGAAGGAGGCAGGGGGCTGAAACACTCTGAAAGTAGATAAAAATCTTAACCTGTGCTTTTTTTCTTGGGAAGGGCCTGCCTAGGCCTTCCGTGGGAGACATAAAATGCTTCACCACCCTAACAATGTCAGAGCCACAGATTTGGTGCAGCCCTCACTCTCTCTCCTTTATAAATTATCGCTGCCACATGCTGTCCATATAGGCGACAGCTCCACTGAGGGAAGGTTGGGGGTGCTATACAGGGGAGGTGATTTTTCTGTGCTGCTTTGCATAAAATCAACAAGATGAACTTGGTCAGAATTTGTCTGGGATGGAAGAATCCAGCAGGTCAGAGCTCAGAAGGCACAGAGCCCTTGGAGCCCAGGGGTGAGGGTGGGTCAGGATAGCCACAGCCCTGCCTCGCCTCATGAACTCGAGTCCAGGCTTACCCATCCTTGCTCTTTCCCACCCAGATCCTGCCCTCCAGAGTGGGACTACTTTGGGTGACTGTTCTCCTCCTATTTGGCTATCTAGCCTCCTTCATATTCCAGCCATCACACCATTGTACAAGTGAATGAACTAAGGCCTAGACGAGGAAAAGCAACTTGCCCGGGATGAATGGGAGGCAGAGGAAGAACCAGAAGCCATGACCCTCCACCCTAGTCTGGTGCCTTCCCCCAGCCCTACAGGGGCCCTGTGCTTATCGGCCTAACATGATGCAATGTGCCTGTGAGGTGACAAGCCAGACTTCCACACAGCAGCAAGTTGTCCTTATCCTCTTGATCGGTAAGCGTGTCATTTGGAAGCCACCTCACAATAGTTTTTTAGGGCTGCTGAGGAAATACTGGCTTGAAGAGAAATACATCCTGAGCCCGTTGCCACAACCTTGTCCCAGTTGGGAACGTGTGACTGAACCAAACTCCTGACAGAAAGCAACCTTGAGACCTGGTGCTGTGCTTCCCTACTGGGTTCACAGCAGTACCTGCCGGGTGCCCCCTGGGGACTCCTGGCCCCTCTGCCTCAATCATGCAAAGTCAGTGGGTGGAGGATCATCACTGGGTCCTACTCTGCCCAGCACGTGGGTAAGCCCTGGTGGATGGTGGGGAGTGAGAATCAGCTGAGAGCAGAGAGCTGGGGAAGCACTTGTCTCCTTTATTGAACGTCCTCGGGGGCACCTCAGCACCAACCAGGCAGCCAGAGCAGGAGAAAGCGGGCAGGAGGCCGGGGCCAGGAGATGGCCCACCCTCATTTCCAGTCCTTGAAGAATTGCTTGAAGATGGGACTCTCACGGCCCTGGGGCAGAATCTCCACCTGCAGGAAGAACAGGGGAGAAGTGTAGTCCACAAGGTTCCACCCCAGCCTCCACCAGGCAAGGCCGGAGCCATGGAGGAGGGCGCTGGGCCCGGGGCCTGAGTCCACATGGCTCTCCCGGCCAGGAGTGCTTCTCGGGATAAGCCAAGAGATGAGAAAGAAGATTAGGGGGACATGAGCTGAGAAAACCGAGTGCTTCCAGAGCTTGCGTGCACAGTTTGATAGACGCACTGGTCACAGATAAGCCTTCTCAGCTCCCCTCGGAGGGCCTCATGGAGCAGCCATGGTGCTGAAACGGGCAGCACGAGCCAGGGACAGTGGCCCAGAGGAGACACACAAGCCCTCCAAAGGCCCATCCAGCTCTCCGGGCTGCCAGGGAGGTGCTGCCCAACATCCTCTAGCTGTTAAATGTTGAAGGGTTAAGAGGGACTTTCCCACCGGATGGCGGGGAGCCCAGACTGCTCCTGACTGTGCTCAAGGAGTTCCTGCCCTTCTCGTCCAGTCCTTGGGACAAGAGGCCACAAGAAGAGCCCCGGGAGAAGTCGGGGCACAAAGGGTCTCCTCACCTGAGTGTTGGGGGCATAGTGCATGTGAGAGATGAAGTCCTCTGCCACCCGGAGAGCTGCCTGCCGCTCCTTCTCATTAGCTTTTCGCCCTGGATCAATAGGAAGGGGATTTTTTTTTTTAAGAGTGGGGACTCTTCTAGTCCACATCCCATTTTCTCAAGGAAATGTAAGGGGAGGTCCACAGAATAGCCTGCCACATTTTAAATAAACGGACTAGGAGGTTGCAAGACGCTGAGGAGGTCTTTGGAGGTGTGAGGTCAACCTCTTGAGACTTCTCTCAACCCAGCAGCTCCAAGTGACATGAAACTGCTCCCTCTGCCTTCTCTAATCAAAACCTCCTACTCGGACCAGGGGCCCACGGATATTCCGAGAGAACTAGTGTTCCCCATGGCATGAGACTCTAAATCTAGAGCCCCGCCCCAGGACATCTCACCTGTGGAGCTTGTCGACTGTACCGTTGACAGGTATCAACAAGTATCAAGCCTTTTGTTTAAAACTAAATAGGACAAAAGGGTGTGATTTATTACAATCTTACTCCCATAATGCCAGATAGCCGACATCGGCCTAATGGGTACGTAGGCCATTAGGTATGCCCCGTAAGACCTTATAAAAAGGAAGACCATCCAGTTATCCATTCCCTCCTGCAGGCAGTCCCTTTACTGCAAGCTATACTCCAACTTTCTTGTTTGTTTGGTTGGTTTTTTTTCTTCTCCAGTTTCTCTTTCCAGAATGGTTCAGTTCTTTGCTTGGGGTTAAATTCCCTTCTGTGGGCGTCTGGGAACCTCTCATGCTTGGAATTGGTCCCATGGGAAAGGTACCCCGTGGCAGCCCCAATTTCCACTCATCCCCACCAGCTCGTAGAAAGCCGCCATGCCTTCGACACGGGAGTGTCACTGGGTAGTAGCAGCGATCCTTAGAACACCTCATCCCTCCCCATCTTCCTAACCACACCAGGGCCGGGGGGTTTCTCTTGGCTTCGGTTGCCCCCACAAATATCTATTGAGCAAATGCTATTTAGTCACGACACTAGAGATGATACAGTTCCTGCTTTCTGGAAATTATAATCTGGTCAGGGAGGTAAGACACCCTCAAGAAAAGACAAGCATGGAAAGGTAAGAAGGCTCCCAGGGTTACTCAGAGGCTCCGAGCTTTGTTTCAACATTTTCAGAGTTAAACCAAGCGGACAAGTTTACACACAGCAGTGTTTCTCTCTCCAGCCAATACAATCTCTTGGAAAAACAAGTTCCACTAGTTCATTACCCAGCACATAAAAGTGGGATTTAATTTACCTAAAATTTTTCTCACACCCCACAGGCAGAATGGCAAGACTGGAGTCCAAACAGCCCTGAAGGCCTAGAGTGTGCCAGGAGAGTGGTCCTCAAAATGTGCTCCTGGACCAGCAGCAAGGCCTGGGAACCAGTTAGATATCCAAACTCGGGGGTGGGGGACAGGAGTATCCATCTGTTTGAAAAGGCCTTCCGGTGATTCTAAAGCATGCTTAAGTTTCAGAACTATTGCCTGGACTTTAGGGGGGGCCAAGAACAGCACAGAAAAAGTCCTCAGCGGCTCCCTGGGGCTGTTTTGGGGTTTTTTTGTTTTTTAATTTAATTTAATTTAATTTAACTTAATTTAATTTAATTTTTCTTTTATAATTTATTGTCAAGTTGGTTTCCATATAACACCCAGTGCTCATCCCAACAAGCACCTTCCTCCATGCCTGGGGCTGTTTTTGAAAGCAGGCAGGCAGGCCGAGCCCTCCAATGGGAAGTGTGCCCAGATCAGAGCAGCTGGCACGAGCAGCTAGCAGGGAGAAGCCACACGTACCCTTCCAGATGTAGATCTTGCCACAGAGCCCATTGTCCAGCACGAAGCAGTCATCAGATAGCAGCAGCTCGAGGGCAAAGGGACTGGAGTCGGCCACCTTGGTCAGGTTCATCTGTCCAGTGGCGTCGGAGACCTGGGGGAGGGTGGGCAGTGCCAGATCCCACCCCCTGCCCCCACCACAGAGCCCTAACCTCCAGCCCTACGCCATGGCTCCAGCCCGAGGAGGCAGGGCAGATAGCAGACACCCCAGCCCTCACATCAGCCTCCATCACTGTGGCACCGAGGCCCTACGTCCACCTGCAAATTAGGTGGATTCCAAATTACAAACGAATGCAAAGAATCCGAAGAAGTGAAGCTCAGCATTGGCTTCCCACCTCCTTCTCCGACAATGGGCCACAAGTGGTACTTATCTCCTCAGGAGGGCCGGACATCTGTCCATTTCCCATCCTCCCCTCACGCCAAGCCCCAAATTAACCACCGTGCCGCCTGGCTCAACCTTGCCAAGGCTCTCTCCTCTCCCTTCAGCAAGGCCTGCCTGGGCACAGCGCAGGCCCACAGCGCCCACCTTATACAGAGCCGCAGCCTGGGCGTTTGTCCGGTCGGCTGTGAGGTCTTCCTCAGGGTTCCCCTCCTTCAGAGCAGGCTTGGGGCCCAGGACCTACAAGGGGCCAGGGCAGGCCAGGTTTCCAGGGATTCCTGGGCACCTGCCCCAGACCTTCCCACCCCACCATGCTGAAGGCCACCACCTCTGGCAAGGGACAAACTGCGTCCTGCACAAGGGCACCCGGCACCTGCCGGGCCACTGGGCCATCCACCCAGAGGGATACTTTACCTGTGGCACCAGTGAGCCAGCCACAGCCCTGAGCGGTACCCCAGACCACCCACCTCCACCCCTGCCATCTTTCGTCCTCTACTGGCCACCCTCCTCACCCCAACTTCTCCCGGCTGCCCATCCTTATGTTCCCCAACCTGGATCATCTCAGCAGGCTCTTCCCCATCAGTGACAATCTCCACCTGGGCCTTGCCCTGTCGCTCGCTGTCCCTGATGGCCAGGGCCAGGTCCCGTGCCTTGTTGCGCTCCAGGATGTTGGACTTCCCACCACACCAGGTGAAGATGTTCTGGAGGGAAGTAGAGAGGCTCAGCTGCCTGCATCCATCCTCTTGACTGGATGGGGGTGGGGCGGAGGGAGGGTGATGGGCAGCGGGGCGGAGGTGGGGGATCCTGATGAACTGCCTCCTGAGGCAAGACCATCCAATACACAACATTTTTTGCAAGAGTATTTCTCTGCCCAGCCCCCAGGCCCCTCCTGATTTATGTTTCTCCACGTTGCTTATCCACATATACTTAAAGATCTTTATCTTATTTGTAATCTAGCTCCCCTGGCTAGAAAGTAAGCTTCCTGAGGGCATGGGTGTTTTATTTTGTTTTGCTTTGCTTTGTTCACTGCTGCATGCCCAGTACTAAAACAGAGAGTGGCATGTATTTGGGCACAAAATAAGTTATTGAATGAATGAATGAATGAATGAGTGAATGGGTGAATGCCATCCTTGAGCCCAGTATCTCACACTGCTACATGCACCCTACCGAGCTGGTCCCCTCCCTCTAACTCACTGCTCCCAACCCTCCTTCCAAACTGCTTCTGGGTTGGCTTCCTGCCTCAAACCTTCAGCACAAGATATGGTCCAGACTCCTCAGTCTCCTGACCTAGGTCTCAGGTAACTTAACAATTTTTGCTCCCTCGGCTCCTGTCCCCACTCGGGCTCCCAGTCAAGCTAGCCCCTTCCCTGTTGTCAGCATGCATGTTGCACCTTACCCCACTGCAATGCCTCAGCCTCAGCTCACCTGTTCTTTCACCTCGAAAGGCATTTCCACCTCCATAAAGGTCTAGTCAAACGGCACCTTCCTGGGACAAGGGCTTCAGCTCAGGCTAGAGGGACTTCACCCTGCCCCAAGCTCCCTCAGCACATGCCCCTGCCTCTCTCAGAGCCTTCATCACATCCTCCCGTGCATTACGGCAAGTGACAGGCCTATCTTGGCTGCCTCCCCAGGGCAGGCAATTCGTGGTCCCCGAGCGGGCTCAGGGTGGGCATCACAGACTCACGGAATGAACAAAATTAACGACTGGTCTGGCTGGCAGCTAACGCAGAGCTACAAAGGCTCCACGAGAAGAGAGTAAGTTCCAGTGTTAGACACTGTGGCTGGATGGCAGAGGGAGGTTTCCGTCCTTTTGAACGTAAGGTGTTTGCTAATGGCTGGAGCGGCTTCTCCCCCTCTCCCCGGCTTCCTGGTCCCTGGCCCCTTGCGAACAGGGTGCATACAGCACTCAGCCCCGCCCTGCCTGCGCACCTGGCCCAGGTCCAGGATGAAGCAGTCCCCGGTGTTGAAGCTGTCCCAGCTCAGCGGCCGCTCGGTGGCACGGATGTTCTTCTTCCCCTTCACCTGGTACAGTTTCTTGATGGCAGCTGGAGCGGCCCCTGGAGAGGTCTTGTGAAACGCTGACTCCACTCCGCCTTCCTGCAGCCCAGACGGGGATGACCTGAGAGCGCGGACAGGAGGCCCGAAGCCCGCCGCCCCCACTCCCGGCGGGAGGTGGGCAGATAGGTGGAGAGGACCCAGGCCTGAGGGTGCCTGGGCCTTTTTTGCAGGGTGAAAACTGACCGGAAGGAGGAAGGGCTCTGAGAGGAGCCACAGGGTAAGGGTGCTGGGGAGGCAGCCTCTGACCTGGTACTTGAGGCCACGCGGGAAGTAGCTCATGAAGAGGTCGGACTCGTTGCCCTGCACCTCTCGGTGCTGCACGGGCCGCTCCCCGAGCAGGGTGTTGAGATGCACGGCCAGCACGGCACAGGCCCCCTGCTCATCCCGGGAAGACTGCTGGCCTGGGGTGGGTGGGAGGTGGCAGGGCCAGGCCCATGAGACCCCTGCCGCCCCGACTCCGGCCCAGGCCACACCCCCAACTCATCCCCCAGCTCCCTGACCTATCCACAGGTGCAGGTGGGACAGCTCCTCCGGACCATTGTGCAGCACTAGGTAGGAGTCCCCAGAGAAGAAGACGCCCTGGTTCTCGCGCGCCACCGGCACTGGTTTCAGCTTCTCCACCCGCCATATGTGCAGGCCGGGATCCTGCACCGACGCTGGGAACGGAGAGCCGCTGCAGGAGGGAGGAGAGTAGGCGGTGCTGGCCAGGGCCCATGAGGAGTGGACCCAAGCAGAGAGAGCCAGGCAGACCTGGGCAGGCCGGGGGACTGCGGGGACTGCGGGGTGGGGGCGAGGGGAGCCTTGAGGAGCCTGTGGGGGCAAAGCAGGGGTGCAGGGGAGGGGGCCCAGCCTACCTCTGGGGGAGGTGCGTATACATGCTGTTTCCGGTTCTGAAAAGACAGAAGAAGCCATTATGATCACAAATGTTATGACAACCACCCTTCACATTGGTCTGGGGAGCCCTTCCAGGTGTCACATACAATCGTATATATTAACTACTTCATCTGCAATAGCCTAAGAGATTACCCTGGCTCCATTATGAGGCAGTGAAACTGAGGCTTAGAAAGTCTGAAGTCCAAAGTCACAGTGAATGGCTAGTGAAAACTAGGTCTCTGGGGCACCTGGGTGGCGCAGTCAGTTGAGCATCTGACTCTCGATTTCGGCTCAGGTCAGGATCCCAAGGTCATGGGATCCAGCCCTGAGTCGGGCTTGCACGGATCATGGAGTCTGCTTAGGATTCTCTCTATCTCTCAATCTCTCTTTCTCTCTCCCTCTGCCCTTCTCCCCTGCTCACGCGCTCACACTCTCTCTCTCTCTTTCTCTTTAAAAAACAAAAACAAAAATCTAGGTCTCTGACTCCGGGGCCAGCTGACCAGTGTCTTCCCCTTGCAGTGAACTCTCAGCCATTCCTTTCTTCTGCTTTCAGCCCCTAACTCTGGGCGTTGCATGAGGCGACATATGGCTCTCTAAGCAATAGCTACTTGTGTTAGAAAAGTCCAAAATCAATAACTTAAGTTTCCACCATAGAAACTCCAAAGAAGGAAAAGCAAATTAAACCCAAAATAATCAGAAGACAGTAAATAATAAAAGTAAGAGCAGAAATTAATAGAAATAAAAAAATAGAGTCAATGAAGCTGGTTTTTGAAAAAAAAAATCAATAAAATTGATCAACCTTTAGACTAATTAGGAAAAAGAAAGACACAAATTTACAATTTGTAAATAAGAGAGATGACCCACTGTACATTCTACAAATATTAAAAGAATAAACAGAATATTACAAAAACTTATGCCAATATATTCAACAACATATATGAAATGGGCAAGTTTCTTGAAGGATACAAATTATGAAAGTTCACTCATGAAAAAATAGACGACCTGAATAGTTCTAATATATATTAAAGAAGTTGCATTTGTACTTAAGCCACCATCCCTACAACCCCCCAATTTCAGTCCTGGTACATTCTATGAAAACTTTAAGGAAGACATAATACCAATTCTACACAAACTTTTGCAGAAAATAGGAGAGAATACTTCCCAATTCATCCTATGCCACCAGCATTATCCTGATATAACAAATCAGATAAAATATATTATCAAAGAAAAAAACTAGACCAACATCCTTCATGATCATAGACATAAAAAATATTAACAAAATTTTAGCATATGGGGGCACCTGGGTGGCTCAGTTGGTTAAAGCGGGCAACTTCGGCCCAGGTCATGATCTCACGATTCGTGAGTTCTATCCCCGCATCAGGCTCTGTGCTAACAGCTCAGAGCTTCGAGCCTGCTTCAGATTCTGTGTGTCCCTCTCTTTCTGCCCCTCCCCCACGCTCGCTGTCTCTCGCTGTCTCTCTCTCTGAAAAATAAACATTAAAAATTTTACAAAAAAAATTTTAGCATATGGAATTCAATAATATATAAAAAGTATAACACACCAGGACTAAATGGGTTTTATCCCCAGAATGCAAAGTTGGTTTAACATCTGAAAATCAAGGGGCCTGAGTGGCTCAGTCAGTTAAGCAACCAACTTTGGCTGGGATCATGATCCTGTGGTTCATGAGTTCCAGCCCCCCATCAGTTTCTGCACTGGTAGTGCGGAGCCTGCTTGGGATTCTCTCCCTTCCTCTCTCTCTGCCCTTTCTCCACATGCTTGCTCTCTCTCTCTCAAAATAAATACATAAACTTATAGTTTTGTTTAAAAGTTTAAAAAATAACAAAATTGAATATAATTTTTAAAAATCTGAAAATCAATATAATTTACCTTAATTATATATGAAAAAACTCTAAAAATATAATATATAAAGGAAGCCATTTTAGATTTCTTTCTTTTTTTATGTCTATTTATTTATTTTAGAGAGAGACAGAAAGACAACTCATAATCAGGGGAGGGTCAGAGAGAGAGAGGGAGAGAGAAAACCCCAAGCAGGCTCCACACTCAGCACAGAGCCGGCCACAGGGCTCAAACCCATAAAACCGTAAGATCATGACCTGAGCGGAAAACAAGAGTTAGAGATACTTAACTGACTGAGCCACCCAGGCACCCCGGAACTCTGAGTTTTAATGTCAAGGAATGCAGGAAGTAGGAGAATTGATTGATATCTTAAGGACAAGATGGCTTCCTTTACTGATTTTTTATTTTGTTAAGGTTTATTTATTTTTGAGGAGGGGGCAGACAGAGAAGGAGACCCAGATTCCAAAGCAGGGTCAGCACAGAGCTTGACATGGGGCTCAAACCCACAGACCACAAGATCATGACCTGAGCTACAATTGGATGCTTAACAGACTGAGCCACCCAGGCGCCCCAAGATGGTTTCCATTAGGCTACTCATTTACAAGGCAAGTGTACAGTGTATGGGTGGGCCATAAATCAGGCTTTTGGGTTTTGTTTTGTTTGTTGTTTGTTTGCTTTTCTTTTAATTTCAAGTTTTTATTTAAGTGTTAGTTAACATATGTTAAATTGATTTCAGGAGTAGAATTTAATGATTCATCACTTACAGAGAACACCTAACCCTCATCACAACAAGTGCCCTCCTTAATACCCATTACCCATTTAGCCCATCCCTCTGCCCCACCTCCCCTCCAGCAACCCTCGGTTTGTTCTCTATAGTTAAGAGTCTCTTATGGTTTGCTTCCCTCTCTCTCTCTCTCTCCCCCTTCCCTATCTTCATCTGTTTTGTTTCTTAAATTCTACATATGAATGAAATTATATGATATTTGTCTATCTCTGACTGACTTATTTCACTTACAAAGGTTTTTGGTTTAAACAAAGTTTATGTACAGTCATGCTGACTTAGAAAGAAATCTGGGGGCACATGGGTGGCTGAGTTGGTCACTCAACCAACTGAGTCTGTCTCCCTCTCTCTCTGCCCCTCCCCCACTCACAGTCTGTCTCTCCCAAAATAAATCAATAAACTTAAAAAAAAGAATTATCTAAAAAAAAACTCACGGTTCCTGCCTATATACTAATCTATAATCTTGAGATTTTGCAAGATATAGAAAAGTATATAATCCTGTAAAAACTCTTCATTCTCTGGAGCACTTTCTTCCTTGTGAAGAGTGTCTCCCGGGTAGCTGTCCAGCTGTCCTAACTTGGGCTCAAATAAAACTTTTTATTTTAGAGATTCTAAAAATTGTGTTCAGTTTGTATTGACAATATATCCATATATATGTATGAATACGTATATACATATATATGTATATATGTGTATGTTGCATTGGCAATGTATGTGTGCACGCATGTATATAACCATCGCAATAGATTCAGAAAAACCATTTACCAAAATTCTACATCCATTCCTGACTAAAAAGCCAAAACAAAATAAAACCAAAAACTTGCACCAAACCAGGAATAAAAGGGAACTTCCTCAACCTGATAAAAGGCACCCACCAAAAACAAACACAGAAACACAAAATCCCTAGCACTAACATTTTGCTCAGTTCCTTCCCTAATTCTCAACTCTTCTTGGGGAATCCCACGCATTCCCAGGCATCAACTATCACTTCTCTGTGGCCAGCTTCCCTCAAATGCCTCTGCAGGGGCCAAGTGCAGGTCACGCCAAGATGGGCCACTTTGGTATGAACATTATTTTGAGTTAAAAGCAATCAAAACCCAACCAATTCAGGGAAAGCTGTTTATCTCCGCCTTATCTGCCTGCTTATCCCAGGAAGAGAGCTCTTAACAGATTTTCTTTAACGAAGAAACTTACCTACATAATAGGCTAACCTTTGTTTTCCAGGCATCTCCTTTCACCTTCCTGCTAATGGTCTTTCTCCCCTTTGTATCCTCCAACTCCACCCTTCTCCTTAGCTTCTATGAGTCTTGTTGCTCCCCTGTGTTTGGAATTTCCATATCTGTGTGGATTCCCCATATGTATACCATTAAATGTGATTTTCTCCTGTTAATCTGTCTCATGTCAATATGATTCTAAGTCCAGCTAGAAGGACCATGAGGGGCAGAGGAAATTTTTCTTCCCCAAACCCTCAAACATCATGTTTGTTCTATAAGTTCAATGAGAGCAACCTTTTTTGGACAACATACCCAGGGGGAAAAAAATGGCCAAGGCAAACATTTAATATATGTCTATAGATCTATATCTATATCTATATATGTGTGTATATTTAACTCAGCAAATGCAGTAACTACAGCTCCACTCACTGTCTCTTTTCTACATTCCCATTACTAGAGTTTCTCTTTTTCTTTTTTTTTTTTCTTTTTTGGCTTAAAATGCACAGCCCGCACTACCAACCACTGCAACACCATTCACGCTGTGCACATGAACAGCATTTTTGTAAGGTGAGCCTCTGTGACACAGGGTAAGGGCCTGGCGGGGGCCAGGTTGGATTTCCAGACTAGGAGGCAGACTGGCACCATGGGGAGATCCTTAGGGCCTGAGGAAGCAGGAAGCGCCAAGAACCCTCTTTAGGGGATGGGCGGGAGAGCAGAGGGTGTTGGGTCTGAGTGGAAAACAGCAGAAACAGGAGCAGTGGTAATGGATGTAAAATGCCTTGTGAATCATGATTTCTTTTCCATCCCTAACTAACAACATTGCTGGAGGCAGTTTTCAGAGCCGCACTTTCCCAAAGCAGGAGGCAGTGAGGGGGAAGTTTGGGGGAGGGAAGCTTTCATGTTTTTCCATTCCACAGAAGGTCACATGTTGTGCCCACATCCCCTGTAGCGGGTGGCTCAGCCTGTGACTCAGGTCCAAAGTGGTGAGGTGGCTGCCCCACGCCCAAGCCAATGGAGAGAGCTTGGGAACAGGGATGGTGTGAACAAGAGGGTCAACGGTTAGCTTTACTATTTTTCCTTCTGTGTTACTGATCTAAGTGCTCCGGCCACAGCTCAAAAGCAGGTAGCCCCTCCCCCCCTCCCCCGTGGGACTATGGGCCTCCCAGAGTCACTGCAGGGTTTTGATGAAAGGGACTCAGCCACCTGCTACTTCATCACCCCAGCAGCCTGTTCAAATTACCTTGGCATCCTATAAAAAACACAGATGCGCCAGTTCTGGGCCTGGAGATTTTGATTCCACAGGTGTGGAGTGGGGCCTGTGCATCTGCATTTTGAACATATGTTCCAGGTGATTCTGTGCTGCCAGTTAACTGTCCAGAAAGGCATCTCACACCTGCCCGTATGTTAGAATCATCAAGCTCAAAAAAACCCCAATGTCTGGGCCACACACCAGACCAGTTAAAATCAGACTCTCTGGGATACAGCCTGGACATCGTGTTTGAGAAGTCCCAGGTGACTCAAACAGGCTGAAACTCCTGCTGGCCCATCGGATCCCTGCCCCTCAGCCTTTTGCTCCAGGCTCCCCCAGGTAAGGAGCCCCCTGACACGAGGCCTTCTCACTCCTTTCCCTTCCAGCTGCTCGACCCAAGCCCACAGCTCCTTGAGCTTTCTCAGTACGCACATCCACCCGCATGTCCATCCATGCCACACCGCCCTCCAGGCCCATACCAAACCCCAGCTGTCCAAGGAGCCTTCCAGGACATTTGGTAGCCTCGGCCTTCTCTGGGACTTCTCCCAGCCCCCTCACTCAGCAGCGAGTACCCCAGTCTCCACCTGCAGGTTGTCTTACAGCTTCACGCCCCAGCCGGAGCAGCAGACTTGCCCGACCCTCCTGCGTTCCTCAAGCCACCCACGACAGGGTCTATTCAATTCCCTGCACAGTCTACCCTGGGAACTTGGCATTGGGCAGAATGAGGATGGTGAGGACGGTAGGGGCACAGAAATGAGGAAGAACAGCCCATGCACGTCTCAGGATCTAACTGGAGGGGGCAGGGAAGTAAGGGAGCCATCACACCCAGTGGGGCCACAAACTTCCCCTAGGTGGGGAATGTCACAGAATCACAGATGTCAGCATTAGAAGGAGCCTAAATGCTCTGCATCTGCCTCCCAACACACACCCATACACGCACAGTGCAGGAATCCCTTCTAATGCATCCCTCACCATCCTCCTCTTGAACACTTCTGGTGATGGGGAACTCACCACTTCACAAGGCAGCTTCCTCTATATATACGTCTTAGGTTAACACCTTTGCTTCTTCCCACTCCCCAGAGTGCACTGAGTTATGGACCTGCCAGCCTCCCCTACTAGACTATAGATTTGGGCAGAGACTGTATTTTGCCTCTCTAGCTGGAACCTGAAGGGGAGTAAAATATACCACCCCAAAATAAGCCTCTTTGGCCTGATGATTATATTTTAAACTGGCTATTTTTCTTTCTTTCTTTTTTTTTTAAACTATCTTTAAGAAGCAGCAGACACAGGTGAAATTCTGAAAACCAAGTAGAAGTTGCCCTATGTAAGAGATGTTGACATTTATAAGGAAACCTCCACCGGGGAGGGTATCTCCCCACTAGGTCAGGAAGGGAGACCCTTGGCAGCCAGCCCTCACCCGCCTAAGAGGGTCCCAGCCAACAAGTCCCAGGGCCCCACTCCCCCTCAGCCTCCTCACCACTTTCACCTTTCTGCAGCTCTCCTTCCTCCCACTTCTGCTTTTCAGGCTCCCTGCCTGCCCCACCCAACTTCTCACTTACCCAAGGAGAAAGCAGCCATTTAAATCTGCATAACAGTCTGGGCCTTGTTTACCACGCCTTTCCCGGTAACCTCCCGTAACTGACCCCCAGCATCTTTTGTCTTTAGCAGAAGATGGTATTTAAGGTGGCGGCTTCATTTCAGGGAGTTTTCCTGGGTCTCTCCCAAGTAGTCAAGAGGTATACACGTTATTAAATTTTTGATTTTCTCCTGGTAATCTGTCTTTTATCAATGTAATAGACCAGCCAAAGTCCCTGGAAGGGAAGCAGGGAAAGCTTTCCCGCCGCTACAAGCCCCACCCTGTGCCCGGCACCCTGCGCCCGGCAGGCGCTCAGAGGGTGCGTCAGAGGCACGGGACCTGTGGGGCTCACTAGAGCAGCTGGAGCCCGAGAGAGATTTCACAGCCTGCGACAGGCTGCGACATGCTGCAGCAGCCCCGGAGGCAGAAAGCAGAGGCTGGGGAATCCAGCGAGACCGTCCAGGGGCCCGGGATTGGGCAGGATGCACACGGAGCAGCCACAGCCCAGACTTAGGAAGGGACCTGCCTTTGAGGACACCCTGGGGGACCTGGGGGCAGTGGTGGGGAGGTGTCGCCGTCATGCATATTTTTAAGGCAATGCTCAACAACAGTCAGAGCGACGGCCGTCCTCCAGTGCTCTCTCCGCCCTCCTCAGACGCTGAATCTGTTGATCCCTACAGGTCCCTTCACTCACAGTCCGTTTGCCCCTAGTTATGAAATGAAACAGCCCCTACCCCTCTCCCCAAGAAAGGGTGGAGGGGTAAGTGTCAACACTGGAAAGGGCTGCAGGTCTTCCCAGCCTGGTGTGGGGGCATTCGGAGACGGAGCTGGGTCCAGAGGCCTCACCTGGGGACTCCTTGGCAGGTGCTCTTTCCCCTGACACCAAGTGGGATCCCTCCTCCACCTTCCCCTCCCTCCTTCTCCCCTTCTCCCAGGCGACCACCAGACCCCAGCAGAAGTCTTGCTGAATTTGCAAAAACAATGGGCTGCGCTACAGTTTGAATTCCAGGGCTAGGCCTGCTCTCCCCCTCTCCCAACCACTGCAGCCCATCAGTCCACGGTCAGGCCAGTCCCGTCTTAGGGACAGGCATCCTCAAAGCTGGCAGGAGGTCGGGCACCACGTCTCCCACCAGCCGGGTCACGCCTGCCCCAGAAGTTGTTTGTCTGTATCCTGAGCCCAACTCCCCTTCCTCCGGGGCAGCCGTGGGGCTCCAGACAGACAATAAATGTACCTGGAGCCTGGCACAAAGCTGCGGGAGGGGGGCGTGGGGCAGAAGTCCTGGACAAAGCGGCTTCCAGAAATGCGAGTCTCTGTTTCCAGACCCTGGCGGCCAGCCCTCACCCCCCTAACAGGGTCCCAGCCAGCCAGTCCCAGGGGCCAACTCTCCCTCAGCCACCTGGCCACTTTCACCTTTCCGCAGCTCTCCTTCCTCCCTCTTCTGCTTTTCTGGCTCTTCTGCCTCCCGGGCCCGGCGCCCCACCCAGCTTCTCACTTCCCGAGGTCCCCTTCCGGGCTGCCCCGCCCACCTGCTCCCCGCCCCCCCCGGCCCTTCTGCCCCAACCCTGCAGACCCTTGTCCCCTCCCACGCAGGCCTCAGAGTCCGGGACCTGCAAGGAAAGCCCCAGGAAAACTACCACACTCACCAGGCTCCGGCGGACGTGTGTGTCTCCCGGCCCCCAGGCTTCTGTGGGTTGGTCACATTTCCTGGGTGGGGTCACTGCCTCTGCCGTGACTTTTTCCTCCTCCCCCAGACTTGTCTTCCTCCTTGCCCTGAATGCATTCATTTGATTTTTTTTTTTTTTTGAAGCTCACTAATGAGGGAGTGTCTGGGGTCTAGGAAACATTCTTTGCTGTGTCCTTCAGGCCAAATACCTCTGGAGTCTACCCTCCGTCATCTTCTTGTTCACCAGATATTTACTGACACCCTGTCCGGGCACTGGGCTCTCTGAGGGTCAGCAATAAATGAAGGTGGTTCAGGGCACCTGGTTGGCTCACTCAGTAGAGCATGCAATGCATGATCTTGGGGTTGTGAGTTCAAGCCCCACGTTGAACATAGAGCCTACTTTAAAAAATTAAAATTAAAAGAAGGGTCGTTCTGGCTCAACCCAGGGGCCATCTTGCCTACATCACATCATAGGACCCTAGAGTTAGTCTGGTCCAACTTGCTCGTACACTTTCTAGAGGAGTACGCCAAGGCCCTGGGAGCACAGGTGGCCTGCACAGAGACGGGACCCAGGTCACATAGGAACGGGAAGTAGGGGCAATGTAAGGGAAGCTTCCATTTCTTTCTGAATCCTTGCAGAGGTATGAAGCAGAGTCTGTGTGTGCCCCAGGAGAAAGAGGGCACCCAGATACTCAGCCACAAGTGTGCTCCTCAGCCTAGGAATCTGGCCTGTCTGTCCTGGACAGAGGTCTGCCCTGGCCCAGGGCTGATCCACAGGCTCATCAGAGATAAGGCTCAGGCTTTAGGGTCAAGGCCCCACCCAGGAGGCAGCAATTCAGGCAGTGAAACTAAGTCAATCCATGTGTTAAAATTTCTGGACCAGAGCAAGGTGGAAAGTTCTCTTCAGAGAATGTAAACTAGCAGACATCTGAGTGTCTCCATGGCCTTAAAAATAGGGTAATCTGGGTTGTAATATCAGCAAGAGCCTTGTCCTCACAAGAACCAGAGGCTGGGCAGATAACCTGGCAGAATGGAAAGAGTTCAACGGTTTGGCTGCTTACTGGCTGTATTTAACCTCCTGGAGCCTCAATGTGCCCAATCTGTAAAATGGGCATAAAGATAAAGGCAAAGATTAATTGAGATCATAAAATTAATTAGCAAATAGATACTCAGTAAACTTAGACTTCTTTTTCTTCCCCACAAAGAGAATTTACTAGGGGATCCCAGCCCCGTGTGCCACACACCTCAGGAAGTAGTTCCCACCCACCCCCACCTCCCCACCCCCCACTCCCGCCCCACACTCCTACCATAAACTCATGGTGGAGCTGGCAAGGGCATGTGAAGTCAAACCACCCTCGCCCGGCCCTCACTCCCACCCTAGCAAGGTTTACCCACTCTAGTCTACACTGGCACATAACCAGGGTGGCTTTTAGGTTCTGGACTCTGTGCATGACCAAGGACACAAGGACCAATGGGAGTCACTGTTCTCCACATGTGAGACTCACTTGGCTAAATTTGGCCCCATCACCACAAAAATAAAAAGAGGTTTGCAAATTAACAGTGAAATGAAAGAGTACTGGGAATCCCAAACAATGGGAACTCAAAGGATGCTAAAGACATTATCTGGCAACCAGACTCTAAAACTTGTTTTTTTGGTTTTTTGGTTTGTTAGTGTGTTTTTTTTTTTTCAACCAGACTCACGTTTTTCCTCTCCCTCTGGTCTCCCCCAGCAGGAATGCTCAGTTTGTCCCAGATGGAGTAAAATAAAACATTTCTTTAGCAAGCATCCGCCCTCTTAGCAAGCATCCGCCCTCTTCCACCCCTCTTTTCAGGAAGTGGGGAGACGCAATTAGGCAAGCGGGTATGCCCCAAAGAGGAGAGGGAGGAGAGGGCCCCCGAGGAGGCGGCCCTGGGCCAGCTGAGCCCCTCTGACTCCTGTAGGGGACCCTGGGGCTGGCAATCAGACCTTAGAATGCTACTTGCCTAACTTGCCTAACAGCACTTTGCTTGGTAGCTCAGGGCCCTCCCCCCAACATGGGAATCAGAGAGAGGGGCCTGGTGAGGGGGAGCACTGCTGAGCCGCCCCACGTCCAAGTGGACCTAGAATTGAGGTGGGTATTGGGGAGGCTAACAGCCATGCAGTGCAGAAAATTCTGCCAGGGGATTGTAGTGTCCAGAGCCCAGTCGATCCTTGGTCTCAATCAAGCTATAACTACTGTTGTCTGTCCCTGCTGCTGTCTGACCCTTGAGTGCCTGCTATGTACTCAGTGCTTTGTTGTTGTTATTATTATTTTTTAGAAAGAGAGAGGGAATCCCAAGCAGGCTCCATGCTCAGCACAGCCGGCTGCAGGGCTCAATCCAGTGACCCTGGGATCATGCCCTGAGCCGAAATCAAGAGGTCCACGCTCAGCCTACTGAGCCACCCAGGCGCCCCTATACTCAGTGCTACTTCCGCTACCACATGAGGTGGTTTTGTTGTCAGGCCTACTATCATCATAATTATGCTTAATGGACAGAGAAGAGTCAGGGAGGCTCAGAGGGGGTGAGTTGTCCAGGGTCACATTGCCAGTTCGGTAGCAGAAGCAGGATTCTAGCCCAGGCTGGTCTAGCTTCAAAGCTGGTGTTAGACCTGCAATACCTCACCCTTCTCTTTTTCTTTTTCTTTTTTTAAAATTTAAATTTAAATTTTTGAGAGAGAGAGAGAGAGAGAGAGACACAGTGTGAGTGGGGGAGGGGCAGAGAGGGAGACACAGAGTCTGAAGCAGGCTCCAGGCTCCGAGCTGTCAACACAGAGTTGGATCATCTCCTAGTCCTGAGTTCAAGCCCCAAGGTGGGAGTAGCATTTACTTTTAAAAAATAAATAGTGGGGGGCGCCTGGGTGGCTCAGTTGGTTAAGCGGCCGGCTTCGGCTCAGGTCATGATCTCATGGTTTGTGGGTTTAAGTCCTGAGTCGTGCTCTGTGCTAACAGCTCAGAGCCTGGAGCCTGCTTTGGATTCTGTGTCTCCCCCTCTCTGTTCCTCCCCCACTCTCTCTCTCTTTCTTTCTCTCAAAAATAAATAAACATTAAAAAAAATTTTAATACAAAAAATACAAAATAAATAGGGGCACCTGGGTGGCTCAGTTGATTAAGTGTCAGACTCTTGATTTAGGCTCAGATCACGATCTCACAGTTCCTGGGTTTGGGCCCCACACTGGGCTTTGCGCTGAAATCACAGAGCCTGCTTGGGATTCTCTCTCTCTCCCTCTCTCTCTGCACCCGCCCCCCCCCCCAGCTTGCTCTCTCTCAATAAATAAATCAATATTTTAAAACTTAAAAAATAAAATAAAATTAATTAATCAATTAATTTTATTTAAAGAAAATGTTCCAACCAGCTTGAATTTATCTGAGGCCACTGATGGGGCTTGGGGTTAGAGAAGCAGTTGAAAGCCTAGTTCTACCCATTTCCATCTAGGCCACGCTGGGCAACCACACTTCACTGAACAGTACTTAGAAACCACCCTCCACTTGTCCAGCCTCCTCTGACAACTCCTCACCCTGCAGACTCAGCTGAAATATCTCTCCCCTAAAACATGCTGTGATCCCTGCCTCCCTCCTCTGTGGCCCCCGGGTACTCTGAGCGTCAAGACCACTGGACTGTCTGGGCCCACAGCCTCCATGGGAAAACTTTTCAACCATACCCCACTAGCAAAAGTGGAATTGTATCCACAGGCAATCTAGTTGCCCCTGGCCCGCTTCCCAACAATTGTGCCCTGCCAAAGCCCAGCCAGGCACAGTCTTCCCAGAGCATTCCCGTTTTCTATAGTTTTTAGGTGAAATTTACAGTGAAATGCACAAATCAGAATCATACAGCTCAATGAGTTTGGCATACGCAAACACCCAAGTAAACCAACATCCTACCAAGGTATAAAGCACTTCCACCACCACCCCCTCCGAAAGTTCCCTTGCCATCACTTTTATCATCTGCCACACGCGTGCCTCTCCAACACACTGTTGGTTCTTCCAGCCCAGGAGCGATGTCAGGTTATCCTTGTGAACTAAAGGGGCCAAGGGCAGGCCATCTTAAAATGGGCCACTTTGGCATGAAGACTATATTGAGTTAAACTCCTGAAATCACTGTTGCACTATATGCTAACTAACTTGGATGTAAATTTTTTAAAAAATAAAATAAATAAATAAATAAATAAATAAACATTAAAAAAAGAAAAAAAGCAAGGGGAACTTGGGCAGTTCAGTCAATTAAACATTCAACTCTTGATTCCAGCTCAGGTCATGATCTCACGGTTTGGGAGTTCGATCCTTGCATCCGGCTCTGCACTGACAGTGCAATACCTGCTTGGGATTCTCTCTCTCTCTCTCTCTCTCTCTCTGTCCCTCACCCCTCTAAATAATCATTACCAAAAAAAAAAAAAAAAAAGCAATCAAAACCCAGGAGATTCAGGAAAACTTCTTTACCCCCTTTCGCCATCGAATGCCTAAAAAGAATTTAGATAGAGAGCATGCTCCAGAGACCTAGCTATCACTATCAATAACTACATTATATTATGAATTAGATATGGTAGATAGGAAGGAACCTAACAAGGCCAGTTTGACCGAAGGCCTGTATATCTCATTGTTTCTGAGTGGCCTAGAAAACATTTATTTACCAAACATTTACTCTTTTTCATCCTCCTATAAGTTGCATTCTTTCCCTTTGACCACCTCTTCCCTAATTCAGAATGACATACAGATCTCATTTTGCTTATCTCTGGAATTTCCATGTCTGTGTGGGTTTTCCATATGTACACTATAAAATTTGATTTTCTCCTGTTAATCTGTTTCATGCCAATTTGATTTTTAGTCCAGCTAGAAGGACCTTGAAGGGTACAAGAAATACTTGCTCCCCGATAGACCCCAGCATCCAGTAATGCATCTAGCAGGTAAAAGACACTCAAAAAAAATTTTTTTTTTACTGAATGTATTTACAGATTAGGGAGCAAAATCCCCACATTCTTGTATGGCCCCAAGGTATTGTTACCTTGGGAAAGTCACTTAAGCCCTCTGAGCCAAAGTTCCTCACGTGTGAAGGGAAGACAATAACCCAGCCATCCTACCTTAGGGGATTGTGGGTTTCCAGTAAGATGACCCATGGGAGGCTCTTTGAAAAGAATAAAGGCCTAGACAGATGCAGGCTGCTATTACCATTATTAATAAACTCCTATTTCTAGGACAAACATCTGGCTGAAAGAAACCAGGAGAGAGGGAGGCATCCAACACTGACTTCCGGGCTTGGCTACTTGGGCTCTGGCCAAGGTCTGGAGCCACTCAAGATGGCCAGCTCTCTGCCTCTGTGTTCATAGATCCAGGTTTATGGATTGATTTCCGGGGCTAAGAATTCCTGAAATTGCAAAGGATTCTCCCTAATTGAGTTCTCAACCTGGCTTCTAACCACCCTGCCATATGGTCCTCTCCTAGTCTGTTTCCCATCTGTAAAATGCAGGCACCAGACAAGGAGTCCCTTCGGGGTCCTCTGACTCCAATCCAGAGGCACAGCTCAGGCTGAGATGTTCTATTTCCTCAGCCTGGGAAGCTGGCAGGGATCTGTTGCAGCACTTAAAATTCCAACAATCCAAATTCCCCCCAAAATATTCCTTTGGCATTGACTCAGGATGTGTCTAGCCTTTAAATTTTATCTGTAATGAGTTTTTCTAGATCATTTCAACCAGCTCTGAGGAATGGCCAGGGGTCTGGGCTACCATATTTTCTTTTTCTTGTAAGTTTATTTATTTACTTTGAGAGAGAGTGTGTGTGTGTGTGTGTGTGCCTGTGCGCATGAGCAGGAGGAGGGGCAGAGAGAGAGGTGACAGAATCCCAGGCAAGCTCTGCACTCAGCACAGAGCCCAATGTGAGTAGTATGATCATGACCTGAACCAAGATCAAGAGTCCGATGCTTTTTTTTATGTTATTTTTTTATTTTTTTTTATTTTTGAGAGACAGAGATAGAGCGAGCAGGGGAGGGTCAGAGAGAGAGGGAGATACAGAATCTGAAGCAGGCTCCAGGCTCTTAGCTAGCTGTCAGTACAGAGCCCAACGCGGGGCTCGAACCCACGAAGGGTGAGATCATGACCTGAGCCGAAGCCGGACGCTTAACCGACTGAGCCACCCGGGCGCCCCAAGAGTCCGATGCTTAACTGACTTAGCCACCCAGGTGTCCCATGAACCGCCATATTTTCTTTAAAAAGCTTTTTTTTTTTTTTAATTTTTTAATGTTTATTTATTTTTGAGAGAGAGACAGAGCATGAGCAGGGCAGGAACAAAGAGAGAGGGAGACACAGAATCTGTAGCAGGCTCCAGGCTCTGAGCTGTCAGCACAGAGCCCGACACGGGGCTCAAACTCACAAACAGCGAGATCGTGACCTGAGCTGGTTGGACGCTTAACCCACTGAGCCACCCAGGCAAACCATGCTGTATTTTCTGAATAAAGCTGTTGAGTGCTCAGAGACATTCTGGGCAATGACATGCTGGAAATCCTTGGTGACCTCTTGGAAAGTGGGACTGTCCAGTACAGCATGAATGAGCAGGCCAGGAGGAGAGCCAGTGGAGCACTGTGGTGGCAAGGAGGGCACTGGGCGATCGGGGCAGGAAGGGCTGGTTTACTGCCTCAAAGCCAGGGTCACACTGGGTCCTCAACACCACTGTCATGATATGAGCTAACAATCTTGAGTGCTGGCACTATATGCCAGGCACTGTCCTTTATATGATTTTCTCCTTTAACCCTCCCATTTACTCTCCAAGGTAGGTCCTTTTATTGTCCCCCCTTTACAGATGAGGAAACAGAGGCCAAGTGAGGTGAAAAAAACTTGCTCCAGGATCCCTCTAGTAAGTGGCAGAGGGTGGATTGGGAGCCTGGTGGTGGGACTCTCCCAACTCCCACAGCACATAGCCTCCTAGGGTGGACCTGGGCTGAGTCAGGCACCCCCTCCTGCCTGCCAGGCCCTGTCTCATTCCTCCTTTCTCAGGGCCCGCCCTGCTCTCTGCGGCATCGAGTGCTAGCACCAGCTGTGAGTCCTTTCACTTTAAGCAGCTACCTCTGCTCACCCTCTAGATAGTTTGCTTTAAAGAAAAAAAAAGTTTTGGGGCTCCTGGGTGGCTCAGTCTGTTGGGCACCCCATCGACTCTTGATTTTGGCTCAGGTCATGCATGCATGATCTCCCAGTTCCTGAGTTCGAGTCCCACGTTGTGCTCTGCACTACAGCTCAGAGTCTGCTTGAGATTCTCTCTCCCTCCTTCCCTCTGCCCTTCCCCCTGCTCGCTCACTCTCTCTCTCTCTCTCAAAATAAATAAATGAAATGTTTTTAAAATAAAAAATAAAGAAAAAGGTTTTGGGGTGTCTGGGTGGCTCAATTGGTTGAGTGTCCAACTCTTGATTTCGGCTCAGGTCATGATCTCACGGTGGTGAGATAGAGCCCCATGTGGGGCTCCACATTGGGCGTGGAACTTGCTTAAGTTTCTACCTCTCTCTCTCTCTCTGTCTCTCTCTCTTCCTCTGTGCCTCCCCAGCTTGCACACACACTCTCAAAAAAGAAAGAAAAGAAAGAAAGAAAGAAGAAAAGAAAAGAAAAAGAAAAAGAAAGAGGGAGAAAGATTTATTTCAAAATAATGATAGACTCACAAGAACTTGCAAAAACTAGTATGGAGTACTGATACATGCTACAACGTGGATGAACTTTTAAAACATCATGCTGGGGCGCCTGGGTGGCTCAGTCGGTTGAGCGTCCAACTTCAGCTCAGGTTATGATCTCATGGTTCGTGGGTTTGAGCCCTGCGTCGGGCTCTGCGCTGACAGCTAGCTCAGAGCCTGGAGCCTGTCTTCAGATTCTGTGTCTCCCTCTCTCTCTGACCCTTCCCTGCTCACGCTGTCTCTCTCTCTCAAAAATAAAAGATAATAAAACAAAAACATTAAAACATCATGCTAAGTGAAAGAATCCCATCACAAAAGACCACGTATTATATGATTTCATGAAATGTCCAGAATAGGCAAATCTGTAGAAATAAATAGTAGATAAATGGTTGCCTAGGGCTGGAGGGGATAAGGTGGTTTAGGGGGTACTTGCTACTTACTTTTGGGGGTGATTAAAATGTTCTAAATTAAATTGTGATAGTTGCGCAAGTCTGTGAATATACTAAAAAACACTGAATTGTATGCTCAATAAAACAGTCAAGAAAGAAAGCACTCAAGAGGCTTTGTAACCTTTGAGTGGTAAGACCATCCCTGACCTGTTTGTACCCCACTTAAAAAATAGTATAGACATGTCCCATGTGTCTACCACCCAGCTTCTTCTGAGGGGGGCAAGTGCACCAACTTCCCTTTTAAAACCAAGCTCCTGATGGCCCAAACCCTTTTCTCCAGTGTCTCAGGTTCAAATTCTGATAATAGTAACTTCTCACCCAGGTCCTGAACTTTGTACTTTGCATAACACCCCCATCCGAAGATGGTAACTATACTTAATGATAGTTATACTTATGGTGATAAACATTTCCTAATATAGATAATTGCCACTATGTTGTACACCTGAGATTACTATGGTATGTCAACTATACTCCAGTTTAAAAAACCCCCACCCCCAAACCCCATTTATGTGATCCTCAAAGCAAATCGTGGAAGAGAGTTACCCCATTTCTTGGTTTTCTTGACAAGAAATGTCCTCCTTCCCTGAGCTCCCTCTGTAAGGGTGCCAAATTTGGCAAATAAAAATTTTACCTGTCAACCTTATGAGGTAGTCAGCTCTAACATGCTCAGCCAGTCCCCGGCGGATCTGCTCTTCTTTTTGAGCTTAAGACAGATCGCAGACTCTTTTAAGAACCGAAAGGGTCCTTGGACCCTCCCCTTGCCCAACGTGGCCCATAGGCCTGGGCTGGGTCTCCCGGACCAAGTCTTAACTCTGGCCTTTCCTTTCCCAAGTTTACACTCGGGCCTGGCTCTGCCTGACATCAGGGCAGACTGCAGCCAGAAATCTCAGGTCTTGGTGCCTCAGTTTGCCCATCTAGAAGTTGGTCTTGCAGGTTCCGCTGAGCCCACGGAAATGGCCACAGGGATCCTAGTTGGAGCTGCGAGTCCAGCGCCAGGCCTACTGTCCAGATCCAGGCCAATGAAAAATTAGGATGGCACCACGCCAGAGGCTGGGGTGGGACCCCCCAACCCCCCCTTCCTCGGCCCCATCCCTGCTGAACCCTAGTCTGAACTACAAGTTCCAGTAGGAGCGGGCCATGGGGCCGGGCCTCGGGAGCTGTGGCCTGAGACTTCAGTGCCAATCCCGGTCCAGTGAGCCCTCAGGCATGAGTCACGAGGACCGGGACGCCACACCAGACCTCGAGACACACTGACTGACACACTCGCAGACCGTGCTGGTCCGCCCCCTCGAACTACAAATCCCAACAGGCAGTGGGCTGCGGGGCGGGGCCTCGGAGACCCGGGACGCTCAGGACCGGAAGAGAGTAGCTGGCGTGGTGGGATCCCCCCATCGCTGGATGGGGCCTCCCCTGCTATGGACGAGAGCATCTTCTCTCCCCGCCAGCGCAGCTCCCTGCCGCCCCTGCACACACTTCTCGACCATGGCGTCGCCGGTCCGAGCCCCCCTCCTTCTGCTGTCCGAAGCCTGAGCCCGCCCACCCCGCGAGCCTGGGCTGCTACGGAAAGGAAATGTTGACCCCTCCATGATAGAGGGAGGCAGAGTGCCCATCCTTGACATTCCTCCATCTCCTAGAGCGAACTCCCTGTCCCAGAAGGAAGAGCAGCCTGGACCCTGAGGCGGGACTAAGCCATTTAGGGTCCTTGTATGGCCTGCAAGTCTCTAGGAGAAGCACCGGGAAGGCCTGGGTTCTCCCGGTCCTGGGATGTACGTCCAGATGTTTGGGCCCTGATGTCGGACCACTGTCAGTGCCCTGCGCCCCGGCGTTAGCTTTACATGGCAGAGTCTGATATGGCTGAGAGGTTGCCAGGAAGTTATAAGCAGGGCACTCTCATTCAGTAGGCTCTCTCTCAAAATGCTCTGCTCAGGGTCAAGCGCCAGACTCTTGTCCTAACTTCCAGGTTATCCAAGGATCCTCTGAGGCATTACAGAATAGACTTACCCAATCCCCTCAGTACAAGTCAGGAACTCAGTCCAGTCTGCTCAGTAACGATGAGCTGTGCGGAGGCCTCACTTCATCCACCCTCCAGGGCCAGGGCAGTGCGTCTCCACAGGCCTCTTCTCAGCTGATTTCTGGCTCCCAGGTGGGGATTCAGGTTACACCTGTATCGGGAGCAGTGACAGCACAGTGGCCAGCAACACATTGGACTTTCTGTCTCCAACCCTATTGATAGGTTGATGGGAAAATACCTAAGGTATAGCCACGACCCTGTAATGTCAGTGAGATTTTATTCTGTGGCTAGGTCGAGACCAGGTATTTCCTAGAAATATTTCATTTAATCTTGGAACAGTGAGAAACAACTCCAGAAAGGATATTCAAAGTAGATTACCCAGGTCCCCTTAGTAACAGGAGTGGGGGTCATATTAAATAGTCAGGTGTTCTCTAAGCATGCCCATTTCTGTCTGGGAAATTCTCAAAGGCTCGGTTTTCCAAGCATTTTTGTTAAGACAACTTTTGTCACATAGTCCCCCTGCCCCTACACAGAGAGATAGAAACCATAGAAACTTGGAGACTTGCCCCAGTCCCTGGATTCTTTAATAAGGCTCTCCTGTGATCGCGAACTTCTGCATTCCTGGGCTGAGCAGCAGACTCTTGAATCAGTTAGAGCCTGTGTCACTTGACTGCAATATGCCAAAAGCCATTTAATGCCTGTCCCTGTTTCCTGAAGATCCAGCCTATAGGGTGCAGGTAAAGTCAAAGGGCAGTGTTAATTAGGTCATTACAAGGAATATGGCTAAGGGTAAGGTGCACCAAAAGTTGGATTCTTTCCCCTTCAGAGCTGTGGGAGCGACTCAGGAACATACCTATTCTGTACATGAAAATACCTGCACCTATACTGCTTATTCATCCTGATGCTACTGCAAGATTCCCATTTTGACAGAGTTATCTTTGGCATGTGAATGTTTTAAATAAAAGTTTGTTAAAACTGTCATTTAAAAGCACAAAGGGGCACCTGGCTGGCTCAGTCAGTACAGCATGTGGCTCTTGGTCTCGGGGGTTGTAAATTCAAGCCCCAGATTGGGTGTGCAGATTGCTTAAAAATAATTTTTTTTAATTTTTTTTTGTTTATTTATTTTTGAGAGAGAGAGAGACATAGAGTATGAGCGGGAGAGGGTCAGAGAGAGAGAGGGAGACAGAATCGAAACAGGCTCCAGGCTCTGAGCTGTCAGCACAGAGCCCGACACGGGGCTCGAACCCACAAACTGTGAGATCATAACCTGAGCCTGTCGGCCACTTAACGACTGACCCACCAAGGCGCCCAAAAATAAAATCTTTAAAAAAAAATTAAAAAATCAAACAGGAACTCATTGCTTTTTTTCTAATTTTTAATGTTTATTTATTTATTTTTGAGAGAGAGAGAGAGAGAGCAGGAGAGGGACAGAGAAAAAGGGAGACACAGAATCCGAAGCAAGCTCCAGGCTCCGAGCTGTCAGCACAGAGCGCGATGTGAGGCTCGACCCCACGAACCAGGAGATCATGACCTGAGCCGAAGTCGGACGCTTAACCTACTGAGCCGCCCAGGCGCCGCGTAAACTCATTGTTTTAATAACACCTTCCATCTTGTTTGTACATTATTTTTAAAATCTTCCGTTTGTGTAGAGCGGCACAAATTTCTGCAAGGCCCTTGCATCAACAGAAGGTGGTAATTAACCTGTGTTGGCGGTCCTGCGGGACTCGCCCCTTCATCTGTCCTCCGGTCCTCGGAATGACAGGCAGCCAAGCTTCTCTTCACCACCAGGAGTCGCCCTTTCCCGTAGAACGACTGCGGACCAGTAGCGGACCGGGCCGGGGTGAGGGGATCGAGGGCTCCAGACCAGCATATAAGATTGGATGGCCTTGGCCCAAGGCCCAGCATCCATCTCTGCTTGGTCTCAATTTTTCCGTTGGTAAAGGTGGGGAGGGTGACCTCAGGGCCCTCCGCGCCCATGAAGGAAGGATGTGGGGATGGAGACACATCCGCTAGCGGCAGTGCCCGGTCTCTCCGAAGGGGGAGTAAAAGGCCAGGCCGGTTTTCCGTAGTCTCTCTACTCACCAATCCTAGGAGAAAGGAACAAGGAAGCAGCGGGATTAGCAGATACCTGGCTCACTGGCTCTGGGCTGAAGAGGGAAACCTAGGCAAGGTCATATTACATCTATCTGTCCAGGGAGATGGGGGGTGGAGGAATGAGAGGGTAGGTAGAGTGCAGAGAGGGAAGGGAGAGGAATAGATGCCCTCCCCCTCCCCCACAGGACGGTAAATAGAGGAAGAGAACCAGTAGGGTAAAGGGCACAGTCAGTCACAGATACCCAGAGAAGAGTCCTTGGTAATCCAGCTGCATTTAGGGAAGGGAGTTGTTTGCAGGTAAACAGGAAAAGGGTCTCCGGACACTATGCTCAATGGAGGCCTAGTGGTTGGTGTCCAATGGGCAGTAAAGGAGCAAAACTATGGCCTTTCCAAAGAGAGACACCAAAGAAGTTTGCAGAGAGGCAGGCTTTTTCTCTTTTTTAATTCTTACTTACTTGTCCCTCTCTCCTTATAAAATGTAGGCTCCAGACGTCAGGGATTTTTTTTTCTGCCATTCTGTGCAGTCTTTCCAGTGCCCAGGCCAATGCCTAGCACATAGTAGGTGCTCACAGAGAGGCAGGCTTTGAGTGAGATTTGAGTATGTAGCTAAAATATTTGTTGAGAGCCTGCTATATGCCAAGCTGTGGGCTGGGCACTTGGAATTTGGCCGTGAACTGAACAGATACAGTCGCTGCCCATTTAGAGGGCTTCCAGTTGAGTGGGAGTCTCTAGTCTAGCTCTGAAATAAACCTCTAGATCTAATTATGGTGCGAGCCACGAGAGAGGGTGTTGTGGGGGAAAGACAGACTGCCCTGGTCTGGGACCCCTGCTGAGGGTCACATAAGCTGTGGCCTGAAGGAAAAGGGAGGAAAGTGGACAGAGTGTTCCAGCAAAAGAGTGGAAAGGGTGCAGCCTCTAGAAAAGCCCAGAAAGGGATGAAAGAAACCATGTAACATTATAAGCAGTGGCAACCACCTTGCCCCCCAACCTTATCCAGGCTTCCCGAACCCTGGGACACCTCCTGGGCTCTCTATCTGGGTGCTACTTTGTAGAATCTGGGCAGTGGGCTAATGGATCAAGTTTAAAGACAGCTAAAGAAGTTATGGTGATCTGCATAATCAGGCCCAGGTGGACGGGAGAGGGCTGGGATCCCACGAAGGAGAGTGTGCCTCCACCATCTGTGAAGAGAGCATTGCCAGTTGCAGAGCTGAGCTGAGGAAAGTGGATCCGGGTGGGGGTGGAGTAAAAGTTTTTGAAGTTTTACATACACAGAGAAGAGTCCTTTTTTCCTTTTTACTGTGTGTTGCTATACATTAAGAGTGCATTCCCTCCTTGTTATATTTCCTAAGGACTGAATAAAGATCTAACTGAAATTTCCTGAAGTCAACAGGGTGCAGAATGGGCCTCGGTGACCCCTCCCCCGCCACCCGGGTCATGTCCATCACCTCAAAGAGAAGTTAAGTGTGAGTCCATGGGGAAAATGGAGGGGCTAGGGCGGGAGAAGCAGGTAGGGGCCTGATCTTAACAAGGTGACAGAAACATTTGGTCTTTATTCAAGGAGCCATGGGCAGTCCCTTATGAGTTTTAGGCAGAGCTGGGACAGGACAAAATCCGCTTTGAGCAAAGGCTCCGGGACAGGGAAGGGCAGGGTGTGTGGGACAGAGGGGCAGGCGGAAGGTGGTGCCGGCTTGTGCTCTTTACCCTAGAGACCTAGAAAGCTGGCGTCCACTGTTAGGCCCCACCCTAACCCTTGGAAAATCTGAAGGAAAATAGCGTTCTGGGCTTCCAGGAAGACACAGAGACATGCTACACACCAAATTTGTATCACTTTCAGGGAGATAGAGGAAGGGTCCCTAAAATTAACTGGAACCCAACCACAAAGTTCGACTGGACTCAGGCTCCACCTGCTCAGGTAAAAATATCTTGAGAATTCCTTCTCCCTGACCCCTCACAGGACCTTGTTTATAACTTCCAGGTCTCCCCTCCCCAGCCCTGAAGTTCAGGCCTGTCCCATGCCACTGACTTGGCCCTAGTCTAATGTTCAGAAACTTCTACTATCTACTCCACCCCTTCCACTTGCCTCTATGGGTTCCCATTCCCCTGGGAGAAGAATTCCTGTATTATCAACACCTTTGAGGCTTCCCCCCACCCCCAACCTTTCCCAGTACTTTCCTGGCTAAGGGAAAGCTGGCTGTCCTAAGGTGGCCCCACGCCCTGATGACCTTCCCCGGGCCACCCCCAGGGCCCTGCTTTTCCCTAGTGCATCCTTCCCACCCACCCCCAGCGCTCCCTCATATTTGAAATCCAGATTATCCCCCTCTCCTTCTCTCGCTTGCTTCTTCTTCTGTTGTTGCTTAAATTTGTAGTGACTGATTTTTTTTTAATTGTAAAAATAAAGCTATGACACTTCTTTCTACCTGGTCTGACCTGTCTAGGAGACACCCACCATGCCTGGCCTCAGAATTTGGGCTTCTATGGTCTCAACTCTGGAGTTCTTAACTGAAAGTAAGACAAACCCACCCTAGCTAGTTTAGGCTGAAAAATAATTTATTACAGATATTGTGTAGCTCACAGCATCTCCTGGAGGACCAGAAAAATAGCCAGAAACAATGTCCCAAAATTCACGGCCAAGTTGGCCTGGTGGAGGCACCTCTGGGCATAGACACCACTATTTGCCAACACCACTAATCTGGGCACTGGTGGTGCCTCGAGGGTCTCAACCCCCTCAGCCTCCCGAAGTAGGATACAGTGGTCATCCCATCCCCAGGGCGAGTTCCTCTTGGTGCTTGCTTCAGACACAAAGTCTAACACGGGGGCATGTGACTGGTTGAATGCCTGCGCCCCAGCTGCAAAGGAGTCTGGGAAAATGTCCCTGGGCTCCTGTGGATGGAATCGGGATTTATAAGAATGCGCAAATGCAGGACATGCTCATGGGCCAGAAAGAATGGCCCAGGTCCCCTTCCATTCTCCAGGAGTCCTGCCATCCCCATCTCCTGCTCCTGCTCCACACGCCGCACTCCCTCACCCCTGAGAACTCTGGGCACAGCCTGCTTACCTTCCTCTCCAGGCCCTCAGAAACCACCCCCTCCTCCTCACAGTGCTTCCCACTTTCTTACACCAGGGATCCCGGCTAGACCTCGCCACCCACCCTGTCTGCTGGCAACATCTATGTGAAGCACGACACCACTATCTCAGAGACAGCTGATATTTATTGTGTGGGCACTGTGCGTTTCTTGTGCCATCACCTCATTTGACCCTCGGAAGCTCCCCCGCTAAAAGGAACCCCTACTGACATCCCCATTTACACAAGAGGAAACCGAAGTCCAGAGATTGAACATCTTCTTGGGAGTGCCCTCTCCATCCCTCCTAGTGGCCCCTTGAGAGCAGGGTCTGTGTCACGTTCTTTCTCTGCTGGGGACCCCTGTGTTCTGAACAAGCAAAAGTCCATATGTGATTCTAAAAATGTCCTAGAAGTCATATGTTCTCAGACTGTTTCCTATACAAGAGCATTTCCCAAACTCGACTGATCATTAAGATTGATCTAGGATGTTTATTTGTTAAAAATAATATAGGTTCCTGAGGCAACTGGGTGGCTCAGTCGGTTAAGCGTCCGACTTCGGTTCAGGTCATGATCTTGTGGTTTGTGGGTTTGAGTCCCGTGTCAGGCTCTGCGCTGACAGCTCAGAGCCTAGAGCCTGCTTCAGATTCTGTGTCTCCCTCCCCCGCTCATGCTCTGTCTCTGTCTCAAAACTAAAGGTTAAAAAGAAATAAAAATAGGGGCGCCTGGGTGGCTCAGTTGGGTAAGCAGCCGACTTCAGCTCAGGTCATGATCTCACAGTTCGTGGGTTCAAGCCCCGCATCGGGCTCTGGGCTGACAGCTCAGAGCCTGGAGGCTGCTTCTTATTCTGTGTCTCCCTCTCTCTCTGACCCTCCCCCATTCACACTCTGTGTCTCTCTCTCTCAAAAATAAATAAATGTTAAAATTTAAAAAAATAAAAAATAAAAAAAATATAGATTCCCAATCCCCTCTTGGAGAATCCAATCTATAAGATCTCAGGTAAGGGGGGGGGCTGTCTGGGAAGGCTCAGTTCGTTAAGTGTCCACCTCTTGGTTTCAGCTCAGGTCATGATCTTACGACTCATGAGTTTGAGCTCCACGTCAGGCTCTGTGCTGACAGCGTAGAGCCTGCTTGGGATTCTCTATCTTCCTCTGTCTCAGCCCTCCCCTACTCAGGCTGTCTCGGTCTCTCCCAAAAATAAATATATATATATATATATTTTTTTTAAAGAGCTTAGGGAAGGTCTGAGAATCTAAGACTTTTAACAAGTTCTCTAGCAATTCTTGTGATCATGCAAAGAAGGGAAACAGTGCTTTGGAGAGCTGTTTTCTTAGGGTGGGTTTAGACTACCCTGGGCCTACAAAGTACAGCCTGTTCTCACCGGAGATCAGTAACCAAGGCCTGGGAAATGTGGAGAATCACTGCGTGCTACGCAAGGGCCTTAGGAGAGGCACTGGGGTGCTACCAGACAATGGGACATTGCAACCAAAAATGTGAATTTCCAGCAATTCCACTTCGAGGAATTCATCTTGAGGGAATAGCTATGGTTATGCAAAAAGCAGTCCTGTGCCAGAGGAGAAAGAGGTTGTCCAACTCTGCCTGTGTAATTAGTAAGCACAGTCCTCCCCGCACAGGGCTGGCCAGGGTGAGACAAAGCCACGAGGCAGGCCTTCTTCCAACCCCTTCTTCCTGATCTGTCCAGGCCAGTGCCCCCACCCAGATGGCACAATTCCATCCTCTGTGCCTGTGGCCCTTTGACTCACCCATCTCATGGCATTTGCCTATGCAAAGCCCTGAACAGAAGTGGGGGGGGGGGGTGTGGCTGAGGCAAGGGCGGTACTGACTGGGAAACCTACTCAGTTTGGGTTGGCAGTGGGGCTAGTGTCTAGAGCCTCCTGCTCTAGACTTTAACCTGTTGAACTTGTCCTATAGAAAGTCCCCTTGGTGAGGGAGCTTGCCCCCTGCAATACGATCCAAATGTGAAGCGAAGGTCAAAGGGAGAGTGGAGGTCAGGAAGGAGACCACTGTCCCTAACCCAGGCCTGGATTCTTTCTTTGTTTTTGTTCTCTCAGTTTTTCCCACTGTCCTGCATGGGCTCCCTGTTAAGGCACCCCAGTGATTTTTCATAGCTTCTTAAGTGCCCTTTGGCTTACAGTTCCCAGGAGTCATCTGGTCTTCCTCTCTGAAGGCTGTAGCCAGCTCAACCCTGGGGCTCTCTCCCCAGTGTCCCTAGCCCCACGGCCTCCAAAGATGTAAGTGCATGACCTTCACTTCTTTGTGCCAATAGCCAGGACATCACCAAAATGATAAACAGGCAAGTTACAGTGCCCTAGAAAAGTCTTATGCTCATGATCCTCATCTGTGTTTCCTCAGCCCCTGGTTTAAATAAAGTCAGACACCAAGCCCTTCTTTTTGCCCCAACACTTCTCAGATACTAATGTTCTAAAATTCACTCAAGTAACAGAACGCCTGGAAGTCATGGGCTCCTTAAGGAAGCTGTGTTTACTGCTGTGTCTAATTCCCACACAGGAAAGGAGGGTAAGGACTCAGATGAGATGCAGGATTGCCTAGTGGTTAGTGCATAGGCAAAGCTTAGGTTGAATCTCACCTCCAGTGCTTGCTAATTGTCAACCTTGGGAAAGTCACTCAATTTCTCAAAGCCTCTGAGCTATGTGGACTGAACCGTACCCCTCCTTCATTCATCTGTTGAAGCCCTGACCCCTAGTGTGGCTATTATATTTGAAGACAGGGTCTTTAGGAAGGTAATTAAAGTTAAATGAGGTCATAAGGGTAGAGCCCTGATTCAATAAGACTAGTGTCCTTAAGAGATCAGAGATAGCTCTCTCCATGCATGCACAGAGCATAGGCCAGAAGTTGTCTGTCTGCAAGGCAAGAAGAGAACTCTCATCAGAAACAAACTCTGGGGGCACCTGGGTGGCTCAGTTGGTTGAGCATCTGACTTCGGCTCAGGTCATGATCTCATGGTTTGTGGTTCTGAGCTCTGCGTCCGGCTCTGTGCTGACAGCTCAGAGCCTGGAGCCTGCTTCAGATTCTGTGTCTCCCTCTCTCTCTGCCCCTCCCCCATGTGTGCTCTGTCTGACTCTGTCTCTCTCTAAAAAATAAATAAACATTAAAAATTTAAAAAAAAAAAAAGAGAGAGAGAGAAAGGGAAAAGAAACCAACTCTGATGGCACATTGATCGTGGGCTCTTAGCCTTCAGAACAGTGAGAAAATAAATTTCTTTAGTTCAAGCCATCTCATCTGTGGTATTCTGTGATGGTAGCCTGATCTGACTAATACATTCAGTTTCCTTATCTGAAAAACAGGCATAAAACTAGCATTTGCATCATGAAGCTAATGTAAGAATCCAATAGGAAATACACATGCTTGCTTATTCAGTTTTCCTACAAACATCTTCAGCACTGATACAGTGCCTGGCAGACAGTGGATGTTCGATAAATATTCAACGTATTCAATGAAAAATACATCCGTCCATAAAGGAAGCTGTCAAACTAAATACATACGCATATTTCTGAGCTTCTCATTAACCTCTACTTCTTTGATCATTAATCACCAGTTACCAGGAAAGGACAGCAAGCATAAAGCATTTAAGAAAAGTGCAAGGCCGGTTCAGTTATACATTGTCAACTGGATTTGCCCATTAATATCATATATTCTGTGAGGTGGGAAAGGACAATCTGACTGATCCTTCGATGAGTTTGAGCCTCTGGGAGGAGGGGTCATTGATCAGGGAGCTGCAGGAGGCCTCTGAGTCCTGGTCCAGACTTGTGGGCCTGAGGCCCTGGGGCAGAGGGGAGAGCTCTTCCTCTGGTGGGGTGGAGGGGCTAGAGACTGGGGACCACAACTAGGGGAGGCAATGTCGGGGAGGCTATGGGAGCCTCATGGGGCAACTTGGTCTGAGGTTAGAGGCCACAGCAGGCCCACCTTCCTGGTGCTTGTGAGATGCAAATGATGAGAACAATAGGGCCTCTGTCCCCAGGCCATTTGTGGCAGAGCCTAGGCTCTAGGGAGGCATTGCTCCTTCTGTGAGGCCATGGTGAGAGTTCTGGGGCAGCCCGAAGTGCACAGACCTGCTCACCCCTTGGGGCCCAAGAATCTCCCTGGGAAGAGGCATCCCAGCTGCACTCACTCCCCCCTTATGCCCTTCTCTCTTTCCAGGACCAGCTCAGGGGGAGCAAGCCCCGGTGAGTACTCAGCTCCCTTCTTTCCTCTGCCTCCTCTCTGATCTCTATCTCGCTGCCCCTTTCCCGGGCACGGCCCTACTTGCCCAGTGAGACCATTTCCGTACCTCTACCCCACTGCGAACACTAGGGCTCCCCCACTACTGGCTTCATTGGGGCACCAACTCATCCAGCTGTGTACCCCCTGGGCACTGGCTCGTCCCCCGGACTGTTCTTCCTGCTTCCTGATCCCAGGCTACTGCCACACAACTCCAGGGGACGCCATTCACAAAGTCATGGATGTGAATGTCCTGGGAGTTGTGCAGTGTCTGGCTGACACAAACTCAAGGGCCCCTTGGGCAGAGTTGACTAGAGTCTGATTGCAGGTTGGGGCCACCCCTTCCACCCCCCAGATGTGTAGGTAAGTGACAATGGGCAAGGATGACCCCCTGCAAGCAGAATGGGGTCCCCTAGAAGTAGAGTCTCCTCTGAATGGCTCTGGGCCCTTCCTGCCCATCGTAGACCAGCATTGCTAAGTCACAGGGCCTAGCCTTTCCATCTGTCTTGTTCAGAATTCAGGGTGCATGGGGTAGGGGGCTGCCGTAGGTGGAACAGGCACTTAGCTGGGAGGTCCCCTTGTTTTCAAAACGCCTACCTCACTGGCCCTGCTGCAGTGTTGGAAAGGCTCATCATGAATGGTTCCTTTGAGTTGAGTGAATCATTGAGGCCTACTATAAAAGTGCAGATGGTTTATTATATTGGGGACAGAGAGTAACTCATTGTGGGGTGGGGGGCGCTGGGAGATAAGGCCAGTCTCATCAGTCCCCTGTCCAGATTCCCCAGCTTGGAAAAAAGATGTCCACAGCCCATGTCCTCTGCCTGCTTCTGGGACCTGGAGACACAGAGTAAGTACAGCTGCTGAGCCTGGGAACGAGGGAGGTGGGACACAGCAGCTACCAGGGGTCCTGTGCCTCTTCTAGTCCTTCCAGAAAGCCCAGGAGGAGGAGGAAGAGGAGGAAGATAAATATGAGCTGCCCCCCTGTGAGGCTCTACCCTTCAGCATTGCCCCTGCACATTTTCCCGGCACCCAGGAGGACTCTTTGTACTTGGGTATGGGCTGGGAAGTTGAGGAAGGGAGTTGGGTGGTCAGGCAGGACAGAGGGTCCCCACAAGGAAGGAGGGTGCAGGACTTGCCTCTTCTCCCTTTGTCTCCACTGGGGCATGGAGGGGGAGTTTGGGAGGAGGCCTCAGCTGGCAGTTGCTGAAGCCTCTGGGCTAGGCAGAGAGAGAGAGAGAGGATGGAGGAGAGGAGGAGGAAGGGGGGAGAAAGGCAGGGGGGTGAGTGGGAAGGGGAGAGCCAGGAGGGGCACTGTAACCAAGGCAACGGTGGGAAAGCAGGAGGCCCCACAGGGTCCCTGGGGCCTCCTCTGAGATCCCTCACTTCTCTGAGCAAGGGTAGGGATGCCAGGAGAGCCCGGCTGCCGCTGGCATCCACCCCCAGGACTCCTCGACTTGGTGGGGGCAGGAAAACTGGCTGCCTCCCGTTGCCATGGAGATGGGGCTGTGGGGAAGCCAGAGAGGGGGGAGGGGGAAGGAGGAAATGAAGGCTAGGTAGGGGGTGGGAGGAAAATGGGAACCTGTGTGGGAGGAATCCACCGACCCACAATGCTTGGGGCCTTTTCCAGATCACCCGGGCCCCCTGGGCCCATGCAAGTCACCACCGCAACCGCAACTGCAGCCCCAACCCACAACGGTAAATAAGAGCCCCCCCAAGTGCCTCCTTCCCCACCCACCCCACCTCACCCCAGGCTACCATTTCCCAGTGAGTAAATCTAAGAGGCAAGTCATCTGCAAGATTCCCCCACATCTGCATTCTAGAGGCCCCTGAAAAATTAGATGTGTCAGAAGCAGAGCCCTGTTACCAGCTGCTGCTCCCTTCCTCTCCCCCCTCCCCCACTGCCTGACCTTCCCTTCCCCCCCACCCCCGCCAGCCACCGTCCCTGGACTCACCCTTCTGCTGGAGCTGGGAGGGCTGGAAGGCCAGGCTGCCCCTCCCTGGACCCTGGAGGCTGAGGACCCCTTCCTGCCTAGAGAGTGAAGAAATCCCTCACTTGGCTGCCACCACGGCCAGCTGGAAAGGCCCGCTGGGCTGAGAAAAGCTTAGGGGCTTGGAAGTTACCACTTTCATCATATATTTTATTGGAATTAAAAGAAAAAACAGGGAGAGATTCACAACAAAGAGCACAAAGCCAAGGCAAAGAGTCACCTCTGTACATTAGTTCTTGTATTGTAGGGGTTTTAAGGCTGCACAGATATACTTAACCCCATTGCATCCCACCCCACCATCTTGGCCTTCCGGTGCCTCAGTTCCCCTCCCTCCCCCCACCCCTGACCCTGCTTTCCCTCCCCATTGTACCCACAGCTGAAGGCAATACTGAGCCTGCCAGAGGCTAGGAAGCTGGGACAGCCCTTTGGGATGCAAGGTAATGAGGCCTTCCTATCTCTTTCAGAGACCCACTCCCTCACTCCCCACCCTGAGATGGGGAATCCGGTCCTGGCAGGGCTGATTGAGTTCTGGGCACTTGGGCTCATGCTTTGCCTGCTCACTGCACTCCTCCAACTGTTCCTCATTGTTACCTGCTGACTCCCCATCCCCACTAAGGCAGGCAGTTCAGGAGGGGACTGAGGCCTGGAGACCAGAAATACTTTGCCTGAAATGACAAAAAAGCCGAGTCCCCGACTTCAAGGTCCTGTTCTGCACCTGCTGTGCTCTCTGGGTCAGGCAAGGGACACTCCAGGATGAAGAGATCTGCAGGGCAGCCTCCCTTGCCTGGGGGACCCTCACTATTGAAACACATCTGAGTGTCATGTCCCCATCGAAGGGGCTCTTTGGCCACCAGTCTCTGATCCCATCCATGTCATTATTACTACCACTGTCTGGATAAGTGATAAGTGCCCTGAGGCCTGTGAACCCAGAACCCTGGGATATCAGGATAGTGAGGAACCTCAGTCAGCACGTTTTTGTCTGAAGATGGCCCAAGAGGGGCAGTCTCCTCCTGCCTAAGGTCAAACGGCTAACCTGAGGCACGTTCGTTTACTGTGTTCAGTGGTTGGTAAACCTTCATGACCCTGAGGGTGGTTTTGATTTGGGGAACAGCTCAAAGTCATTTGGACCAAGCCTGGCAAATCATTTGGGAGGTCAAGCCAGGCCACACCACTGGGGGTGTGATGTAGGGCGACAGGAGCTTAGGATGACTTTCTCCTGTGGCTTCGAAGCTGCCTCTGAGGATTCCTTCAGGTAAGTTCCAAAGATCCTCCATTCTTCCAGCCTAAATTTCACTGAATTCTTTTCTCCCTGTGCTCATGACTGGTGGTTTCTCCTTTTCCTCCCAGAGCTGGCTACACCGGCCAGAATGGTGAGTGGCCCCTCAGTCCCCACTCATCCTGTAGGGTTCTGGCTAGGACGTTTCCAGAGTTGGGGTAGCGGGCCTGGGAGGGCCAGGAAATAGCCCTGAAACCAAGGGAAAAGGCCCAGAGCAAAGTTGCTCCCTGTTTGGCACAGGCCCCTGACAAGGTGTAAGCCAGCTGTCGTTTGCCCCCCAAAGCTACAGGGGAAGCCTCGCCTCTGGGCTCGTCTTGGACACCCACATTCTAGTGGGGCCTATAGGCACCTCTAAAGGGGAAGGTGCTGTGGGTGCTCCCTCCCAGGCAAAGGGGCAACTTTAATCATTCTAGCTAGTTCTCAGAAGGAGGTCCAGCTTGTGAGGGGGGAGGGAGATGCCCACAGCCCCCGCCCCCCCCTCCCGCCCCGTGATGACTTCACCCTCCCTCTCATTTGCTGGTCAAACTCTTAGGTGCCAGACCCACCAAAGATATCTGATGAGAACCTCTACCTGGAGTGTGAGCCCCGTCCAGGTGAACACTTCCCTCTACCCTAGACCCATCCTGCCCCGAGGCCCTCAGCTGCTCACAACAGGACACATTCTGGCTCTGTCTTCTTCTCTTGTCTTCCCCACTGCCCCACCAATACACATGTGCCTTTGGACATCCACGTGGACACCCACGGTTGGGCCTTTGGTCCAGGTTGACCCCCACTGTGCATACTAGAGGGGGGACCCCCTTAAAGCAAGAGCTGCATGGGCTTCCCCACTGGTTGGAAGGACTCCTAGAGAGCCCTGAGGGACAGCAGGCCTGCAGGCATCCACACCCCTCCCTGGTCAGTGTGGATTTCCTTGCCTGGTACCCAGTCCAGCCCAGTCTGCCTTGACTGTTTTAGTCCCAGCCTTGACTCGAACTCTGAGCTCTCAAGTCCTGATGCCCCCAGTCCCTCTGCCAAGGACATCAGTGGTGCCCAGGTGAGTGCCCACCAGGGATGTGTGTGTGTGTACACGAGATGGCCAACTCAAGCCTCCCCAACTCTGACTCTGGGATCTCTGAGTTCCCTGGGTTCTTTCTCTTAAAGGAGATAAAACCCTGAGTCTCTCTTCCCCAACTTGCTCCCCACAGGCCCACCGTAGCCCCCCAGGAAGCTCGGAATGTAAGAGGCTAGGAGCCAGGGAAGAAGTAACCTGGTGGGGGGTGGTAGGGGAGGCTCAGGGAGGGACTACAGGCCCAGGGAGTGGGCCTACAGGACCAAGTCTCTTCTGACCAGCCCTCCTGTGTCCCTGTGTCCCAGGGAGCTGTGAACGCCACTTCTAAAGGTGAGTAGAGGCATCTTCACCATGAACCCCAGGCAGTCCTCCCGCCCCAGCCACAACCCTGAAGGCCACAGACTCCTTTCCAGCCTCTCATGCCCCGCTTTGCTGTGACTTCAGATGAGAGCAGGCCTGGGGGGATACCCCTGTGTATTTTCCAGGGTCTGCACCAAAGCGGGAAACTCCCAGCCTGTACCTCAAGATCATCCCTCCTTTGGAGGGCACTCGTGGCCTAGCTGTTAGGTCCTACCAGGGCCCAAGACCTGGAGAGGAGGGTTGAAGCACCGGGTGCCCTGCTTGGGGCTTCAGGCCTATGTGCGCCGCCCTCTAACCTCCCCCACCTCTGCAGCTGGGCCCAAAGCCTTCTCTGCCTAATCCCCACCCAGCCTCAGCTCTACAATCTGCTTCTTTCAGCAGGGAGGAGAGCCTCTCTTTCCTTTAGAGCACCCACCTGGAGCCCCTCAGCTGCTGAGGTGAGGAGGGCCAGGGAGAGGGCTCGGGAGGAGGCCGGCAGGGCCTCTTGGGGGGGCATTCGCCATTGCAAGGAACACGTATTGAACAGGTGTCTCCAGCACCGAGCTGGGCACCAGGCACGGACACATCTCCATTCTGCTTGCGCAGACTCCATCTAGGGAAGGCAGATGGGAACACAAATAACTGCAGGGCAGGGTTCTCTGCTCCCCAGCCCCTCTCCACTGCCCTGGTACATGTCTGAATGGCTGCTTATGTGTGTACACAGGACGGCAGCCTTCTGGGTCAGCCTTGGTTCGCCGGGAACCGTGACCGCCATGCTGTTGAGAGTGCCCTGCTCCAATTCCAAAAGGTGGGTGACTGCAGCCCCCCCACACATGGCCTTCTGAGGACCCCTTCTACTCATGAGCTGTGGCTGGCTGAGCAGGTGGGGGTGGGAGGGTAAGGGGGGTGCTGGCCATTTGTGGGCCAGGGCTGCAGGCAGACAGTGGGGAGATGAGGTTGATGGACGGGGTCTCCTCCACAGGATGGGGCCTACACCGTGCGCCCCAGCTCAGAGCCTCATGGCTCGCAGCCCCTTACCCTGGTAGTACTTCTGCATGGCCGGGTCTTCAACATTCCCATCCGGCGGCTGGACGGTGGGAGCCACTACGCCCTGGGCCGGGAGGGCAGGAACCACGAGGAGGTGGGTGCTGGAGGAGGATGGGGGCTACAGGGTGAGGAGGGCACAGCACAGCCATATGCTGCCCCCCCCTGGAGCATTTCCCTGGGGGAAAACCCACATTTTGCTTTTTTTTTTTCTGGACTGGATGGAAATGACAGTGGCCAGTGACTTGAATTCCTTTCCAGAGGTCTGCCTTCCTTTGGGGGAGACACCCCTCTTGTAGGGCACGATCTGCCCAGGGCCCGGTGGGGGGCATTGAGCCTGCCGTGAACCCAGCTAGGAGGAGGGCGGGGCCCAGGTAGTCCAGGCTCCTGTCCATCCCAAGGACTCAGCTTTGTGCCTGGCTCTTGCTGAGGCCTACATGCTAGAGGACCCGGGCAGGCATGGCCCCAGAGTTATTTCTAACCCGGCCTGGGAAAAAGGAACTGGCTAACAACACAGCGTAGGTGCAGTTGCAAGAAAGTTGCACAGGGCCTGGAACTGGGAAGCAAAACGGCAGTGGAGTTTCATGAGGGCAAACAAGAAGGAAAGTATTCAGAAAAATGTCAACAAACGCCGTCCCCAGAGGTCCCTCAGTTCCTTTAGGAGGTTTCTCCCAGCATGAGGCTCAGGGGACTCACCGCTGTCCTGCATTCCTGTCCAGCTGTTCTCCTCCGTGGCTGCCATGGTCCAGTACTACACACAGCACCCCCTGCCCCTTGTGGACAGACACAGTGGTAGCCGTCAGTTCACCTGCCTGCTCTTCCCCACCAAGCCCTGATGCCATGGCCGATTGTACCCAGCCGCCACAGGCCCCATAGTTTGAGCCTTGCCCGGGCCACGCCGGGAGGTCTCCCTCTTGCCTCTCCCAAGTCTCCACCCCTCCAGACCCTCCCCATCCCCTTGCCCCAGTCCCCGCAGGCCTGGATGACAGGCTTTAGGAAAGATTGCCCAGAGGCAGAAAGAGCCCCTGAAAACCCCACCCCATGTTCACCTGGAACCTGGCACTACCCTGCATCTGCGAGGACTGGAAGCAGGCATCAGGCGGGGTCCCCATTCCCAGCCCCCAGGCATGGCCGTGTCTGCACTCTTTACTAGGGCCTCCCAAGCTGCTTTGCATGAAAGCCTCCTAGGGGAAGCGGAGCCTCAGGGGAACAGCCCAGGGTACTGCCTGGACACAAAGAGAATCCTTTCAAATTCTTTTCGGGGGCTTAGCACAGGGCTGGCATCTTTGCTTGCACCCTATATAGTCTGCTTTCAATAAACATTTGTTGAATGAATTCTTGAATTTGCTCAGTGAAGCAGAGTCAGCCTCTGTGAGGCCTCCATGAGGTTTCAAGGTTCTTAAGGGTCCCAGGGGACAGACTGGGCGTGATGAAGCCGTGATGGCCAGGCCAGGGCAGGAAGGGCCAGCCCATTTCTGCCCCTGATTGGGTCTTTTGCTTTTAGATGGTCAGTGGAGGCCAGCCTGGGGGTGGCTGATTTTTATTTTGTTTGTGGAGGTGGAGGTCAGAGTGGAGAAGGGGTCGGAAACGCTAGGTGCTGTCTCTGCCGCCCCATTAAAATGATGAGCACGGACTTGGTTAAGTACTTGTCCCCCACCTATTTGTCCTATCGTGTTCAGCCAGGGAGGGATGAGCTTGACTTTGCTCACTTGGCGTTGCCTAGAGTAGCGGAGACAGGCGTACCCCATGAAGCAAATGGGTAATGGACACGCCAGTGCTAAGATCAAAAGGTACGGAAGGCCTAAGGGCGGAGTTCTGAGAAGACAAGAGGCCAGACAGCAAAGCCCCCCGCCCTCGCCACGGGACCCTGGAGGGTCCGAGATTGACGCGCGGCCTGAAGGCGGGCGGGGCGATGGGAGCGCTGGGGTGGGGGCGCCCCCGGGCCCTGGCGCAGCGCCCGGAACACCCCGTGCCGGAAGCGTCATGTGACCGTGACTGCGCAGAAGCCGCGAGCGCCGCGAAACAAAGGGCGGCTCTGCGGCCGCCTGGCGCCCAGGCTGGCACGGAGGCCTGGACCTCCTACCCCCGGCCGGGCCTCCGGCTCTGCCTCCCGGCGGCCCCCGGACTCTGGCGGGCGGGGAGGCCCCGGATCGTGCCGAGGCCCGAGCAGGAGTGCGGGGAGATGGGAGAGGGGTGCCCTGGGGCACCGTGAGATGCAAGTGCGATATCGGAGCCAAGGTCGTGGAGCGTTGGCCGTTGTCCCCGTCACTGCCGTCACTGCCGGCTCTGACATATTATCCCCTCCTTAATTTCTGTAACAGAGGCAGAGCTAATTGTCCCTATGCAATTATGCTAGGGGGAGGAGGCTTAGGTGAGGGGCTCTCTGGAAAGCGGGGAGGATAGTGAAGGGCCTGATGGGGAGCGCTCCAGCGCCTCTCTCCCAGGCGAACACACGGGAATTCGGGTCGGTGACTGCCACTTTCAGGTCTCAGCAGGGATGCAGTTTCTGGCCAGGTCACCTGGAAGAGGAGCAGCATGTGGCAGGTGGCGCAGGGCCAGCTGAGGGTGGGCCCAGCTGTGTGATGTGGGGAGGGGATTAGCAGCCGGAGGCTCCCGCAGAAGCAGGGGGACAGGAGACCAAGGACCGCTTCCCCGGCTCTGTTAGTAGCCCTGGCGCCCTCTGGGCCTTCCCCCTCCTGACCTGGCGGGAACTCAGAGGGTGGAGAGCCCAGCTTCAGGGTGGGCCTCGGGGTACAGTCAGATTCTCGCATCTTCCACCAGATTCTCAGCTTTGAGTTCTCTTGAGTAGCCCTCTACCCTAGGGCTTGCTTTCCTAGTCCCGAATTTGTCTAGCCCCAAAGCCAGCTGGCCTGTGGGGGAAGCAGAGACCACAGCACACAGCTCTTGAGTTGGTGGCCTGACAGAGACTCTGCTTGGTTCCAGTTGGAAAACTCACTCTAAGGAACTAGCCGCAGCCCTTCCCTCCCTGGGGAAAAAAAGAGGCGGTGCAGTCGAGGCAGTGGAAACAGCATGTGATAAGGGCCACTGAAGGCCAAAAAGAGCTTGGTGTAGAGAATGACTCAGTTTAGCTAGTACTTCCTCAGCCTGCTGGTCACACTTGGATGTCCCCTGTTCCTGGAAGCCTGCCCAGATCCCAAAACCTGGGCTCAGGCACTTAGGACACCTTCCAGCAATTGCCTTTTCACTCCCAGGAAAGGACCAAGCTACTACTGCCCACTATTGCGTATTCAGGACCTCGAATACGATAGATGACAAATATCTGTTGAAAGAGTCACTGAATTCCTCTAAAGCTGTTTGTTAATATTCCTTAATCAGATCTTCCTTTGGAAGAGAGAAGTCCAACCTAGTGCTGTCCAATAGAACTCTCTGTGGTGATAGGAACATTGTAGATCTGCATTGTCCAGTATGGTAGCCACAAGCACACGAGGTTATTGGTGTGACTGAGGAGCCGAATTTTTAACTATAATTCAATTCATTTTAATTAATTTAAACTTAAATAGCCGCATCTGGTTTGTCGCTATCCTGTTGTTACAAGTATTTTGCATTCCAAAGTGTTAGGGACAGTGGTAAAAGAAAAAGCTGGAGAAGCTGGTGGGGGGGGTGGTAGGGGGTGGGGGTGGGGGAGGGGGCTAGGTCCAGAGGAACCTGAGAGGCCTCTGTAATGAGAGTGGGCCAAGGGAAGCCACAGAGGTTCAGAGCAGGAGGGTTAGTATTTCAGGAGGGTCTCTCTCGCTGTGAAGTGCTGAGTGGTTTGGCGAGGCAGCACCAGGGGAGGGAGAACAATCAGGGGCTGCAGATATTTCTGTGATTTCGGTGAGAGATGACATCCTTTAATTTTTTTGCCATACCAGTGTCCCTCCGTACCCCATCCCATTTCCTCTCACCTAATGGGCCAGACTCTAGAAAATTCCAGGCAGAGTCACCAACTGGGGGACCAAGTCTGGGAGAAATACCACTTGGTATTCATTTGGCGACAAAGCCCACGTATGGCCACGAGTGGTTTGCCTGTCTCCATGTGCCACGAAGGGCCTGTAGGACAGGGGGCAAAGGAAGTATGCAGCCCAGAAATGCATGAAATTGTGGCGACCCACCCTGGCAAGACCACACCTGCTGCGGCTGGGAGTGTGCTCCTCTCTGCAACCACTCAGCAAGCTTTCAGCTTTGGTTTCTAAAGCAAAAACTTGACCTTGGGCAAAAATCATGGGCTCTGTAGTCTAAAGGACCCACGTTTGAATCTGGCTCAGTTACTCACGGCCTGTGTGACCTTAACTTCTGTCTCTTTTACTTTTAAAATGAAGCGAGGGGTGCCTGGTGGTTCAGTCGATTCAGCGTGTCTGATTCTTGACTTTGCCTCAGGTCATCTCACAGTTGGTGAGATCGAGCCCTGCATCAGGCTCTGAACTGACAGCCTGGCATCTTGGAGTGAGCTTGGGATTCTCTCTTTCCTCTCTCTCTGCTGCTCAAGTGAGCACTCATGCTCTCTCTTCTTCTCTCAAAATAAATAAACTTTAAAAAAAAACTTTAAAGTGAAGCTAATAATACCTGCTTCTTAGGGTTACTTTGAGAATGAGAAATGATGTATGTAACAAATACTTAGCCTAATGCAGAGCCTGGCATATAGTGGAGCCAAATGATTGGTACCTAATAATAATCCTGTGAATAAGCCAAGCCTGGTTCTGGTCCCACTTGCATGATCCCTTTTCATAGGCTCTTTCTTTTTTCCATTCTTTCTTTCTTTCTTTCTTTGTTTCTTTTTTCAAAGATCAGAGGTTTTTTGTTTTGTTTTTTAATGTTTATTTATTTTTGAGAGAGAAACAGAGAGAGACAGAGTATGAGTGGGGGAGGGGCAGAGAGAGTGGGAGACAGAATCTGAAGCCGGCTCCAGGCTCCAAGCTGTCAGCACAGAACCTGACACGGGGCTCGAACTCATGAACTGTGAGATCGTGACCTGAGCCAAAGTCAGATGCTTAACTGCTTACCCAACACACACACACACACACACACACACACACGCAACCTTTAAGTACTGTAGGTACTACAATTATTGTTTTGTCTGCCCATCTGGCTTTCCTATCCCCCCTCCTCCTGGTAACACCATCCACTTCCCTCACCATAGGACCAAGCATATGACCTAGGTCTGGCTAGGGCCAAAGCAGGCCCAATCAAAGACTTCTCTGAGACAAATATATTGATGTTGAGAGAGAGAGAAGCCCTCTTCCTAAGTGTGAGTTTGGGCTGCAAATGGCTCCCGTCCCCACCACATGGACAGAATTTATCTGCAAAAGTCAGGCAAAGACAAAGAGCAAGTGTCTTGGAGACACTGCGTCCTGCCCCAAGGTCACAGCTTTTGCTGTTGTGCCCCTCCCAGCTATGTGAGCTAGAAGTTTCCTTTTTGGTTTAAGCTAGTGGGAGTGTGGCTTCTGATATTTGTAAAGAAGATGCCTGCCTGCCACAGGCACTTATGTTCTTGAAATTCGGGGGCATCAGAGATTTTTCTGACCAGTTAGTTGTAGAACCAGAGTTTAGACTTGTCTGGCCGGCTCTAGATCTACCATAAATTATACCACATACCCCACACATCAATCACAAGTATTTACTGAGTGCATATTAGATGGCAGGCACCAAAGTAGCATCTTGTCCCCCCTCCACAGCTACTGGAGGACTTTTTTCCCTACTGTCACTCCCAATCTCTAAGGACCCTCGAGTCAGAAGACATAAAAAACAGCTCTCTCCACCAGTCTGGGGAAACACGCTGTCTTTCCAGAATCAATACTGCCAGAATCTTCCTCATGTGCCAAGGACGTGAGAGGAACCAGCCAGCTACCTACCTATTTACCTACCTACCTACTGTGGTCTCCTCAGCATGTGGTCTCCTCAGCATGGAGTTCAGTCCCATCCCTGGCCCAGAGCCCTGCGACAGAGTCTCTGCCTACACCCTACCCTAAGCGACAGGTTTCTGCTTCCTTTACAACTGCAGCGACCATTTATAGGGATACTGAAGTTGTTTTAAAAGTGTTTTTTTTTAATCGAGATTGACCCCAGATGTCCCCTTTGTTTACTTTGCAAGTCTTGTTGAGGAGACAGAGGGATGTTGGAAACAGAAGGACTTCAGGACAGTGGTTTCCAAATCTGGTCCTCAGAACACCCATGGACCGTGATGATGACATCACCAGTTGGTGACAAAAAAGGAGAAAAACGAAACCCGCAGAATGAGCTCTTCCTGAGGCAAAATTATTCCATTTAAAGGACCATCTTTTAAAGGGAAATCAAGTTCTTTCTCCTTTTTTGGTATTAAAGTATACTTTCTTTTAGGTCACTTGATTTTGCTGGGCCCCATCTTTAAAATGGAATAGGAGAAAGAAACGCCTGGGTGGCTCAGTCAGTTAAGCGTCCGGCTTCGGCCCAGGTCATGATCTCACAGTTTCTGAGTTCAAGCCTTGCATCGGTCTCTCTGCTATCAGCACGGAGCCCACTTTGGATCCTCTGTCCCCAACCCCCACCCCCGCCCCTTCCCCAGTCAAGTGCACGCGCTCTCCTATCTTTCTCAAAAAATTAAAAATTTAAAAAATTTAAATATTAATGAAATAAAATGGAATAAGAAGGTCAGGGAAAAATAAAATAAAATGAAATAGGAGGGGCAGGGTGCTTGGCTTAAGTAACCTCCAAGGGCCCTTCCAACTTCGATATCTTCAGGGCCTGGGGCTAATTGCATGTTGCCTGGGACTGTGTCTTTCACAGCCTGGCCTACCTCCTCCTGTGCTCTCTCCTCCCCCCCACCCCAAATCCCCTCCAGCCCTCCCTGATCAGCCCCACAAGGTTTGCCCTCTTAGTTGAGATCTCTTACGTGCTCCTTGCGGAGAAGCACCCCCTCAACAGCGCGCTTTGGATTAAATGAAAACCCACGAGATACGGTTTATAAAAGGCAAATGTAGGTTTAGAATAGTCTAATGTTTGTCCTGAGATAATGAACGGATCAGCCCAGCCTCTGCTAAAGCCTGGAAGTTAGGGCAGAGGGTCTGAGACCAAGAGCGAAAACCTAAGAACAAACACCAAGGCAGGGGCTGCCTGGGGGAAGAGCATGAAAAGAGAAAGTTCTAGCAGAAGAATGCTGTCATGGATTCCTACAGCATCTGAGCTGGGGAGCATAGTCCATCTGGTCCTGTCTCCTCATGTTGCAGATGAGGAAATTAAGGCCCAGGAGGGACATGAATTTGTCCTGTATACACCCCACCCCCAACTTAGTCCATTGGTTGGGAGTGGGGGTGTGTACATTTTTTCTCTAGCAGCACCTCAACTCTGGGTAAGGCCTGGACATGGAGACCAGCTGAGGGAGATTTGGAAACTGAGCCCAGGGGAAGCCAGAAGCACTAGGTTAGCACCCAGGCCACTCATGAACACTTGTGTCCCTGCCCCCCAGGCTGCCCTCTCTGCTCTAATCCTCTAGGGCCTCCATTCCTTTGCCCATCGCCCTCAGCTCAGCTCTCAGGACATCACAGATACGCTTGGAACAGGAGGAGGCTGGCAAGAGAGAGAACTGGCAGTAAAGTGCAGAGGGCTGATGGGTGCCTTCCAGAGTCCCCGGAAACTCCATACACCCCTTTGAGAAGCTCCAGGAAGAGGGGAGAAAAAGGGGAGCTGGTATGGCACTTACATGGAGAACAGACTTCTCTTCCCGACGCACATGCACTTTTGTGCCCCAAGAGGATTCAGGGACATGGGAACTGCCAGACAGTTCTCATGGATCCTGTAAATCCCACACTCTGGGGAGAACAACAGAACAGAAATCCCTCTGTGAACCACCTGTCACATTCAACCCTGAGGTGAATCATTAATAAATCAAGGGTGAGATGAAAGGCCACATTGGAAGTCTCTGTGATACACATCTGGCCCACATCTGTGGCACCTGCTGCTCTTGGTAGAAGGTCATTTTTATTTTTTATTTAAAAAACATTTTTTTTGTCTTTATTTTATTTTGAGAGAGAGACAGACCGTGAGCGAGCGGGGTAGGGGCAGAGAGAGAGAGGGAGACAAAGAATCTGAAGGAGGTTCCAGGCTCTGAGCTGTCAGCACAGAGCCTGACACCACAGAGCCCGATGCGGGGCTCGAACCCACAGACTGTGAGATCATGACCTGAGCCGAAGTCGGACGCTTAACTGACTGAGCTACCCAGGCACCCCGAGGGTCATTTTTAAAGTGGTGATATCAGGGGCCAGGGAGGAACCAGCTCCAAAGTCCCCACATCTATGTGAGAGACACCGCCAACTTTAGGAAGGCTTCCAGTGAGGAGACCTTGGGCAGGCTGGGTGACCTCCCACGGCCCTTGGTTGTACCTGTCCTTCATCACACAGGCCATATGCTGCCCGGGAAGCTGGGAATTGGGGCAGCTGGCTGACCTGGAAATGGAGAGTCCGAGGAGCCCCAGGCTTGCCCACTCCTCCTTGCCACCCTCGCCCCAAGAGCAAGAAGCAAGGCCAGGAGCCTCCTGGGAGCCTGCTGCCTAATTCCCAGGGCCTGGCAGCCAGCTCTGCAGCTGATGCAAGGCCAGAGCTGGGTGAGCTCAGCCTGGCTCCAGCACAGAGAGCTTCTGGTACCCCTCTAGAAAACATACCCATTCACTCCCCTCTGCCCTGGCCCTCCTAGATCTCTAGCCCCATTTCTTCTGGAAGCAGAGCAGGGCCACCTAAGGATCTGGGAGCAGAGGCTGCCTGGAGCTGGGGTAGCGAGCTGGGGTAGCATTTCTGAGTCAGTCCAGCTTCCCTGCAAGGGCAGCCTGTGAAAAGAGCTGGGCCCTAGAGCCCTGCTCCCAGGGGGACCTGTTCAAAGAGGGCCTGGGCACCTGTTGGCCCTCAGGCTGTATCAACGACAGCCCAATTCCTCTCCTCGGAGAGGTCAGACCCTCTTACCCTGTTAGAGGGTACACTTACTCCCACATGCCCGCACCCTCTCTTTCGATACCCAGGCTGAAGGTAGGAATGCCAAGGCTACCCTCCCGAGTCATCATCAGCTCAAGATGAAGATTCATTCAGCATCAATTTACTAAGAGCTCAGTGATAATAACAGGACGTGTAATAACAACATGGATAATGCGTGCCACATTTTACAAAGTGCTTTCATGATTGATTAGTGCTCCAAGGGATGGTGCCACAATATGGGGAAGCCCCAGACGAAGCAACCAAGGCCCAGAGAGTTCTCCTGGCAGAACCAGGAGTCACGTCCACAGGGTCTTCCCATGTCTTCATGCTGCCTTCATCCTGACCCCCAGGCACACACCTGAGTGGCAGACAACCTTCCACAGGCAGACTGGGTCACTGGGACCCCGCTGAGGCAGAGGAACTTTTCTCGGGGACGCTGGGGACCCAGTGGAGGAGACCGGGAGAACAAGTTGTGGATTTGGGGTAGGGGTGCGCTGGGAGCCACGCCGGTCTGGGAAGGCCTGGAGATTTTCTGGGAGCACGGAGATGGGAGGAGGGTGCTCGGAGCACTCCGGTGGCAGCTCCTGTGTGTCAGCTGCTCCCTCAGACCAAGGCTCAGGGGCCCACACGGACATCAGGCTGCCGCCAGCTGGTTTGGGGTTGCTGCCTGGGGGTTGAAGCAGGCTTCAGGACCGACCCCTGCATTCTGGCTCAGGACCCATGATAGTGGCCACTGCCTGCCTCCCTGTCCATGCCAGGGTCGAATGCGGCCTTCCTTGTCATCTGCCCCCATGCTCTTTGGGCCTGCCCTTGCCCTCAGCCATGGCTGAGCCTCCCTGGGAGGCCATACGCACATCTTCGTGACCCTTGCCCACCCTCCCAGCACTGCTTGTCACTGATGCAACTTGTGAGGCTGGTGAGCTCAGGCCCCCCGGGCTCACGGGGCCCGCCGTGAGCACACGGTGCCCTGCGGCGGAGGGGACAACCTATGCCAACTGCACCCGCCCTCCCTGACTCGGACTGCCAGGCCTGGTGGGAAGCTCTGTGCCAGAGCTGGAGGCGAAGAGGGAAGCAGGTGTGCCCTTCTCATTGGAAGGACTCAGATATGAGACACCCCGGTCTAGCCGCCACACCAGGCCCGGCCTGCAGGGCACTCCAAGCCCTTCGGTCTGCTCTCGGCTCCCTTCACCAGCCCCTCATGCTCAGAAAAAGGGGATCTGAGGGAGAAAACCCAATGCAAAGCCAGCTCCTGGCTCTGTCCCAACCTCAAACCGATTCCTAGAACCACTTTTAAGTTGGAATTATATTTATTATTAGATATTACAATTACATGGTATTCAATTAAAAAGCCATAAAAGAGTATAGAGTACAGAGAAAGACGGTGTCCCTCTTGTACTTTTCGCTCAGCTGCTCTGTTCTCCTCCCCAGTGAAAAGCAGTGTTACCGGTTTCTTGTGTATCTTTCCAGAGATAGGCTAGATTAACCGTGGGATTTTTATTATCAGAGCTTGCATAGCAAGGTCACATCTTGCTCAACTTTTCTGCTTGAGATGAGGAAGGATAAACTCCTCTGCTTTGAACATTCCCTGAGAGTGGACAGGAAGTGACCAGAGATTAACCTCCCCCGCCAGGCCCACGTTCCGGCTCTCTCCCCTTCACTACCTTCCACCTGTTACTTTGCCAGATGCCTAAGGCGAGAGTGAAGGACAGATGGCAGTGGCCTCGTTTCTTAGGAAAGCTGAGGAGCCAAGATATTAAGGAGACTTGAGGTCTCACGCCTCAGCCTGGGCCACCCTGGTTTTCCCATGACTTTCCCTTCACCTTCTAAATGACCCTGAGTTCTTAAATATCTTTTTTTTAAATTTTTAAATGCTTTTAAATTTATTTTTGAGAGAGAGAAAGACAGAGTGTGAGCAGGGGAGGGACAGAGAGAGACAGAAACAGAATATCAAGCAGGCTCCAGGCTCTGAGCTATCAGCACAGAGCCCGATGTGGGGCTCGAACTCATGAACCGTGAGATCATGACCTGAGCTGAAGCTGGCCATTTAACTGACTGAGCCACCCAGGCACCCCTTAAATATCTTTTTGCCACAGCCAGACTATGGACATTGCAAGGGTAGGGTCAAGGACTTTTCTTCGGCCACCGCCTCTGAGCTGGCCTCTGAGCTGGGCCCTGGGCGGCACCCCAGCAGTGGTAAGCAATGTTGGCTGGATCAAATGAGAGAAGCAGAGGGTGTGCTGTTCGTCCAGGGGCATCCCAACGCCCCGAAGTTTGCTACCTGGACGCACGCACGTCCCTGACCACCAGACTCACTGACCCACGGGCCTGTGCCCTATTAGTTCTTTTCTTGCATAGTTGGCTCAGTTAATGGCCCTGCTCAGAAGGCCAAGGCCGTGGGTTTGCTCCTCAGGGGTGGAATCATACTGTGGCAAAACATTCTGTTCCTTGCCCATGAATGATATAGAGTGTTGCAAATTGCAACTGGGTGATGAAAAGAGATTATCCCTCCGTGAAATGCAAAGTGTGCAATTGTCTAGCTGGACGGGGTGACCTCCTTTGTGATCCCCACCCCCACCTCTATGATCCCTGGGGTTTCTCTGGGGTGGGCGCTGGTGCATCCTCCTGTTCTGTCTTATATGTAAAGTCTCACTTCAGTAAAGCAGGTTTCTCTGAAGGTTATAATGTGCCCAGAATGATTAGACTCTGAGAAAACAGGGTAATAAGAAGGGACAGTGGCTTCAAAAAGTATGAGCTGTACCTGTTTAGTGATGCAGCAGGAACAAGAGGGAGACTTTATTTATTTCAGGGAACAGAAAGTATCGGCAGTGGCTGTTGTGTGAATTCAGGCTCAGTTCTACGGTGGGGTGAGGGGCCCTGGGGAGGGAGGGCTGGCAGGGAGGCCCGTGACCATGACCAGAGGGGGTGCTGACTTGAGAGGATCCAAGGCCGTGCTGCTGGAGGGGCAAAAACAGGTGATGGTCGGGGGCCACAATCAGAGGGGATACCTGAGTATGGAGAAGGGTGAGGGAATGGCAAATCTAAGGCGCTGCAGGTCAGGGGTCACAGAAAAGGAAGCTGGAGCCTCCACCAGATGCCAGAAAATCTATGTTCATACAAAAGAACTCATCTGTCCAACAACTGGCTCCTCTTCCTGCTTCCTCATTCTGCTTAGGGTGTCACCATTCTGATGGACCAGGACACCTGGTCTGGACCCAGGACCTCACCTGACTCTCACAAGGCTCCCCAGAGACCAAATCTCTATTGTGGGGTCTCAGGCCCCACCTGCCTTCCTAAAATTCCAAATGTGGCCTCCTTCTGAGCCCTGCTCCCTACCCCCACCCCGCTGCCACCATTGCTTTGTTCCCTCTGGATTTCCATCACAGGTGGCTGTGTGAGGTCAGGACAAACCTAATTTGGAGTGCAGGATGACTGTTGCACTCAATTGGATGGAGTTGGTTTGTTGAACAATTGACCAGTGAAAGTGGTGACCTTTCTTTAATATAGCCATAATACCATTCCTCCAGAGAAACTGTTGATAAAGTAGTCATAGAATCACCCACATATACGCTGAACCTAGTCTGTCAATAATACTAGCAACAACAACACCTCACCTGGCCTCTGGGCCTCCACTTTTCCTTGGTTCCCTTCTTTATCACTGGTCCCTCCTTCACCATATATCTTTCTTATTCCTCTTCATCTTCCTGATGTCTAACATTGGAGGGCTCCAGGACTCAGTCATTCTTCTTTATCTATCTTTGCTCAAACTAGATGACCTCATCCATGAAATGAGGTCCATGTCTCCATGCTGACTGCAACTATGTTTTTTATTTTGTTTTTTAATGTTTATTTATTTATGTAGGGAGAGAGAGAGAGGCTCATGCAAGGCTCAAACCCATGAACTGGGAGATCATGACCTGAGCTGAAACCAAGAGTCAGACACTTAAAAGAGTCAGACGCTTAACCGACTGAGCCACCCAGGTGCCCCTGACAGCAACCATGTTTATATCTCCAGCCCTGGTCTGTCCCCTGAACTCTAGGCTTGAATACTCAACTGTCTACTCAACGCCTTGACTTGGACATCTAATAGTCATGGCCAACACACTATCCAAAATCAAACCTTCATTGTGTCCCTAACCCTGTTCCTTCCACAGTCTTCCTGTAGTGGAAACGCTGGCAGTTGATTTTCTTCTTTTTTGTAATGCAAGTGCCTGACTTAAGCTTTGATTGCCAAGGTATCTCTTCCAAGAAACATCCATTTCGCTAGCAAGCTATGGGACTAGACAAAGAACCAGGCCACTCCCTAGACTGAGGCTCCTTTGTTTCAGAGATTTTGGTTGATTTTGATAACTAATCATTTGGGTCACTTGCCTTTTCTCTGTCCATGCTTTAAATTCCCACTTTTATGTTTTAAAGTCACCAAGGCAGAGTGAGTCCATGAAACCCTAGGCCTCCACCTCCACCCTTGATCCCAGACCTGCATGTACATCTCTCTCCCTATGACCTCACTGTGTGGACTCAAGTATGCTATGTAACTTCCAGGTCCTGTAAGTAATAAACCTTTATTTTTTAAAAAGTTTCCTGATGGTTATTGCTGAATGGTGTCTTGCAATCATTATAAGAACTACAAGGGCCGGTCCCACCACAGCATTGGTTACTGATAGGCTGAAACAAACACACAACACTTCCCTAGCTCTGTAAATAGCTGCATGGCACCTTCATTCTTCCAGTGCTCAGATCAAAATTGGTTCAAGGACTCTTCCTTAATGTGTTTCTTCACGGTCACACTTCATGGTCAATATATCAGCAAGTCCTGTTGGCTCTGCCTTCAGAATATATCCACCATGGCCCCTCTTGCCACTATTCTTAGGCACAGAAGTCTTGACCATGCCCTACCAGGCTCTCATCATCTGGTCCACCTCCACGTCCCGGGCTTCATCTCCTGCCACTCCCCCTACTTGGCTCCTGCCACACAGGCCTTCTGGCTGCTCCTCAGATCCGCAGCCACTCCTGTCCGGAGGCCTTGGCACTGCTGTCCTCTTGGCTTGGAATTCTCTCCCCAGGCCCTCACAGGGCTGGCTCTCTCATTCCTTCTGGTCTCTGCTTGGATGTCACCTTCTCAGTGAGACCTCCCTGAACTATCCTATTTAAGACAGCAAACCCTCCCACACTCCAGTCTCTAGACCCCTCTTCACATTCCCTTCACAGCACTCTACCACCATATGGGGTATCATATGTGTTTGTGTGTGCACATATAAACATAAGATATTACATCTTTCTAGGGCACCTGGGTGGCTCAATCGGTTGAGCGTCTGACTCTTGGTTTCAGCTCAGGTCATGATCTCAAGGTTCTTGGGTCCAAGCCCCTCATTGGGTTCTGAGCTGATGGAGCCTACTTGGAATTCTCTTTCTCCCTTTCTCTCTGCCCCTCCCCCACTCTCTCACTCTCTCAAAATAAATAAACTTAAGAAAAAGCATTTAAGAAAAGATATTACATCTTTCTTGGTTGTTTACAATGTGCCTCTCCCCTCTAGAAACTCTGTGAGGGTAGAGAATTTGTCTGAATTGTGTGCAGCTAGACTCCAGCATCCAGAACCATTCCTGGCACACAGTTCCATAGTTATTAAAGTTGTTAAATGAATCATCAGGCTTAGAGAAGCTAAATTTGTTCCCCAAGGCCACACCACTAGCATATGTAGAAACTCAGAGGGTGAACTAACTTGCTCAGGGTCAGAGAGTGAGGTGCAAAGTTGGAATTCAAGCCCAGATCTGAATTAACTACTATGCTTTCCACCTCTCCACCCTCCCAAGGCCAACCACCTGATTCACCCAACTGCCGCCTTCCTGAACACTAGCCTGCCCTTCAGCCTCTCTCTGGCTGCAATCCATGCTTTAGAAAACATCATTGTTGATGTGCTTCATTTAATTATAGCATACTACATGGCTGACCTAGAAAATAGGAAAATATTTTTTAAAAGTCAGAAAGAAAAAAAATTACCAATTGCCCAAAATCCAGAGACCACTATGGTTACTATATTGCTGCTTAATTCCAGTCTTCCCTATGACATTTGTGCCTAATTGGGGATCATCATTATAATCCAGGCCACAAATCCTTGGTTCTAGTCCCAACACAAGAGAAGCAAAGGCATATAATGGGCACAGAAAGACAAGCAGGCTTTGGATAGAGGACACATAAACAGGAAGTCTCCCCAGGCAGGGGCGGACAAGCAGGAATGGACACGAAGGATCTGAGGGAGGGGAGCGCAGGAATGATGGGGATGGCTGTCTCGACAGGAACACTGAGGAAAGTGAGAGACATGGCCAAGTGGGAGGAAGGCGTGGAGAGCTGAAAACAGCAGCCGAGGCTTTGGAATTTGGACCCAACAAAGGAAGCCTCCAAAGATTCCTGAGTGTGGGGTGGAGATACTAGAGGCAGGGAGACATTTTGAGATAAAATGAGTTCTCATCAGCGATAATTCAGACAGAAGCAATTGAACTAAATGTCAAGATCACGAGAGGGGATGGAGTAGGGATCACTCCCAAGGTGAGTGGCGGAAGAGCGACTGGGTGAAGAGTGGTGGCTCTATCACGACTCAGAAAGGGGGGAAGGGGACTGATGGACTCAGTTCTGGTTGTTGACGATTGGCAGGGAGCAGTTCTACAAGCTGCAATGCCTTAAGGGGGATTGTAAGCACAGGCGTGTCCCTGAGAAGGGGACACTGGTGAGGGAAACAAAGGTTGGAGAAGTTGGCACCAGGACATTCTCCAGCTCCGACTCTCTGAAGACACTGGCTGCCAGACAGAACCTGCCCTCGCTTGCCTGGTCTGCAGGGCCCAGCACACAGGGGCCCAGTGGTGTCCTCCTGCCTTCCTTCCCCTCCCCTCAGGAGGGTCTTCCACTGCCCATGGACCAGCGCCTCCTCCAGCACTCAGCTTGCTTCCACGTGCTGGTTCGCAGTCCTCCCACATGGACTCCCATGTCTTGCTCCCCAAACACACCCTCAGCTCCCGGGCCTCTTTGCAGCAGAAGCTCCACAAATGCCCCTTGACTTAACTTCTCTTTCTCTTCTCTCTCCATCCAGTCCCTGGCTCTGTCAGCTTCACTCCCCACCAATGGCCAGCAGTTGAGATAGACTCTAAGAGTTGCAGGTAACCTTGGGGTAATTGTGTCCACCATTGCTCACTGCAGTCAACTTAGCCCTGTAAGGTTGCTTTCTAGTACAGACTCCTAGAACAACTACTCGGACCAACTTTAATGTGAATCCCCCCTCTCCCCTTACCCACCCCCAACCCACCTGGGTTCCAGTTCAGATGAAGATTCTGGTTCAGCAGCCTGGGGTGAGCCCGAGATGCGGTTGTTGTTTCTAACAACTCCCAGCAGATACTGTTGGGTGACACCTGGAGTCACAGGGACCTGGATGACTTCGGGTAGTCACTTTAATCCCTCTTGTCCCAGTGTTCTCATCTGCCATATAGGGCTCTGACCACTTCATTGGGTACTCTGCAGTCAAATGAGTCAGTGTTTATGAAAATAAAATAAAAACGAAAGTCACCCAACAAATGTCGGATGTCACCATTTATCTCCTGTGTTGCTGTCAGGATGAATGTGATAAAATACACAAAAGGCCTTAGCAGGTGTGCAATAGATGTTAGTAGCTCCCCTCCAGAGGCTGCAGGCTTGCAGATAGAGACGCAATTCTCAAAGTCAAGGCAAATAAAGAGTCACTCCAGGCTGGAGTGAGGCAGGAGGATAGAGAAGAGGGAACATGTTAAGGGTACACAGCCTCATGAGGCCTGGCCATGGAACAACTAAGAAAACACAGGCCTGGGCCTCTCCAAGAGGACCTACTCACTGCCACCCTCCCGCTCAAAGCAAAACTCTGTCCTTAGAAACCAGTCACAGTGCCCGTGCTCTGTCGTATGAGCCCAAACCAGCTCAGCTCCCAGGTCTGCTCTGGCTCTTTACTTTAATTCTTATACATGCCCTGCTTGTCTGACCCCTCTTAGCCTGGGAATCTGGCACTGACCTTGACCATATCTCTTCATCTTACCGCATCACCCCATGACTCCTGTTACATACTGCTTTTGCTGTTTGTGACAGATTGCCATACCAATGCCAGCCTATCCCAGGCGGGGTCCCATTCTGCCTGATCTGTATAATAGGTTGGACACCCAAAGCAATCTCACAGCCATTTACAATGGAATGAGTGTGAAAGCCATTACCAGGAGCCGGTGACTGTGTGTGGTGACTAATGGGTTACCTGTGCCAAGGTAGTGGTAGGAGTTGAAAATAATTCTAGGTTTCAGGTCCGGGATAATGATAAGATCAACGAGGAGCATTGAGCTTTGGGGCCAGCGCTGGGCGGGGGGGGGGGAGGGTGGCCAAGCGAAACTTTCTCTCGGGCAGGTAGGACTGGACCAGAGAGGTCAGGCAGAAGTGGGGGCTTAGAGACACCCATACAGATGGAATTGCTGAATCTGTGTAGAGAGAAAAGAGAAGACTGATGATCAGACATTGGGGAACATTGCTGTCCACCCATAGAGCCGAAATTAATTCTCGGTATGGGGTCATTCTGACCATGTCTCTCAAACAGACTGTGTTCTCTCTCAGGTCCCAAATGGCTCCCCTCCAGGTCCTTTCATGGAGGTAGGTATTGACAGCTGGTGGGAAGCCAGTCAGCCTCCAGTCTCACTTTGACAACAGGTCTTAAATTTAGACTTTTGATGTTATTTCCAAACAGGATTATAGATACACTCAACAGAGAGGTCCTGAGAGAAATGAACAAAAAATACTGATGAATCAGATTGAAATGTGTGGCTTAGTGACTGGCCTTGCCACTCATAACACACAATGGATTCATGTTTCTTTAAAATTCTCTGAAAAGTACAATTCTATTTTATTGCATCCTTTATGTTAAAGCATTCATTACAGGTGAGCATTTAAAGTATACCACAATGTTCTAATCCTACCCTGGTACTCTTCATTGTTTCAGAAAGCAGCCCCCCAAATCGGAAGTGGGCAAGACTGTCTGCTGCTGCTTCTAACCCAAACAGCCCAGAAGTCCAGCTTCTGTGGTCTTCAGGGATTGCACTGTCTGGCCTGATGTCCATGGCTACTTAGGGAGTCAATCTATCCTAGAGTCTGGATTCACCTGGACTCAAATTATTTTTTTTTTTTTACTTTTAAAAAGAGAGAGCATGAGCAAGCAGGGACAGTAAAAAGAGAGACTCTTAAGCAGGCTCCATGCTCAGGGCAGATCCCACGACCCTGGGATCATGGCCTGAGCAGATATTAAGACTTGGATGCTTGGGGTGCCTGGGTGGCTCAATCGGTTAAGCATCTGACTTCGGCTCAGGGGATGATCTTATGGTTTGTGAGTTCCAGCCCTGTGTCAGGCTCTGTGCTGACAGCTCAGAGCCTGGAGCCTGCTTCAGATTCTGTGTCTCCATCTCTCTCTGATCCTCCCTTGCTCACACTGTGTCTTGCTCTCTCTCAAAAATAAATAAAAATATTTAAAAAAAAAAAGACTCAGATGCTCAACTGAGTCACCCAGGCGCCCCTCAAAATATTGTTTTAACTTCACTTCCCACCTCAAGCTTAAATTAACCCTTACAAAATTTTTTCTATTCCTCAAAAAAGCTTCGTTTTTATTTATTTTATTTTCTAATTTACATCCAAGTTAGCATATAGTGAAAAAAAACTTCATTTTTAAAGTTAGCTTTCTGACTCTGTGCTTGTATTCTGACCTGCAAAATTTTCAAAGATTTTCTGCTCCTCAGTAAGGAAAGCACACTTGGTCCCCTGCATGGACACATTTTGCAGGCACAGAACCACCAAAGGCCCTGCTGACATGTCTGTTCATTTGAGACAACCTCACAGGAAAGTGAGGTCTCCCAGCACCAATGCCTCGAGGTCAGCCTGGGCACACGCCACACACACATTTTGGTGCTTTCCTAACCTTCTTGGTATAAAGGTAAACAATTCTATTATCAGGAGCAGCCTAGTTTCCTTAGAGGCTGTGTTATAGAGCCACCAGAGATGGTATGTCAGACACTGGACCATTCTAAATGCTTCCAGACACTGTTCCCAGAAAATTAAAAAAAAAAAAAATTTAGTTGTGGTAAAATACATGCAACGTAAAACCATCTTAGCCATTTTTAAGCGTAGGGCTGAGTAATGTTAAGAACATTCATGTTGTTGTGCAACTAATTTTTAGAATTGTTTTCATCTTGCAAAATTAAAATTCTGTATCTGTTAAATAACAACTCCCCTTCTCCCCTCCCTCCCCCAGCCCCAGGCAACCACCATTCTACTCTCTGTCTCTATGAGCTTGACCTCCTCTAGGTACCTCACATGATTGGAATCAGACATTGTCTTCTTGTGACTGACCTATTTCGCTTAGCGAAATGTCTTCAAGGTTCGTCCGTGTGTCAGAACTTCCTTACTTTCAAAGGCTGAATAATATTCCATTGCATGCATACATATCCCTTATTATGTGTATCCATTTATCTGTTGATGGACTCCTGGGATGCCTCCACCTCTTGGCTACTGTAAATAATGCTGCTATGAACAGGGGTGTATAAATATCTCTTCAAGATTCTCCTTTCAATTCTTTTGGATATGTAGCCAGAGGTGGAATCGCCAGATCATATAATAATTCTATTTTGGGGGCATCTGGGTGGCTCAGTTGGTTAAGCGTCCGACTCTGGCCCAGGTCATGATCTCACGGTTATGGGTTCAAGCCCCGCGTCGGGCTCTGTGCTGACAGCTCAGAGCCTGGAACCTGCTTCAGATTTTATGTCTCCCTCTCTTTCCCTCCCCTACTCATGCTCTGTTTCTCTCTGTCTCAATAATAAATAAACATTAAAAAATTTTAAAGTAATAATTTTATTTTTAATATTTTGAGGAACCGGACACTGCTTTCCATAGTGGCTGCGGCGTTTCACATTCTCACCAATAATGTATGAATTTCCAATTTCTCCACACCCTTGCCAACACTTATTTTCTGTTTGTTTGTTTATAGTTGTCACCCTAATGGGTGGAAAATGGTATCTCATTGTGATTTTGATTTACATTTCCCTAATGATTAGTGATATTGAGTTATTGAACATCTTGTCGTGTGCTTATAAGCCATTTGTATATCTTCTTTGGAGAAATGTCTATACTCCACCTATTTTTTTTTTAATTTTGAGAGAAAGAGAAAGCAAGTGAGGGAGGGGCAGAGAGAGAGAGGGTACAGAGGATCCAAAGTGAGCTCTGCGCTGAGAGCAGAGAGCCTGACATGGGGCTTGAACCCACAAACAGTGAGATCATGACCTGAGCCAAAATCAGACGCTTACCCAACTGAGCCACCCAGGCGTCCCTTCACCCATTTTTTAATGGAGTCATTTGTTTTATATTTTGTTGTCCAATTGTAGTTCTTTATATACTGGATCTTAATCCCTTATCTGATATCAGATTTGCCCATATTTTTTCCCATTTCATAGTTTGTCTTTTCACTCCGTGGTGTCTTCTGATGCACAGAGGTTTTTCATTTTGAGGGAGTTTAATTTATATATTATTACTTCTTTGTCCATACATTCAGTGTCACATGTAAGAAACTGTTACCAAATCTAACGTCATGAAGCTTTTTCCCTGTGTTTACTTTTAAGAGTTTTATAATGATCCTAAATTTTTTTAATGTTTATTTATTTTTGAGAAAGAGAGAGAAAGAGAAAGCACAAGCAGGGGAGGGGCAGAAAGAGATGGAGTCACAGAATCAAGAGTAGGCTCCAGGCTCTGGGCTGACAGCACAGAGCCCGATGTGGGGCTTGCACCCTCGAACCATGAGATCATGACTTGAGCCGAAGTGGGACCCTTAACTTACTGAGCTACCCAGGCGCCCCAGTATAAGAATCTCTTTTTAATGTTTATTTGTTTATTTTGAGAGAGATTGGAGGGGAGGGAGGAAAGGGGCAGAGAAAGAGGGAAAGAGAATCTCAATGTTTAATGTTTATTCATTTTTGAGAGAGAGACGGAGTGAGAGAGGAAGAGAGGCAGAGAGAGGGGGAGACACAGAATCTGAAGCAGGCTCCAGGCTCTGAGCTGTCAGCACAGCCCGTGGGGCTTGAACTCACGGACCTCGAGATCATAACCTGGGCTGAAGTCAGGTGCTTAAGTGACTGAGCCACCCAGGCACCCTTCCCGGGTATCCCTTCCGAGAGTTTTATAGTTTTGGCTCTTATGTTTACATCTTTCACCCATTTTGAGTTAATTTTGTGTATGATGTAAGGTGAGGCCTCTTTTGTTCTAAAACCATTTTTTTTTCTGATTATAAAATTAACTCGTGTTCATTGCAGAAAACTTGGAAAAGTATAAGCCAAATAAAAACCTTCCCTCATCAGTGGTGTGCTGACAAAACCACTTGATTTATAGTGTTGTTGTTTTTTTTACTTCTGTGGCATAAACACTCCCACCATTGTCAGTTCAACCAACTTCAAACTGTGAATGTGACATCACTAAATGCAGAGTGGGAAAGAGGTGTGCGCAGCTGGCTCTCACACCACTGCCACAGATTCACCACCTGCCCATAGCCAGTTTGTGTGTGTGGCAGTCACTTACAGCCTGCTATCCAATGGCCATTTCCTTCCTCTTTTCCTTTGGCCACTTCCATGACAGCATGGGATGTCATGTGATCTACTGACTTAGTGCCGGCAATGAGATTGAGAATAAGACATTTTAGGGGAATTTGAGAAAAAAATTTTCCTCTCTGATGAATTTAATTTTTTTTAAATTTTAATGTTTATTTTTGAGAGACAGAGCATGAGCAGGGGAGGGGCAGAGAGAGAGGGAGACACAGAATCCAAAGCAGGCTCCAGGCTCTGAGCTGTCAGCCCAGAGCCCAATGTGGGGCTCAAACTCACAGACTGTGAGATCATGAACTGAGCTGAAGCTCAGAAGCTCACCCGACTGAGCCACCTGGGCGCCCCTCTCTCTGATGAATTTAAAGAAGAATGCTAAGAAGGGCCTTCTCTGCGCCCTTGCTGTTCTCTTGTTTCCTGCCTTTGGATGGGATTTTGTGAGTATGTAGTGCTTCAAGCTGATGCAGCCCTCTTGTGACTATGAGGCAAGACTGGGAGAATTTTAAACATGTCAGCTGAGCACCTAGACTTTGCGAAACCGATGAACTAAACCCTGAAAATGCCTTATTTTCAGATTTCTTAAGGGAATAACAGATTTGTTATGATTTAAGCCAGGGATCAGCGCTTCTTTTCTGTAAAGAACCAGACAGTTAATATTTTAGACTTTGCGGGTCACACAATGTCTATCTCAACTACTTAACTCTACTGTTGTAGCATGGAAACAGCCATACACAACACATAATGGAAACAGTATGGCTGTGCTCCAATAAACCTTCCTTATGGACACTGAACCTTGAATTTCATATAATCTTAACATGTCACAAAATCCCATTCTTATTTTGATTTTTGTTCAATCATTTAAAATTTTTTAAGCCATCCTTGGCTCGTGTGCTCTACAAAAACAGGTGACAGTCCAGATTTGGCCTGTGGGCCAATTTGCTCACTCTAGGCATAAGCCCCCACTAGTTGGGTATTCTATTACCACAACTGAAAGCAGTGGAAGTCCTACTTTATAAAGGACTGTCCTTAAACACGCACACACTGAGTCTCACCCACTTTTCATCCCAGGAGTCAGAGAGGCAGAGCTTATGTGCCTCTTAGTTAAATTTCCCAAACATTAATCAACATGCACCGGAAAATATATCAAACATGTTGAGACTAGGACAACATAATTTGGGGCATAAATTGAGGCCTGGATATGCAAGAGTGTGTCTGGCAACTCATTTGCCTGAGTGACTGAGCAGACTTCTTGGAACACGTTCATCCCAAAGGCATGACCAACTTGGCCCAGAAAAGAGTTGTTGGAGGAGAGTCATGGCTGTTGGAGGAAAGAGGCACAGTGTGTCAGGTTGGAAATACAAAGATAGAAAACCTTTTTATTTTTCAAATTGGTGTGGCCGCAAGTGTCTTTAGGGCCCCTCCAACAAACGTAACTCAATAGGGATGAACCAAATCTTTTCCCATTTTTCAATAGAACAATGTGCCATGTTGGTATCACAACATGCCAGTATCTCCCAGAACCTAGTGGTGTCCAGAAGACACCCAGTGGGGGACTTGAGGCAGCCCTAATGCCAGAGAGGTGCCCATGTGTTCCCAAGTCCTTGTGAACCACACCTGAAAGATTCCCAAAATTCTTGATGAGCATTTTGCTGGGCAACCTTCTTAATCAAGTAAGTCAGTCTTTCTCCCATGGCCTTCCCATTCAGTGCCCTCTTGGCGACTTCCCCCTTGTCCCTCTGCCTGGTCCAGCTTTTGTGTGTACATTATCTTTTCCCGTATCTAATCCAATAGCATCATAGACTCAGAAGTTTCCTGTGGACACCAGCTCCTACCCCAGGAGCTGTGATGGCTACTTTCTCCTCCTGCCCTTTCCCTCTCATTTCTGGCCTCATTATGATGACCAATAAGATGGGGAGAATAAAAAGAGCCCCAGACTTCAATCTCCTCTTTCCTAGCTGTAGTAGATCCGAAGCAACTATCCATTGGTTTAGCGGCCCTTTCCTAGGGACTGCCCTTCCCCATCTCTATGACCATGGGAGCTGCCATGTTAGTAAAACATGACTCCACCCCCACTACACTATTGGATCCTCTCATACTAGCCATGGCCTCTACTCTCTTTGCCAAAGTTAATTGGTTTAGGAGGGACACTTGACTCAAATTGGACTAATGCTAGCTTCGTGGGGATTGGAGAGTCAAGTGATTCCCTGCATAAAATTTTAAACAACGAAAGTCAGCGGAAATCAATATTTTCCTCCTGAAATCCATTAAAATGACAGTGGAGGGATTTGTGAAAGGACATAAATGAACAAGAACAAAGAGAATCCGGGAGCAGACAGAGCAACAAAATGTTGGAAGCTGTAAAGTAGATGGTTCAATGATAACTGAGTTAGAAGACCTGGAAAAGCTGAATCCTAAACCGGCTGTGCAAAAAAACAAGATACCCTCTGTTTACACCATGGAGCCCCCAGGAACTTGAGATAGGAGGTGGCAGTACTTGGAGTAAGGTTAAAGCTGGGCATAAAAACAGGAGGACTAGGGGTGCCTGGGTGGCTCAGTCAAGAGTCTGAATTCAGCTCAGGTCATAATCTCGCAGTCTGTGAGTTCGAGCCCCGCGTCAGGCTCTGTGCTGACAGCTCAGAGCCTGAAGCCTGCTCCAGATTCTGTGTCTCCTTCTCTTTCCACCCCGTCTCTCTCTGTCTCTCAATAATAAATAAAAACGTTAAAAAATTTTTTAAAAGGGAGGACTAATTAAATGTGAATTTAAGAAGCAGTTAGACCCCCTAACCCCTTTCCCACTGACGTTAGTGAGTGGCCCTCCTCTACCCCAGCAGGAGACACTAGAGACTTCCATTAGGAAAGGATAAAACGGTTTTCTGGACTGAGAGACATCAGTCACAGTTGGGGCGCAGGTGGCATATTAGAAATAGGAGGTTTAAGCATGGACATTCTACATACAAAATGAGTAGACCCCCGCCTCTCTTCCCCCATTCCACAATCAGAACACTGGCAGACTTCTTGCCTCTGAGCATGAGGGTGGCAGAAACTTTTCTGGGAAATTTGACCAAGCCGGAGAAAAAAGACTTAGAGATACTGACCTCAGAGGTCTCCCAATGAACTGGCCCAGCCAGATCACTCTACAATTAAGTCCCCAGTTGGCAAGCCCCACATATGTACATGGGGCTTCAAATTCACTTTTCTGCGCCCCACTTTTAATTTTTTGTTAATGTTTTATTTATTTTTGAGACAGAGAGAGACAGAGCATGAGTGGGGAAGGGGCAAAGAGAGAGGGAGACACAGAATCCGAAGCAGTCTGTGCCTCACTCTTAAATATGTGTGCAGACAAGACAACCCCAAGGATGATGGTCAGGTGAGACCCCACAACCACCCCCCATAGTCCTGAAAAACAGTCCACACAAGACAGGACCAGGTCTGGGTGCCTGGGTGGCCCACTCGGTTTAACGTTCGACTTTGGCTCAGGTCATGATCTCACGGTTCATGGGTTCGAGCCCCGTGTCACGCTCTGTGCTGACAGCTCAGAGCCTAGGGCCTGCTCTGGATTCTGTGTCTCCCTCTCTCTCTGCCCCTCACCACCCTCTCTCAAAAATAAGTAAACATTAAAAAAAGAAAAAAAGACAGAACCAGGTCAAAGGCACCGGGAGAGATTTCTTCAAGATGATGACATTGATGGAGAGCCACTGCATTTGAACATGTTGAGAATTCCTGTCACTCTGGGGGCAGGGAGGAGTTTGGGATCGAATTAACAAGAAGTACGTAGAAAACCAGGCAAATGAAAAAGCAAGACGCTTAGTGACTCTGCGGAAAATAGAACTGTGAAGGAAAGGGAACATAAGCCACTGGGATGATGAAGAGATGTGTGTGAGGGGGTGACCGGGTGTGGTCTGTGGGAAGTCAGTCCTCACCCTCCATAATGAGAAGTCAATTTATAGCACCTGAAACTCTTCCGTGGCTGCCACGGGCAACACCACTAGCTTTCTGATCAATTCTCCCTTTTCGCTTAAACTTGTAGAGCTGTCTTTTAATGCTGAAAATGGAAAGAATCATAGCTAAAATGTTAGCCACGAGATATTTGCTAGTCACTTCCTATTCCTGGGCTGGGGCTCCCTTCCCATAGAACAAGATCCTATTCTTTGATTCCGTGCACCTTTCAATCGTCAGCCTTCTCCAGCTCCTCTCCTCCTACTCAGCCTTTCCACCAGCCATCTGCCACACCCACTTACCAAAACTGAACTTCCTTTGAGGGGGTGTGCCCTGGCCCACAATGTGTCACGGTGAAGATGTTGACAAACCCCGCATGGAGGACAGCCTGCTGAGGCAATCCCTGGGGGTAGGGCTGGAGGGGAGAACAGAGTTTCCAGTATGTGGGTGTGGTTCTCCTACTCCCCGATCCTGGGCTTTCAGCTTTGACTGCCTACTCTTTAAATTGCGAGTGGATTTATTTGTAATTTTTATCTCAGCTGCATTTTAGACACATCTGAGACTTTACAAAACTAATAAAACATAGGCAAAGACAATGAAAAAAAATACAGACCTAAAGTCCAATAAAAAGTGCAGAGAAATGAATGTTTCAAGAAAACTGTGATGATGCACTGATATAATGAAGTGTTAAATCCTGTTCCAAGTTCATTGGTAGGTAAGACAAAATAAAAGTTACATAATTTTGGAGTCATTCCACATTCAAAATACATTTGTTGACTACTGAATCAGTCTGGTTTATGTTCGGCTCCATATAACAGAAAAGAAGCTGAAAACTGTATGTTTCTTTTGAGGGTAAGAGAAGTCTGGAAGCAGGGAAGCCAGAGTTAGTATGGTGCCTTTCTGGTCATTGGAAAGCCAAGATCCCTTATTACCCAAGGTGGCTCTTCAAGTCACAGCTATCATGATTGCATTTGTTTTTATTAAATTTTTTTAATGTTTTACTTTATTTTTGAGACAGAGAGAGACAACATGAGCAGGGGAGGGTCAGAGAGAGAGGGAGACACAGAATCTGAAGACAGGCTCCAGGCTCTGAGCTAGCTGTCAGCACAGAGCCCGACGCGGGGCTCAAACCCAAGAACCGAGAGATCATGACCTGAGCCGAAGTCGGATGCTTAACCGACTGAGCCACCCAGGCGCCCCTCAGGATTGCATTTGAAGTAGAAGCAAAGATGAAGAGTGAGAAAAGTATCTCCCTTCTGTTTTAAGGATGCTTCCAGAAAGTCCCGCATAATACTTCCACTAAAATTTAATGTAATGAATGTGATCACACAGACAAGCCTGGCTACAAAGGAAGCTAAGAGTGTGTCTTTTAGCTGGGTGTAACGCTAACCCAAATGAAATCACGGATGAATGTTAAGATAGGCAACAAGCAGTTTCTGCTAAAAACACTGACTATGTGGCATGTGCTTCTGGGCCCAAGAAATACCAAGATGGGGGCGCCTGGGTGGCTCAGTAGGTTAAGTGTCCAAGTGTTGATTTTGGTTCAGGTCACGCTCTCACAGTTTGTGAGTTTGAGCCCTGCGTTAGGCTCTGCATTGATGGTGCAGAGCCTGCTTGGGATTCTCTGTCTCCCCCCCTCTCTCTCCCTCATCTGCGGTCTCCTCTCTCTCTCTCTCTCTCTCAAAAAATAAACATAAAAAAAAAAACAACAAAGATGAAGACAACACAGTCTTCGCCCTTAAGGAATTCACAAATTTTAGGAAATCACTAGTCATCAACTGAATATTATACCATTAGAAACAACGTTTTGTAAGGATGTGAACAAAGAAGTGTGGGAGGAGAAATGAGGTAGCAATAAGTTGTCCAGACAGGGAAAAATTCATAGCGACGATGACAACGGAGCTGGGCCTTCAGCAGAAGAGAAACTCAGAGGAGAGGAGACAGCACTCTGGATGCAGGAAAGAGTGTGCGCAAAGAAGAGGGTTAAGACAGGTGGATTCTTCCAGGGCTGGGATTTCGATTCATTTTGTATGTCTTTAAAATAGGATCATGAGAGTCCTGGTGGATGATAAGGCCAAACTAAGGTGGTAAAGGGCCAAAAACTTCCACTGAAAGGATTCTGCAGGGAACGGGAAGCCCTGAAGGTTTATAAGCAGAGATATCATGGGGTCAGATCCTTATGTTCAAAAGAGAACCACCGACTAGAGAAATAATGAACTAAGACAGGAGGACACGGGAAACAAGGCAACCAGCTAAGGGGTAAACTAATTGTTTAAGTGATAAGCATTAAAGACCTGAACCAGGCAGGGCAGCACAGGGGTTTGGAGAGGAAACGATTCTAAGAAACAAAAGTTGGCTTATCACAGGTTATAGGGAGATTGAGGAAGAGGCAGAGACAACTAGAGGACTCTGCGGTGTCTAGTTAACCCCTCAGTGGTTTCTGATTCTCAGCCTCTTCTCCCTCTGCCTAGGTGCTGCCACAAGTCTGGCGCTGCTCTAGGCACTGGAAATGTGCTTCCTGCCCTCTGGGAACTCATACCTGGGAGGGAGGGGCCCCAATTAACCGAGCAATTTAAACACAATGTGGTGTCAAGTACAAGCGTGCCCAGTGTGGATTGCAGGCGAGCGGGGGGAGCGGTGGGAATCAGAGGTGAAGAACAAGCAAAGCATGGGAATTAGGGCAAGATCTGTCCCTGTGACTTGCACTAAGACTTCTTTAGATGGCCCAATGCCCTGCCCCCACCGGCCAGTCTCTAGGGGCGTACGCGATAGTTGAAGTCTTCTGTTAGGAAGGTGTTTCCCCAGGCACCTGAGAAGAAAGTTCAGAGTCCATCTGGCCTAGAATAACACCCCATGACAGTGAGGGCATGGGAAGACATGAACTTTCTTTCCTGAAGTACAGGTGGGAATGTGTAACTAGCTAGAGCTTTCTGGAACGAAACTTGGCAATAAGTATAAAATACCTTGGGAATATACATTCCCTGAGATAGGAATCTATCTCAGAGAAATAATTGAGGATGTAAGCAAACAGTTTATATTAGCAAAAAATTGGAAATGACCTTATTGTCTAACGATTGAGAATTTGCCAGGTAAATTCATCTGACTGAATCCTATTTAGCCATTAACATCCACTGCAGCCATTTTCTTTAAGATTTTATTTTTGTCATTGCCACCTCCAACGTGGGGCTCGAACTCATGACCTCTAGATCAAGAGTCACCTGCTCTCCTGACTAAGCCATCCAGGTACCCCCAGTGCAGTCCTTTTAAGATATATTTTGAGTGGGTGTGTAAGTAAGTGAATTTTCTTTTTATTATGGAGTAAACCATCTTGGTTAAGTTTTAAACAACACAGGTATTTATGTTAAATTCTCGTATATACCGCGAAAGCTCTGGATAAGAAGAGGAAATTTCAGTTTAAGTTACAAATACAGTTGGTTTTCCAAATTATTTATAAATATACTTCTTCAAAGATAGAGGCTGTGCTGCAAACAAATTTCCTGCAAGGAATTATTTCAGTTTTCAAATCAATTCCATTCAGGTAGCACATCTACTGTAATATATTTTAAAGTTTATTTATTTATTTTGGGGAGGGGAGGGGCAAAGAGAGAGGGAAAGAGAGAATCCCAAGCAGGCTCCATGCTCAGCACACTGAGCCCGACTCAGGGTTCAATACCATGACTGTGAGACAAAATCAAGAGTCAGTCACTTAACCAATTGAGTCACCCAGGCACCCCTGTAACATATTTAATTATATCTGCATTGTATATTGTATCTTCAGGGATTGAATTACTAGTGTTTTAACTATAGCTGATTTTATTTCTTTATTTATTTTTTTTTATTTTGAAGAGAAAGCACAAGCAGGGGAGAGGGGCAGAGGGAGAGAGAGAGAATCCTGAGCAGGCTCCACGCTAAGCATGGAGCCTGACGCTTGGGATCCTGGGATCATGACCTGAGCTGAAAGCAAGATCTGGTCTCAACCGACTGAGCTACCCAGATGCCCCATCATGGATTATATTTCTAATATAATTAAATTCAAGTATATTATTTTAGTATATGGGTTACTGAAATCATTATACTTTTAAGGTGAAAAACAGGTTAATGAAGTACATTACAAATAGACAAATACCCAGGAAATCTAACAGTCCAGAATTTCTAATTATCTGGCATGTTCCAGGTCTGATCTAAACTTGGTCACTGAACTTTTAGTGTATTATAAAAGTTTGAAGCATGCCAAAAATTGTCAAGAAGAAAAGTAAAAAACAAAAATACATTTGGTCCCAATTCCACCACTCGGAGACAATTAACTATTGACATGTGGGGACCATCATTCCAGATGTTTCTATCTGCAAATACACAGACAAGAAGGAGAATAAAAGAAAGTGTGTTTGTGTCTGTGTAGGTGAAAACAAGAAATAGTTTTACAGAGAAAGGAAATACCTGCAATAGCATTACCAAAAAAAATGGGATCACATTTTCCTTTTAAACAAAAGCATGACATTTATCAGGAGGAAAAACTTGAAGGAATTCATGAACTTCAGAAAATATTTCTTGACACCAGCTTTCTAAAAATAACCCTTTAAATTAAGAAAAATGACAACATTAAGAACTTGAGTCATTTTTAAAAGCATGTGTCGGGGCGCCTGGATGGCTCAGTCGGTGAAGCGGCCGGCTTCAGCTCAGGTCATGATCTCACAGTTTGTGGGTTCGAGCCCTGCGTCGGGCTCTGTGCTGACAGCTAGCTCAGAGCCTGGAGCCTGCTTCAGATTCTGTGTCTCCCTCTCTCTCTGACCTTCCCCCACTCAGGCTGTGTGTCTCTCTCTCAGAAATAAATAAACGTTAAAAAAAATTTTTTTAAATAAAAGCATGTGTCACCTTTAGACAATATCAATTAACTTCCAGCCAACAAACATGAGGAAATTAACACACTTCTACTTTCTCCCATTTCCTCTTTCCCTGCCCTCTCCTAATTTTTTGATTGAATCATTTTCACATAAGAAAGGTTAACAACATTTACATTCCATTCTTTTACCACAATTCCCACAGTTGTCTGGTTGGCTCTGCGTATAAACGGAACTGGTGTTCATTATTGTTCTTTTTCCATGACTTCTCCATTCCTGTGTTTGGAGTCATCCCTTCACTGGTGGGATTTTGTCATCAAGTAGTCTTTTTTTCATATAGGTCTCGTGGATTCTTGCATGTTTTAAAGGGTCTGTGTCGTTATACTTAAAGGGCAAATTGAATAAAAATTCTTGGGTTATTCTTTATCTCAGATCTTTTTACACATTGCTCCTTTGTCTTCTCACACTGAGTGTTGCTTTGAGGAAAACTAAAGACTAACTGACATTTCTTTCTTTCTTTTTTTTTTTAATCTTTAAATTTATTGTTTGAGAGAGAGACAGAGAAAGTCAGTAGGGCAGGGGCAGAGAGAGGAAGAGAGAGAGAATCCCAAGCATGAACTCATGAACTGTGAGATCATGACCTGAGCTGAAACCAAGAATTGGATGCTTAACTGACTGAGCCACCCCGGTACCCCTGATATTTATTCCTTGTATATGACTTGTTTCTTTTCCTTGGAGATATATATCTCTATCTCTATCTCTATCTATCTCTAACTCTATCTCTATCTCTATCTCTATCTCTGCCAGTGAGGGGCAGAGAGAGAGAGAGAGAGGCAGAGAGAATCCCAAGTAGGCTCCAGACTGTCAGTGCAGAGCCCAACTTAGGGCTTGACCCCACGAACTGTGAGATCGTGACCTGAGCTGAAACTAAGAGTTGGATGCTTAACGGACTGAGCCACCCAGGTGCCCCTACTTGGATATATTTAAAATTCTTTCTTTAGCTCTGAAATTCAGCAACTTCACCAATATATACTTTAATCAGTGTGTTGTTTAGGATAGAAACTCAGACAGAAACCCAAAATAACAGTGGCTTTAAGAGAAAGAAATGGGGGCGCCTGTGTGGCTCAGTTAGTTAAGACCCTGACTCTTGAATTTTGCTCAGGTCATGGTCTCACTGCTGGTGAGATCGAGCCCCCTGTCTGGCTCCGTGCTCTCAACATACAGAGCCTGCTTGGGATTCTCTCTCTCCCTTTCTCTCTGCCCTCCTCCCCCCACCTCTCTCTCAAAATAAATAAATAAACATTAAAAAAATAAAAGGTTTCCTTTAAAAAATAAAAGTAAGAGAAATGTATTTGTTTCTCATTTAATGATATAAACTGATATAGTAGCAATTCTCTATTGCAATCCTGAGGTTCGGGCTCTTTCTATTTTTTTGCTTTACCATCCCTAGGGTGTTGTCCTTGTCCAAAGACCAAGAGGCGTACTCTAGCCAATAGGAAGGGGGAAAGAGAAAGAGATCAACCACATTCCTTCCCTTTAAGGATGCCCCTAGAAGTTGCACATAGTAATTTTTTGCTCACATCCCACTGGACAGAAATTGGTCATAGGACCCTCCCTAACCACGAGGAATCCTGGGAAATACAGTCTGTATTCTGGGTGACTATATACCCAGCTAAAAATATTCCACTATACTGGAAGAAGGGAGAATGAACACTGGAGAAAAACTAGCAAATTTTGCTATGATCAATCTGTATCAGTTTTTTCCTGGGGTATGGTCTACCTTTTCAATCTTTAAATTCAAATATTTATTTCCAGGAAGATTTCTAGAAAATCTGTGAGTATTTTTTTCTATTTCATTTATTGTGTTTTTTTTAAATTTTTTTAATTATTTATTTTTGAGAGAGAGAGATAGCATGAGCAGGGGAGGGTCAGAGAGAGAGAGGGAGACACAGAATCCGAAGACAGTCTCCAGGCTCTGAGCTAGCTGTCAGCACAGAGAACCCACAAACCGTAAGATCATGACCTGAGCCAAAGTTGGATGCGTAACCGACTTGAGCCACCCAGGTGCTCCATATTCCATTTATTGTGTTTTCTACTTCAGGAACGCCAAGAATACATCTTTTGTAGTTCTGTGTATCTTTTTTATTTTAACCTTTGTATCTGTATTTTCATTCTTTGTACATGTCTTTCATAGTCATCATCTTTTTTCTAAATATTTTTACAATGCCTTATTTCTGTTTCATTTTCATTTGTGTTCTCAATTGTATTCATCTGGAAATTTTTTTCCATTGTATTTATTCCAGTTTTTATTGCTTCTAATGGTGTATTTATCTCTGCGATATTACTATTTTTTCTTCCTTCTTCCAGCCTACTTTTCACCTCCTTCTGTGGCCTTAGAATCTCTTTTTTGTACTCTTGCACCTTTTCTTTGAGCTGTCTTGTCAAAGAGAGACTCTTTCATATTATATTCCTTAAGATCATGGAGAATTATTTGTTAGACTTTGTTTCCTGAAGTATGCTTTTCATCTGCTTTTTGTTTATGTGTCTCTCCTTTTTAGGGATATGAAGGCCATTTATGACCCAGGAGCAGAGTGAGGGAAAGGAGCTAGAGGTGCCACCATTCAGGACACAAACTCACTCTTTTTTTTTTTTTTTTGCCCCAAGGTTAACCTTTTGTTAGTTATACTTCCAGACAGAAATGCATAAGGTTCCCTTACAAAACAAGATGACAATATATATTCTATTTTACAATCTGTTTTCTTCATGTCGTATGTGTCATATATGTTTTATGTCATTAAATCTATATCTCCCACATTATGTAAGTAGTGGCATTGCATGCTGACATGATGTATCATATTTTTTTCCAGTCTCTCGGCAGGCATTTCCATTGTTTTCAGTAATTTACTTTTTTTTAAGTTTATTTATTTATTTTGAGAGAGACAGAACGCAAGCAGGGGAGGGGCAGAGAGAGAGGAGAACAGAGGATCCGAAGTGGGTTCAGTGATGACAGCAGAGAGCCCGATGCAGGGCTTGAACTCATGAACCATGAAATCATGACCTGAGCCAAAGTCAGCAGCTTAACTGACTGAGCCACCCAGGCACCCCAGTAATTTACTATTGTAACCAATCTGCTGCATAATTTAAAATCTCTTGTACTGACTTTCTGGACTGAAAGCTAGAGTTGTGGAGGATCTCATAGGTTCTCACTTTTTCTTTCTCCTTTTTTATTATTGAGATATAATTCACATACCATTAAATCTACCCTTTTAAAGTATACTGCTTACTTGTTTTTAGTATATTCACAGAGATGTGCAACCATCACTAATATCTACTTCCAGAACATTTTCATCACCTCAATTCCAAAAAAATCCATATCCATTAGTAGTCACCCCCATTTCCCTCTGCCAGCTCCTGGCAACCTCTAATCTACTTTCTGTCTCTGGATTTGCTTAGTCTGGACATTTCATATAAATGTAATCATATAATGAGTGGTCCTTTGTGACTGGTTACTTTCACTTAGCATAATGCTTTTAAGGTTGGCTCATGTTGTAGCATGTTTCAGTATTTTATTCCTTTTTATGGTCAAAAAATATTTCATTATATGAATACAACACATTTTGTTTATCCATTCATCAGTTGACGGACATTTGGGTGGTTTCTACCTTGAGTAAAAAAGCTGCTATGAACATTTGTGTGCAAGTTTCTGTGAACCTATATTTTTAATTCTCGAAGGTTTATACTCACTGGTGGAATTGCTGGATTCTATGATAGGGTTGACTTACTCTTAATCCCTGTGTTTCTAATTCCACATGACATCACCAGCCCCTTTGTGATGTGTGTCCCCAAGTAAAGAGCCTTTCAGATGTAGTTTCTACTGAGACTGAAACTACAGTTTCCTGCTTGGGATGGTGACCACCTTGTTTTAACAGGTGGAGGAAGAGGACTAGGATTTAATATTTAATAATAGTTGTTTTCGTCCTGTGCCTTGCCCCCACTTTACACAGTATCTGGTGACTTCGTGGGTTCTGCAGATACTTTAAGCCATATCTTCCTCCACTTTGCTAACTTAGTTGCCTCTCACTGCTTCAGGGGTTAGACCCTTTTCTATTTCTTCACTCTCATTTTACAAGGGTTCTGGGGAGGAGAGATATTCCAGCTAGTTTACCGGAAACTGCACTGATTATGCATAAGTCTTTCTGACTAGTGCTCATCTTTGAAAAAGAACAGCTATTTATTAATTCATTCAGAGAAAGATGAGGCAAGTGATCTGGACAGACCACAGTTGTTTATTCATTTATTTTTGAGAGAGAGAGAGAGCATGCATGAAAGAGAACAGGGGATGGGAGAGAGAGGGAGAGAGAGAATCCCAAACAGGCTCCAAGCTGGCAGAGCAGAGTTCAACGCAGGGCTCAATCCCATGAACTGTGAGATCATGACCTGAGCCGAAATTAAGAGTCAGACGTTCAACTGACTGAGCCACCCAGGTGCCCCTGGACAGATCACAGTTTTTATTTTATTTTTTTATTTTTTTTAATTTTTAATGTTTTTTATTTATTTTTGAGAGACAGAGAGAGACAGCGTGAGCAGGGGAGGGTCAGAGAGAGAGGGAGATGCAGAATCTGAAGCAGTCTCCAGGCTCTGAGCTAGCTGTCAGCACACAGCCCGACGCAGGGCTCGAACCCAAGAACCATGAGATCATGACCTGAGTCGAAGTCGGAGGCCTAACCGACGGAGCCACCCAGGCACCCCCACAGTTTTTAATTATTTATTTTTCTTGGAGCACTGTCCCCAAATCTGTTTTTGCTTTGTCTGGGGCCACATTCCCCCAGTTTTCAGGATGTAGGAAGTCAGTGTGGCAATACTCCCTAAGATAGGCTTTGTCTTACTCTGTTTGGGCTGCTATAAACAACAACAACAACAACAACAACAACACTGACTGGGGGGCTTGAACAATAAACATTGATTTCTCACAGTTCTGGAGGCTGGGAAGCCCAAGATCAAGGTGTTGGCAGATTTGGTGTCCGGTGAGATCCCACTTCTTGGTTCATAGATGGGCATTTCTCTATGTCCATATGAGGTAGAAAGGGTGAGAGAGTTCTCTGGGGGTCTCTTTTAAAAGGGCACTAATCTCATTCATGAGGGTTTCACCCTCATTACTTAATCACCTTCCAAAAGCCCCACCTCCAAATACTATCACTTTGGGGATTAGGTCTCAACATAGGAATTTTGAAGGGACACAAACATTCAATGTATACTGGGCTTTCTGTTACTGTTAATAATTACTGTTCCTTCTTTCCCCCTCCTTTATTTCCTCTCACCTCCAGCAGATTCCCTCAGGTAGGAGGCTTGGACATAGATAAGGAATACTTATGCCTGACTTCTCCTTTTCTTCCACCTCCCTACTCTCTACATCCTGAAGGGTGGAGTTACTTCTCTAGAGTCATTCCACATTCTTGCCTTATGGTTCTGAACAATGAATCATTAAGATGGGCTTTTCCAGAACAGTGCCCTTACCTTTACTTGGCAGTCAACAGCTTCTTCATGTCATTGAAGCTGGAGACAGGTACAAGAATGTTCAATACCGTCTGTCACAACAAAAAGCTGGAAACGTACAAATAATAGCTACAAAGAAGGTGGGTAAATACAGGGTCACATATTGATATAATGCAATCAATTCATCAATAAAAATGAGTGAAACTATGCAGCTGCACAGAGCAGCATAGATGGGTCTTAAAAACATACAGAAAGAAAAAGTCACGGAAGAATATATGATTTTGTGATTTCCATAAATGCAAAAATTCCCTCCACTTAAAATATATGTGTAGGAAAATATACATGAACAAATCTCTAAAGAAAGAGAAGGGAATGATTAAGTCAAAATTCAGGATAGTAGGTACTGCTCGGAGGGAGAGGAAGGGGTGTGATTGAACAGGCCCACACAGGACCTTCTAAGGCACTACTTAGTCAGATTTTTTAAAAATTTTTTTAATGTTTATTTATTTTTGAAAGAGAGAGAGAGACACAGCATGAGCGGGGAAGGGTCAGAGAAAGAGGGAGACACAGAATCCAAAGCAGGCTCCAGGCTCTGCTCCAGCACTGAGCCCGACGCGGGGCTCGAACCCACGAACTGTGAGATCATGACCTGAGCCGAAGTTGGCCGCTTAACTGAGCCACCCAGGCGCCCAAATGTCGGATTTTTTAAAAGCAGGTTGGTAGGTGCACATGTTCATTTTACTTTTATTAGTTAAATTGTTCATATATGTTAAGTACATTCTTTTGTTAGCATGAAATTTCACAATAAAAAATGGAGTGATTGCTCCCTCTTTTCTCATCTTTTAAAAGATGGATTTGGGGGTGCCTCAGTGGCTCAGTCGGTTGAGCGTCCAACCAGCTCAGGTCATCATCTCGCAGTTCATGAGTTCAAGCCCCGCATCAGGCTCTGTACTGACGGCTCAGAGCTTGGAGCCTGCTTCAGATTCTGTGTGTGTGTGTCTCTCTCTGTCCTCCCCAACTCAGGCTCTCTCTTTCAAAAATAAATAAACATTAAAAAAAAGATGGAGTTGTTTCTTTTATATCATTCTTTGGAGGGTTTTAGGGTGGGGAGAGGAGTAAAAAATGTCTCTCTTCATCTTTATCAATGACTCTTTCCCCAGGAATTTGAATAATTCTCATGCATAGCCATGTAAAAGCATGGGCCTTTATGGAACTTGGGTTTCCATATAACATTGAAGAGAGTCCGTGGAAAACCGACATCAAGAAGTTTTGTGACTTCCAAGATTGTTTCTTTTTGAAACCCTTGAAAGGCAAATGGTTTTAATTGACAAAATGGCTCACGCATTTGTTTGGCGGGACAGTAAAGCAGGGTTGTTGCAACAGTGACAGAGGAAGAAGCTAAAGGGACTTCACCTCTGCCTGGCCCTCGATGACTCCCAGAAAGAGAAGTGGAGAGAGAGAGTGCACAGGAGTCTAGGGGAGTGGCGGTCTAGGCAAGCACTCACTAGCCCAAGGTGAGACCCGCTTGAACCAGTGCACAAATGGACCCATGCCCATCTCAAAGGGCATGATGCCTGCCGGAAGGGTGGATATTTTTCACCACTCAGGAGCACTGGATTTGTTCATGCCAGAACAAATATTGAGTTGAGCAGCGAGTGCTCCGAGCCATGGCCTGAAAGAGCCTTCGTGTTAGGACTTGGTGGATAGAAAGGGGTAGGAGAGGTGAACATGCCAAGAGAGGTCAGCAGAATCGGACAGTGCCTGGGAGGGAATTTGGACTTTATCCTGAGCAATGAAGAGCCATTAAAGGGTTTAAGCCAGGAAGAGGCAGGATAAGAATTGACTGGCAAAGTAATGTAATTAAAAAAGGCTGGGAAGACGTCAACAATTTATTTCAAGGAGTCTATACTGCATTAATCACATCAGCACCTACATAGATTATAGTCACGTCCATATGTGGTAAAACAGGCTTTCACTCTGTGGACAATACTTGATGCACATCCACATTCAAAGAACCTTTTTGCAAAACTCTGTGCCCACACCTTCCACTCCCCCGAGGCTCATAAGGTAAGCACTGCCAGTCCAGTTAATGTTAATGCTAAAGTGTTCTTCTCGAAGGCAATTAGCAAAGCATTCAGCTTTTTGCCTTAGATTAAGCCCCTGGCCCCGACACAGGAGGCATGCTTGCCTTCCCATCTGTAAAGGACACACATCTGAATCACGTGCCTGTTGTTACTGCTAACCACGTAAATATACGAAAAAACTAAGGGAGGAACTAATTCACAACATGTGTTTATACCAATTAGGACTGTTAGCAAAACTAAGAAATAGTATTGGGACGCCAGTTTTGAATCTGCTTGCCTCTTTTATGTTCACGACATCTGCAGAGGTGGATGCTGTTACGGTAGTGGGAATTAACGACCCAATTAGGTAATCTTTCTTTAGTATCCTCATCCTGCAAGAAGTTCAATGAGAGCAGGGGTCCTGTCTGTCTTGGTTTTACCCTTGTATACCTGGTGCCTAGAAGAGTGCCCAGCGTGTGTTACACATTCAAGATGTATTTCTTGAATAAATTTTGAGTCTGCTTTTTCAAGTGAGGACACCAAGGCTTAGAGATGTTAAATAGCTTACCAACTATTAGGTCACCAGCTAATCCAAACTCACATCTGTTGGACTTCATCGTCTTACTGGCTCCCAAACTGTCTAAGGTTTTATAAGGATCACATAGCTTGGTCAAGTTTCTAGCTATTAAATAGAAAGCTATTGAAAGATTAATTAACACTTTGAAAGGTCTTCGCTGTTTTCAGAACATAAAGGAGAATTCAGAGGTGGGCAATAGTAGAATGGTTATGTTTAAACTTGCTATGTTTCAGGAAGACATGGCATTGAGAAATGCACACCTGGCATCTGAGAATGAAAGCTGCCTTAGAACTCGGAGGAAATATTGTTAGGAATTTGACCAACTCAATCTTCCTAAGCTTGTTATCAATAAAGAAGGTGTTTTCATTTAAATAGAGATCATTATGGTTTTATATAGCTCTTTTTCCTCAACTGCAACCTTTATTGAGGGAGAGCTCCAGTTTTCATGGGCCGCTTGGCACTCATCTTTTTTTTTTTTAATGTTTATTTATTTATTTATTTTACCTTTATTCATTTTTGAGAGAAAGAGCAGCGGAGGGCCAGAGAGAGAGGAGGACAGAGGATGCGCAGTGGGCTCTGAACTGACCGCAGTGAGCCCAACACTGAGCTCAAACTCAAGATCGGTGAGAACATGACCTGAGCCTAACTGATTGAGCTACCCAGGTGCCCCCGACACTCAACATTCTTAACTTGCTTGCCTGAAAATCATTGCCCAAGGAGGCCTGGGTCCAGATCCCAGTTCCTTCTTCACACTCAGCCTGTCCTGGGCACATACTCCCTGTTAAATATTCAATACCCCGAGGCCTGTGGAAGAGGCATCGGAAAGTAAGATTACCATTGCCCATAGGAAGGATACTGAAGTAAGTGTGCAAGCCACCTATGGTGAGAGAGGGAAGTTAAGCATCTGGGAAAGGCTCCATCGGGAGTAAGTAACAAGTCCTGGACTATTCTCATTTCATCCCATTTCTAGGCAAGAGCCTAGCTACCCTTGCTGCCAGGCACGCCCTCAGCCACACAACACAAGAACGAGTGATGTGTGAACATGCAGGTATTACCCGGATTGCCAGCCGAGCCCAGATCGAGTCTTCTCTCTGGGTCCCATCATCCGGAGTGTGACTCCAAGGGAAACTGCAAACACCAGCCTGAGACTTCATACTTTCTCTCTTCACAGCAGCAAGGGTAGAGGTCAAGGTGCAAAGGTCTCAGAAACTCCAATTCCATGTGTTTTAGAAATAAACGATGGCAAAGATTTTGATGGTCTCTGGGTCATCTCTGATGTACAAAATGTTTTCACATATACCCTCCCGCTGAGGCAAACAGACCCATATTATCATTCCCAAATTGGAGACAAAGGGATCACGTTACTGTCTAAAGCCATGTCATTGCCCCCAAAACCCACCTCTTGGTGGACTGTTGGGGTTTTTTTTAATGTTTTATTTATTTTTGAGAGAGAAAGAGAGAGAGCATAAACAGAGGAGGGGCAGAGAGAGAGGGAGACACAGAATCCGAAGCAGGCTCCAGGCTCTGAGCTGTCAGCACTGAGCCTGATGTGGGGCTCAAACTCATGAACCATGAGATCATGACCTGAGCCAGAGTCCGATCCCCAACCAACTGAGCCACCCGGGCACCCCTCTTGGTGGGCTGTTGATCAGTCATGGTGTTTGGTTTTTCTGCTTCTTCCAGCCGATTGTTTACCACTTTTATATTTGGTGTAGCAGCACTTGGAGAATCGAATGAGCACTTTGGAGTTCTAGTCCAGAAAAAAAACAACACTTTTATTCACTGACATACACACAGGCACATGTGCACACACACAGAGTTGTATACTAGCACATGCTAAAATTATTGAGCCTCCCAAAGAGTTTTGTTTCCATGGGTTATATCTACCAGTATTTACTGTATTCAGTATTGAAATGGGAAATTGTAAAAATATTAATTAATTCATTAAAGAGAACCTCCCCCTAAATAAAAGAAAAGAAAAGAAAAAGAAACCCATTACATGTTAACATCAGAATGGTGATGCCATCACACATCATGTAGCCTCTGGAAAGTTCCACTAGACAGCATGAGGGTAGAGAAGGCAAATAATATTTTAGCATTGCTGTGAAAATAGTTTTAAATGCACAGTTCCCCTGGGAGGGTCTTGAAGACCCATGGGGGATCCCCAAACCACACTTTGGGAACTGCTATCTAGACCATTCTCTTCAGTGAATCACCGGGTTCCCAATCCTTCAAAATCAAGTTTCAGTCCCTTGTCCTTCTAGCTGCTTCCTCCGCACGTCTCCACTCACCCCTAGCACCTGCCTGCCTGCCCGAGCCCTCCAGTCCAGAGTTTGTCTCCAATACCCTTGAGGGCTTTGTTCTCTCCCCTCAAAGTCCCCTTGCCTGGAAGATTCTTGTCCTCCTCTTCCACCCACCCCGTGGCTCAGGGGTCATCCCACCACCAGACTCCTGAGACGTTTCTCCCGCACAGTCCTCACTCAGCAACATTGGGCTGCGGCTCTGCTCTGCAGGTGATCCCAGAGATGAGCCTGAGATCAGGGGGCAGCTTGGATTTGAACCCTGAGTCTGCCTCTCTAGCTTCGCTGACATTTGTTCATTGGAATAAAAAACTACATAGTAGCATATGCTCCTTGAAGGAAAAAGAATAGGGAGAGCATAAGGGGAGTTGTTTCCCCTTTGTTCTCTTCACCTCCCACTCCCTGGAGGGTGACCACTGTGGAGAGCTTGTCAAGTGTCCTTCCAGATCTTTTCATACACATCCACATGAGTAAGCTGCTTTTCATTTTTCTATTTTTATAAAGGAGAGACCATACCATACCTATGTCCTAGAACTTGCTTTCTTCTTCCTTCCTGTCTCTCTCCCTTCCTTCTTTCCTTCCTTCCTTCCTACCTTCCTTCCTTCCTTTTTTCCTTTCTTTCTTTATCTTTTTTCCCTTCTTTCTTGAAAAGTCATCATAAATACTCTTTGAATAGATCTACTACATTCTTTTACTTTTTCAGTTTTTTCCCAATAAACACAGGTTTCATTTTATTTGAACAGTCTCATTAAGTAAGTCCACAAGAGTAACAAACCTCAGACAGAGCACATTTGGACAAAAAGTCTAGTGTTCTGAGGGGGAGCTTGGCTGGCTCAGTCAGTAGAACATGTGACCTGATCTTGGGGTTGTAAGTTTGAGCCCCATATTGGGTATAGAGATTACTTAAAAATAAACCTTAAAATAAAATAATTTTTAAAAGCTTAAAAAAATCAAACCTTAGAAGAAAAGTCTAGTGTTCTGAGTCGGGACAAAATGTCCAATCAGCAACTGGACCAGAACCCCCTAATATTTAAACTTACTTTACTTTTTACTTTATATATTTAAATAACATAAAGAAAAACTCTAATTCAGAAAAAAATTCATGTGAAAAAAGATACGCTAGAAACAAAATTGAAGAGTTTAGAGACGCAGTTTATACCATAGGAGGAAAATCACTAAAGCCATTTTGTGCTAAAGTTTTTTATAAGAGAAAAAGCCTCACAAACAAATTAAGAACTAAGTGCGCTGGGGCACCTGGGTGGCTCAGTCAGTTGAGCATCCAGCTTTGGCTCAGGTCATGATCTCGAAGTTCACGAGGTCAAGCCCTGCATCAGGCTCTGTGCCGATAGTGTAGAGCCTGGTTCAGATCCTCTGTCCCTCTCTCTCTGACCCTCTCCCGCTTGCGCTCTCTCAAAAATAAAAATAAAACATTAAAAAAAAAGGATTAAGTGCTCTATCAGGCTGTCCTGCCCTGGGTGATGTCTCCTTCTCTCTCGTACTGCTTTAGATGCCCACTTCTCAGTTATTCAGAACCCTTTCTTGTCTCTTACCCATGCTTCTCCCAAGTATTTATGAGCAAATACATAGACCAAGTGGATAACTTTCTTTAAAAAGGGTATTCCTGTCCCACTTTCCAAATACTATTGGCTTGAGCTTATCTTATTTTTGCAGCTTAAAGATTCAACAGAAACAGCCATTAGGGAGCAGGCAGGATCTCCCCACCTTTGTGAAGTGGCTCCTTGTGTCCTGGGCTGGGTGAAGTGCTAGAAATGTATAACTGGCCCCATTCCAGTAACAAAAAGAGCATTCAATAAATCGAGTCCCAGCTTCCTCCCTGTTTTCAGAGCACTGTGGAGATCCCAAACAAACCCAGTTAGGGAAGAACGTATTTTGAACTTTTAAGTTCCTTTTTATACCAAAATTTCAATTTTTAATTATTATATAAATAAAAACCCATCAGTTTTCTCCTTTTATGGTTTTTGTATTTTCTTGGTCTTGCTTTGAAAGAGCTTTCATAATCTTAAGATTAAAACAAAAGTTCACTTCTATTTATTTCAAGTACTTTCTCTTTTTTTAACGTTAATAAATTTATTTTGAGAGAGAAAAAGAGCACAGGCATGAGCGCATGTGCATGTGAACGTCGAAATGGGGGAAGGGCAGAGAGAAAGGAAAGAGTATTCAAGCAGGCTCCACGCTCAGCGCTGATCTCACAACCAGGAGATCACGACCTGAGCTGGGATCAATAGTCAGACGCTTAATTGGACCACACCACCCAGGTGCCCCTACTTCTAGTACTTTCATATGATTTTGCTCTTCAATCCATTTGGAATTTATTTTGGAATCTTTCCCCAAATATATGGTCAATTAATCCCTCTAGAAGCATTTCTCCATTTATTGAAATGCCCCCTTTAACAAGTAAAATATTTTTTAATTTCCAGCTGTTTCTAGATTGTGTTGTGTTTTACCGATTTGTTCGACTGATTATGTGTCTGCACTGTATTGTTTTTATTACTATAGCTTCAAGGTATGTTTTGATATCTAAAAGGATGTCTTCTTGGGGCACCTGTGTGGCACAGTCTGTTGAGCTTCTGACTCTTGATTTAGGCTCAGGTCATGATCTCACAAGTTGTGAGATCGAGCTCAGCATCAGGCTCTGTGCTGACAGCTCAGAGCCTGGAGCCTGTTTCAGATTCTGTGTCTCCCTCTTTCTCTGCCTCTCCCCTGCTCATGCTCTGTCTCTGCCTCTCTCTCAAAAATAAAATAAATAAACATCTAAAAAAAAAAAGGAGGAGGACACTTGTTGGGATGAGCACTGGGTATTATATGTAAGTGATGAATCACTAAATTCTATTCCTGGAATTATTATTACACTATATGTTAACTAACTTGGATTTTACTTTTAAAGAATTAAATTAAAAAAAGAAGAGAAGGAGATTTAATGCAGGGAATTGGTGATTGGAGATGGAAGGACTAAGAAGCCTAATGCAAAAACAGGAAGTTACTCTACTGGGGGTGCAATAAGAGGAAGAGGTAATATTGCTAAAGCCCAGAGATGGAGTCATGTGGTGGGATCTAGAAGTACATGGAGGCTGCCTGATGGAAACTGGGACCACGGAGTGAGACCTGTAGAGCAGATGTGGGTATGAGATATAGTTGTTGCCAGAGACACCACAGGAAGCAAAGAGAGAGAGATGGGGGAAAATACTCTGTTTTCTCTCCTCCTCCCTCTCTCCAAGCTTCCACTACTGCTTCCCTTTGGGCTCAATCAACCTGGAAGCCAGAGAGCAAGGAAGCCTGGGAAACGTAGTCCTCTGTGATACAGCATAGCAGTTAGGAAAGGCAGAGAATTAATCTGAGCCACAACCACAGACCAGTTGTGGGACCTTGGGAAAGTTGCTTAACCTCAGGTTGCCTCCGTTTCCTCCTCCAAAAAGTGGGGATAAATAATAGTTGTATTTACCTCAAGGATTAGACTATCACCTTTAAGCATTTATTATTATTATTCTGTAAAATGAAGTAACAATACTTATCTTGCAGAATTATGGTCAACAATAAAGTGAGGTAATGACTGTTAAATGTTTGCATGATGTCATGTAAATGGCTCTGGGTACTTCAGAAATGTTAGTCTCCTTGTGGCCCCGGTTCCTCATCCTTAGTACGTACTTAATAACATCTGTAGCTGATGATAATGATGGCCCTTACCTGGGGAGGAGGCAGCTTCCTGAGAGTTGGGAGGGACATTCTTGCCCTGCTGGAGAGCTGGGGGGACTCTGGGGGCCAGGGCGTAAGGGGTCTGGGCAATGCATAGCCCTGCATCAACCAGTACAGCCACATATGGAGATGCACTTGGAATGACATCCAGCATCCTTTTTGGAGGTTTTTTTCTCCTGCTGCCATTGGTACGAAAAAAAGTTTATTTATTTTAGAGAGAGAGAGAGAACGAGAGAGACATTGAAGAGGTGTGCGTGCACATGCACAAGTAGGGGAAGAACAGATAGAAAGGCAAAGAGAATCCCAAGCAGGCTCTGAGCTGTCAGCAGAGAGCCGGATGCTCACGAACTGTGAGAACATGACCTGAGCCAAAATCAAGAGTCAGATGCTTAACTGACTGAGCCACCCAGATGCTTCTGGTGAACTTTTGAAAAAAGTTTAGCCTGTTCTTATCGGCTTATGCTAATACCTGTGTGTTTCTGTGTTTCCATATGTGATGTGAACATGCATGAGTGTACAATCTTTATGTGCGTTGAGTACTTTACCACTTAAGGACACTGCCCCATCCAGTCCTCCTGGCAAGCTAAGCAGACAGGGCAAACTTCATCATCCCTGTTGAATAGCAGTGGAAGCCAAGACTTCAAACACACAAGTGGCAGACCCAAAGACCCATTGGGACGTGGGACAAAACCATTCCACTCTAACTCAGGACTTTTCCTACTGATATCCCAGGCTGCCTACCACTAGCACACGTGAGTTAACGTGCACATACATGCATGCGTTGCGTGCACCCCAAACCTGCAGTAGATTCAATATCCCTGCCGGGAAGTTCCATGCCTTATCAATCTTAGTATTCCCTGCTAAAGTGCCTGGTAGCTAGGAATTAATAAGTGATTGTGAAATTGACTTGACCTTGACTCCTGAACTGGATGATCCTGGGGAAGAGAGAGAAGGCCCATCTGTGAAAATCACGGCCAGAGCCAGAGTTCAAAACAAGTTTTGAGTGAACTCTGACACTATTCTGGTCCTTGATTCTGGCTCTGCCCATACCCTTTCAGGCCATCCACACAGCAGAGGGGCTTGGTCACCAGGAGAGGCTGAGATGCCCAGGGAAATGGATCTGCCCACCTGGCTCTGCCCCAGGACGTGTAACAGTTCCTTCTGGGGAGTGGAGGCCCTGGCAGGCAAGAGCTTGCTATAAAATAACAGTGCTAATCAACTAACTGCTTTAGCTGCACACCCAGGACACTGGCCCCTGGGAAACCAGTCGGAGCAGATGCCTGATTCATGTGGGCATGGAGCGCTGGCAGGGAGCATGGAACACTAGAAGTAAGAATAAAATGGATCACCATTAGGGCATCACTATTTGCCAGGCACTTCTACAAAAATATATTTGGTTCTACTCTTCACTCGGGCAAGGCATGGCCCTGCTGGTCTCTGACTCAGCCCATTGCATTTGCTTTAGCTATGAACTTGCTCCCCAGCGACATTTTGAAGATCCTACGTACTCAGGGATTTGGCCTGGCCTTGCCTCTGTGTGTGCTTTCTCCTTATCATGAAATGGGAAGCCACGGTGTCCTGTCAGCCTAGAAGACTTCTGGAGCAAGGGCATGGGGGTGGGCCCAACACAGGTGGCCCAGGCAGCTGCCCACACCACTGCTATATGCTTTTAAGAACAATGTTGTCTCCTTCATTCTCCCCTCTGCCCACAGAGGTCTCAGCACTCTTCAGAATCAACAGGAAAAGGCAGGATCATGAATTAGACTATGAGCAGTGGGTGAGAGGAATAAAAGCTAAAGGCCTCCCAATGGACTTTGAGACTCCACACAGCATGCCCCCAGTATCTCTCAGGACTCATTTCCTCTCACTCTCCTCTCACATCATTCATTAATGTTCCTGGAACATGCCAGGCCCACTCCTTCCTCAGGGGCTTTGCACCACTCTTCAGCCAGAGAGTCCCATGCTCCCTCCTGCTTTCTGTTCCAATGTCACTTTCTCCCCAAGACCTTCCTTGATCACCCCATCTACACCTGCAAACCCCTCCCTCGCACCCCATTCCCCACCCCCCTGCTTTTTCGTTGGCATCTCCTACCATCCACCTTACTTATCTCGATGATTTCTCTCCCAGCCTCAGCAGTTTTGTCTGTATCTCCGGCACTAGAAACACTGCCTAACCATTGCACGTGCTCAGTACTATTTGTTAAATTCCTACATGAATGAGGCTAGACTGAGCTGACATCAGGCACATGTGGTTCAGGTCAGTCCCCCACCCTCTTGGGTCTGACTCCATTTATCTGTCTAGTGATGAGGGGGCACGTGCTTCTGCGCAAGCTGCCTTCCTGTGGTAATAATTGATGAGTCCAGACAATATCCTCTTACTACCCCAGAGGGGCCCAAACAGGAGGCAGTGAGGCAAAGGAGGCAGGGAGCAGCTGCCGGGATGACTAACTGGGATCTCAAGTGCTGATCCTTAAGGGACTCAGTGAAGCTCAGGAGCGTTAGCTATTGAGATTCACGTGGCTTCCTGGCCTGACCTGGCCCTGGATGACTGTGAGGCACACTTGAAAAAATAATCCTATCTTAGGGAGTTGACACTGAGGCCTGGAAAAGGAATAGAGATTTGCTGACCTCTGTACAGAAATTTTGCAAAAGGAGACTTGGCTCAATCCTTTTAAGGACTCTCTCTGTGCCAGGCGCTGTTCTAGGCGAGAATGGAGCCGAGATGCCGAGGCCTTGCCCTGTTTGTTTGTGTGGGACTCCTGTGACACCATCCATTCCCAAGGCCTGGGGCCTGCTTTCCTTCCGTCTCCTGCTCTCCGGTATCTTAAATCTCCCCTGAGTCACCAACTCTATCTAGAAGGATAGATCCCCTTCATCTCAAAAACAGAACGATAGTACAACCACCTGTCCCCACCCCTGCCGGGCCATTGGGGCTACAGCACCGGTTTCCCCATGTCCCCCTCTTCCTCCTACTCACATCAACTCTGTACTGCCGTCCAGCTTTCAGGAACCTCCAAATCCCTCCCTCATGACCACCTGCCTGTGTTCAGTCACACCATTTCTTTTTTCAATTTTTTAAAATGTTTATTTATTTTTGAGAGAGACAGAGTGCAAATGGGGGAGGGGCAGAGAGAGAGGGAGACACAGAATCCAAAGCAGGCTCCAGGCTCTGAGCCATCAGCACAGAGCCTGACGCGGGGCTTGAACCCAGGAATGGTGAGATCATGACCTGAGCCGAAGTCGGATGCTTAATCGACTGAGCAACCCAGGCGCCCCGTCCCACCATTTCTTAACAAATCCACCTTCTATACCTGTCGGGCTACGGGCCTCAGTGGGCCCCACCGAATTGTAGGACTCCGTGTTCAGCACATTCATGTCTTTGCCCTGTCTGAACTGTCTCTCCCCTCCCTTCTCTCTGCCTCTGCGGCTCATCGTGGATGAATCGACTCTCATCTTCAAGGGGAGGCAGGCTTCTCAGTTCCCCAGCCCTTGAGAAATTCTCCACTGCCCAGAATGCCCACTCGCCATGAATGCATCGCTACTGGTACCACACATCTTTGCAGGTAATCGTTGGCTGTCTGAGGTTGTCTGATGTATATGTATACTATCTCTCCAAGAGAATGTAAACTCCTTGCAGGCAGGACAGCTTTTATCTTTCTACAGCCACAGCACCCACTCGCTAGGCAATCAAGCTATGATAGATTCGACCCGGATTTATGGAATTTATGGACTTTTTAAAAGACTACATTTGGAAAAATGGGTATTGGTTTATAGATCTTAAGAAGAAAATGTAGAGTCCAAGGTTGTATTATGGTCTGAATACTACAATTCAAACTATGTATTCATATGGGTAAAACTGAAAGGCAATTAGTAAAAATAAAAAAAAGAATTGTGTGTTAGGGTTGTTAGGTTAGGAGTGATTTGTTCAAATAGTCTGTGAATATTGTTCATGCATTGTTTATGCACTTGAAAAGATTTTTAAAAATTCATGGAGGGCTTGAAGTGTCACTGAAACATTTCACTCTTGGGTACAAACTCATTATGTTTTTCTTAGGAAATACGGGGAAGGGGAATGGCGTAAGCAGGATTGGCTGTTCTTTAGAGACTTTGCTCAAGTCACATTTATACATAAATAGCTGAGCAAAGGCAAGTCCATTTTTGCCTGCGAATGTTAATTCCCTGGGGATGGGCAGAAAAATAAACAGTTTAAAATAACCAAATGAAATCATGTGAGCTGTAAAGATTTTTTTTCCTCTCTCAACGAGAATGGGAAGTGCATGCATTCCCTTGGAGTTTCCTGGTGTTTTGTGCCCTGAAGCTCTAACAGCGGGAGTGTAGCTGGGAGAGGCCCAGTGCACAGTCCCAGCCAGGCAAGGGCCGCTCTGGGTACCAGCTTCCTCTGACTCTTTAACCTTTGTTGACGTGTTTATTTTATCCATATCAGACTATGGGCTCTCAGAGAGGAGACTGTATTCTTCCTGCCAAAGGCATGGCCCTACAGCACACCTAAATATCTAAGAGAAACCTGAGAGGTCATGGATCCAACCCAATCCATCATCAGACACAGGAGGACCAGGCTCAGAGAATGAGGCATGTGCCGAGGCCACACAGCCCCAGGTTTTCTAGGGGGCTGTGCTTGTTTGTTTTTTGTTTAGTTATTTATTTATTGTAAAAATTGTTTTAATGTTTATTTATTTTTGAGAAAGAAAGAGGGAGAGACAGATCATGAGCGAGGGAAGGACAGAGAGAGAGGGAGACACGGAATCTGAAGCAGGCCCCAGGCTCTGAGCTCCTAGCTGTCAGCACAGAGCCCGACGTGGGGATCGAACTCCTGAACCATGAGATCATGACTTGAGTGGAAGTTGGACCCCTTAACCAGCTGAGCAACCTCTGGGGGGCTGCCTTTAGAGAGCTCAGAAGTGCTCAAGCCCAGCCCCCACAGTGTTGCTACTCAGGAGCGGGTATTTAGAACTTTCCTCTGATACGTGTGTGTTGAGCATATATCCTCTAGACCAGAAAGATGGCAAAAGGCCAACAATAAACAAACCATGCTCCCTAACATTAAGGAGCTCTGGATTCAGCAGGAGAGATGCCGCAAGCTCACAGACAACCAGAATATAAAGTGAAAAAGAGGAAGGGTTGACAGAGGAACACACAAAGGGAAAAGAGCCCTCTGAAGAGGTGGGCCAAGGGAGGCTCTGTGGGCACTAAGCTGGCTTGAAGGGGTTCAGCTTGCAGATGAAGTCAGAGGCACCCCATTCTGTTACATCCATTTAACAAATACTTACTGATCGCCAACTGCCACGTGCCTAGGCACTTGAGGAGCAAATCTCTCCCCTTGTGGAGCTTACATTCAAGTAAGAGTAGGGACAGACACCCCACGAGATACAGAACTAAAAGTAGGTTAGATGGGCTGGTGAGAATGTACAATTGTGTAGCCACTGTGGAAAACAGTATGGCGGTTCCTCAAAAAAAGTAAACATACAATTATCATTTCATCCAGCAACTCCACTTCTGGGTATCTACTCACCCCATGCCAAAATCTGGGGTAAGAGTGGTCCAAACAGAGGAATTAGTAAGTACAAAAGGTATGAGGCGGTCACAGCAAGGAGAATCCTGTGCCAGAGCCATCACCATGAGAATCCATTGGTTTACATCTGTGCCTCTTCGGGCAATTCCAATGGTACCAGGGAAACTGCTTCATAACGGAGCTGGGAAAACCCTTCCTCAGCCCAGGAGGAAAATGCACAGTGCGTAAGACCTTGATTAGCAGAGGGGTTGGGGGAGTGATTTGGCTGTATTAAACTTGTAGCAAAGTCACCGTAGACTCTAGCTATTAACTTTCTTTGGGGAACACGATTGCTCAGAGCATAAGAGCTGCATGTGACCATAGCTTCATTTCTTTGGAAACAGTTCTGCTAGGATAGGAACTGAAAATTCTTTCTCCATGACCTCTGGGTGAGTTTGTGTTCTAATGAGAACATTGGTTTGCATTTCTCATTACACGGCTCTCATAGCTCCTGGGTTTGGAAGAGGCCATTGTCATTAAACTCTTTTATGACTTTCGCCCCCATCAAACTAAGGGTAAAGGTGAATAAAGAACTCAGTCAAGTTAGAACACTCCAATGCCCCAAGATGATTCCTTTTCATAAAACCTGAAGTTTCGTGCCAGGGGCATTACATAAAAACAAAGCCCTGATAGCCAAGTGCAAATTACATCATTATAGACAACGCTGTGAGATGAAGTCTTTCTTTTCAAGATACTTTAATTGCCAGCTGCAAAAGATAGTTCTTTTCTTGTTAAAACTTCGCCATGGCTAATGCCTACTGTAGCTGTGTTAAAGGCCCTAAGGCATTTCTGCCAAGATGTGATGGCCAAGAACCAGTGATGGCTTCACAGGGAGCTCTCTTTAACCTGTCAGCCCACCATCTTGACCTGGCCTGCACGCCAGCTGCCCGACTCGGTCTCATCTGCAGCTCCCATTCGTTAGTCTGTCCTCGTGGAGAGGCTAATACTCACATTGTATGCAGTTTTTAGAAAAACTGGCTTAAAGTTTAATACTGAGGAATGTTGTAGACCTAAAAGTGGTCTCTGGAGGGATCTTCTCTGAATTTTCTGCTAGAACCCAGTGTGTCTAAGCCACAATGTTATGGAAAGTGCATAGGAAGGAACAGGAGACAGGAAGTCTGAAGTTTAGCCATGGTTCACCTCTGTGCTGGTTACCTTTTGTCTGCTGATCCCACCCCAGAGCTACTCCCTACTCTTCTCTGCCCCGTCTTATGCCCAAGGAGGCTGGCCTGTACAGACCGAAACAGGGTCCCTTGCCCTCTGGCTTTAATGAGGCCAGTGAGGGTCTCCCATCAGGAGAGACAGGTTGGTTGTTGTTCCCCTGACTTCTTCCTGGGTCTCTGGGGGCTGCTGACTCCTCCCACTGCAGGTCTCTCTCCAGGTTCTGGTAACTGTGCCCTCCTCTCTCATTCTCAGGGCCAGGTAGTGCCCCCAAACACCGCACCGTTCCTTGTGGTTTCCCTACACCCTGTCCCCACTTTTGTAGAGTACTGAGTCCTGCTGAAGTTCCCAAGAGTGTGTCCTCAGGTTCCTGCCAGCACTCTGACTGCTGCAGCCACTGAGGAGCTGGGTGACCCTGGTCACAGCAACTGAGGCACCTAGGCCTTGGTGTCCTCAATGGAAATAAAGGGGGGGTGCCTGGGTGGCTCAGTTGGTGAAGCGTCCAACTTCAGCTCAGGTCATGATCTCACGGTTCATGGGTTTGAGTCCTGCGTTGGGCTCTGGGCTGACATCTCAGAGCCTGGAGCCTGCTTTGGATTCTGTGTCTTCCTCTCTCTTTGCCCCACCCCCTGTCTCAAAAATAAATAAACATTTTTAAAAATTTTTAAATAAAATAAAATGGAGATAAAGGGACACCTGGGTGACTCAGTTGGTTAAGCATCCGACTTCAGCTCAAGTCATGATCTCAGGGTTTGTGAGTCTAGCCCCATATCTGGCTCTGTGCTGACAGCTCCGAGCCTGCCTCGGATTCTCTGTCTCCCTCTCTTTCTGCCCCTCCCCTACTCTCTCAAAAATAAGCATTAAAAAATATATAAAAATAAATAGATAAATAAAATGGAGATGAAAATGCCAGCTCTCACACACTTGCTCTACAGAGCATTCACAAGGTTTAAAGTGAATATAAAGTATGAAACAAACATGTTTTTAAAACAGATACACTTTCTTTTTTTTAATTTTTTTAACACTTATTCATTTTTGAGAGAGAAAGAGAGAGAGAGACAGAGCATGAGCAGGAGAGAGGCAGAGAGGGAGAGACACACAGAATCTGAAGCAGGCTCCAGGCTCTGAGCTGTCAGCACAGAGACTGACGTGGAGCTCGAACTCATGAACCGTAAGATCATGAACTGAGCTGAAGTTGGATGCTTAACCAACTGAGCCACCCAGGCGCCCAAAAACAGATACACTTTCTAAGCTTCACAATTCCAGGAATGCCTAGAAACAACTTGCTATCTCTTCTACATCAGGACACTGCTACCAAGAAGCAGGCACTTGGAATGGTTTCCCTAAAATACACACGGGTTTTTGTCGAATACCCAAAAGCTAACCGATTTCACCGTGGTACACACAAACACATTAGGTAGCTAATAATACATTTATCCTAAAATCTATGTCAAATGGAGGAAGACAGGTAACACAAAACCATTTTTCCTATTTTGCACCCATCAGGGTAGTTAACGATTAGCCTTTTACTAGGAAAAAAAAATCTAAGCATAAATATTGGCATATTTTTCATTTTGAATAAATAAAACTAGCTTTGTTACCACCATTGGCTACCAAGAGGCAACCTGGTAGGAAAAAGGATATTGTCAGACTTAAAAGATGAGTCCTAAGTGCTGGTTCTGACTCATCCTTTATGTGTGACCTCAAATAAAGCATTTAATCCCGGTAATGTTTTTATCAGATCTGTAAAATGGTGGTGAAAGTTGCCTCTCTTACTTACACATGAGGTAACAGTACAAGTCCCTTGTATGTGAAACTAGGCTATTTGCTATTGCTCCCAAGCCTTCTTCAAATACGTCACCTCTCCAATTATTCTCATCTGATTAAGATAAGGGGAGGCACAGAAGCTGCTCTGATTTAAGACTCAAAGGGGGGATGGCGTAGGTCTTGGGGGAAGACAGTGGGGGACGAGGCGGAAAGAGGACCAGATGTCCTGATTAACCTGGCAGTGAAGAGATTTTGGCCACCCGAGGCTGGCTGCAGGCCAGACACAGAAGTGAATTCAGCGGTGAATAAGACCAGCCCTTGCCCTCGAGGACTTTACCCTTTAGTGAGAGAGCTAAGTGTAACCCCCAGAAAATCGTTGAACAGGGGGTTATAATCGCCAAACTGTGTGGTTCACAAGATGCTCCAAGACCATGGCACACTGGAGTATCTGCATCCAGCCACAAAGAGCTGGGCCTCCAAGGGGGCTGGGGGAGGGGAGCAGGAGTGGGCACTGAGCATCCGGCAGGGAGGAGGCTGGCTGTGGGGAAGGGAATTAGGAAGGTAAGAAGGGCCCAGATTGCCAGGGCCTCAGAGCCAGGCTTGATAACGTCTATATTCTCATTAGGAAACCAAAAACCACTGCACATTTTTAAGCAGAGTCCTGAGGTGAGAGTGGATTTTTAGGAAGATGGGTTTTGTAGAGATGGGCCAGATAAAATGATAGAAAAGACTGCAGAAAAAAGACAGAATTTTTTCCCACTCTTTTAAAGAAACCTAAATATTTGCATTATAACCCATGAATTAGGATAGACGTTTTTGCCTCCTGTCAAAGTCCTTCCCAGAATATTTGTTTTCCTTTTTTTTTTTTTTTTTTTTTTTTGCCCTAAGTAGGCTCCTCACCCAAACATGGGGCTCAAACCCCAAATCAAGAGTCGCTTGCTCTACCGATGGAGCCAGCCAGGCACCCCTGCCTTCCCTTTAAATGCAATTTATTTACCCTTCAAAACAAGAAATTTACACTAGTGTGAGGTGACTGCCATGGCCCTCCCTGCAGATCCTAAATCAATTGGGGTCTCTGCTTAAAGCTGGGAAGAGTTACAACCACAAATTCCTCTCTTGCCATACTCAAGTGATCGTGGGTGTGCATTAAAAAAAAAATGGGGGCTTACATCACATTAATCCATTGGTATTTCAGAGATGACCCCTGAGGTTCAATTCTTTTTACTTTTTGAAATCAGCTTTCCTTTATTATCAGCTCACCCTGCAGACTGGGTTCAGCAGCTGAAGCCTTTCTGGGTGTCAGGGCCAGATTGGCTCTCAGAAGCACCTGGATGGCCTCTCTCAACAGCCAACGACCTTCTGTCTCAGGTCCAAGTTGTTTATTTGTCTTTCCTAGGCTATTTGGGTCATTAAAAGAAATGTATTAGTTTGCTTTTTAAATTCTCTATTCCCTAGAATATTACGTCCTTATTTTATATGTGGCAGGATAAAGGAGTTATGCTGAGTGATTTTTAGCAGATTTGGGGGGAGGAGAGGGTGGGAGGGCCTAATCTGAAATAGAGAAAAGAGAGAATTATCCTTTTATTTGTTTTTCAGTTTTTATTTTCTTCCCTGCATTATCATATTCACCATCATGTCATGAAATGTGACATATAGTGGCACAGAACATATGGAAGGCACTGATGTACATAAACGTCAAGATTCCTGCCCTCTGGGGGTTTACAGTCCAGGTAGGCAGTCTGTCTGGAATACGTTATACATCTTGAGTCAGAACAGACTCCTCCTCTAGAGGAGGGCGAAGGTCAAAGGCTGAGGGAGGCAGGGAAGGTTTGGTGGAGGTGGGCTCCTGCAGGCTCTGCTGGGGGGATCTGGGCATGGGGGAGTGCCGAGTGGGGCTGCCGTGGAGGCCAGTGCAGGCTGGCGGTGTCTGAAGGACATGGCTCCAGGAGCGCATCAGAGAAGAGGTGTGTGCATTGGGGTGTAGGGGGTGATAACTCTGAGAAAGCAGGGGCTTGGAATCCCCGCTCTGTGGCCTGCTTCAGGGGTCCTGAGCCCTGAAACTGTGCTGGAAACGGGGTGCATTTGTGCAGGCCTCTGCAGAGACAGCCACAGAGGCCAGAGGAGCTTGGAGAGAGAGCTTTACATGCCATGTCTTGGTTCTGGATTTTATTCTATGGAAGCCGTGGAGCTTGGGGGCCAAAAAGAGGGGTGCAGAAGACAGTTACTGTGTGTGGGGTTTTTGCTGTTGCTGATGGTTGTTGTTTTTTTTAAGTTTTTAAGGTTTATTTTTTGAGAGAGAGACAGAGAGAGACAGAGCATCAGCAGGGGAGGAGCAGAGAGAGAGGGAGACACAGAACTGGAAGCAGGCTCCAGGCTCTGAGCTGTCAGCACAGAGCCCGATGCGGGGCTCACACTCGCAAACTGCGCGATCATGACCTGAGCCAAAATCAGATGCCCAATTGACTGAGCCACCCAGCACCCCTGGTTTTTATTTTTTAAAGATTAACCGAGCTGTGGTGGGTTGGAATGAGGAGCAACACAGCAGGGAGATGATTTCAATCCTTTGCGTTTCAGGCATGAGGTGAAAAAGGCCCGAACACGATGATGGAATGGGCAGGAGAAATATTTAAAAAGAAGAACTGGCAAGCGTTTGAGATTGCTTGTGATGCAAGAAAAGAAGAACGCAGCAGTGCGTCAAAGTGACTGGGGCCTCAGCCAGGACGAACGTAACTAGGTTTATGCACAGTCCTTGCTTAGGTCTAGAATTTATTGCTTTTAGCAACAGACTTTGCTTACAGGCTGCCCCACTTACCGTTGCCAGAGAAGCATTTTCTTGAAGAATCGATGGGCCTCCTTAAAAGGGTGTATGAGTGACCAACAAACTTTGGGCTCCTTCCCAGACTGAGAAGCTGGGCCAGGACACCTTACTGAACCGATAGTGACCAAACATGTAAGGGTTTCCAGGAGAAAGTCACAACAGGTCTTACAGATTCATCAGGTTTCACTGGCACATCTTTTTTTTAAATGGTTAGTATAAGGGCAACATAAAACCATAGAAGAGGGGTGCCTGGGTGGCTCAGTCGGTTAAGCATCTGACTTCCGCCCAGGTCATGATCTCACAGTTCATGGTTTCGAGCCCTGTGAGCTGACAGGTTTCTCTCAGGCCATGCCTGAAAGCCCCTTTCGAATAGGTCTGATAGAACCCGAAGATGAACATAGCAGGGAGGAGTCTTGGGCCCACGTGGGAGGCTGGGAACCCCTTGGGAAAATCAATTCAGTGTTATCTAGACAAGTTGAAATGCATAAACCTCAGGACCCAGAAATAACCCCAGAGCAGCTCTTGACCATGGCCCCAGGAGCCACACGCAAGAATGTTCATAGCAGCACTGCCAGCAATAGCAAAAACCGGCAAACAACCCAAACGTCAGTTGAGAGGAGAATGGGGAAGAGAATGGCAGAGTAGTCCCACAGTAGAATGTTCTACAGCTGCATGCCACAGCATGGACAAGTGTCAGAAACAGCATGTTGCGTGGTGAGAAAAGCAAGTCAAAGAATACATACCATGTGCTTTATTTTATATCAAGTTCAAAAGCATGCAAAACAAGCATATTGCTCAGGAAAGGGTATTTTTAGGGTAAAATTATGAAGAAAAGTAAGGGAATGATGGACAGAAATTTGGGAGGGGGTCGGGATGGGGAGAGGGAGGAGGAGAGGGACCCAGTGGGGCTTCGGTGGTACACGGGTTGTAACCTCTAAGGTGGGCTGTAGGTAGTTGGATGTCTGTTTTTTACATTTTGCTCATATGATTATTCTTTTGTAAGCATTTAACATTTAGTTAGATTTTGAAAACCTAGATAGGGGTGGAAGTCTCCTGCAAAAGATGGGATTGCAAAGCCTTATCCGTATCATCCCGGAACTTATCAACTCAGTCTGCTTAACCATCACACAAACAAAACGAAAAGGCCAAGTATGTGTACGGAGCAAACATAGACGGAGAAGCGTGAGCCAAGAGTCCCGAGATTCTTTGCCTTCTGGGTCGCATTTGCCTTTAACATTGCTTCTTTTTTCTATTTCATTTGTGACTGCAGTCAAAAACATTTCTCGAGTATTTCCTGAGCTAGGCCTGGTTTCAGTGATGAGGACTAGATAGTGGAGAGCTAGACAGCCATGGTTCCTGCCCTGGTGAAGAAGACAGATAATTAAGCAACACAGATAAACCAGGGCAGGTGGTGCACAGAAGTATAGGCGGCTAGGGGAGCACATGGCAGCAGCCAACAACTGAGCCTTGGGAGGTAGATGTACTTTAGAAAGTAGTAATAAGAGACGTTTACCTCGTGTTGGGCCATGTTCGAAGTGCTTTACACATTCTGTTCACCATAAGTTAATTCACTGAATCCTCACAACAATCCTGATGAGGCAGGTGCTACCATTATCCCCATTTTGTAGCAGAGGAAATTATAGGACAGCGGGGGTGTGTGGTTAAATGACTAGCCCAAGGTCACACAGCTAGGAAGTGCCGAGCCAGGATTCAAACCTGGGCACACTGGCGTTCTTAGGCACCACACTCTGCTGCCCCTCAGGCTTCCCTAAGAAGTGGCATGAGACCTGAGAGATGAAGAGCAGGGAGGCCGGTACAGAGGAGGCCAATGAGAGTTCTGGGCAGGGGGCCCGTGTATGTATCACTTGAAGGTGTTACAAGGAGCTAAAATAAATATTTAACCACAAAAAGTGCGAAAGAGCCATCCAGCTGAGAACAATCTTCCTTCATTTCTTTTCTTTCTTTCTTTCTTTCTTTTTTCCCCAGACTTGGCCTAGAAGAAGCAAGGCAGGGATGAGGTGAGGTCTGGGGGAGGTGGTTCGAGCTCTCGGCGAGATGCAGACCCTGGTGCCAGGGCTCCGAGGGTTTCTAAAGGCCCATAGCAACAACTGCCAGGGCTCCTGGGAAAGTCCCCAGGCATCCAGGATCCTGTGGCTTTGGCAGTCCCTCTGTCCCCTCTTGGCCTCGTTTCCCAAATGGACCCAACATCAATCAAGGACAAGAACCTAAGGCACGACCTAGTAAACAGCTGGCAAACTATTTTTAAAATCCAATTTAAAGTTGTGTATGTGTAAGCCCCAGTGTCTTTCTCTGGGGGATTCTATCTTTCAAGTGGAAAAAAATTTTTTTAAGTCAAATAAGGTAATCTCTATTTTGATTCCCATCCAGCCCTAGTGCAGGGCCCCACAACCTATCGTAAGTGCTAATCCACTTTAAGCACAGGCAAGTTGGAGCTCGGGAGTCAGGGCGACTCCGGGACGCGGAGACAAAGGTCAGGACTGCTGATATTTATCGTGTTAACACTGTTAGTGTGTGTTTCGCTTTGTCCGGCAGAAGAGAAGAAATAGAAGACATTAATTATGGCTGCTGGAGGGTGGGGAGAGCAAGGGCTTCTGGGATCTGTCCATCTGTTGTCCAGCTTCCTAAATCTCGGACTCTCTTCTGGCCCCTTCCAAAAGAAAACAATATGAAAGCACACAGAAGAAACCAGAGTGAGATGAGAGCAAGGTCTGGGGCAGTGAATGGGGCAGAGAAAGAGGGAGGGTGGAGAGGGGTGGGGATGCAGCCGCCAGCACTTCACAACGCCTGCTTGTCTAACTCCGGCCACTGTGTTTTTGGTGCTCTGCAGCCGCCAGGCCTTGGCTTCAGGCGCCAGTGGCAAGATAAAGCATCTTGTCCCAGAGCCAGCAGCACGGCGCATCCTGTGAGGATGACAGCATTTTGCTTCTTCTAACAAATGCCTTTTGCATTCAGCAGCCCAGATTTATTTGTCTGGGCTTTTCTTCGTTCTGAGGCCCACGCTGGCTAGATACATCTAGGGAAGGATTTCTCCAGCTTTTTTTCTTTTTTCTTTTTTTTCCCCTTTTTTTCCAGGCACTTGCTAACGTTCACTTTTTCTCTCAAACAAACGCATTTCAGGATAGCCCCAAATGACCCTTGGCTACCTGAAGAGTCAAGCCTGTTGTGGCCACTCATCCAGTCGGTGTCATCATCCAGCATCCTGGCTTGGTGAACGTTTTCAGTCATTGGAAGGAGAGAGCAACGCTCAGCAGGCCTCCTGGGGTAGGGATGGGCCTGGAGGAAAAGGAAGCTTCTGACAGAAACACTTCATACTTTGCTTGTGATGAGACCCAGGGAGGCGCTGCAGGAGGCCGCTTTCAGGAAAGAAGGCACTTCTGTCAGGAGGGGAGCAGGGCTGGGAGCCAAGTCAGAGGAAGGCTTTTCAGACAAACCACAGGCCTATACATGTAACTTGCCAGGGCTCCAGTCACCAGTGTCTGCAGCAAGGAAGTGATCACAGTTTCACCAGGCAGCTTATGTCCAAGTCTCAACCACTAAAAAAGTCATTCTTGGGGTGCCTGGGAGGCTCATGCAGTTAAGCGTCCAATTCTGGATTTCGGTTCAGGTCACAATCTCATAGTTCATGGGATGGAGCCCTGTGTCAGGCTCTGTGCTGACAGTGTGGAGCCTGCTTGGGATTCTCTCTTTCTGCCCCTCCCCTGCTCATACTCACTCTCTCTCTCTCTCTCTCTCTCTCTCTCTCTCAAAAATAAATAAATAAACCTAAAAAACATATAAAATTTATTTTTTAAAAAGTCACTCATATTGAATTAATGGACACCAAGCCCTAAGCACATGCAGGACCTGGTGCATGGTTAGGTGCTCTCTTAAAATGAGCCGGTATCATGAGTATTATTGAGCAGAAAGCTGCCTCCCCCAAATATTTAGCCATTGGCCCAGTGCTCTCTTCTAAAGCAACCTGGTGCATGTCTGATCCCCTGTTTCCATTTCCATAATAAACATCTTTAGTGTTTCCCAGCATATGTGATACTGCATGGCTTTCAGACACAGCAGCATCATTGCCCTCTATAGACAATTCGAGTCATTGATGGCCCTTTTTAAACATTTTAATCATGGTACCCAGGATTGAATCTAAAATTTCAAGTACCATCTGACCATCCAAGAATCCAGAGGAAAAGTACTCCTTGAATTCTCTCACCTGTTTATGCACAAACCATTATGCAGGCACATGTGAAAGGCTGAAAATATGAAGATGAATAAAACATAGCACCTGCCATTTGCAAAATCCCCAAATGGGGCTACTTGTCATCACACCTACTGGATCAATGAATTGTGATCTGTTCATGCCATGGAATATTATACGGCAATGGAAACGATTTACGACTTCACGCAACAATACGGATGACTAGCAGACATGATGTTGATTAAAAGCCAGACACAAAAGATTACATATGATTTTTGACCTTTTTTTTTTTAATTTACAAAAACAGCCAAAACTGATCTATGATTTCAAAAGACTGGATAGTGGTTCCCTCCCAGGGAGATGGGAGAGTGTAAGAGAGCACAAGGCGGCCTTTGGGGTGCTGTAATGCTTGGCTTCTTCATCGGGGTGCTGATCGCATGACTATGTTTAGTTGAAAAGTCTGTGAGCTACACATTTACAACATGTGCATTCTTCTGCATGGATGTTGTATATCAATAAGAAGCTAAGAGGGAGGGGCACCTGGGTGGTTCAGTTGGTTGAGCTCTGACTCTGGGTTTCAGCTCAGGTCTTGATCTAGGGTTCTTGGGTTCCAGCCCCATGTGTGGCTCTGCAGCTGACAGTGTGGACCCTGCTTGGGATTCTCTCTTGCGCCCTTTCTCTCTGCCCCTCCCCGACTTGTGTGAGCATGCACGCATGCTCTCTCTCCCTTTCTCTCTTTCTCAAAATAAATAAGCTTTTTAAAAAAGAAGCTGGGGTGCCTGGGTGACTCAGTTGGTTAAGTGGCCAACTCTTGATTTCAGCCTAGGTCACGATCTCAGGGTTCCTAAGTTTGAGCCCCACATCAGGTTGTGAACTGACCACGTGGAGCCTGCTTGGGCTTCTCTCTCCTGCTCTCTCTCTCTGCTCCTCCCCTGCTCATGCTCTTTCTTTCTCTCTCTCTCTCTCCCTCTCAAAATAAATAAATAAATCCCTCAAAAAATTGTATTTAAAAAAAGTTAAGGGGAAAACAGGATCAAGTTAATTGGAGAAGACAGTGAGATAACTTCAGTTCAGTATGGCAGGTGCCATGAGGAGGAATATAAAATGTGTGATACAGTGATACAGACAGAAGAAAGAGCAATAGCCAAGACTCAAGGATGGAACAGGGTCTGTGAGGCCTCCTCAAGGGATCCCAGTGCTAAACAGAAGCTGAACCTCATCCTTGGACTGAACACTTGGGAACGAAGGCAAATGTAGCTTTAAATATATTTATAGAGAGAAGGCTGAGATGTTAAAGGCACTCATCATGAGGGTCTTGCTCATTCCTTGGCATAAAACAAGAGAGGTCAGAAAGAAGAGAGTAGAAGTAAGATGTGAGAAATGAACATGGTGATAATTTAGAATAATGGGGATGAGAGCCAGAGCCAACCAAGGGTAAGTAAAAATAAAGTGATGGGTGGCACAGAGAGAGCCCAGTGAAGTATAGTATAAACCATGAACTTGAAGTGGGCCATGCTCTTTGGTTAGGTGACTTTTTTCAGGAGCAAAACCAGAAAATCCAGGGTTGGGATTTTACTGGGCAGATGTGGCAAAAGAAGGGCAAGTGGCACTGGTGAGGGAGTAGCTTCAAAAATCAGCCAATGTCCAGCCAGGAGCAGGGAACAGTCATGTGTGACCCCAGTCCCTCCTGTTCCTCTCACAGCTCTGATCACTCACTCCTTAGCCTCACTGTGGGACCTCTGCCCCTACTCAGCTCTCAAAAATAGGTGGTCTGTAGAGTCCCACCTTGAACCAGGCCTTTTTGTTTTTTGGTCTACACAACTTCCTTATACTCCGTTTTTCACTGCCACCTGATCTGATCTGTTCCATCTCCAACTCAGAATTTGTTGAGCTCCATACCTCTATGTCTACTCAACATGATCAAATTCAATGCGTTCCTCAACTCAACATGTTCCAAACTGAACTCATTATTTTCTTCCCCATCCTCTCTGGGCTCTAGCCCTCTCCTTCCTTCTGTGTGTTTCCTTGAGCAGTCTTGCCACCCACTCAACTGCCCAAGGCAGATGGCTGGGCCTCCTCATCCAATCAGGCACCATGGCTTTCAGTTGTCCTTTTTAATAACTTTCCTACTGATATGAGGCATTCTCCACCCCCACCATCACCTCCTAAATTTGAGCCCTGCTCTGTTGCACAAACCTCTAACCAGGTGTCCCAACTCTAGTCTCACATCTCCCCTCCATCCTCCAGCCTGCTGCCCTGGTGGTCTTCCTAAAATCCCAATGGTCTGGTCACAATACTTTTATTCATACAGCTAAAACAAGGTGGTCCTGTGCCTGGACAAACCATAGTCTCTCACCGAAGGGATCCCACTTCTTACTTATCCCTCCAGATTCCTTGTCGGCTTTTAAAATATTTATTTTAAGAAAAGTCTCCCATTCACATGGTATAAACATACCAAATATTGTAGAAAAGCATCAAGTAAAAAGCAAATTTATTTTTTTCCTCCTTCCAACCCCCCAGGGGCAATCTCCAAAAGTTACCAACACTTCTTACCTGTCCTTCCTGAAAAGAAGTCTGCATATACCTTTATGTATTTTAAAATTTAACACAAATGAGATCATATTACTGTGCAGATTGTTTTGTTTAAAACAAAAGAACACATTTAGAAGATCTTTCCATGTTCTATCTCATGTTTTAATGATTGCATACTTTTCCATTGCATGGCTGTATTTAACCGGTCCCCTGCTGATGGATGTGTAAGTGCTCTACAGTTTTTTGTTATTACAGTGTTGCAGTGATCATGATTTTGCACATGATTTTGGCATCATTTTGCCAGTATATCCCTAGGGCAAATTCCTAGGGGTAGAATTGCTGAGTCAATGAGAACAAGCATTCAAAATGTTGACAGACATTGCTAAATTGCCCTCCAGAAGAGTTGAATCTGTTTACACTCCTAGGAACAGTACATGAGGGTGCCTATTTCACCATAATCTTGTGAACACTGGCCATTACCAAACTTTTATTCATTTGCTGAGTCAATAGATCACAAATGGAATCCCATTGTTTTGTGATGCATTTTTTTAAAGCTATGGGTGAAGCTGAATATTTTTCACATATCCACTAGCTATTTGTGCTTCTTGTAGATTGCTCATATCCTCTGCCTTTTGGGTATTTGAACCATTGTCTAGTGTCCCAGGGAAGTTAACAGATTGATAGAATTCCATGAATTTTACCTTTGCCCAAGTATGAGCTTCAAGCAATCAGAGGATTGAGTGGCCCCTGAAAGTTCAAGTAAGGGCCTACTCCTGGAACTTTCTGTCCACTGATGGTTGGCCCAACCAGCTGACCACTCTCTACTTCTTGTGCCATCACCCCAATCACTCTCCTTTCCCTTTTCCTCTCGGTCCCTGGCCACCACTATTCTAATTTCTGTCTCTGTAGATTTGTCTACTCTGGACATTTCATATAAATGGAATCATATAAAATGTAGTCCTTTGTCACTGGCTTCTTTTGCTTAGCATAATGTTTTCAGTGGTCATCCATGTTGTAGTATGTATCAGCACTCTATTCCTTTTTATGGCCAAATAATATTCTTCTGAATGGCTATGTCACATATTGTTTACCTATTCATCTGATGATGGACATTCAGTTTGTTTCCCCCTTTCAGCTATCATGAAAAACCTGTTCTGGACATGTGTGTACAAATTTTTGTGTGAATATATTTCAACTCTCTTGAATATATGCCTAAGAGTGGAATTGCTGGGTCATATGGTAACTTTATGTTTCACTTTGTAAGAACCTACCAAACTATTTTCCATTTCCACCAGCAATATATCAGTGTTCTAATTTCTCCACATCCCTGCCAACACTTGTTATTGTCTCTTCTATTTCACCCATGCTAGTGGGTGTGAAGTGGTATCTCATTGCAGTTTTGATTTGCATATCTCTAATGGCCAATAATATGAGCATCTTTTCATGCGCTTATTGGACATTTGTATATCTTCTTGGAGAAATGTCTATTCAAATCCTTTGGCCATTTTAGAGTTTTATTTCTTGTCTTTTTATTGTTGAGTTGTAAGCATTATTTGTATATTCTGAATCCTAGGCCTTTGCCAGATAGATGATTTGTAAATATTTTCTCCCATTCTGTGGGTTGTCTCTTCATTTTGTTCATAGTTAAATTAAGAAAGAAAAGTTTTTAATTTTGAGGAAGTCCAATTTACTTCTTTCTACTTTGGTTGCTTATACTTTTGGTGTCATATCCAAGAAACCACTGTCTAGTCTGAGATCATGAAGACTTAGTCCTATGTTTTTTCTAGGAGTTGTATAGTTTCAGCTCTTACATTTAGATCTTTGATCTATTTTAATTTTTGTATATGGTGTGAGGTATGGACCCACTTTAATTCTTTTGCATGTGGCCATTCAGGTGTTCCAGCACCATTTGTTGAAAAGAGTCTTCTTTCCCCTATTGAATGGTCTTGGCACTTCTGTCAAAAAACAATTAACCATAGATGTATGGGTTTCTTTCTGGACTCTCAATTCAATTCCTCCACTTTCTTTAATGTGCTTTATTACTTTAATATACATACTTAAAATAAGCTTAAGGAAATAACCATAAAGAGAAAGAGATATCCATATTCATTGTTCAGTTTCCAAGAGGAAAACTTACATGGGATCCATTTACTATTAAAAATTATCTTTGGTAAAAAAAAAAAAAAATTATCTTTGGTGATTTGGTTGCTTACAGAAAGAGCAAATATTGAGTGTGGTACAAGAGCCTTCAATGCCCACTCCCACCACTTCATGTGTTGCCAAGTGTGTCTGAGGGAACTTCAGGATGGAAGCATGGCAGGAGGCCAAGGGGTGAGGGTCAGAGTCTGGCCAAATCACTGGTGGCAGCAGTGGGCCTGGGCATGAGCAAGAGTCCAAGGAGAGGGCAGCATCTGTACATATCGGGCCACGCCTGCAATGGCTACCCATGGAGAAGTTTGTGTAAGTTGGTTCTCAGGGCCTAGCCAGAGTTCAGACACCATTAATGTACTCCAATCTCCAAGTAAAATTCTCAACCCAAAGTAATGACTAGGGGAGCATCTCTGTGATAGATAGATACCACTGAGTTACAGGAAGCTGGCATTTTCCTGTGGCTCTGGACACAGGTAGTGAATTTGCAGGTCTTGAGCAATTTTCCCAATAGGTACTTGTCGAGCAAGGGTCACTTACTGTCCAAGGCCCAGGATCACCTAAAAGGAGAACAGATAATGGTGTTCACTAGTATGTTTTGCCCCCAGAATAAAGGCAAAGCACCACACAGATACACAATCATGGCCACACATACTCTGGGTTCCCTAAGTATGTGTGGCCATGATTATGTGTCTATATGGTACTTCTCCTTTACTCTAGGCCTCAGTATGTGTGGTCAGCTGGTGTTCTTGGTTCCCAGGTTTGGAGGCCATCTTCACACTGCTTATAGCTTGCCTCTGGGCAGTGAGGGCAGTGCCTACTTTCCCACCCCTCTTTGCCCATGTTGCTCCCATACCCAGTGTCTATAAGCCCAGCCAAGTGAGACTATTCCATGTCAGAGCCAGAGATTCAATCTGTACTAGTCCATAGACAAGGCCTTGTAGTCAGTGGGGTTACTGGTTTCATCTAGTATGACTATTAGGACTTATAATTTCCAATCCTCAAAGTGAATGAAAGCAAGTCTGACTTCCAGACAGGGTACAGATAATTTGGACCCTGATTTATGAACTCCAGCGTTAACAATAACCCTTCAATGTTTCCAACAGCTTAGTGCTTCTCAACTGGGGAGCACATTTTCCATTGTCACAACTTGGGGGAGTGGGGCCAGGTACTACTGGCATCTAATGGGCAGAGGTCAAGGATACTGCTACATATCCTATAATGCACAGAACAGCTCCCCATAACAAAGAATTATCCAGCACAAAATGTCAATACTGTGAATGTTGGAGAAACACTGCGAAATACCTGATTGATAGTATCTGCACACTATATGAAACCAGAGAATGATCACACTTTTACTAATCTTTCTGCATGATACTTGAATCTGGCTCACATAGTTTCTGCCGGGACCATCCTGAGTTGTCTCTTTTACAATTACTTCTACATAAACTCTGTATAATTTGAGGTTCAAATCTTGGAATACCCTCTCCTCTCAAATGGGTCTAGGTAGGTATTCTTTTAATTGTTATGGCTTTTCAACTCAAAAAAAATGTTTTAAAATTATATGCTACCAGTATATATATATTAATGTTTATTCATTTTTTGAGAGATGGAGAGAGACAGAACATGAGCAGGGGAGGGGCAGAGAGAGAGGGAGACATAGAATCTGAAGCAGGCTCCAGGATCTGAGGTGTCAACACAGAGCTTGATGCGGGGCTCGAACTAATGAGCCATGAGATCATGACCCAAGCTGAAACTAGCCACTTAACCAACTGAGCCACCCAGGCAACCCTGCTACCAGTATATTTTTAAGTAGATATCTAAAGTTTTTCATCACAAATGTATTTGAAAGGTTGTAATTTTGGGGCACCTGGGTGGCTCAGTCGGTTAAGTGTCCTACTCTTGATTTGGGCTCAGGTCATGATCTCACAGTTCTGTTCAAGAGATCTAGCCCCAGGTCAGGCTCTGTGCTGGCAGTGCAGAGCCTGCTTGGGATTCTCTGTCTTCCTCTCTCTTTGCCCCTACTCTGCTCATGCTCTCCCTCTCCCTCACTCTCTAAATATATAAATAAACAAACATTAAAAAAAGGCTGTAACTTTCAACATATTTTATATATTGGCATTTGAAATATAATAAACCATCACTCTTATGTCCAGTAGAATCTAAATACTATAGAGTTAATACCATCATTCATTTTAGAAAACACATGAACAAAAAGTAATAATAAAAATTAAAATACATGAACAAATTCCTCTTTAATAGTGCAAAAATTCATATTGTTCCTTTTTCTCTGTGAACTCCAACAGAATTTTATGCTAATGAAATATATTTCATATTTTATCTTGAAAGTCTTTTATCAATCACTCTATCATATCATCTCAGAGACTCATAAGTCTCTGAGAATCAGCCATATTTCCTTTGGCTTGACTTATCAATATAGTAATAAGTACATGATTCATCTAAATCATAAACGTATTATAATCTTTTATAATTATCACTCAAAAAAGGAAAATATATAATTGCACACACTCATGTGTGTGTAATGAAGTGGATGGGTTTTTTTCTCCCTTAGTTTATTTTTTTAAGTTATTTATTTATTAGAGAGAGAGAGCATGCTTGCACACCCACGCACAAGTGAGGGAGGGGCAGAGAGAGAAGGCGAGAGAGAGAGAGAGAGAGAGAGAGAGAGAGAATTCCAAGCAGGCTCCACCCTGTCAGCACAGAGCCTGATGTGGGGCTCAAACTCATGAACCATGAATTCATGACTTGAGCTGGAGTTGGATGACTGATTGAGCCACCCTGGCACCCCTTCCCTTAATCACTTTAAAGTCCATGGAAGACAATTACATATTGTAAGAAAGAGACAGGATTCATTATTGATTCTAATCTATTTTTCATTCTTACAGGTATACACACTAAGGAACCTTGTTCATATAAATAGATATGAAAAGAGTTTTGATAGAGAAATTTTACTAAGTGTTCTTAGTCCTTCCAAATGCCAAAAAAAAAAAAAAAAACCCACCACACAACACAACAAAACCATATAATGACTTATCACCCAAAATTATGTGTAATGATTGATTTGCTAATAATATCATTAAAAGTCATCCAGTTGTGTAGAAAACAAAGGATTAAAGATTTAACTTGAAAAATATGTGAAAGATTTGTTAGTTATCAGAATCATTCATTTTCTCAGTACCTACACCAATATTTCAGTGTGTTCCCTCGGTTAGCACCCCAGTGTGGGATTCAGCTGGGTGAGAGGTCTTCCTTTCTTAAATACACTTAAGGGAAGGGCCACTGTGAAAGGTGACTTGGGAGATGGGAACACACTCTTTCATCTTAGGTCTATTCTCAGGCAGATTAGTTTTAGAAAGTAGTTGATAGGAAGTTAGGGAATCTGGAAATTGACTTATTTAAAACTACCAATGTCTAGACAGACCTTGGAAAGTTTCATGTATCCTATCCCAGTTTGCAGAGTGCTGGTCTAGATGCTTGCTACTCATTGTGATGCATAGTCGAGATCAGCACCTCCAGGGAGCTTGTTAGAAATGCAGAATCCTGCAACAATGTGTGTTTTAAAAAGATCCCCAGGTGATTTGTATGGACGTTAAGGTTTGAGAATCCACTGCTTCCACAAAGGTGTCCACGGTCCTGAAGAATAACGTTTTCTTCGTATATATAATATGTATCTTGCAGGCCTCTTGAACATGTAAGGTTATCACCATTGATTCAACCAACAATCGGCTAGCCCAGTAGCTTTCAACCTTGGTGGTTCATTAGAATCACCTTTTGCTTTGAAAACCTACCTGTGCTTTGTCCCAAGCCCAGAGATTCTGACTTAATAAACCTAAGGGTTTAGGCATCCCTTGATTTCAAGTGCTCCAGTTGATTCTAAAGTGCAGCCAGGGCTGAAACCACAACGCTATTCCTTTGAATGATCAATTTGAGAAAGGTTGCCCATTACTCTGAATCTCAGCTGATGCATTTGCCAAAGGACTCCAGAAACACATCCTAGAGGATCTAAATTACATATAACCTAATCCATGACATTTGGGTTGATGTCTGCAATCTAGCTGGAAGCCTGGAGGGAAGGTACCAGTGTAGGAACCTTCACAAAGGAAAGCATCATTCCACAGGACACACTGGGTGATCAGTCTGCCAGACCATCTTTCCTGTGATAGGTGTCACGAACCCTCTGAGATTGTTTATAAAGGGTAACAACACTCAGACCACGTTTGGGGGCAAAGACCAGAACTCTGCTCCTCAGTGTCTGAGAAGATCTCAGCCTCATAGATCCTGACCATGGCCTGGTTTGTATGCTCTTCCCCTGCTAGGACTTTAATCACAGAATACAGTTAAACCAAATTCTCTTTACATTTCTCCTTTGTGGATTGCCTTTTCCGTTAAATGGGATTGTAAGAACATCAACTATTCAGGCTTCCTAGGGTAGCCTGAGGACTGAAAAGTTATCAAAGTATCGCAAAAACCCCAGCAAGCGTATAAGATCTCTGTGAATTATAAAGGCAACACCATTGAAGACCGGGCCAAGTACTCCCACTTGCCCCACCGCATCAGCGATCTTTGCCCTGGGGGCAGCTGTGTCCTCCCACAGAGCAGAGATGGGTGACAAAAGATACAAGAATTCCTTCCTACTTCTACTTCAACAGCCTCAGTTGGGGGGAATGGGGCAGGATCTTCCTTTGGTTGCCTGTGGAGGCAGTTTATAATGGAAGAACCTGAGGCCAAATCAGATATCAGTTAGTGGGAAGTCAAGCCACAATCACTAAGCCAGAAAAAATTTTTTTGTCTTTTTAAGTGGGAGAAAAAGAGATGAAAAGGGAGGTAGGGAGGCCCAGGTACCAAGCAAACAAAGCTGGAAGCAAAAGCAAGTAGGTGTACTAGTAGGAGAAAGTTGGCATTCATCCGGGGGCAGATTTGGCCCCGAATTCAGGGCAAGTCTAAACTAGGACCAGTCTCAAGAGATGAGTATGTGCCTTCCTGAAGTGTTAGGGTGAGGTCTAAAGAGGTAAGTCCTCAGATGATATTTTGTCTGTGAGAAATGGCATTAGCTTTCAGATAAGAGCTGAGAATGGCCAGTGGTAAGTCTACACAATAGCAAAAACAATCTCAGTCTGTCCCAGTAAAGATACTGATATTTCAAGTGGACATGGCTGCAAGATAATAGCCAAGTGGCTGGACTAAGCAGCAACACAAATGGGTGAGAATAAATCCTTACAGGAGTCCCTGACTGATGAGTTGTAGCCTTTAGCAGCAGGTAGACTTGGCTTGATCCCGAGAACTCTACCCACACTTGGGTGGAAGAGAAAATTGAATCCCAGTGCTTTGACCCTGTACACCCCCATGAATGGGACCATTAGAAATTCTGGAAAGCATCATCAGAATCAGGAAAGCTTCACCAGAAGCCAAACTCAGAAGAACTAAAGACTGAGCATCCTATTATTTGGATTCCTCCTTCTGCCCTTCCCTCACATGGACTGTGCCTCCACCTTCCCAAACTTACCATACAAATGAATTAATTAATTTACTGATCAGTTAAGCATCTTTTCATGTTTATTGACAATTTGCATTTCCTCCTTGGTTGAATTACATTCTTTTTCCTAGTTTGCATTGGGCTGTTTGTCATTTTCTCATCAATTGGTACTAATCCTTTGTCATATGTGTTGCAAATGTTTTCTCCTATTGTTTGTCTTTGGATTTTACTTATACATTTTTTTAATGTTTATTTATCTTTGAGAGAAAGACAGAGCGTGAGTGGGGGAGAAGAGAGAGAGGGAGACAGAGAATCTGTATCATTCCAATTTTAGTGTATGTGCTGCCAAAGAGAGCACAGGGGAGACAGAATCTGAAGCAGGCTCCAGGCTCTGAGCTGTCAGCACAGAGCCCGACGCAGGGCTCAGACCCACAAACCATGAGATTATGACCTGAGTCAAAGTCAGACACTCAACCGACTGAGACACCCATGCACCCCAGATTTTACTTATACAATATTTTTTCATTTTAATGTAGTTAAGCCTATCAGTCTTTTCCTTTGTGGCTTCTGGATATTCTATCTTTCTTTAAGAAGTCTCCCAAGGATACAAAAATATTCTCTTAATATTTTTCATTTGTCATACTGACAAAATTTTTTTAAAATATAATTTATTGTCAAGTTAGCTAACATACAGTATGTACAGTGTGCTCTTGGCTTCAGGAGCACGATTCATTGCCTACATACAACACCCAGTGCTCATCCCAACAAGTGCCCTCCTCAATGCCCATCACCCATCTACCCTCTCGCCCACCCACTCTCACTCCCAAATCAACCCTTAGTTTGTTCTCTGTATCTAAGAGTCTCTTATGGTTTGCCTCCCTCTCTGTTTGAAACTATTGTTTCCCCCTTCACTTCCCCCATGGTCTTCTGTTAAGTTTCTCAAATTCCACATATGAGTGAAAAACATGATATCCGTCTTTCTCTGGCTGACTTATTTCACTTAGCATAACACCCTCCAGTTCCATCCACATTGTTGCAAATGACAAGATTTCATTCTTTCTCATTGCCGAGTAGTATTCCATGGTGTATATAAACCACATCTTCTTTACCCATTCATCAGTTAATGGACATTTGGGCTCCTTTCATAATTTGGCTATTGTTGATAGTGCTGCTGTAAACATAGGGGTACATGTGCCCCTGTGAATCCGCACTCCTATATCCTTTGGATAAATTTCCAGTAGTGCTATTGCTGGGTCGTAGGGTAATTCTATTTTTAATTTTTTGAGGAACCTCCACAAAAAATGTGTGTGGAACACTGTGTGTGTGTGTGTGTGTGTGTGTGTGTGGTGTTTTCCAGCGTGACTGCACCAGCTTGCATTCCCACCAACAGTGCAAGAGGGTTCCCGTTCTTCCACATCCTCGCCAACATCTGTTGTTTCCTGAGTTGTTAATTTTAGCCATTCTGACTGGTGTAAGGTGGTATCTCAATATGGTTTTGGTTTGTATTTCCCTGATGATGAGCAATTTTGAGCATCTTTTCATATGTCTGTTGGCCATCTGGATTTCTTCTTTGGGGAAGTGTCTATTCATGTCTTCTGCCCATTTCTTCACTGGATTATTTGTTTTTCAGGTGTTGAGTTTGGTAAGTTTTTATAGATTTTGGATACTAACCCTTTATCTGATATGTCATTTGCAAATATCTTCTCCCATTCCATCGGTTGCCTTTTAGTTTCCTTTGTTGATTATTTCCTTTGCAGTACAGAAGCTTTTTATCTTGATGAGGTCCCATACTGACAAAAATTTCAAAAAATGAGAACACTCAGCACTAGCAAGAGAGTTGGGAAATGATATTGTCATACCCTACTGGTAGAAATGTGAGTTGTGACAGCCATTTGGAAAGTAATCTGGCTATAACTAATAATATGTAAAAATCCACATTTCCTTTGTCTCAGCAATTCCACTTTGGGACATCTTTTCCACAAAAATAAAAACATTGGTTCACAAAAGTATTGTGCAGATATGTTAGGATCATCGGCACTGTGCACAGGGCAAAAATGAGAAACAATTTGAAGGTCAACCAGTAAAGGTAACAGCTGAATGAACTGAATGGCAGAGTCATACTATAGTATATTTCACCATTATTAAACACTGAATTTGCAGAACAGTGTGACTGTACTTAATGCCACAAAACTGTACATTTAAAAATGGTTAAAATTAGAAATGTTTACTACAATAAAAAAAATAGAATGATTTATCTTCACAGTATCTGGAGAAATGGCCATGAAGATTTTTAAGAGAAAAATCCATGTTTCACATTACTTTCCCGTAAGTGACAGGATTGTTCTTCAGAGTTTAGCTAATCTTCTGAGCGTTAACCAGCAGGAGGCTGCTCCAAGGGGGTCTGATTCATCTCCCCCATGTGAGCATGTGTGCATGTTAATAGAAAAAGGTATGAAAGGATACAAACTAAATTTGATCATTAATTATCTCAGGGAGTATGAAGTATTTATTGTGTGACTTGTAACAAGGAGCATGAATTTAGAGCTCAGATCTAGGCTCAAGTCCCAGCTCCACTAATGCCTCAGTGTGTGACCTGGATGACTTATGTGCTAGCATCTTCATTTGTAGACCAGGAAGAGAAACAGTAAGTTCTTTCGTTTAACTGTCGTGAGGCATAGATATCAGAACGGTGACCACCACAATAAATTATATATGCCATCATCATTACATAATCATCTCTTTTAGTGTCGTCATTAGGCCCTATGCATTCTTCGTCCCTCAAGACTTCACTTGGGATTGTCAAAGATTTGAGTAAGAACTAGGAGAGAAAAAGAGAAACAAAAACAAATTTCAAGAAGCCTCAAAATGCGGGGATTCATGTTGTATTTGTTTCAGATCCCCCCACAGCTAGCTTGTGTCTGAGGCCATCTGGGATGTCTGAGCTTTGGCCCTATAGGACTGAAACAATTTCGGAGACATCTGGTCTAGACTTTTCTTCTTGGCCTGTCATCACATAGAAGGTACTCTTAAGATTCACAGCCTCACAGCGTTCTTCTCAGTATCTCCACACCTTCTCCATTGCTCTTTGATATACCTGGTGTCATTTTCCTCTTTTCTCCTGCCCAATCAACAACTTCTTGCACTGCAAATGCTTTCTCTTAGTTATTGGAACTGTCTTCTTCCCTGGCAAACTGATACGACCTGGAGTTGTTATAGTTGCTATGTGAGTCACAAACATTAGTTTATCCAATCCCAACCTTGCCTCTTTCACAGACTACTGCCACATTACTATTCTTTATGTTGAGAAATCCGGAGCCTTTAGCCGGTGATTAGGTGCTTTATGACACCTCACATTCAACAAATCTCATTAATATTAAATATGAAATAAACCAATAACTTCTCCTGGTTTATTTTACCCTTACGGGCAACTAATGTATGGAATCGGAAATCCCTTCTCAGAGCAGGATGGCGAAGAACTTCCCTGTCAGTAAAGAGCCCTCCAGTTTATTATAATGCTTGCAACTAAGATAAAACTGTAGCTCTTTTCATTGATTTTACACGATCCCCAGGATTTCTTATTTCCGTTTCCTTCTGCCATCCCTTATATTTATTATTCTTTTCTAATGTCTCCTTTCCCCTCTCCAGCTCTTCTCTTTCCCTCTCCTCAAACATTCCTAATCACCTTCTGTGTGTCAGATAGTAACAAAGCTTCGGCAAAACAGACCACCTTCTCCCTGTCATGGAGCTTACAAATTACAGCAAGAAATGCTGTAATTTCAAATAGCATTTTAGTAGGAAACGTAGGACCCTGCGAGAAATTAGTGTAGATGAAGGCTTCATCCAGGAAGGGGTAGCTGAGCTGGGGTGGAAGGATGAGGAGGAGTTAGCCAAGCATCTCCTCCCATTTAGAGCTCAGGGTGGGCAGAGACCAGGAATGTCATAGTACAAGTCCCCAGGTCTGCCTGCCAGACGTGCTCATAAATATTTGTGGGAGTAAGGAACAATGTGAAAAATATAAAATCATTGAAAACGTGTCTCCTTTGTTTCAAAATTAATCAATTCATAAGTACAACTGTTACTAATTAAAAGAAATCCAAAGTAAAAAGCAGAAAGGAAGAGAAAGTGACGTAAGACGAGCAGCCAAATCACACTCAGGATATACAGGGATTTTAGTCTCTAACCTAACAGCAATTAGAAGTCACTGAAGGGTTATTTTTTACAGCTGATGTTTAAAAAAATACCTATTATGTTCTAGATACTGAGCGAAAGACTTAACTTGCATGGTTTCGTTTAATCCTTGAAGCAATCCTGACAGTAATATTAGTACGCCAATTTTACAGACTGAGGACACTGAAATGTAGAGGTTGTTTGCACTGCAATGTTAATAAGTGGCAGAGGCTTGACTCTAAAACTCCTCATTCTTAACCACTATATTACACATGCTATGAGCCACAAAGAGAAGTAGGTAAGCAAGTATGAACAGCTGATGCTAACCTCCTTGGCAGGAACAGCCCCACTGTGGAGTTGGTAGCATAGGGGTATCAGGGTTTAATGAGCTAATCATTAAATTTCACTAATCCCCTTGTTCTGCCTCCATATTAATCAAATAACCTTCTAATTATATTCTGGCTTCCCGTATAGATTTTTCTGCTGGGAGATAATACACTGACCAGCCTACACATGCAATTTGTTCCAGTGGGCAATTTTATTACTCATTGTGAGTTAATAAATTGGCATTCTACTTAAAAAAAAAAAAAGATGAAATACATTAAAACAAAAAAAATTATGAAAGTCTTATACAGTTGCTTTTCTCGGTGGTTGGTTTGAAAATTAAAATAAAAATAACACATCTCTTTTATGATTTACACTTGCTGCCTGCTTGGAGTCACCATGGATGTGGTCAGGAAGTTTAGGGATGATGAGCGCTTTCTTAACCTTCTTTGTCAAAGCCTCTAGCACAGCCCAAGTGCTTCTATTGTTTCCCAGTGGCAAACTCCCACCTTTCCTCCCGCGCTGACAGGATCATTCTTCAGAATTTAGCTAATTGTCTGAGAGTTAAGCAGCTGGAAGCTGCTTCAAGGGGGTCTCATTCATCTCCCCAGGGTAACGTGGATCCAATCCTAGGAGCGGGCAGTTCCCGAATACCATCATTAAACCCCATGGTAATACACTCGGGGCCACCAGGACCGCAGCCCCTGTCAGGCCTGTACCGAGTCGCAGCCTCTGAACCAGAGGAAGTGACACCCGCCCTCCTTTCCACTTGTGGGCTCCTTCCAAACGGGGACGCCATGAAATCCGTTCCTGACTCCCTACTCGTTGTTGGCTCAAGTTTTGTTTCGTCCTTTTTTCTTCTCTCCCTAGGATTCCCTTCATGGGCAAAACTGGGACAAAACGCAGGTGGATGTTTTAAAGTGAAAGCTTCATGAAACGGACCTTATCAAGGTCCATTTCACCTTATCAAGAGATCTGCTTAATCACATACAAGGGCTAAATAGGGCTTCTCCTCCAAGAAAAATATCCAACAGTCTCCTGAGCAGAGCACTGAAAGGACACTAAACACGGATTATTTACCCCTCAAAGACATAGGAAAGTCAGCAAGTGCAAGGTCAGCCTTGTGAGAGGCCTCCTTTCTTGGACAGAGAAAAGGCCGGAGCTGAAGGGGCCGGAGCGCGGCCTCCACTGCATGAGCAACAAAGGGTAAGGGCCTCTTCCAGAAACTTTAGCGCTGGGTGGAAGTAGGATGGCAATCGTTTGAATCAATGACAGAACTCTTCGTTATTCTGCTTTTCGGCCATTTTCACCACCGAGGCATTAACCAAGAAATTGCTAGCAAGCCTCACGATTTCCAGTAGGCAGCAGCGCGCGGGGCGCGGACGAGTAAGGCCGTGAGAAGAACCGTGCTCTGGCCAGCCAAGATGGCCACTTTCACATGGCTGAGGGCCTCTAGCTCCCTGTCACCCGGGCATCTTAAGGCGGGGCGGCCGGAAAGACCCTGAGGCATAGCTTGAGGACAAAACCTCCGCCAATTCTCGCCGTCACCGCTGGGGGACGCGACCTCGCGGCCAGATAGCCTGGTCAACGGTCGGAAGGGAGGTGCCATGTCACAGCAAGGGGAACAGGCCCATAAAGTCCACATCGGTTTTCCTCCCACTTCGAATACGGAAGGGTACGAGCACCCAGAATACTCGCATTGCCACCTATCCCTTGTTATGAGCGGTTAAGATAACTAAATATTCGCAGGAGGGGCGCGTTACCTCCGCCTCCCCCCCTCCCGCCTCGCAGAGTGGTTCAGCCCGAGCTCCGTGTCCGCGTCCGCCCCTTCTGCCTACCCCCGCGCGAGTGGCGCAGTGGCGCGCAGCGTCGAGGGGCGGGGCCCAGGCCGGGCGCGCGCGGGCGCTGTGTATAAATACTGGGCCGCACCGCCCGCCGCCTCGTTCACTCCGCGCCGCCCGCCCGAGTAGGCTAGAACGCCGTCCTCTTCCTGTGCGTTTCGCAGTCGCCGCCTCGCCGCTCCCTTTTTCCTCAACGCCACCTAGCACTCACCGCTACGAACACCACCATGAACGGGCAGCTCAACGGCTTTCACGAGGCGTTCATCGAGGAGGGCACGTTCCTCTTCACCTCAGAGTCTGTGGGGGAAGGCCACCCAGGTGAGGTGACGGGCCCTGGAGGGAAGTGAGGGGCGGGGCGTGGGCAGGGCCGGGCCCGGTCGGCGGGTTCCGGCCGGCGACGGTGCCCGCGCTAGTTGCCTTCGCCCGCCGGGCGGTGGGAAGAGCGGCGGCCGCGCGCCTTCCTCGTGGCGCCGCCGGTGCCGAGCGCGTGGCCGCCGCTCCCCTCCCCCTTCCTCCCCTGTCCTCTCCTCCCCTGTCCTCTCCTCCTCTCCCCTCCCTTCCCATCCGGCCGCGCGCCTCGGCATGCGGAAGATTCTAGAAAACTAGAAGGGCGGGGGCCGGGACAGCTGTGCTCTACCCGGGGAGGGCACTATTTCCTCATCTCCGCCCAGCCGTCTGGGAGACCTCGAGTGGGCGACCGGCCCCGAGTGCTCGCGGCCTGCCCTCGGGAGCGCGCGCCCCGCAGTGCAGCCGCAACCACGTGTTTGCCGCATGTGGCACCCGGGCGAGGGGGAGCCGTCGGCCTCGCGTAGCGCTCGGGTGTGCGGAGCTGGGGGCCAGTGTCTCGGGGCGTCTGCCGAGTGTGCTATTTCCTTGCCGTGGGCCGTGACGGTACACAGGAGAGTACGGATATGCCCGCCGGCAGTATATGGCCTTGCCGTCAAGGTGACAGCCTCCCAACTAAATATAGCGCGGGTTGGGGAAGGCCTGCCTTATTTGGACCAGGTTTGAAAAGGATTGGAAGCCTGAATTCAGTGTAAGCTGCCATTGGGTTGGATTTCCCTTTAAAGTCTTTGGTGCTTTACCGTTAGGTAGCGTTTTGTGAACATCTCCTTCTCTGGGCTTTGTCCACTAGTCCGCCATTATGGAGATCAATTTACACGTGAGCGAGTGAAGCTATTTCAAGGAACTTTCAATTCCAGTCTAGTAAAGATAAGTCTTTTGCTCTAGTGGTTCTAACTTTTTTTTAGGGTGACCACAATGACCTGGTAATCTAGTCTAATGGCTTTAAAGATCCTATTCTATGTGAGTCTACAGTGCCTCTGATGAAATCCCACAAGCAGCCTAGTGGTATAGGAGAGGACAGATCCCAAGATCCTGATGAGTGAAGGTCAGGTGTTCTGGTGTGGATTACCTACCTTCCCTCAGTTTTGAGAATTTCACAGGTATTTGGCCCACCTTTTATTTAATCATTTAAGTCACAGGCGTTTATAGATAGCAGTTTGTAAATTAAGTCTGAGCTTCTCATTTGATTGCAGTATGCATTTTGCTGTAATTGTTCCGGATGATTGTAGAAAATTCAGGAGCGTGATCTCACTGGGAGAAAGATTTCTGTTGTCCCAGTTTTTAATAAATGACAATATAGTGGGGGAAGAAACAAGGCTTCAGAACACATTGGACATTTCCCGGTCTATGCGGCTTATATTCCTGGACTACTCTTTTGGCAGAATCAAAATGTTTCCTAGCTTTGCTTTTGGATTTGAGGATAAAGTCTTCTTCAATTTAATTAACTTCAGTTCCGTGGCTGTTCAGTTTAACAGTGGAGATCGTTTTGTCTGGGAACTTAATTTTTCAAAATGGCTAATACTTTAGAGATAGGATAGAGTCCTAAGGTGTAAAGTGCATGTATCATAATGAATTTAAATACATTAAACGTGCTGGGTATTCTGCTGGCTAGTCTGAATTGGTGAGCTTGTGGTGCAGCTATATTAAGACTATGGTATCAAGTTTTCAAGTAACATGCAGTAGTATATCCAGCATTGATTCTTCAGGCAAGAGGTTTCTGGTAAAGCAGTGCTCTATTTAGGCAGCAGTTAAGATCTCTGTACTTTGAATGCCACTGAATTGTATGCTTGAAAATGGTTAAATTGGTCATTTTTATGTTGTAGGTTTCACCAGTTTTTGAAAGAAAACTCTCCCAAAGATCTTTATAGCTGTATTTATAAAGGCATGACAATAAGATTAGAATAAGATTGTCTGTTGACAGTGAGATAAATTGAGCCAGAAATTTTTTTTCCCAGATAAGATTTGTGACCAGATCAGCGATGCTGTCCTGGATGCCCACCTTCAGCAGGACCCTGATGCCAAAGTGGCTTGTGGTAGGTTCTAAACACTGCTTATCAAGTGATGAAAAGGTAATTTCATGAAAATTACTTTTTAGGAGGGGCATTTTATTGTGAATTTCTCTTTTTATTAGAAACTGTTGCTAAAACTGGAATGATCCTTCTTGCTGGGGAGATTACGTCCAGAGCTGCTGTTGATTACCAGAAAGTGGTTCGTGAAACCATTAAACACATTGGATATGATGATTCTTCCAAAGGTGTGTTTTAATGAGTTGGCTTTTCTAAGCTCATTTTTCCAGATATTTTCAACTTTCTCCAGCTTTTTTACTTTAAAATTTAGAGAGAGAGAGTGAGTGCGTGCCAACAGGAGGGGGAGAGAGAATCCTAAGCAGACTCCTTGCTCTCAGTGCAGAGTCTGACTCAGGGCTTGATACCACGTGAGAGCGTGACCTGAGCAGAAATCAAGAGTGGGGAGCGGGGGGAGAATCAAGTTGGGTGTTGAACCGAGTCACCCAGGCACCCCTCTAGCTCTTAGAATGTTCTTGCTAACCTTTAATTCCAGTTGTACAACTTTACTATCCCTTTTGTTCCAGCCCTATTCCAGTCTCTAAAAGTACTAAGTTTTGGGTATACAGGTTTACCCCACTGTCCAAAAATACAATTTTTCTATGAAAGTTATAACCCAAAATGATGGAAAGCAAGGCTTCACTTTTACCGTAGACCTACATTAGTACAGTAGCAGCTTTTTTTTTTTTTGTAAAAGCAGAAATTCTTTTCAGATATCTTTCGGTCAGTGAAAACAAGTACTAGTGTAGGTCTTTCCTCGAAGTGGTTGAAACACTAACTTGCAAAAATTGGGGGGATACCTGTATTTGATTTCTTCAGCAGTATTTAAAATTCCAGATAACTCATGTAAATAGAAGGCATAGGTATTGTTATGGTCTTATTTTTTTTTCTTTTTAAACATTGTTTTGTTTGTAGGATTTGACTACAAGACTTGTAATGTGCTGGTAGCCTTGGAGCAACAGTCACCAGATATTGCCCAAGGTGTTCATCTTGACCGGAATGAGGAAGACATTGGTGCAGGAGACCAGGTAGCTTGGTAGCCTCTATTTGCATCTCTTCTAACATGAAATTGTAAAGCTTGGATTGATCACATTGACTTTTTCGTTTTTTAGGGTTTGATGTTTGGTTATGCCACCGATGAAACTGAGGAATGTATGCCTTTAACTATTGTCTTAGCACACAAGCTCAATGCCAAACTGGCTGAACTACGCCGCAATGGGACTTTGCCTTGGTTACGCCCAGATTCTAAAACTCAAGTAAGTGCTCATAAAAGCTAGGTTACACATATTGCATTGGCACAGAACATCAGTAATGTTGTTTAAAGCTAACTAAAGACTATTTATCTTTTGTTGTATTGTAACTTAGCTTTGCCTTGCTTGGTTCTCCATCCTATCTAATAAACTGATGTTCTGATCATCTGCTTTGCCTTCAAGGTGACTGTGCAGTACATGCAGGATCGAGGTGCTGTGCTTCCTATCAGAGTCCACACAATTGTTATATCTGTTCAGCATGATGAAGAAGTTTGTCTTGATGAGATGAGGGATGCCCTAAAGGAGAAGGTCATCAAAGCTGTTGTACCTGCAAAATATCTTGATGAGGATACAATCTATCATCTACAGCCGAGTGGCAGATTTGTTATTGGTGGGCCTCAGGTAAGGTCTTGCAGTATCAAATTCCGTTTACTTTTTTTGGATTTTTTTCTGTAATGGTTACTTGCAAATTTGACTACTGCCACCGTTTTTCCTAGATTTTTTTTGTTGTTGTTGTTAAGTCTGCATGTGAATCTTCTGAGGATGTTTGTTGAGTAATACAGAATAGGTATTTAACAAACTTGATCCAGAACCATTTATTGGAAAGGATTAGGCATAAAGTGATTTAAATCCCTTATTTTCAGGGTGATGCTGGTTTGACTGGCCGAAAGATCATTGTGGACACTTACGGCGGTTGGGGAGCTCATGGAGGAGGTGCCTTTTCAGGAAAGGATTATACCAAGGTGGACCGTTCAGCTGCTTATGCTGCTCGTTGGGTGGCAAAATCCCTTGTTAAAGGAGGGCTGTGCAGAAGGGTTCTTGTGCAGGTATATATTTTCTTAAATAATTGGAGTGATTAGAAGGCATGCTAGTGGGAGGGGTTTTAGTGTAGTTATTCGTGTTTTTTAAATACCAGCATATTGTACAAATGTGTGGTCTCTTAATCACTGACTTCTATGACATTTGAATCTTTTTAGGTCTCTTATGCTATTGGAGTTTCTCATCCATTGTCTATCTCCATTTTCCATTATGGCACCTCTCAGAAGAGTGAGAGAGAGCTATTAGAAATTGTGAAGAAGAATTTTGACCTCCGCCCTGGGGTCATTGTCAGGTAAAGATGGTAAAGCCTATTGTTAGTGAAAAATGAGGGTGTGTGTGTGTGTGTGTGTGTGTGTGTTATTTGAGATGTTTAAATCGGAGAAGGTGAAGGTGTGAAGACTCCAAGTGGGGAAACCTTTTAAATCTTAGAACTGTTGATGTTATCTTCTAAATTGCCTTTAGTAAGGGCTTATATTAAAAATCTAAAATTACAGTGTTCTATGGTTTAGATTAACCACCCTAGAAAAGTCTTTCATATTTGATATTGGGCTCTGTGCTCATGTTATCTAAGAATGTTTGTTTCACTTAAAAGAAATTAGTACAGATAAGTGGGGATATTCAAGGCCGCTATAAAGAAAATAAGCAGGGCTCGGGCATGGGACCTTGGTAAGTATGCCATGATCTCAGATGAGCTTTTTGACATTTGGAATTTCTCAGAATAATGACAAATTTTCATATTTATTGAGCCAAGGATGGAAAAACAAGAACTGTAGTTACTAATAAGGACTGTGCGAGGAGTTTGGACACCAGGGAAGTAACAAACACTTCTGCCACAAACTTTTTTCCTAGCAAACCCCAGAGAACTGAACTCATTTGCCAGAACTCTTGAAAATGAGTCTTGCTGATTGTTTTGCTTTATTTTAATTGAATGCTACATATTAAGTTACGGACTTGTATATTCCAGGGATCTGGATCTGAAGAAGCCAATTTATCAGAGGACTGCAGCCTATGGCCACTTTGGTAGGGACAGCTTCCCATGGGAAGTGCCCAAAAAGCTTAAATATTGAAAGTGTTAGCCTTTTTTCCCCAGACTTGTTGGCGTAGGCTACAGAGAAGCCTTCAAGCTCTGAGGGAAAGGGCCCTTCTTCCTAATTTTTCCTGTCCTCTTTCAGCTCCTGATCAGTTGCAGTCACTCTAGTCTATGACATGAATTTTAGCTTGTGTGGGGGACTGTAAGTTGGGCTTGCTATTCTGTCCCTAGGTGTTTTGTTCACCATTATAATGAATTTAGTGAGCATAGGTGATCCATGTAACTGCCTAGAAACAAACCAACAACACTGTAGTAAATAATGCTTTGAAATTGAACCTTTGTGCCCTATCACCCAACCTTCTAAAATCCTAATTGCATTGACTTTCCCACCAAATGCTGAAAATGTCCTGTAATGTGCACGTAAAGTACTTGTAGTTCCATTATAGCCTCTTGTCTGGCAATGCCATAGCCCTGTCAGCATGAATTTGTAATGTCTTGAGCTCTATTAAGAATGTGAAGCCTTCCCTTATCTTCCCTATAACTTGATCCATTTCTAATTATGTAGCTCTTTGTCAGGGAGTGTTCCCTATCCAATCATTCTTGCATGTAACGCAAGTTCCAGTTGGAGCTCTAGCCTGACATTAAAAAAAAAAAAAAAAAGGCAGTTACCATTAAACCATCTCCCTGGTGCTTATGCTCTTAATTGCCATCTCTTAAATAGCACCAAATCAAAATCTCTCCACTTTTCAGCTGTCTTTTGGAGGACGTACGTAATAAGGTTTTATTTAGTAAACCAATCCTATGCATGGTTTCAGCACTAGCCAAACCACCAACTCCTAGCTCTAGAAAAACAGGCACTTGGCACCCTTGTGATGTCATACAGAGAAGTCACAGGGCAGTACCTGAGGGTCTGTAGGTTGCACACTTTGGTACCAGATAACTTTTTTTTTTCTTTATAAGAAAGACTGAGTAATCCACACTGCACAATAATTCCTCCCAGGGTTTTAACTTTGTTTTATTTTCAAAACCAGGTCCAATGAGCTTTCTGAACAGCTGGTGTAGCTACAGAGAAACCAGCTTCCTTCAGAGAGCAGTGCTTTTGGCGGGGAGGAGGAAATCCCTTCATACTTGAACATTTTCTAATTGCTTATTTATTGTATTCTGGGGTATGGCGTAAGTACAGAGAAGCCATCACCTCAGATGGCAGCTTTTAAAAGATTTTTTTTTTTTTCTTTTTCCTCAACACCATGATTCCTTTAACAACATGTTTCCAGCATTCCCAGGTAGGCCAAGGTGTCCTACAGAAAAACCTTGGGTTAGACCTACAGGGGGTCTGGCTGGTGTTAACAGAAGGGAGGGCAGAGCTGGTGCGGCTGGCCATGGAGAAAGCTGACTTGGCTGGTGTGGTACAGAGAAGCCAGCTTGTTTACATGCTTATTCCATGACTGCTTGCCCTAAGCAGAAAGTGCCTTTCAGGATCTATTTTTGGAGGTTTATTACGTATGTCTGGTTCTCAATTCCAACAGTTTAATGAAGATCTAAATAAAATGCTAGGTTCTACCTTAATTGTGTCCATTATTCTTTGGTTTGAATATGACCTGAGAACATACTCCTTATCCCTGAATAATTGTAATCCTGCTCACGGTTCAGGGAAATCACCTCAAACCCCTTCATCCAGGACTGCAGGCATTTTAATAGGTTTGTAAATCCTACTCCTAGCACTAAGAAAAACCTCCTAAGATCTTATCTGGCTAGCACTGCCTTTTTTGGCTGATGCAATGGCCAAAATCTGCATGTCCTTACTGTGTAGCAGCCACTCAAGTGTCAGTAACGTTTTAAAATGGTCCAAGATTAAGGGCATAAAAAAGAATTAAAACCCGTTACTTTTCATCTTTTCCAAGGAGGGTGGGGGAGTGAGTTACAGGTTCAGTATGTGGCACAGTCAGTAAAATTTGAGCAGTGAGGGACCAGCTTCTAATCCGTTTTATGAGCTAGAATAATTGAGCTAATGTGAACTTGTAATAGCATCTTCACTCTTTCTCTATTCAAAGTTTCTAAAACCCTTATTCTAAATTTGTGGCAGTTTGTAGAGGTTTGCAACATAACTTGAAGCATCCCCGTTTAACTAGGAGCTAAAAGTAGAGACCAGAGCCACTTGGCACAGGTTTACACCAGCATGTATGCAATCAAGTGGTGGTTTAACTTTGTTGACCTGTAAGTGTGAAACCCAAAGAATGCTTGATTACACCTATTTAGAGGCTTAAATATAACTATATTGGAGGGGAGGCAAGGTTAAGTCCTAGTATTATTTTGAAAGTCTTAAAAAGCTTATATGCCAGTGCACTGCTGTCAAGACCAGTAACCATGCTGGCTAAATAAAGAGCATAGGGATGTGCTGGATGCCTATAAGCTTGTGGGATAGCACTAGAGAAATTAAGGCTAGGTTCAGTATTTGCCTCTACCGAACGGGGAAAAGTTATTACAAAAATGAAGGTGAAGAAATAGTAACCAGGCCAGGGAGAAGAGTAGAAGCAAAGGTGTAAAATGAGGTGATGGTGATTATAAATGGTTGAAAATCAAAGCATGAACATGGTATGGGAAGAAAGGTCAAATGTGTAGGTTAAAAGGAAATCTGTACTGGACTTTCTACAAAGTTGAAAGGAACAACGTGGTTAGGGACAAAAGAGCCAAAAGCTGGGAGTAGAATGAAATAGAACCCTAAAGCCTGACAAAAAGGACACTGGTAGCCCGTTTCCATAACACCTGCACAGGACCTGATTCCTAGTGAAATCTTAAAACAGTATTTAAGGTGACCACCTGTTCTCTCCATCCCACCCCAACATTTTCATTGGGAAGAAGAGGTGGTGCACTAACGGTTTGGGGATAGTAGCATCCTTGCCTATATTAAAACTAACGTTGAGTCCCTTCCCCAAATAGGAGTTCCTTAGTCACACAATGGGCAGGGGGTGGGGGTTTGCAGGGGAAGAGATGATGGCTGTACTTACAATGTATCACTGAGATCTGCAGAACTACTGAAAACCAGTGTTCCCCACGCTGTTCTTACCAAGTGATCAAGATACCCTGTGCCACAGTTCTTGCCAGCCTTAGAGGAGTGAGAGGTCCCACCTGGCCTCAGTGGGACACCCTTATTCAGGCCCAACCTGCACAACTGTACCTGCTCTGGTCTATCTCCCAACTAGATTAGAACACAGAGGTAGCAGACATGAATAGATTGAAGAGGTAAAATTGATGACTTGAAATTTAACAAATCTGAGAAAAAAAAGAAGGCTGAGGATTCAGGTGGCTTGGTCAAAAAAATACAGTTGCCATTCACTAATGAGAAGGAGGTCTGAGTTGTTTTGGACAGAGTTTGAAAGATTTGTGGGATGTCCAGATGGAGCGTGTTAGATATATAGGTCTAGGGCACAGGAAAGAAATTTAAGCAGCAGCATCACTGGAAGCCACTGGAGAGGACATACCATCCTAAGTGTGTATAGTGAGAAGACAACTGCCTAGGAAAGATCCCGGAGACCACTGTCCAAGGAAGTGGGGTGGGGCATGGAAACGAAGCCTGAAAAGAGAGATGCAATCCTTTATCAAAGTTACTGGGACTGCCAATATACTGCCATGACAGTCTTTGCTCTGAGACCATGAGCACCCAGAGCAGAGGCCTTTTTCCCCCCTTTTTCTCTATGGATTCTTACTTCTAGCCCAATGCCAGGCCTTTGAGTTTTCAAGGAATTGAGGTGCCTCCTCAATGAATCACCCTGTACTTTGAAGCCTACAAATCAACTGCGAACATGCCCTAATGTCACCAAGTTTGGTTAATTCTTTTTTTACATCACTTTTCTGCTCACAAAAGGCTAGAATAATGCTAAATATTAAGCTTATTTTGAGAGAGCTAGTGCCAATCATCTAAATTTCCTTATTTAACTTGGTCCTACCTATTTTCATAGCTGCTACTGAAAACCTTAACTGGCTATAATAGGAACAATGAAGGAACCACAACAGTAGGGAAGAGAAAATTACTCTGTGCATTTAGAACTTGATCACCATCCTAAACTTACCTGTAATTAACAAGACAAGTTTTAAGCTAACACTATTTCTTAATTATTGTTCGTGATTCTGCAAATTACAAGAGGCAGGGTATGGGACCTGAAATCGAACAGACGAGATTCAAACCACCAATACGTCTCTTATGAGGGTTGTCTTTGAAATTATATTATCCCTGAACCTTACTTTCTGCAACTGTAAAATAGGGGGCTAATGGCCACTAAGAGCTAAATGCAATAATGAAGGTTCACACAGTGCCTAGCACATAACAAGTACTTGAGAATAGTTTGGCATTATTATTATCATGGCACATAAATCTCTTTTCCCAAGGAGCTGGTCACTTTAAACCTGACTTAGCCCCTGATCCTAGAATGCTTTTAAACCCCTCCTAGCCCATCAACCTTGAATTGATAAATCGTATCCTTGCTTCACTTTCTTGGCTCCTCTAAGATATCCTCTCTGAATTTAAAAGAACTATGAAGAAAAATATACAAAATATCAATTTCTTCACATTTCCAATGCATAGGTTGATGGTCCTGCGACTGGCTGCTCCCACATCTGTACCCTGTACATCTGACCCCCTCAGAACTCTGAGTGCACAAGGTCAGAATTTGGCTCAGGAGGATTAGAATTTGAAGAATCTGTGTTTGAATGACTTGACTCTCCAACTGGCTCAAAGGGTCGCAAGTTTGCATAAGTCACCTCTTGGGCCAGCTGCTCCAGGGAAGGGCGGCCTAATACCAGATTTCGAAGTGAGATACAAGTCATCAGGAAGCTGAAAAAGAGGAAAAAGACCACCCAGTCCAAACTCCTCTTTCTACAGAGGAATTCCTGCTGAACCCCTTGTGGCCACCTGGTCCTACCTTCTCTCAGGTGTAAGTGAAAACCTCCCCCCAGTGACCCACCCATCCAAGCTGGAAGGGCACACCACTCCTTATATGGTCCAGTAAAGGATTCCAGAGTGGGGCAGGAATAACCCACAGGGAGGCTGGTGGTGAGCTGAGGCAGGACAAGACACCAGGCCATCAGACACAGATCATTTAGTCTTCCATTACATCAGGGAGAAAAGAATGGAGAAGGAAAAAGATATTTAGTACTAGACTGTCCTTTCTTGGGACAGTCCCTCCCGTTACCTTCACCAGAGAAAAGTTACCCAACTTGCAAACATCTGATGGCAATGACCAGTGCTGTTGTCAGTATAACTCACCTGCGGCGAAAGATATAGAGCTTCCGTAGCAAGAAGCGGAAGAACCGCTCATGGAAAGGGGTATTTCTCCGGCGTTCAAGCTCTTGGAGCCTTCGCTGGCGTCTAAGAAAAGTCTGAACCAGAGGTGTTGGCTCAGGGCCCCCTTTCACTTCCCCTTCCAGCAGAGGTTGCAGTTCTGGAGGTAGAGGCCCCATTTCTGCCCAGAAGATGGCAAGGAGAGGAGTCACTGAGATCATTCTCTTTTAGAACTCTCTTTCACCAGCCAGAAACTTCAAGTTCACTCTTGAATGGCTAGATCCTCATTCATAACCCTCACTTGTAACCAGGTGCTCTCTTAGCCCAACTCTTCATATACTCACCGGTTCCATTCTCCACCTTCTCCTTTAGTTCTTGCAGATATGCCAGGTCTTGCTCCAGTGCAAACTCCGTAGTGTTGACATAGATGTACATGTAGCAAGAAGGACTCGGTGACGTTGTATACACCTTATGGTACTCACCAGCAGGCAACTGACAAGGGAAAAGAAATGGACGTATTTCACTCTCTAACCTTTCCCAGGCGGCCTATGGGCTTCCTACACTCCACCCCCGAATCCACCCTCCCCCAGCCTAGGCATCTTTCTTCTGTGTTTTGGAGTCCAAGGGAACTGACTTCTAGAATCCTGGATAAGGCTATTCACAGCCCTGGAGGCCCCTGCTTTTTGAGCCCCCACTTTGGCATCTATGGTAAATGAACTCTGCTCATCTAAACTTTTCTGCCATTGTTAATTCCAGCAAAATACCTGCATTTTTTCTCCCTCCTGAAGAGTCTGATTCTTTTGTTCTGCCACGAGCTCCACAATCACCTCCCCCTGCAGCAGCTGAATGCTAGTGTTGCCCAGGTCTTCACTGACAAAATTCTCCAGGTGCAGCCCTGCCAGGGGCAACAAAGTTCCCCAGCTCACCCCATGGAAGATGAAATCATTCCCTTTACCACTACCACCCTTCAGGTCTCAAGAACTTTCCTCCCATCAGGAATGCCCCTCCCCTCCATCACATGCAATGTCCCTGGCCAAGGAAGCTACAAGGAAAAACATCAGAGGTTCTTTGCTTTCCTCCATACCAGGGAAATCTGCAATGAAAACCACCTCAGTGTGGTTGTCCAGGCTGCTCTTGATTTCCTGTAACTTGGTCCTCCAGGGGGACAGGTCCATCAACAGCGGCTGTAGCCAAGGTGTACGCTGGAAGGGGGACCAGGCGGCCTGCACGATGTCCACACGAGGGTCAAAAATCCTTAGGAAAGAAAACCATGTTCTAAAGAGACCACAGCACCCACCCACCAGAATTTCTGGTTCTGTTCCCTTCATCACTGTTCCCAGATAGAGCGAACAGGGTTTTTAAATAGAAGAAATGGCTTATGTCAGCATATTATTGCCAGTCTGGGGCAGAGAGAGAAGGAGAAAGATTCTGGAGCACTGGGAAGAATGGGGGTTAGTGGCCACCTGAGGAGAATTATGTTAACAGCCTCTAAAAAAAACAACAACAAAACAAAAAACCCAAGTCAGTTACCTTTTCTTCTGGTTGATGGTGCCCCCTGCTGGAAGCAATCAGCTATGCCCACCACCAGGTCAACAGGGACATGCACCAGAGGACAGACAGCCTTTCAAGCAAGACAACACTGGGGAGCATGGGCTATTCATCTTGGCAAAAGGAGTGGGACTTCATTTTTCCCCTTCTCTGTTCCCCTTGCCCACCTCTGCTGGAAGCGGTCATTGATGGAGACCCAAATATCAAAGTAGATCTGGGGCTCAGTGACATTGTACTTGGGAAGCAGTCGGCTCAGGCAGGTAGCATATTGCTTCAGCATGTCCGCGTGATCCTTCCATCGCCGGCTCTGTGTGAATACCTGCCCCAAACCCTGACATTAATCCCACCTCATCATTATCAACCTCCCAGATAGGTCATGCACTGCCAATGGCACTAAGAGAGCCCTGTCTGATGCCTGTTTTGACCAGGAAAAAAAAAAACCTTGAGCTTGTCTCTGGGGAAGAATTTTTTATTGCTGGGCTTGTTACACTTACCTTTCTTAAATCTCATTTCAATTCAAAGGACGTGAATCACACTGCCCTATTTGAACTTGCACTAAAGAAGGGTCAACCTGGCTCCTGAGAGGACAGAGTGGGCAGAGTGGGCCTAAATTTGTTTTATATTTACATTTAGGACCAAATCAGACCCCATGCTCAAGGGAGCTCTGAAGAACAGTAAGTTGTCAGCATCAGACATCTCACCCCAGGGTTAAGGTAGCCCAGCTCGCCAGTGCGGCCGTCACGGTAGGTGATCTTCACGTGCTGGTGGGAGCGTGAGTGTACCATCATGTCCCAGGAATAGCCATACAGCCCATTCGTCCAGTTGTTATAGCCCTGAAAAAGCAGGGCAGAGGCAATCAGCCCAACAGGTCTCATCCTAACCCCATTCTGAACCGACACAGCCCCACACTTCCCTAACGCTATGACCCCTGCCACTTCCCAACCTAAGCCCCAGCCCACACACACCTGGGTGAGGAAATGAGAATAGGGGAGGAAGAGCTGCTCCAGGAGGTAGAGCAGGGTGAAGGCGGCACCCAGCTGATGGCGCAGCCCTAGCTTCTGGCCACCTTTGGCTCGGCTCCTCTTATATATGCAGGACACACTGGGCTGAGGGGCAGCCTTGAGGGGCAGCAGTTCTTGCAGCCTTTCAGGGAAGTGAGATACTAGCTTCCGGGGCCACTCAGGGGAGCAGAAGAGAGGGCTGCTGGCGAGCATGACGTAGGGGAACATACCTAGGAAAGCAGGGAGAAAATAAGCGTTTCAGGAGTTTGATTAGGGGGAACGTGGGTAATCCCCTCAACCCCCCTCCTTTAGGAAGCCTCTCCCAGGTATGCCACTTGTGATGAAAGAAGTTCTTAACTAGAGGGTTCTTACTTCCCTGAGATTCCTTCCTACACAACACACTGAGCCCAGAGGCCCCAGTCCTCTCCTCCTGTTTACTGCCATTTTCCAGTGGCTACATCTGGCTCAGTTTAACTCCAGTTCCCATCACCATCTCCCACTCTCAAACTATGTCTCCAGCCAGTTCCTCCCCGCAAACCAGTGGCTTCCCATCTCCTATCAGACCATAGGTACTGACCAATGCTGAAAAGCTGGGAATTCATGCAGTGGAAGTAGGACACGAAGAGAAGGCCAATGGACCTCGAGGCATCAAAGAAGAGCAGGAAGCCAGCTGAGAGGTCGAGCAGCAGTCCGCACCAGTGCACCACTAGCAGACTAGTCATCTCCTCGGACAATACTAGTCTGTAGACACCAGGGACAAAGGTCAGGCACCAGCCTACCGGAGAACCCAGCATTCACAGCACAACCACAGCAAATGTACCTCCGCCACCCTGTCCTTGCCAAAGGATGTACCGTAGCAGGCAGGTAGAACTCTGCACAAAGACACCCTATGGGAGTTTCCAACCCCTTTCCATTTCCACACACTTTATGTGTCCAATTTTTTTCAACATGCCCTATGTAATAAGAACAGATTTCACAGAGTTAATTTGATGGAGAAGTGGGTGTATTTTGAGGAGGAGGTTCTTTTTTTTTTTAAAAAAAATGTTTATTTTTGAGAGAGAGAGAGAGAGAGAGAGAGAGAGAGAATGAATGGGTGGGGGGGGGGGAGGGGCAGAGAGCAGAGAGGGAGACAAAGAAACCAAAGCAGGCTCCAGGCTCTGAGCCGTCAGCACACAGCCCGACATGAGGCTCGAACCCACTAACCGTGAGACCATGACCTGAGCCAAAGTCTGATGCTTAACTGACTGAACCACCCAGGGGCCCCAGGAGTAGATTCTTCATGGAGTTTATAAATGAAAAGAAACTGGGGCGCCTGGGTGGCTCACTTGGTTAAGAGTCCGACTTCAGCTCAGGTCACGGTCTCGCAGTTCATGAGTTCCAGTCCTACATCGGGCTCTAGCGCAGAGCCTGCTTCTGATTCTTTGTCTCCTTCTCTCTGCCCCTCCTTGCCAGCTCATTCTCTCTGTCAGAAAATAAACATTTAAAAAGGAAGGGAGGGAAAAAGGGAAGGAAGAAGGGAGGGAGGAAGGGAGGGAGGGAGGGAGAAAGAGAGAGAGAGAGAGAGAGAAAGAAAGAAAGAAAGAAAGAAGAAAGGGAAGAAAAAGAAATTTTAAAAGGTGAATGCCTGACTAGGGCACCTGGGTGGCTCAGTGAATTAAACCATCCGACTCTTGATTTCAGCTCAGGTCATGATCCCCCAGTTTGAGTTCGAGCCCTGCATTGCGTTCCACACTGAAAATGCACAGCCTGTCTGGGATTTTTCTCTCCCTTCTTCTCTCCCTGCCCCTCCTGCGTGTGCGCTCACTCTCTCTCTCTCAAAATAAATAAATAAACTTAATAAATAAATAAATAAATAAATAAATAAATAGTTAATGCCTAACATAATAAAGTCAAACTTTTGGAACCAGGAAAGAACAGGGAAGAAGAAAGAGAACAAAGCAAAACACGAGCCAAGACAAAACAGGAGGAAAGGAGAAATCAAGAGAGGCACACTTCTGTTTTCTAAAGAGTTGGCAACAGTGACTTTGTCAGGGCAGGGACGCTAACTGTCCATCTACGTACACTGGCTGAGGAGTCCCGGGGAGAGTCTGGGTGGCAACACAAGGCCCCACCCATGGCAGGTGATGGGAGCGCAGACTTATTCACCAAGTCACTTCATTCTTTCCTCTTCTTTTAGTTTTTTCCCTTTGTTCTTGCCCATATCATAGGTCTCCCAAGGGCAAGTAGGGTATCACTGACTCTGCCTTCGGCCGAGTAGGAAAGGAAGATGAGTGGCCAGAGGAAAGCATGTGGCAAATTCAGGCAAAGCATTACTGTAGACCTGGGGGAGGGAAGTCACGCGCTGTGGACCTGTGCCTCAAACAAAACTGTGCCCTGACTGCCACTCACTTGAAGGGACTGAAGAGCCAGTGCCGGGACAGGTACTCCATGGAATAGCCTTCAACCCAGTCTGCGTCCAGCTTTTTCACACCCGCAATGAAATACACAATGAAGATCTGCAAACACAAAATGCAAAATGAATGTTCAAACAAAAAAAGGAAACTTGTTTTCTACAGATGACTGGCAATAACACAATTCTGATTTGAATTCAGGGGCCTAAGGAAGATTAGATCCATTCACTCATCTGGGATAGTTACTCATCCAACAAGTATTTACTGACAGTCTACCAAAGCCAGGCACAGTATTAGGTACCAAAGAAAGGCATGAAGCATATCTCTCTCATGAGGATGTTAATCTAGCAGGGATAAAGCTCTATTCTCTCCATGAGAAGGTGAGAGAACCCAGAGACTAGGGGACTGGAAACAACAGGAGAGGCAGCCTAGATTTCCAGCAAAGGGAAACAAGGGAAGATCGAGGGAGGCAGAGTACAGTGCTCTCTGGCAGCAGGCTGGCCACACTGACAGTGGCTATCAAAGAGCACCTCCCTCTGTCCTCCAGTCCTGTACCTGGCCCCGCAGCACAGCATAGTTCCAAAGGGGTACATGGGCATTCCGCTTACGGGCGTTCAGCAGGCCGTCCACAGACCTACCCCAAGGAAGCAAGGAGTAAGAAGAGCTTCTTAGTCCAGCACATTTCCACCCTCCTTTTTAAATGTTATAAACTATCTATCCCAGGATATCTCCCCATATCCTCTCGGGTCCTCCAGGCTATTCTGAGGCTCTTTAGAATTATATGAGCAAATTTAACTGTGATTAAATTATAACAGAAACGTTACTAGTGAGTTATACCAACAAAGAGCTCAGTGTTTACCATTAGTTGTTAGTAAATTAGTTTGTCCTGATGGAACAAATCAGGGAAAGTACCCCAGTGCTAGAATATGACTGAATTTGAAAAAGTGCGAATTTGAGAAGAGTGTTTGAAGAGCTAAAGGAGCTAAAGGTATATGCAATTAAGAAAAAAAAAATTCCAAAATCCAAGACAAACTGACATTTTGTAGACCCCGATGCCATGATCTAGGGCTGGAAGGTACCTGCTTAGAGCTTACCTTGGGCAAGATACCCAAGATATTAAGACTAGATGTATTCTAGGGAGGCAGAGGCAAAGTGGGTTTTCAAGACAATGAATGAGCAGAGAAGTTGGGAAAGGGGCAGTTTACACTTGCGGTCAAGAGCACGGCAGTATATAGTTAAGGAGACCTGGATTCTCACTTGTGCCTCTTAGCCTGGTGGGTGACCTTAGACCAATCCTTTACTTCCCTATGCCTTAGTTTCCTCATCTATAAATAGAAGAGCACTATGGACCTCATGGCATTGTAATGAGGAAAAATCCCTCAGTAAGGGATAGGTATTTTTTCAAATTGTGTAAAAATTATAAAAATGAAACTTCTGCTCAGGAGTATTCTGTCAAAACTGCCTCTTAATTTTTTATAATCAGAGCTGGGTATTTGGAATGGATTTAAAGTTTACCAAATGGGCATCTGTATGTTATATTAACAAGTGAAAATTAATGACTGATAAATCACTAACAAACAATATTTGAGATTTTGTTCCTATACCCATCTTTCTGACGTTTCATATTTGCATATTCGCTTTCACTTAATGGGGAGGATCCCCAGAGGTCATCCACCCTGCCACCCTGTCTCCAAATCCCTTCACCGCCTCCCCTGAAAGATGGGTCACCTAAGCCACAGGTGGGGGAGGGTTGCACTGCTGAGCAACCCTGGTGGGCCCTCTCCTCATATGACTCTGCCTCACAGCAACTGCTACTCTTGGCTCTAACTCTGCCCCCTTGGGCTCACACAGAGAAAGTCTGCTCCCTCTTCCACATGACCACCCTTGAGGTATCTGAAAACATCTATGTCTGGCTTTAGTCTTCTCTTCTTCTAAGAGGATTACAGGAAGTGGATAGATCAAGGCACCTGAGGAGATATGGAAAGAGTGAAGGGTTGGGAATGGAGCCATTTTGCTTTTTGTCATCCCAAGTGCCCCAACTCACTGATCCTTCCCCCTCCCGAATCCATCTGAATCAAAGTGTGACCCTGTAACCACACTTTGCAAAGCATGGTTGAAAATATGCTTGCTGGGGCAAATTCTAGGACCTCAATGGGCCCCCATCACTGGTAACTGCGTTACCATCCTGACCCAGCCAACCCTTCCCCTTTTCCCCTAGACTCATACCAGTAGTGGTTTGCATCCATGAATGTCAGCTGAAAGGCCAACAAACCATACAGATAGGAGTGGTTGTTCCACGACGTCTTGTCCAGGAGAAACACATACCAGTATGGCAGCAGGAACAACACACAGCTTATCCGGTAGCACATGCCCAGCATCATGCCCAGTGCCCCTGGGATATGTGGAGGAGAGGATTAAGAGGTCAAAGGGTCACCACAGGCCCAGCTCCCCTAGGACAGGCTGTGGGGGGGAATCAAGAAAGGTCATAGGACGTTTTATCATCGGGTAAAACTAAATGAAAATTAAATGTTACTTTAAAATTTTAAAAAAGACTTATGGGGTCACAGCTCAGATGACACACAGGTCAGCAAGATGAAATCATGAATCGCACCAGAAGTGAAATAATGAACCCAAGACTTTGGTCATTCACCAGCATGCTTTGTGTTTCTTTGTTTTAGGTAGGTCGGGTAACACTCCCATCTCTCCCACACTTTCCCTCACCCAGAAACATGATGGTATAGACAAGATACATCCAGTCAAGAGGCAGTGGCTGCAGAGCATCCAGCAAGGGGAAGCGGCACACCTCCAGCCCATCCAGGTATCTTCGGTCCAGGGAGCTGAGCCCCCGCTCTTGGGGAATGTCCAACACCATCATCAGCCCTGAGAAGGTAGTCGAGGAGGGGCCGTTAGGCCTCAGCAAAGGAGGCGGTGGAACACACTTGAATACAGCGGAATACACCCAGCTCAGGGGTCAGACTTCTTGCCTAACCCTGGCTCTGCCACTTATTCATTCATTCATTCATTCAACAATAACTACTGAGCGCCGACTCCGTGCTAGGCATGATCCCAGTTATGTGCTCTCAGATGGCCACTGTCCCTCACTGAGGGATGCTTCATTCCCTATTTGAGAAAGGGGCTCATCTTTTACAGGCGTACAAAGAGGATTAAATAAGTGTACAAAACACTAAAAACACTGTTTGGGTTTTGATCATTTAAAGTCTGTCCTACGAGGCACAGAAAGTGTTCTAGGTGCTTTGCAACCTTTTCCACCTCCTAGCACAGCCACACACTAAACACACTAAACACTTGGCTTACACACTAAACAAACAGAAGCGGCTACTCAGGTCAGGAGGCCAGTTCCAGTTTAAGCAGGGTTTCTCAACCTCGGGACAATCACACTTTAGGCTGGTTAATTATTTGCTGGGAGGGACTATCCTGTGCACCATAGGTCACAGCATCCCTGACCCCTGAGTACACACCAGTCGGTAGCCAACTACTTCTTCTTCCCTCAAGTTGTGACAAATCAAAATGTCTACACACATTGCCAAATGTCCCCTGGACAGCAAAACCGCCACCAGTTGAGAACCACTGGGCTGAGGGGATGGATATCTCAGCACATTTGTAACCCATTCCAAGCACACATGCTCTGGCCTATGAGTTAGGAAACTCTGGATTCAGGAGTCACAGCCAAAATGTCTGCCCTGTCACCTAGCCATTTCTCTGAGGTCTAGTCCTTAGTATAGTTACTGGGTAACTTTATGCCACAAGCAAAACGGGTCTCTGTTCCTCTGCCTCTATATTTCCTATGACCTCAGATCAAAGCATTTCTGGCCTCCAAACCCTAATCAGAAGGGACAAAGCTGGATTTGATCCTAAACTCCACAAAGATCTCTTCCAGGATATCAGTATCTTCAGCTCTGAGGAAAAGGAAGGCAAATCACTAAGTAAGTAACGAAGAAAGGCACAAAGAAGGACTGTTATTCTCCCACCCAGCACCACACGGGCCCCTCCTAGAAACCCGACTTACCAAAGAGAAAACGGAAGACCGCCAGGCTGGCAGGATCCGTTGGTCGATTCAGCAGGGTCACCAGCCTCCCCCAGCTGGAAACATCTGTCCACTCAAAACCCAAGAGTTTCCCCATTCCACTGCCCTGCCTGGGCTCTGAAGTCTGTCCAGCCTTGTCTTTCTGCACTTTGTCTGCAAACAACAAACAGAGAAAGTACGTGTGCAGGTGTGGGGATGGAAGTGCTTTAAAATCGGCTCCTCCCCAAATCATAGAAATCATGGCCCCAACAGCCCCAGGGTTTCTGCCTACCAGGTTCACCCACAGATTCCTAAGTACTCGAAACACCCTTGCAGTGCAGCCCTTACTTTCGGAGCCTCCAATGCCCCAGAACCTCTCGCGCCCCGAGCGTCATCATCATCCCCAAATCCTTGGACTACAATCTCTCTCTACAAGCCCCCTACCTAACAGAGGTCCCCTTTCCAGGGTCTCACAGGGCAGTGCTACCGCCCCCGCCCCTCTGACACCAGCGCCCCTCTCTCTGAGCCGCAGGGAGGACTCTAAGCCTACGTGAGTCCGACGGGGCCCGCGCGGACCCGGCAGTCACCGCCATGGTTGCAAGGAGCTAAGACGCGGCGTGGAAGCAGGGAGCGTCCTGACGGATCACTTCCCTAGGCCCCGCCTCCCCGACGCATCAGCACCCCAGCGCCTGGCCGCAAAGCGCCGGGACTGTCGTGGAGAGCTTTGGCAGACTGCGCCGGCGTCCTGCTTGGCGGCAAAGGGAGGGGCGAGGAGCCTTGGTGCCGGCCAGTAGGGGCCTCGGGGGGCCTCGCTTTACCCCGTGGCCGAGGAGTAGCGAGGGTGTCCCAGACCCGCCTCACTTCAGTCGCCAGGCCTGTCTCGCCGCCGAAGCGTTCCGAAGCCCCTCGAAGCTTTCAGCCTTAAGATGTCTCGGAGTTCTGGCTTCCCTGGGGTTCTCCCGCGCCCATTAGGTGTCTCCAGGTCGTGGTGTCCCTGCGGTGCTCCCAGACTTGAGCGATGCGGGTGCAAATGTCAGACTGTTCCCCAGAGAGGTTGACCTCTGAGTTGAGGACCCACCGGGAAGGGCTGTCCCGGCATAGGGAGAGGGTGCGAGTTACCTTATTCTCTCTTCCAGTACCTGCCAGGGACCAGAGGGATGAAATTAGCTGGGACACGGGAAGCGCACAACTGCAGAGGGGATGTAGACTAGGGGCAGTGCGTAGATAGAGTGTGATCGGTCAGGGAGGATTCCTAGAGAGGTGAGGCTTGACCAGCACTGTACTATCTATTTTCTGCGCTGGGATTGGCCAAATGCATCCCTGGAAGGCATCTTAGAACAGCGGTTCTCACACGGTTTTGGTCTCAGGACACTTTTACCCTGCTGCACATTATCGAGAACCCTAAAGAGCTTTTATTTCTGTGGGTTTTATTTTTCCATATTTACCATATTGGAAATGTACACTGTGCAATGTTTAAAATATGTATTGATTCACTTAAAAAACAATAAACCCATTGTATGTTTACATAAGTACATTTAAAAAGTGTTTGTTTATGTTTGAGAGAGAGTGGGGGAGAGAATATTTAAAGCAAGCTCCCACCAACAGCAGAGAGCTCTCATGTGGGGGCTGGAACTCACAAACTGATATGACCTGAGCCAGAGTCAGATGCTTAACCGACTGAGCCACCCAGGTGCCCCTATAGAAATAACATTTTTATGCAAAAAGTATATTTTCCAAACAAAAAAATTGTACTAGTAGTACTGTATTGTTTTACATGCAAATCTCGTTTTTTTTTTAAATTATTTTTAATGTTTTATTTATTTTTGAGAGAGAGAGAGAGAGAGACAGCCGTGAGCAGGGGAGGGTCAGAGAAAGAAGGAGACACAGAATCCAAAGACAGGCTCCAGGCTCTGAGCTGTCAGCACAGAGCCCCACGGGGCTCGAACCCACAAACCATGAGATAATGACCTGGGTCAAAGCCGGAGGCTCATCTGACTGAGCCACCCAGGTGCCCCCATGCAAATCTCTTAAATGTCTGTGTTAATTGGAAACAGCTAGATTCTCATATCTGCTGCATTTGATCTAGGGTTGAATGAAGTGTATGAAGGAAATCTGGCCTCATAGATACTTAGTTGCAAAAGGGGAAAACATTTTAATAACCTTTTTAGATAATTGTGGGTCTCCATCTTTGATATCACACCTACACTTAAAACTGGTAGTTTTTTAAAGGTTAGTCAGATGTGAAATCTGAAACCAGATCAATGAACTTTTATGCTTTGTTACATAAGATCACTGGTATATCTTATACTTTGAATGGACCTTTTACAAAATCATGCATTTAGTCAGTTGGAAAACATTGGTTCACTGGGTTATGCTGCTCTTCCAAATGTAGCCTCTTAAATGTTGGGAAGCTGCCAAACTCACGGTGGCAGATACAAGTTTTCCAAAATTTTAATTTTCACTTGAAAGCTCAAAGTTTATCATTGGCAACAAATTCTGTCTATTGTTTCTTTCAAGGAACAGTCACACTCCTTTCATTTTTGAAAAAATATCTTCCAAATGTGCCAGTTTGAATAGCCATAGTCTGCCCAATATCCTCAAGTAAAATGATGTTTCATTAAAAAAAGAAAGAAAGAAAGAAAGAAAAGGGGTGCCTGGGTGGCTCAGTTGATTAAGCGCCCCACTCTTGATCTCAGCTCAGGTCAGATCTCCTGATTCATGAGACTGAGCCCCGCATCTGGCTCTGTGCTGACCGTGTGGAGCCTGCTTGGGATTCTCTCCTTCCCTCCCTCTCTCTCTGTGCCCCTCCCCCACGCATGCTTGCCCCCCCCTCCCCGAGAATAAATAGCATGAAAAAAAATTTTTAAAGAAAGAAGAAAAACAAAGATACTCAACATCTTATTTTATTAGGGAATTGCAAATTAAAACAACAAGATAACTCTTAGAATGGTTGAAATCCAAAGCACCACCAACAACTAATGCTGGCAAAGATGTGGAGCAACGGTAACTCTACTTCATTGCTGGTAGGAATGCAACATGGTACAGCCCCTTTGGAAAACAGTTGGGAAGTTTCTTACAAAACTAAACATGCTTTTACCATGCAATCCAGCAATTGTGCTCCTTGGCTTTACCCAAATGAATTGAGAAATTATGCCCGCACAACAACTGTGCACAAGTGTAAAACAGCATTATGCATAATTGCCCAAAGTTGGAAGGAACCAAGATGTCCTTCAATAGGTGAATGGATAAATAAACTGGCACATCCAAACAATGGAATATTCAGTGCTACAATGAAACGAACTATCAAGCCACAAAAGGACCCGGTGGCGGGGGGGGGGGGGACCTTAAATTCATATCCCTAAATGAAAGAAACCAATCTGAAAAGGCTATATACAGTATGACCCAAACTGATAACTCTGGAAAAAGCAAAACTGGTTTTAAGCCAAAAGATCAGTGGTTGCCGGGAGGGAGGGATGAATAGGTGGAGCACAGGGGGTTTCTAGAGAAGTGAAACTATTCTGTATGATACTGTAATGGTATCATGGTGCATACATGTCATTATACATTTGTCAAAACCCATAGAATGTGAACCTTAATTTAACTATGGACTTCATTAATAATAATGTATCAATATTAGCTCATCAATTGTAACAAATATACCACACTAATGCAAGATGTTAATAATGGGAGAAAAATGGGAAAGGGCTAAATGTATGGGAGCTGTCTGTATTGAGACAAAAAATAAATTCTTTTAATTTTAAAACGTTGCTTCAGCTCACATTTTAACTACACAAGTGGTTTATGGGTTCAAGCCCCACATTGGGGTTCATGCTGACAGTGTGGAGCCTACTTGGGATTCTCTCTCTCCCTCTTTTTCTGCCCTTTCCCCGCTTGTGTGCACACACACACACACTCTCTCTCTCTCAAACTTATTTTTTTAAATATTTTTAATGTTTATTTTTGAGAGAGAGAGAGAGATACAGAGTGTGAGTGGGCAAGGGTAGAGAGAGCGGGAGACACAGAATCCGAAGCAGGCTCCAGGCTCCGAGCTGTCAGCACAGAGCCCGACATGGGGCTCGAACTCACGAACCGCGAGATCATGACCTGAGCTGAAGTCAGACGCTTAACCGACTGAGCCACCCAGGTGCCCCTCAAAATAAAAAATGTGTACTGCTTCATTAGGGATGTCCCTAATTGAAAATGGCATTTTTTGAAAATGGAAGGGCATGACAGGGAGTAATACAATGACTACTACTACAATTTGGTGCTTCATTCCTGCTAAGTTGCCAACAGTTTTATTACCCCTGGTTGCTTTTGTATCAGTGCAAATGGCAACACAGTTAAAAGGACAAATAATGTATCCATATTATTATAGAGGTAGTTTTGTCCTTAAAGACCCCAGGGGGTTCAGGGACCATGTGTTGAGAACCATTATCCTAAAGGGAAGGAATGTCAGGAATAGATGTAAAAGTAGAGATGACTAGGGACAGATGTTTGGCAGGTAGAATCACTGGGCTAACTGTTCTGCTACTAAGGGCCTGGCCCACGTCTAGGTTATCCTAACAGACAAGGTAGGCCAAGTCATTCTGGAAACCATTGATCTCTTTAGGGGATGAATCTCTTAACCTGCTGTCAGCACCAGTCCAGATGAATTCAGTGTGTGTTGGAAAGTCTGGGCTAGCTCTTCTAAGACCACTCAAAATTAGACGATTCCATTAAATTCAGCACTTATGGTCTATTATGTGACAAGAACTGTACAGGTTACAGAGAAAGACACAAATTAGTAAGCTGTGGCCTCTGTCCTCTTCCTTGAAGGACAAGGAAACATAGTAATAAAAGAATATAGAAATAATAGGATAATAATAATAGAATATATAAAATTCTGTGTATTTTTTTAAAGTTTATTTATTTATTTTGAGAGAGAGTGCACACATGTGGGGAAGGAGCAGAGAGAGGGAGAGAGAGAATCCCAAGCAGGCTCCATGCTCTCAGCACAGAGCCCAATGTGGGCTTAATCCCATGAACCATGAGATCATGACATGAGCCAAAATCAAGAGTCAGACGCGTAACATACTGAGCCACCCAGGCACCCCTATAAAGTCCTAAGTATTAAATGAGGTTTCAAGTGCTGTGGGAGCACTGAGGAGGAAATGAATTACAACTGGAGAACTCAGGAAAGTGTTCTGAAAACTTGAGCTGGACTTGGAAGGATGAGTATAATTTTGAGAGAAGAGAGGGAGATCGAAAGTTCTTAGTAGTCTTGGGTGAATGAAGAGCATTCTGGGTAAGAGAAGTACAGCTAATAAATGAGCTGTGGTAACTCAATACCTCTCCACCCCATGATTTTAACTTGTTTTTGTTGAAGGGGTTGATTTCCAGTTTATCCTTTCAGGACCAATATACAAAGACTCAATACCATTTGGCATCCATTCATCCATAAAATGGTCCAACATCTAGGAAAGAGATTTCTTCATGGGTCTTTTCTAATACAAACTATCTTCTTATATGCACTGGAGAGAAAGAAGCCCTCTTTCAGATCTCTTGATTCAATACCCCAAACATTTAGTGAGTGCCTACTATGCTTATGGCATATATTTTTTTTCTACAAGGGTACCAGAATAAAGACATAGCCCCTGCCTTCATAGAAGTTAAAGTCTTGGAGGAGTTAAATGTGTATGCAGCTAATGGCAAAGCATATTATAGATTCTATAAAAGATAAAATGTAAGAAGAGGAAGAAGTTAACTTCAGTGGGGAAATCTTGAAGGTTTCATGCAAGCAATGTCTTAGATATGAATAGACTTAGTGATGACTGAAGCAGGATATTCGCTCATCATGAGAAAAGTCTGCTTGAACAAAGATATAAAAGGGGATGGTGTGGGGGCTCCTGGGTGGCTCAGTCAGTTGGGCATCTGACTTTCCGCCTATCATGATCTCACAGTTTGTGGGTTCCAGCCCCGCCTCAGGCTCTGTGCTGACAGCTCAGAGCTTAGAGCCTGCTTCAGATTCTGTCTCCCTCTGTCTGTCTGTCTGTCTGTCTCTCTCTCTCTCTCTCTCTCTGCCCCACCCCCACTCACACTCTGTCTCTGTCTCTCTCAAAAATAAATTTTAAAAAAGTTTTAAAAAGGGGGGTGCTATGTTTGAGGAAGGAAATATAATTTGGTGTGATTGGGGGGACTGGGAGGTGAGTCTCATGGGAGATAAGCTGTGAAAAGCAGGTTAAAAAGAACCTTGGGATGCCAAACTGAGAACTTTGGGCTTTACTCTGGGGACTGGGTAGAGCATTACTCAAATCTGAGTTCTGGGAGGATAACAAGCAGCCCTGTGAGGAATAGATGGGAAAAGAAGGGTCAGTTTGGAGGTGAATGGAATTGTCCAGAGAGGAGATAATACTGGCATTACCTAGGAAGCAGGAGCTGGTGTGGAAAGAGTGGATAGAGAGATGTGACCAGGATAGAATCAAGACTTAGTGATGTCTAATTGTGGGTGTAGTATGGTTTAGGGATCCCTAGCTTGAGAAACTGGTAGAATGGAGGTACTACTACCCAGCAGGAGGAACATGGGGAAAAAATCAAGGGTTTGGTTTGACTGTCAGGGGTATTTGTGGAGAGGGCATTGGAGAGGCAGTAATAGCAATTGAGAACAAGGTCAGGGCTGGAGATACAGATTTGGGGACCATCCAGAAATGGCTGCTGCAACCAAAATGCATTGTACTTCACTAGGGAGGCCAGGGTTTCAACCTTAGCACTATTGACATTTTGGTCTATATACTTCTTTGTTGTGAGAGGGCTGTAAGAAATTTAGCATCCTTGGCCTCTGCTCACTGGATGCCACTAGCACATCCCCTCAGTTGCAACAACCTGAAATGTCTCCAGATGTTGTCAAAAGTCCCTTGGAGGGCAAAATCAGCCTCATAGAGGACTATTGCTCCAGGAGAGTGCAGAGTCGGAAGTGGAGATGGCCAAGGGCAGAAACTTCTGATTCTAAGGTCACAGTCAGAAAGAATAAAGCACATTAAAAGCAATGGACGGAGGTGACTGTGTCACAGATGGGGTGGCCAGCAGTGTAACAGTCTACAAAGGGGTTTGGAGACAAAAGAGGCCTTGGCAATGGTGAGAGCTTTATGATCCTTCAGGAAGCAATTCCAGTTGTGCCTCTTGAATGTGCCATTTCCTTATTTTCTAGTTTTTCCCCAGAGAGGAGTAAACTGCCCACTTGGGCCATAAATAAGACTGGGACAGATGTCAGTGTACCCCCAAAGTTTGCCTGGTTGCTTTGCAGACTGTTAACTATTCATCTTACACTATTTCCTCATTCTATTTTCTCTATTAGTCTCTTTTTCATTTATAAAGTGATTTAATAGAAATATAGAAATATATATCCATATCATTTAATCCTAATAATAACCCTGCAAACACCTTCATTCTTCTTCCCATTTTGCAGACGAGGAAACTGAAGCTCCCAGAGGGGAAGTGGCTTGCCCAAGACTACACAGCCAAGGAGTAGGAGAGCTGATACCCGTATCTTCTGATCACACGGGGACTGAGAACACTCTTCATCACACCGTGATTGCTTCTTTGGCTGCCACTCCTACTACCTAGCATTTTTCTTTGCAAAGTGACTGATACTCCATTTCTCTTGGGATAGAGGCTTCCTTAACTGTAAAGCAATCAATGACTCGTTTCTCTTCTTGCACCCTGCCCATAGTATTTCTTTTTCTTTTTCTTTTCTTTCTTTCTTCTCCTTCTTTTTTTTTTTTTAAGTAAGCTCTAGGCCCAATGTGGGGCTTGAACTTATGACCTCAAGATCAAGAGCCACATGCTCTTCTCACTGAGCCAGCCATGCACCCCCCACCCCCATAGTACCATTTCTGCTCATGTGCATTGTTTGGTGCCTTACTGAGTGTCTCATCCTGTGAGGGCATTAGGAAGGTGGTCTTCTGCCGAAGGGGAGCACTGTGATGTTTGCACGGGTGAGGCCAGGCCTGCAGGGATCCTGCATGGGGAAGAGGAGGGTAGAACAAGTTGCAGTCCCAACTCTGGGCCCTAGAGAATCTCCCTAATGGTTGCTGGGTCTAGGCTCAAGGGTCAGCTCTCTCAGGGACATCAATGTATATCCAAGGCTGGCAGTGGCATATTAACTCCTCAACTACTGTAACCTTGATTTCCACCCTGGAAATCCTTCATTTCTTTCTGCTCTCCTCGGACATTCTACTCTGGCCCTTTGTTTCTTGACACCTTTCATGTTCCCCTATCCACCATTGCACTTAGCATTTGGAATATTTTTTTGGGGAGACAGAGGGCGCAAGTGAGCTAGGGATACAGAGAATCTAGGGAGGGGCAGAGAGAGAGGGAGAGAAAGACAGAGAAGCGGGACTTATCCAAAGCTGGGCACCAGCTCACCCGAGGGAGGGCTCATGCACATCCGAGGCGGGACTAGAACTTATGAACCATGAGATCATGACCTGAGCCAAAGTCAGATGCTTAAGTGACTGAGCCACCCAGGCGCCCTGGAATTCTTAATAATAGTAATCACAATAGCCACCATTTACTGAGAGTTTTTTCAGTGCCAGGCACAGACAGTGAGGTGACTGAGGCCTAGAGATGTCACATAAGTTTATCTAAGGTCACACAAATATTAAGGTATGGATCCGTACGTCTAATAGAAATACAATTTGAGCCACATTTGTAATTTAAAATTTTCTACTGGCCAAAGTAAAAGAAAAGAAACAGGTGAAATTAATTTTATCAATTTTAAAAATTCAACTCCATATACTACATTACTTCAACATGTCATCAGTTTGTAAAATGACTAATGAGATATTTACATTCTTTTTTGCATAATAACTCTTTGAAATACAGAGTGTACTTTACTCTTACATCACTTCTCAGATCATTTTAAATTTTTTAATGTTTATTTGTTTTATATTTGAGAGAGAGAGCGGGGGAGGGGCAGAGAGAGACAGAGAATCTGAAACAGACTCCACACTATCAGGGCTTTGCCTGAGGATGTGGGGCTCAAATATATGAGCCATGAGATCATGACCTGGGCCAAAGTCAACCAACTGAGCTACCCAGGGGCCTCTCACTTCTCAGTTCAGACTAGCCATAGTTCAAGTACTATGTTCATAGTATATAGTACCTAGTACTATGTGCATAATTCAACAGCCACATGTGGTCAGTGGCTACTGTACTGGGCAGCACAAATACAGATCAAGGATTCTCACCTACTTTATAGCCTTTCTAAGTATGGTGAAAGCAGGCTGGTACTGTCCACCGAAATTCGGGTTTGCAAAATATAATAATCTTATCTAAATTAGGATAAGATTTCATTACAAAGTAGAATACAGTATCTCAAAACAGAGGTCCAACATTTGTTAAATCTTTTTTAAAAAGCACGTGTTAGGGGCACCTGGGTGGCTCAGTAGGTTAAGCATCTGACTTCGGCTCGGGTCATGATCTCATGGTTTGTGGGTTCAAGCCCCGCGTTGGGCTCTGTGCTGACAGCTAACTCAGAGCCTGGAGCCTGTCTTCAGATTCTGTATCTTCCTCCCTCTCTGACCCTCCCCTGCCTATGCTGTCTCTCTCTCAAAAATAAATAAAACATTAAAAAAATGTTTTTTAAAAAAGCATGTGTTAGAGAAGCTGACATTTTCCTTTTAGAACTGATACTTCTGGGATGGGACAGGAATGTTTGTTCCCTTTTGTGTGACCCTGTTATTGTTCTGGCTTGATAAATATCATTCAGTAAGACTGGATTTTCTCTGGCCTGGAGCCAGGCGGTGGAAAAATCCTTTGCCCTGGGGCCCTTCTCTGGTCCATAGAGCAGGCATCTGACCATTTCTGACTCGCCTCACCAACCCCTCAAGGTGGGTGCTGAAGGGATTTTTGAACTCTGGGAGGAAAGAAGGGGTTGGTAAACCATCATTTCCTGGTTCCAACAGTGGATAGCCCTTTGTTCTGGACACTGTGCCAGGCACGCTGCATGTGCTGTCCTTTTATACCTCCCCACCATCCTCTGACGTCAGCATTAGCACCTGCAAAACCCAGAGAGGTGAAGAGGTTCACTCAGGGTCACACAGCTAATAACCCAGAGCTTTCTGACACCACAGCCCAAGATCACAGCATTCCAGACTCTGGAGGTTTTAATACTTTCTGACCACCCATGAACATGGGAACAAGGGTTGCCAGCAAGAAATTTTCATGTCTGTGTTCTGTTTCTACGTTAACTAGCCCTGGCAGGGTGCTTAAGGTTGATTTCAGTCCCTAAGATTTGGGGTCAGATATTCAGGGAAAGGAAGAAAGAAAAGAAAGAAAGAGAGAGAGAGAGAGAGAGAAAGAAAGGAAGGAAGGAAGGAAGGAAGGAAGGAAGAAAGAAAGAAGGAGAGAGAAAGAAAGAGAGAGAGAGAAGAAAGAAAGAAAGAAAGAAAGAAGAAAGAAAGAAAGAAAGAAAGAAGAAAGAAAAAGAAAGAAAGAAAGAAAGAAAGAAAGAAAGAAAGAAAGAAAGAAAGAAAGAAAAAGAAAGGAAGGAAGGAAGGAAGAAAGGAGACAGCTTCCCTTTCTATATCTGGACGTCCAGCCTCAGGAAACCTAGGAGGGCTGCTTGATTTTCCTTTTCTTGTTCCTGATGAGTTAGAAGACCTTTGGTGCTCGGGAGGGAGCCCTGTTGCTTTAAGCCTAAGCCCTGGTTTGGGAGGAGACTGGGAGGGCAAAGGAGGGTGCCCGCCTACCTGGGGGAACCTGCGGGAGGTGAGGCCGGAGCGGCTCGGGATGCGAGGTGGGCGGGGGCAGGCTGAAAGTTGGAGCAAGCAGGAAGTGAACCGAGGGCCGCCCGGGAGGAAACAGACTAGGCGAGTTTGCCGCTGACAGGCCCGAGCCGCTTGGAGACATGGTGAGCGAGCTGGGAACTAGGAAGGGGCTGATTCAGAGACGGGACAGAGTGGGCCGGAGGCTGGGGATCGGAAGAGTTCGGCGGCAGAGTCGGAGGGCTGGGCCAGGGCTGACCGTGGCCTCTCTGCTTTGACAACTTGGCTGCAAAAAGTTCGGAGCTGCCTGGGCGGGTGTTCTGCTCCTTCTACTCCCTCCCCTGACCTCTGTGCAGGCCTGGAGCAGGGTTTCGGTGGGGGTGGGGGATCCGAATTCCAGGCGGGGAGTTGCTGAGAGTCCTTTCATCTCCTCCTCCAGCCCTCCCGCCGCCGGGTGTTGTGACACCCCTGGGCAGCACCTCTGAAGATCTCAGGGCGGATTCCAGCACCGCCGCAGAAGCGCCCCCCCCCTCCCACCTCGCCTTTCTCTTTATCCCTATACCGAAGCCCTAGGAATCTGTCTCTCTGCCGAGTCTGAGCAATCAGACCCCTCTCTGTAAACGTGAGGAAGAAAACTAAGGGTTTGTGAAAGAACCAAACGTCAGTTTTCTGTGATAATCCATCTAGTTTGGACCCAGGCCCTTGCCTGTTTCAAGAGGCCTAGTGGGTCAGGGAGGGAGGAGCTTCATAATGGTTTTCCCTCCCTGTTCAAAAACCTTATTATCAGCCAGGGCAGACGTGCCCTCCATTTCCCCCAACACCCAGGCTGCTGTTTTTAGTGAATATCTGCTTAAGCAGGCAGTCGTGCCTTGGGGCCTGTGCATGGTGCTGGGTGGTGGGGAAAGCAGAAGTTTGTGGGGCAATGACTCTCCCTCATGGGGCCTGGTGAGGGACCTGGAGCCTGGGTGCTGTTGCTCGGGGTCACAGCACTTAGGCTGGAAGCCTGGGGCCCAAGCTTCTCTCCCGCTGCTGCCTTGCAGGGAAGGGGGATTGTGCTGGCCCAGGGCGTTCTGCTGGTCAGCACATGTGTTTGTCACGAGGACCCTTTGGTTAGTAGTGGTGGGTTTCTACTTTGTGAGACGCCAGCTCAGCAGTTCCCTCTGACCCCATCTGAGGAGCAAGGAAATAGTGGAGAGGGATTTAGTGCTGGGTTTCTTTTCCTCATCAGGGGGCCCTGAGAACCTGAAAAGAAATTTGATCTAGTCTCTCTAGCATCAGTACTCACCTTCTGAGACTTAAAAACGCATTTATTTTTGATTACATGAGTAATACGTGAAATCATTCTCTTTGTAAACAGTTCAAGCATTAAAAAAAGCTAAAGTCCATCTTAGGCCTTTTCCCCCTCTGGCCTCTGAGGCTGAGTCTCAGTTCCTCCACTGCTTGGCCTAATTAACCCCTGTGTTGCTGCCCAGGAGGAGGCCAGTGGAGGTGGAGGAAATGACCGTGTGCGGAACCTGCAGAGTGAGGTGGAAGGAGTCAAGAATATCATGACCCAGAATGTGGAGCGGATCCTGGCACGAGGAGAAAACCTGGACCATCTCCGCAACAAGACAGAGGATCTGGAAGCCACAGTGAGATGGGGAGCCCACTGGGGGGAAGGAAGAGAGAGTAAGGAGGACTGTTGAGGTTTGGGGGGGTTGGTGGTGTTGGGGGCACAATGAATAGGAGGGAAGTCTGCCCTTTCACTGGTTTTGGGAATTGGTGAGCGAGTCCCCAGTTCTGATTCTGCTCTATTCCACTGACTGCGACTGGGATCCAGGGAAGGGGTCCAATGACTGGGGAGGGTGGATGGGGCTGACTCTTGGAGGCATTTTCTGAGACAGACAGATGGCCCCCGTCAGCCCTTGCATTCTTCAGCTTCTCTCCCACGAAACTGATTTTTCTCTTTGAAGGCTTTCCTTGACAATCATTTGGACCTGACCTCCCCAGGGCAAAAATATTGGCTCTGGAAAATCCTCCTAGGGCCTTTGGCCTTCTCTGGGGGTTATTAGGCAGGAGGCGGAAGACTGCAGGGGTTTTGCTGAGTCTGCTTTAAAAAGATGCTGGGAAGAGCAGTGAAATTCTTTGATCAAAGGGTCCTCTGCTAACTGAAGGCTAGAATAATATCTCCCACATATCTTGCTAGACCTCATTCCTCTCTCTCTCCAGCCAGCTGCTCAGGGAGGGAGTAACTCTAACAAAGTAACTCCAGTAAAGGCTGGAGCCTAAGGCTGCATGTCCGCAGGGAAAGACTGGCCGTGGCTTTCTGAGTCCTATGCACAATCTTGGGAATAGGTCATTTGTCGCCCTGGGACTTGGTGTTTCTCTCCATAGCCTAATCTGGGGAGCATGGCCCAGGGAAACTCAATTTCTTCAACTTGAGTTGAGGAGAAAGAGCAGTTTCTTTCACCTCCAGCCTCCATACTGCCCTGGCCCACCCTCCAGCTTCAGCCATCCCTGTGGGGCAAGGGGTCATGATCCAGGGAGATGTGACCATCTGGAGCTTGCACCCCTTGGCCCTAGTGTGTGCCCTCCCAAGGTGGATTGTGCAGACAGTGTTGTACCCCTGGGTGTGAGCAGAGGCCCCTCCCTGTGCGTGATGGTGCAGGGTAGGAAGAGAAAGGGGAAAGCAGGGGGCCAAAGGAGCCCAGAAACTCTAAATTTGAACCTGGCCCGGCCGATTGTCATGAATGTAGGAAGACAGAACATTTATTGTTAACAGTCTGTTACCTCGACTGATCACTTAAGTATTTAGAGGTATGGGATGTGGGGCTCTGTTCCAGCGGGAGGGTGCACTGGTTCACTCTGCCTTATCCCCCAACAGTCGGAGCACTTCAAGACCACGTCACAGAAGGTGGCTCGGAAGTTCTGGTGGAAGAACGTGAAGATGATTGTCCTCATCTGTGTGGTTGTTTTTATCATCATCCTCCTCATCGTGCTCTTTGCCACCCATGCCATCCCAACTTAGGGAGCCCCTCCCCTATGCTCCTCTTCAGGGCAGCCGTCCAGAGTGGGTGCCAAGAAGGGCCCTCTCTCCCATCCTTTGCAGGGAAAGCTGCTCTGTCCTCCCGCCCCTCACTCTGAGGCCCCGCTGCCATACTGTCTGCCCCAGGGAGCATCTCGGTCCCCCGGAAGGAGAGAGCCGGACTGTGGCTGCATTTCATGGGTCCTCAGAGTTGGTTGGAGAGACACCCAGAAGGCCCAGCATGTGGCTGGGAAACTGATGGTGGCCGGTGGGCAATAAAGACCTTTCAGTATCCCTACACATGTGAGGTAATTTCTCCCTTTCCATTTTGCCTTTGGCCCTTCTATTTCTTTTCTCCCTGGGGTCCCCTTCTGGCTGAGATTCTCCTATTTGAGGTCCAAGTGGTTGGAGGGGTAGAGAGCGTATGTTTGGAGAAGAAAGACGGAGACTCCTCATTCTTCTCTATTATCCTTTTATTGTCACAGGTCTCAAGAACCAGAATTTTCTGAGGGTCCTGGCAAATGGAAAATTCAAAATCATTTTAGGGTGGTATGCAGGACTCCTAAGTGTCCATCATGGGTCTTGCCATGTCCCTTTATTACTTTTCTGCTTGAAGTGTTAGTTGAGACAGCCTGAGGGCCTCTCCTGTTGTTGCTCTCTCTCTTCTGTGGCCCTGTTGCAGTCTAGAGTGAGGGGTTGGAGGAACTGGACTGCTTTTCCTTCTCTTTGGTTCTTCAAAGTTCTTCTTCTTCTTCTTCTTCTTCTTCTTTTTTTTAAGTAATCTCTACAACCCAACGTGAGGCTTATCCTCACGACGCCGAGATCAAGAGTCACATGCTCTTCCGACTGAGCCAGCTGGGTGCCCCTGGTTCTACAAAGTTCTATTTGTCTTTTGTCTGCCCCTGCCCTTTTGGGACATAGCAGGGCCTCTGGGTCTCAGCTGAGGGGCAAGCATCTCTCCCCATGTCTCGTGGTTGGGCCCAGTCAGTGTCACAGGACAGGGCCTATGGCCCTCCTTCCCTTCCATGTACAATGGGGCTCTTTGTCTTTGGGCTTCCCTCCTCCCCACCAGGTTCCACCTCATTGTCACTCTTTCCTCTGTCTTGGTTTGGGGAAAGGGTTCTTGTCATCTCTGTCCCTATTTCTCCCCTGGGCTTTCCAGTTTTTAAAAAAACCTGTTTTGGGGAGGGAGTGTAGAAGGAACAGGGTTAGGAGACAGAATTTGGAACTCCTACTGGCCTGAAAGCCAGGGAGGAAGGAAAAAAAAAAAAAAAAGCACAGAAAAGCCTTCAGGGCAGTCTTTGTCCTCCTAGGATAGACCACAGCCATCCTCTCTCCTCAGGCCACTCCTGGATGCAAGGTCCACAGACCTGGGACGAAACCTCTTCCTGGGACCCAGATTGCCCAGGGTGGGGATGGGGGCTGTGCTCACAGGGGCTCAACCCTAGGAGGAAACCCTCAACCTCCTTCCTCAAGAGGGGCCACAGTTGAGGTGTTGGGGGTGGCAGGGGGTGGGGTGGAGAACGGGCGGCTGTGACTTGCTTGCAGAGGTGAGGGGAGAGGCTGCGAATGGGTAGAGTCAGCTCAGGAAGGCTCTGGAGGGTTGGCCTTGCCCATCTTCCGATTGAGGAGCAGGGTCACAAGGGCAGGGCTGCAGCTGCCCTCGTGGTGAAGAGGGAAATACAGAAAAGCCAGAACTAGTACTTTCTTCACAGGGGCCTGTTTTCTCTTTTAAGTGAGGTGCCGTTCACACAACATACATCGTATACTTGTACCTACAGTTGTAACACACAGCGGTGCCTGTTTAAAATAGTTCAGCGGCAGGTGGTGCATTCGCAATGTTGATTGTGAATAAACTTTCTTTCCTTTCACAACTTTCTGGGGGAGTCGGTTTTTGGTTCCCGGTGGAAGGCATTCCCCGAGGTGGCCGAGACCCCGCCAGGCTGGCGCTACGCGTCGTCTCTAGCACAGTGGCACCGGGACGGTTGCTAGTTGCGTGCAATGCCTCGGCTCCAGAGCCCACTTCGCTGGGCCCCCGACGTGGAGGGGTGTGTGTGCAGAGTGCAGAGCGAGCCCCGGGCTGCTCCTGCGTAAGCGCCGGGTTCCGGGGGGCGGGGAGCCAGGCGAAGCTGGGCCGGTCGCGGGCAGCTTTCGATTTTCGTTGGTGTGGGTGCGGGCGCAGGGCAGGCTCGCCCCCCGCCCCCGCCGGCCGCGGCCCCGCCCCTCCGCTTCCTCCCGGGTGTGTGGCACCGCTCGGCGACAGAGGAGCCGGAGCCGGCCCGGCGGCTGCAGCAGCGATGGTGAGGGCCCGGGCTGGGCGGAGGCGCGGGGCAGAGGGCGACGTGTGGGTGGGAGGCCAGAGTCTGAAGTCCGAGGTGGGAGGTGACCTGCGCTGGTTTCCCCCCCACCCCGCCCTCCTCCGTGAAGTAGCCTCCGCCAGGAGCAGAATGGGGGCCAGAGGCTACCCTCAGGGGCGTGCGGGCTGGGGAGGGAAAGTTTGGACGCCTTTGAGCAGTGAGCGCGACTCGGGCTTCCCCCTTCTCTGAACCAAGTGGTTACAGGGTCAAGACTCCAGATCCTGGTGTTGGCCGCTTACAGGCTCTGTGAGCCTCGGGCAAGTCACTTAACCTTTCTGAGCCTCCTTTTCCGCATCTGTGAAGTGGGGTCAGCAATACCTGCGTGGCCGGGTCCTTTTGAGGTTAAGGGAGATCCAATGGCAGAGCCCTGCCGGCCGCTCAGAACCTTCTCCTGAGAAGGGGTAGGTAATGTGATGACCTCTTCAGCCTTTTCTGGAGCTGTGAGGAGCCAAGTGTGGCCTGGGAGTTGGAAACCTGAGCAGATGGGCTGGCAGAGGCTCTGCTAGCCCCATGGCAGGGTGTTGGAGGGCACGCTCCTTCCCCTGGGGAAAGATCAAGGGAGATGTTTACCATGAAAGTTCCACTGAAGGTATCAGAGTGTGGCACAGGCCTGACTCCTAACCTCTTCCTAGGGACACATTCTGGAGGTGAGTCATCCCCCACTCCTGCTGCAGACTCTGGCCTGTGTCCCCACTTGCCATCTCTGAGACAAAGGTGTCAGGAACAGGTGGTGCCAGTTGCTTCCCCTGTCCCCTGGACTCCTGGGAAGATGGGCTGGGCAGGAAGCAGGCTTGGTGCTTTAAGATTCTGCCCTGGAGAAGCTGGCAGAGGGGTGATAGATGTGGCCTGGCTGGGGGTCGTGATGCCTGGATGGCCTCCTCTCTAGGGAACTGGAGGCAGGAAGAGGAAGCGGGGCAGGAAGGTTGCACTGAGCTCTAAGGCCACACCAGGAAACTGAGGGAGGCTCCGATAATGGGACAGGGCTCAGAGCCCACTTCCTAGCATGCAGGGCAAGGGATCAGGCAGGGCTAGGGGTGGGCTTCCAGTTGGCCCTTAGCACGTGGGGAGAAGAGGAAACTCCTGAAATGAAGGCTGAGGCCAGGATTAACTACTGCGATGGGCGGGGGGGGGGGGGGGGGGGG